>CM019151.1:3395338-3422493 GCA_009733165.1 Naja naja | reverse complement strand
ACAATCCAACCGGTTAATACCATTGGTTTTTTTTGGCTGTAAAAAATGTTTTGAAAAGCCTTTAGAATTCCTTGTTTACCAGAAGTCTGTTTTCAGACTTCAAACATTCAGTTTGAAGAACATTCTTCTTCTCAATACAGGTAGTTTTTTAGAATAGAATAGAATAGAATAGAATAAGAAAGGAATAGAATATAATTCTGTATTGGCCAAGAGTGATTGGACACACAAGGAATTTGTCTTTGGTGCAAATGCTCTCAGTGGACGTAAAAAATACATTAATCAAGAATCATAAGATACAACCCTTAGTGATAGTCATAGGACACAGAATAGAATAGAATAAAGAATAGGGAATAGAGAATAGAATAGAATAGAATAGAATAGAATAGAATAGAATAGAATAGAATAGAATTCTTTATTGGCCGAATGTGATTGGACACACAAGGAATTTGTCTTGGTGCAAATGCTCTCAGTGTACATAAAGGAAAAATAAAATACATTCATCAAGAATCATCAGGTACAATACTTAATAATAGTCATGGGGTACAAATAAGCAATCAAATCATAGTAGGAAACAGTCCATATAAATTGTAAGGATACAAGCGACAAAGTTACAGTCATACAGTCACAAGTGGGAGGAGATGGTTGATAAGGAATGATGAGAAGATTAATAGTAATAGTAGTGCAGACTTAGTAAATAGTTGGACAGTGTTGAGGGAATTATTTGTTTAGCAGAGTGATGGCTTTCAGGAAAAAACTCCCCTTGTGTCTAGTTATTCTGGTGTGCAGGGCTCTATAGCATCTTTTTGAGGGAAGGAGTTGAAACAGTTTATGTCCAGGATGTGAGGGGTGTGTAGATATTTTCATAGCCCTCTTTTTGTCTCGTGCAGGATGCAGGTCCTCTATGGAAGGCAGGTTGGTAGCCATTGTTTTTTTCTGCAGTCCTGATTATCCTCTGAAGTCTGTGTCTGTCTTGTTGGGTTGCAGAACCAAACCAGTCAGTCATAGAGGTGCAGATGAGAGACTCAATCCTTCCTCTGTAGAACAGGATCAGCAGCTCCTTTTGGGCAGTTTGAGCTCCCTGAGTTGGCGCATAAAGAACATTCTTCGTTGTGCTTTTTTGATGGTGTTTTTGGTGTTAGGTGTCCATTTTAGGTCTTGTGATATGATAGAACCTAGAAACTTGAAGGTCTCTACTGTTGATACTCTGTTGTCTAGTATTGTCAGAGGTGGTAGTATGGAAGGACTTCTCCTAAAGTCTTGAATTCTCGAGTTATGACCCCAGTTGAGCCTGAAATTTCTGTTGCTAAGCGAGACATTTGTTAAGTGAATTTTGTCCCAGTTTACGACCTTTCTTGCCAAAGTTGTTAAGGGAGTACTTCCCCTTCGACTTAATTGTTTTTTTCTCTCTTTATAACTATTTTATTTATTTATGATATAATGTACAGGAAAAAAAATGTACAAAAGCAAAAAGAAAGAGAAATAGGGAATGGTGAGGGGAACGGAAAAGTGTAGAAAAGAGGGGTGAAAAAGAAAGAAAAGGCATTGACTTCCTACTCCCTTTGGTGCAGTAGAATAGGGTAAGGACATCAAACCACAACCTTTTTTTTATTTTACCTGACTACCTGTGCTTGAAACCAGTCTACAGTAGAGTCTCCCAGGGGAAGACAGTAATGACAATGATAAGGCTAAAGTTTTCCAAAATCCTATTTATTCCCCATCATCTTGTTCCTCAAGGTAGTCCCTTGATGCCTGGAGATAACTTGCATGCTCCTCAATATTCTTTATTCAGAACCATACAGATTGTTTGATAATTAACTCCGAGAGGATTATTTTTCTAACAGTCGGTGGCAAAGAGCTGCCGTTCCCCTTAATGCTGAAGAAAACATTCGATTTCATTATACTGAATTATCTGCAAATAACTCTCATGTTGGTGGCAACAACAGACAGGATTATCATTTTGGCTGCTATCATATTAAAATAAAGATGTTGAGACTCTAGAAAGTGTGCAGAGAAGAGCAACGAGGGGGCTGCAGGCTGAAACGTACAAAGAACGGTTGCAGGAATTGGGGATGTCCAGTTTGATGAAAAAGAAGGACCAGGGGAGACATGAGGGCAGTCTTCCAGTATTTGAAGGGCTGCCCCAAAGAAGAGGGAGTCAAGCTGAGGGCAGGACAAGAAGCAACAGATGGAAACTCATGAAGGAGAGAAGCAACTTAGAACTAAGGAGAAAATTCCTGACAGGGAGAACAATTAATCAGTGGAATTTCTTGCTTCCAAAAGTTGTGGGTCTTCAAGAAGAGATTGGACAGCTATTTGTCTGAAATGGTATAGGATTTCCTGCCTGAGCGAGGGTTGGACTAGAAGACCTCCAAGGTCCCTATTATTCTGTTAGAATCTGTTAAACTAGTTTTTCCATAATGCCGTATCTATCTAATCGGTAAAGCCCAAAATCAAAACTTCATTTTTTTTTCTACCTCAAGCACAAAGTCCAGAAGTGGTTTCCAGGTAGAAACAAAGGTGTTTGTGTTGTTTTTTCCTTGATCAAAGCAGTCAATTTAGCCATCTCTGCTAGGCCTCAATTGTGAACATAAGTTGAGGAAACCTCAACCATTTGCATCACATTTCTAAACATTTTAAGCCATATCTATAGCAACAAAAAGGGGACGCGGCAGCTTGGTGGCTAAGACGCTCAGCTTGTCCATCAGAAAGGTCGGTCATTCGGCGGCTCGAATCCCCAGCGCCGCATCACAGAGGGAGCTCCCGTTCCTTGTCCCAGCTTCTGCCAACCTAGCAGTTGGAAAGCAAGTAAAAAATGCAAGTAGAAAAATAGGGACCCCTTTGGTGGGAAGGGAACAGTGTTCCGTGCGCCTTCTGCATTTAGTCATGCTGGCAACATGACCATGGAGACGTCTTCGGATAGCGCTGGCTCTTCTTTGGCTTTGTAACTAGAGCCAGTAATGACTAGCACGGACGTGCCAGGGGAACCTTTACCTTTACCTATAGCAACAAAGGCATTCTAGTCCTCAAAACCTAAAATCAAAGTTTCATTTTTCCCCCAGTTTCGAGCACAAAGTCCAGAAACGGTTTCCAAGTAGGAACGAAATTAGATCGAGTCTTCCCTTTAATTAAAACAATCTGTTTTGCTGTCTCTGCCAATTCCATCACCTTTGCCACCCGTTCTTCTGTTGTGGGAATTAGTGTCACTTTCTTTTTATGAAATTATATGAAGAAAAAGGGGAAATTGCAGAAGGAAGATTCATTATTAACGCTTCGCTAAAATCTTTGAGAGCCTCCCCATCAGGGTATTGCAACTGCTGCGTACAACAGCCAAGATAAATCAGGATTACAATTTCCATTATAGCCCTATGCCAAAGCAGAAGTAGTAATTATATACATCGTGATGAAGAGGCTGACTTCTCTCTCTCTCTCTCTCTCTCTCTCTGTATGTATGTATGGTATTCAGCTTTGTTCGGGTATTTTCCCACATCATTATAGTTGTGCTTTTAAAGTTGTAGCGACGTTTCGGCAGAATCTCATCTGCCATCAACAAGCTTGTGTATTGGGTTCGTCTGTGTGTCAGGCTTTCACAGCCGTTTCAGTTTTAAATTTAGTGCTAGCCTCGTGCTGTGTTAGGCTGGTTTTTTCTTCATCCTGATTGGTTGGGAGTCTTGGTCTATGTTTACTGGTCTTGGAGTTTGCTGTGTTCTGCTTGATTGGTGTTTCTAATATCTTTTGCCTGTTTCGTAGCATTTTTTTTTTGTCTTGATTGGCTGGTAACTTTGTGTTTCCTGTATTGGGGTTTTTTAGTGCGGCTTGGCTTCGGGTGAATGGCCGACTATCGTTTATTAGGAAGCTAGGTTTCATCTGGGTGGCTGGTTGGGGTGTGTTTGAGCTGGAGGTATCGGGGGGGGGGTCTGTTTGTGCCCAGGTGTTTCCTTGGTTTGTGGTGTGCAGATTTTTTGTTTGTGAGTGCAGGCTTCCAGATAGTTGACAGTCTGGTGGAGTCATTTCTTCTATTCATGCTTTCAGGTCAGGTTTAAAATGAAGAGAAGGAATTGGGGTGACATGATAGCAGTCTTCCAGTCTTTGAGGGGCTGCCCCAAAGAAGAAGGAGTCAAGCTATTCTCCAAAACCCCTGAGGGCAGGACAAGAACCAAAGGATGGAAACTAATCAAGGAAAGATCCAACTTAGAACTAAGGAGAAATTTCCTGACAGTGAGGACAATTAATCGGTGGAACGACTTGCCTTCAGAAGTTGTAGGTGCACCAAAAGTGGAAGCTTTTAACAAGAGATTGGACAATCATCTGTCTGAAATGCTGTAGTGTTTCTTACTTGAGCAGGGGAGTTCGACTAGAAGACCTCCAAGAACCCTTCCAATTCTGTTATTCTGTTATCTTTGTTGCTCTTCTCTGTACTCTTTCCAGAGTCTCCCAACATCTATTTTGTATCATGGTGACCAGAACTGGACACAGTATTCCAAATATGGTCTCACCAATGCAACATAAAGCAAATTGAAATCCCTCCAGTTCCAAACTGTAGATTTGCTGCATGAACACACCATGCCAAAGATGGTCCCTAGACGACGTAAGCCATGAAACTTGGCTTGTTCCAGAGTCAGTTTCCTGCATCAGCACCTAATAAAAAATACATTTTAGCAGATTTTGCAAGATAATATGATCGCCGCTTTTAATCAAGAGGCAATATTCCATGCCTGAGATAGGGACTTATTTATGCATGAATGAAGAATGGCTCTTGTTAATTAGACATTTGAGCCAGGAATCAAACAAAATTCATTACGCAAGCAACAAAAAGCTTTTTAGATGGAAACACAAAAGATGAAATGGTATGAAGATTAGCAACCCAGCCAAGATCAGCAGGAAAGAAAGTGATTGTGTTTGTTGATTGTCTGGGTTTTTTTTTTTTGCCACAGAGCAGGGACTGTCATAAAATTTCACCTCCTTTGGTGCCTCTTTCTCGACCGTTGAAGAAAAATACCAGAAATATATAATAAGCAACAGTCCCATATTTATAGAGGTTTCATCTAAAGAAGAAGAAAAATCTCCCTGGAATTCAGTTACAGGATTTTTATATACATACATACATACATACATACATACATACATACATATTTTTTATTTTTTTTCTCAAAAAATTGCATCCCAGGAAAGAAGTTTGCATTTTGAAAAAAGTGCCCACTAATGGTAGTTATAGTTCTTTATAAATGAATGAATGAATGAATGAATGAATGAATAAACAAACAAACAAACAAACAAACAAACAAACAAATAAATACAGACATCAAGAAAATACATATTAAAAAATTCTGGAAGGATAAAAGCCATGAATATTTAAAAAGCGTGAATTAGGAATTGTATTGTGTGTATATTCCAAAATCTTACGCTGGGGAAATATCGTTAAAGAAATCATCATAGACATTGGTGGAAAATTGTTATTTGCACGAAATGCTGTTTAAAAGCTATGCTTGTTCAATAATGTTGGAAATGAAATCTGAATTTCGGGGGTATTTGAATATATCCTTAAATAACTTTAAAAAAAACATTGGAGCTGAATATTGTTTTAATAATACAGAGATTAATATTAGTTCGATATTGTCTGTTCATCTCTCATCTGACGCTTTTCAAAATACGCAGCAATGGATGACACAAATTATGTTCATTGTCTTACATGACACCAGGCTGATTTTTTTTTTAAGTTGCCAGGGTTATCTGCTTTGAACTGAAGTGAAGCTACAGCATGCTTAGTTTTTAACCAACTTGATATCTGAAAATCTGGATACAAAATTGTAAAGTCATATGTCTACTTAACCTTGAATCCACCGAAAGAGAAATACTGCTCTTATCAATGTTTTTTTTTAATTAAACCATTGCAATGTGCTAAGAAGCAGATGGAGAAGAATTTTAGATTTTGCTTTTAATAAGTTTTTTTTTAAATCCTCCAATAATTCAGATGGATGATATAAGTCCAAAATATAGAAATATAAGAGAATAGGGAGACAAATAAATCAAGGCTTAAATAATAAGCTCCCACTTTGTGGAATCTTCTTCCGCTTGAGCTCCGTTTGGCTCCCGATCTTCCCTTCCGCCATGATTTGAAAACTTGGCTCTTTTTACAATCTGGGTTATGCTGATTCTCCTGGGTTGGGGCATTTAATTGGGGTTTTAAATGTTAATTCGGCTTAAATGTTTAATATCTTTTTAATTAATTTAATTTATTTACTGTTGTGTTTTAATTGTAAGCCTCCCCGAGTCTTCGGAGAGGGAGCGGCATATAAGTCGAATAAATAAATAAATAAATAAATAAATAAATAAATAAATAAATAAATATGGTATGCCAAATACTTTAAAAACAACCCAACATTTATTATCATATAATAACACCTATTATTAAATCTATGGAGTCAAAAGATGGCATGTAATCAATATCAATCAATCACATCTTGTATGAATAAACTTGTCCACTGATAATTATTTTAATGTTAGCTATTGTTAACACTTCATTTATCCAGTTGTATATAGGTCTCAAATGACTAATTTTCCTAAGAGATTTCTGGATTACTTCTAACTGCAGAAATTGGATGAAAGAAAGTGAACAAGGGCAGAATTGGGATGGATGTAGTAAAGTACTTTTGAGATGTATAAGGAAAATATTAAACTATCCCTGAGATAACAGTGTAAGTAGAAAATTCATGATAATTAAACCGAGATCCTTCCTTCTTTTCCTTCCTTCCTTCCTTCCTTTTCTTTCTTTCTTTCTTTCTTTCTTTCTTTCTTTCTTTCTTTCTTTCTTTCTTTCTTTCTTTCTCCCCCTCCCTCACTTTTTCCTTCCTTCCTTCCTTCCTTCCTTCCTTCCTTCCTTCCTTCCTTCCTTCCTTCCTTCCTTCCTTCCTTCCTTCTTTCTCCCTCTCTCTTTTTCTTTCCTTCCTTCCTTCCTTCCTTCTCTTTCTTTTCTTTCTTTCTTTCTTTCTTTCTTTTTTTCTTTCTTTTTTCCTCTCCTCTCTCCCTTTTTCTTCCTTCCTTTCTTCCTTCTTCCTTCCTTCCTTCCTTCCTTCCTTCCTTCCTTCTCTTTCTTTCTTTCTTTCTCCTCTCTCCCTCACTTTTTCCTTCCTTCCTTCCTTCCTTCCTTCCTTCCTTCCTTCCTTCCTTCCTTCCTTCCTTCCTTCCTTCCTTCCTCTGTCTCTGTCTTTGTCTCTCTCTCTCTCTCTCATTTTGGTTTCGTGCTTTTCAACATCCCTTTCTTTCTTCTTGATCAAGCACTTTGGATCTATACCGGTGATTGGAAGAAGAAAAAAACCACAACCTTCCTTGAATTATTTTGTGGGTAGTCACAAGGTGATTATGTTTCAGTAAATAAGCCCTTGTGTATTAATTAGAACACAGAGATATTTCCTTTAAGCACCCCTGTTGCGTTGTCAGATCTTGAAAGAATAACACGCAGAGAGAGGAAATAGTGTAAAGGTTGGATAACGGAGCATGGGAAACAGTGATAAAAGCCAGACAGTTCAGACAGTGTTTAGGAATTGTGGTGCTATTGTGTTCATAGAACAAATCAATCAGTGTTCTCATTTGCGTCATTGATGTTCAAGTTCAAATTATCAGAGTTTGGATCCATTGGACCAGCTCTCTGGAGAAGGCTGATGCTGGGAAAGGTAGAAGGAAAGAGAAGAAGAGGATGATGGAGAGACTCATTGACAGTGATGGTGGGGGCACCGATGGAAGACCTCAAGGGCCAAGTTGGAGACAGATCCTCTTGGCGGAAATTGGTGTGGTCAATAAGAATGGACGTCATCATCTTTTTGAGGGGTGGAGTCTGGGCAACTGAATGGAGCTGAGTGTTTACTGGCTGGATGCCCTTCCTATCGCCAACACGGAGTTTTTTTCAGCAGATATATTCTCATTGTGCCCAGAGAGAGAGAAATATCTGCCTCTGCCTAGAATCAAACTCACTCAGTATGAATGGACATGATGGCAGATAATCAATCAACGTGAAGGCTCAGCTTACTAGAGAAGTCCATGATGGTAGATGTGATGACCCAAAGGGGTGTGGCACAAAGGCAACACAGTCAAATAAGCAAGAAGAGTCCCTTTAATTATCTCCAATGTCCAGGTTACCTTCGGGCTGGAGAAAACTCTCCCAGGAACAGCCTTTGACTGTAGAAAATTCAGTCCAAAACATGAGCAACACAAACTGTAACTTAAAGTCCAAACAAGCCAAACTGAAGTAATTAGCTTGGCAGGACAGGAGCAGGAATTTCAAACTTGAAAGCACGGCAAAACACACACAGTTGGGAAGAGACCAGGAACCCAGATAAGCCTCTATGATACCAGATAATTCAGTTTGCTCTCAACAACTTTGCTGTGTGCAGCTTCCTTTTAAACACTGTGTTCCCAGCTGCAGTTAATGAAGGGAATCAGGGCCCTTTCCTCCCCATAAGCCACGCAATCCATGTTGCTCCCTTCTCTGTTCCTCTCTGCATGCCCTAGGATGAAGAGGAGCTGGGCCTGGGTCTTCCTCCGAATTCCCTCTCCCTTGTTCTACCTCTCCCCTGCTTTGCCCAGCCAGACTTTGCCCTTCCCCAGTTTCTTCCACAGCCAATGGAGCCACACTCCTACTCCCTGTCAGCTGCTCAGCCTCCCCCTCCGAATCAGATTCCGACAGGGGCATGACACCTTCCTTAGCGGTTTTCAAAAAGAGGGGTGGAGAGCTAAGTAATCAAAACGTTTGCAGAGATGCTGCCACGGGAAAGCAGAGGGTTTGTCTAGATGACCTCTAAGATCCTCCCCAAGTCCAGGATGATGTAAATTCCATGCTTTTTCCCATCAGAAACCTAATCCTACAAAGGAAAAGGAAAAAAAAAAACATCCCATTCCTTGCATGGGTGGCCCTTTTCCCCTTCATCTCTCCTTGGCTGTGTTTATATACTGAATTTTCAGCCCAATCATTTACATTTTGTGGATCAACTCCCCCGTTTCCCTCCCGTCGGCTTCTGTTATGGAGATTTATGCTCAGGTTAGGCATGAATCATTGTTGATTTATTCCACCTGGCTTGTTCAGGCTGTAAGAGGTGAAATTAAACTCTTTGATTCATCAGCTGACAGGTTTCAGCGGTGAGAGGATCTGTTTGCGGGAGCTGTGTTTTCCTCCCTTCTGTGAATGCCTTTTCAGGCCTCCTGTTATCACTCATGGGCTGAATGCTTTTTGTCACAAGCCTCTACACAGTGTGGTGGGTCTATGTCTCTCTCTATATATCTATATATGTAGGTCTTGGTGTATTTGGGTCTTGTCCTGTGTAAGATTGAGAATACCTTGGTGAAGTTTCGACGAGATCCCACTCGCCATCTTCAGGTTGGTGTCTTCGGCTTTGTGCTTGTGCCAGTGAAAATCTACGAAAACAAATATCTATATATCTTATCTATATCTATATCTATATCTATATCTATATCTATATCTATATCTATATCTATATCTATATCTATCTATCTATCTATCTATCTATCTATCTATCTATATCTATCTATCTATATCTATCTATCTATATCTATATCTATATCTATATCTATATCTATATCTATATCTATATCTATATCTATCTATATCTATCTATATCTATCTATCTCTATCTCTATCTCTATCTCTATTTCTATTTCTATCTCTCTCTCTCTATATATATATATGTTTTCATACCTTTCGTAAAGGTATGTAGGTCTTGGTGTATTTGGGTCTTGTCCCGTGTAAGAGTGAGAATACTTTGGCGACGTTTCGACGAGATCCCACTCGCCATCTTCAGGCTGATGTCTTCGGCTTTGTGCTTCTGCCAGCAAAGCGTGATCTGAGCTGCCTTCTCTCTATAAATACTGGAGGGGAGGTGTGGTGTGCTGGCTCTGCTGTAAGCGGGTTGGTTGGCTGTGTTGTTGGCTGTGTTGTCGCTTCTTGATTGGTTGGTGGAATTTGTGTTTGCTGATTGGTTGGCTTTTTTGTAAGAGCCTTTGCTGGCAGAAGCACAAAGCTGAAGACACCAGCCTGAAGATGGCGAGTGGGATCTCGTCAAAACGTCGCCAAGGTATTCTCAATCTTACACGGGACAAGACCCGAATACACCAAGACCTACACATCTATATCTATCTATCTAATCTAATTTAATCGTTTTTTAAGTATTTATTGTTTCCTGTTTTAGTTGTAAGCCGCCCCGAGTCTTCGGAGATGGGGCGGCATATAAGTTCAAATAAATAAATAAATAAAATAAATATCTATTTATCTATCTATCTATCTATCTATCTATCTATCTATCATCTATCTATCTATCTATCTATCTATCTATCTATCTATCTATCAGCAAAATGCCACTCACACATCATCACAAAATCTCCAGAACGATAAAGCCTACAAACCATAAAGCCTACATAAAGCCCATATGTTCCTCTTGGCTTCTAGGGGCTCACTAAGAAAGGATTTTTCCAAATGACCCTCAGAGCATTTAGAGTATTTCCTATATATATTATTATTATTATTATTATTATTATTATTATTATTAACACGCCCTGATGCTAAGGAGTTCTACTCCCCCTCCCCACCTGAAAAAAAGAAATCTCTTCCAAAGGCAAAACACAAGCAGAGGAGTTTCAGTTTCAGTTTCAGTTTCAGAGCAGCACCAAGCAGCTTGAGTACAGAACAGCTGAGCTAAGCCACACCCAGGGTCCCTGCTGCCTCCTTGCTCACACAGCAAATGCTCTTTCAGTTTCCAAACAGCCCTCCACTCTCTCACACACTGACAGGATGCTAGCCAGGTGAATACCGATGGATGCTGGTAAGCAGAGGCAGAATTTCTTTCCCCTTATTTTCCTCCCTCAAAACTAGGCCCAACCACATAGTTTCGTAGCAAAGCACGGGTAAGGAGCTAGTATATTAACAAAACCCAACTGACTCGTGATGACTGCAGACAGCTTACAAAAAAATAAAACCCCAGCAGAATAACAGAGTTGGAGATTCTCAGCCATCCAGATCTTGGTTGTCCCAAAGATGCTTTTTCAACAGGCAACTGGACTTTCTGGTTTTTCTTTGAAGATGTTTTGCCTCTCATCTGAGAAACTATGTCCAAACTGAACAGCCCTCCCTCCACAGAAGGGGAGGGATACAATATCATCTGTCTCCAGTCTACAACAGGGTCCTTTCAACAGTTCCAAGAAGGCTCTGCCCCCATTTGCACCACTCAGGTGACCCTGAGGACACAGACAAATCTCCAAGTGGCCTCAACAACCCTCTAAAAAGGATGCAAATGACCAGCTTTGCCTACAAGGAATATAAATCCTCCCATTCCCCACCATCCAGTCAGAGCTGAAGAAGCTTCTGGGATGAGGAGTGAAATGTCTTCAAACGAAAAACCAGTTGCCTCTAGGAAAATGCCTTAGGACAAGGGACCTTGGAGGTCTTCTACTCCAGCCCCCTGCTCAAGCAGGAAATTCTCTACCATTTCAGACCAATGTTGTTATTTTTTTAAATTACATTTATATGCCACCTTCTCCGAAGACTCAGGGCAGCTTACAATTTTTTGGGATACAACCCAGTGTGCTCAGCAATAGCCTTCCTTCCATTGTATATGCCTGCTTATTACTAGCGGCTTTTACAAAGTCAGCTTGTTGCCCCAATAATCTTGGTCCAATTACTACTCAGATGGAAGGCTGAGTCAACCTGAGCTTGGGATTCCTAGCAGTTGTAGGCAGCTGGACTTAAGTACAGGCAATTAACAGCCTGAGCCAAGGCTCATTGAGAAACAGTTCAAGATAATAAATCAGGCTGGTTGGAGTTCCACCCTTATTCCAGCTACAGTAATTGTAGACAGCTGGATCTTAAGTGCAGGCATTTAACAGCCTGAGCCACCAAGGCCCTTTGTCCAAGCTCATCTTAAAGGCCTCCAGTGTTAGAGCATCCACAACGTCTGAAGGCAAGTTGTTCCACTAATTGTTCTCACTGTCAGGAAATTTCTCCTTAGTTCTAGGTTGCTTCTCTCCTTGATGAGTTTCCACCCGTTGCTTCTTGTCCTGCCTTCAGGTGCTTTGGAGAATAGCTTGACTCCCTCTTCTTTGGGGCAGCCCTTCAAAGACTGGAAGACTGCTGTCATGTCACCCCAAGTCCTTCCTATCACCCAGTTCCTGCAACTTTTCTTCATATGTTTTAGCCTCCAGCCTCCTAATCCTCTTTCTTGCTCTTCTCTGCACTCTTTCTAGAGCAGGCTTGTCAAACTCAAGGCCTGCGGGCCAGATTTGGCCCATGGGGTGTTTAGATCTGGCCCATGTGGCCGCCCTGGAAATAGGGACCACCCTGCAGTGCCTCTGCCAGAGCAAATGGAGCTTGTGAGGGCCCCACACAACCTCTACGAGCTCCATTTTCACTGGCAGAGGGTTGCAGGAGGCTGTTGCAGCCGGAAACGGAGCTTGGGAGCCAGTTTGAGTCACCACAGGCATCCCCTCAACACAAGTGATGTGGGAACTATGGGATAGAAACTATAAATTAACAATGTCAACAGCTTATAAAGAACATTTGAATAGGACATTTTACAGATGGCATCTTCCCCCGGCAAGACTTGCAAAGATGTTTAAAGATAAATCAGCGAAGCGTTGGAAATGTCATCAGATACCTGGATCATATTACCATATGTGGTGGACATGCATAGAAGCTAAAAGATATACATATATGGTTGGAAAAGATGATAAAACAACATATAGACTTAAAGCCTGAGATATTTTTTACTGGTGATCCTACCTGAGAATTATAGTAAAGAAAAAATATATTTAATTATACATATATTAATAGCAGCTAGAATTGTATTGCTCAAGATTGGAAAAATGAAAAGATTCCGGTGGAGGAGGAGGTGATTAAGAAAATATTGGAATGTGCAGAAATGAGTAGGTTAACATTGGCAATTAGAGAACAAGAAGAAATGGAGTATTGTATGATTTGGGATCTGTTTTATAAATGGTTGGAAGATAAAGTAAGAAATTCAATGGTATCGTTATAATGAGATATAATGTTGAATAAGTTGTAATATGAATGTAAAGTTAGTAAGAAATGTATACAAATATTAATATGTGCACAAAATATATGTACCCAGTTGACACATTGTATAACTGAAAGATGGTTTTGTTTTTTGTTTTTGTTATTAAAAAAGCTTTTTATAAAACAAACACAAGTGATGTCATGTTGGCCATGCCCCCCCCACCCGCCTCCCAAGGTCAACCACAACTGTGATGTGGCCCTTAATGAAATTGAGTTTGACCACCCCCTGTTCTAGAGCAAAGGTCCCCAAGCTTGACAATTGTCATGCCCCTGGTGGAGACTGACTCTGAGGGAGAGGAGGAACAGCTGACAGGGAGTGGAAGTGTGGCTCCGGAGGTTGTGGAGGAGGCTGGGGAAGGGCAGTTAGAGGCTGAGCAGTCAGAGGAGGACCCAGGTCCACCCCCTCTCCATCCTAGGGCACGCAGGGAGGAGAGGATAAGGGAGAGACGTGGTCTGCTGGGGAGGAGAGGGCCTTGATCTCTTCATGGGCTGCAGCTGTGACAACTGAATAAGAGGACAGATCTGCATAGGGGCGAATGCTGGAAACAAAGCATGGAAATATCTCTAGTTTATGGTTCCTCTCTGAGTTTGGCATTCTTCCCAGTGTGTGTTATCTGTGGACGTCCTCCAGCCCTTATCTTGCCTGGTTTGTGTTGCTTTTTTCCTTCTTGTAACTGTTTGTGTGGGAGTTTTTTGGCTTCTGTCGAAGATATTCAGAGTTTGGAAGCAAAGTGAAGGAATAAAAGGGGCTCCCCTTGTTTTCTGTGACTGTGTTTGTTTTGTATCCCACCCTGGGTCATCACAGCAACTTTAAGACTTGTGGACTTCAACTCCCAGAATTGAAGTCCACAAGTCTTAAAGTTGCCATGTTTGGGGACCTCTGTTCTAGAGTCTCAACATCTTTTTTATGTATCATGGTGACCCAAACTGGATGGCATATTGCAAGCATTAGAAAGTGGTGCTAACACTTGACATTTCTTCTTCGCACTTCACACCTCTTTGCATTTTCATTGGGTAATGAACTGAAATGGAATGAGTGTTGACACTTTTATTGTGCAACGAGCAGAAATGGAATTAGTGTGTGTATCCGAAGGTTCAGATATACTCCCAGCTCATTTAAACATCACTAGGTTAATGGCCATATTGTACTGAGTAACTGATATTATTAGAAAAAAGCCGAACAGCTTGAATGGTAATGAGGTGCCCTCTTCACACTGAGAATCGAGTATCTTGTGAATAAATAAGACCTTAATAAAATAAAACGACCATATTTCGGTCATCTTCAAACACGGCTCTCCGTGTTTCTGAAGTTTGCAATGACTGGCGAATTTTTCAAGGGTGTTGAAAGATCGGTATGAAACGAGGTGACTCCTGCTACCTTAAAGCCACCGCAAGAAGGCAAAGTTCATGGTTTCTTCTCAAAGTGATGGCTTGGGAAAATGGGAGATACAAGGAGGCACGAATCAGAAACTCGATCCTTGTGAAACTCAACAGAAGGGAAGAAGATGACCTATGGAGGGTCAAACAAGAAGAAGATGACAACTCAGAATAACAGAGTTGGATGGGACCTTGGAGGTCTTCTAGTCTGACCCTCTGTTCTGGCAGGAAATCCTATTCCATTTCAGAGAGATGGTTGCCCAGTCTCTTCTTAAAAACCTCCAATGGTGGAGCACCCACAATTTCTGGAGGGGAGAGTTTGATTAATTGTTCCCACTGTCAGGACATTTCTCCTTCATTCTAGGTTGCTTCTCTCCTCACTTAGTTTCCACACATTTCTTCTTGTCCTGCCTTCAGGTGCTTTGAAGAATAGGTTGACTTCATCTTCTTTGTGGCAGCCTGTCATGCCCCTGGTGCAGACTGACTCTGAGTCTCCAGGAGGAACAGCCGACAGTGAGTGGAAGTGTGGCTCCAGAGGTTGTGGAGGAGGCTGGGGAAGTGCAGAGGCTGGCTGGGCAATCAGAGGAGGACCCAGGCCCATCCCCTCTGCATCCTAGGGCATGCAGGGAGGAGAGGATAAGGGAGAGACATGGTCTACTCAGGAGGAGAGGGCCTTGATCCTCTTCATGGGCTGCAGCTGTGACAACTGAATAAGAGGACGGACATGCATATGGGCGAATGCTGGAAACAAAGCGTGGAAATATCTCTAGTTTATGGTTCCTCTCTGAGTTTGGCGTCCTTCCCAGCGTGTGTTATCTGTGGACGTCCTCCAGCCCTTATCTTGCCTGGTTTGTGTTGCTTTTTTCCTCCTTCTTGTAACTGTTTGTGTGGGAGCTTTTTGGCTTCCGTCAATAATATTCGGAGCTTGGAAGCAAAGTGAAAGAATAAAAGGGGCTTCACTTGTTTTTGGTGACTATGTTTGTTTTGTATCCCACCCTGGGTCATCACACAGCCTCTCAAATATTGGAATTCTGCTATGATGCTGCCCCTCGACCTTCTTTTCACTAGACTAAACATACCCATGTCAGTGTTCCAGAAAACCTCCACTCCAACAAGTAACTCCGAGGCAGACATCCTCTCCAAAGTTCTTTTTTATTTGGGTAGTAAACTGGCACATCTGGGAAATCCCAAATCTGAATGTTATGGCTTTCCTTGGGATAAGTAAAAAATTACAAATCCACCCTGCACCCCTCATCGCATCACATGCCCCAATCACCATCCGTCCCAATTTGAGACGTCCCCTCACCCAGGTGCAGAAATAACATGCCCTTGACTTAGAAGAAGAATACTATTATGTCTAACCACATACACTCCAAGAAATTCCCCCCTCCCATTTTCCCAAGCTCAAGAATGTGGCAGTGTGGAGCGTCTGGGGCTAATATGGCTTCCAAAGCTGACAACCCAATTCCTGCAACTCAGAACCTATCAGGCTTCAAAACCCAACAAGGTTCTTCTAAGCCAGGGGTCTCCAACCGTGGCAACTTTAAGACTTGTGGACTTCAAATCCCTTCTGGGAGTTGAAGTCCACAAGTCTTAAAGTTGCCAAGGTTGGAGACCCCTGTTCCAAGCTATTTCCTTTATTGTTCCTCTCTTGCAGATTGGAAGTTCCTCACTTGCTCAACAGCTGTCCAACAACTTTGACATCAACACACAGTGGAAAGGCAACTGGGCTGCTCAAAGCCCAGATACAGGCAGTTGTGTAGATGAACTTACACAAAAGGTGCCAGGTTCAGACCTTCCTCGCCAGCATTGCTCAACACTGAGCAGGATCTGTACCCAGCATGGTATCTGTTAAGTTTGCATGAAGAGTCAGACGCGAGGAATTCCAGCAAAAGACTTTATTAATGACAACAGCTCGAATGGACCCGTCCGGGTAAGGCTACGGCTGCTTCTTATAGCCGGCAGCCGTAGCTGCTAGCCAATGGGAGTGCAGGGTTTCTTCCCGCACTATTTAAACCAATACCATTTGACATTTTACAAGACCAATTCAAATAAACCAATAACATTTAAACCTACATACATAACACCCTCCCACTAGGTTCAGTCCATACCAAACCCCAACCTATCTAATGTATTCCCTTAAATAGGTGGGGCTCTTACGTGTACGTTGAGACCTTCGTGGTTCAGAATCTTTATTGTTCTCACCCAGTGAGAGGGGAAATGTGTCTGCTGACATTTCCCTGTTAGGACTTCCTGTGAAAGAAGACCCTGTTAGACTGTTAGAATCTGGTCTCTCCTCCCAACCCATCTCCATTCCAATGTCAACACCCAAGTCTGGTAGTGATGTACAATCTTCCACTTCTAAGGATGGATCTAGGCATTGTGACAGGGTTCGGGATGGTTCCTGTCGTAATGACTCTACTTCTAAGGATGGATCTTGGCATT
The DNA here is from genome assembly GCA_009733165.1 of Naja naja. Classification (NCBI taxonomy): domain Eukaryota; kingdom Metazoa; phylum Chordata; class Lepidosauria; order Squamata; family Elapidae; genus Naja; species Naja naja. The sequence continues at coordinate 3,405,602 of CM019151.1, read as the reverse complement.
GTGACAGGGTTCGGGATGGTTCCTGCCGCAATGGCTCGTTACACAAGGGTTGATTCCTGTTTGCTGATATTCCTCCTGTTCCTCCCCTTCCCCCTAGAAGAGACATCAGGTGAGGGACCTAGAGAGAGACAGGGGCGATGTTCCTGAGTGAACCGGGATCTAAGTTGGTCAATGTGCCTGCTCCAGAGGAGGCCATCCTCTGTTTGAACCCTGTAAGAAAGAGGGCCAGTGATGTGAGTTATTTCAGCAGGAATCCACAAAGGTTCACCTGTAAGGTTCCTAGCATAGACAGAATCTCCCACACTGAAAGAACGAACTTTGGAAGTGGAATCCAGTGGTGTATTGGGTGCATAAGTGGGATGAAGTCGGTCAAGGGAAGACCTAAGTTTCCTGCCCATTAACAACTCTGCTGGGGACAAGTTAGTTGATGGGCTAGGAGTGATGTGCTGAACACTAAGAAGCTTTTCAAGCTTCTCAGAGATGTCCCCAGGACCCAGCTGCTGAAGCTTTTCTTTGGTAAAGCGTACCATACGTTCAGCCCGGCCGTTGGCCGAAGGGTGCCCAGGGGCTGTAAGGGCATGTCTGATGCCCTGTTGAGCTAGAAAGGATTCAAAAATGTTAGACGTGAATTGAGGGCCATTGTCAGAGACAAGGACATCTGGTAACCCATGGGTTACAAAGAGCTTTTTGAGCTGCTTGATAACAGCCTCAGTAGTAGTAGAAGTCATGAGAATAACCTCTAGCCATTTGGAGTATGCATCAACAATTACTAGAAACGTGTGCCCTCTTGTAGGACCTGCAAAATCAATGTGGATTCTAGACCATGGGCCCCTAGGACATTCCCATTCCTGTGTGGGGGCGTGAGGTGGGGCAGGCCTGACTACCTGGCAATTGGGACAAGATGCAACCCAGTTTTCAACCATTTTGTCAATACCTGGCCACCATACATAACTCCTGGCCAAACCTTTCATCCTTACAATCCCAGGATGACCCTCATGTAACATTTCCAAAACCTCCCTTTGCAGTTTTGCAGGAATAACCACCCTGTTACCCCACAAAATACATCCTCTTAATACAGATAATTCAGTTTGCCTGGATTTGAAAGGTTGAGCAAAGTGAGGTAGATCTTGAAGAGGCCAACCTTTCTTAATCCAGCCCATAACAGGTGCCAACACAGCATCTTTGGCAGATTCTCTGGCAATCTCAGCAGCATGGACTGGAAGCTTAGCAACGGTCTCCAGGAAAAAGGTGTGAGTCTCAAGTTCACAGTCTTCCTTGTGGCAAGGTAGTGGGCAACGACTCAGTGCATCAGCATGTCCAATGTCCTTGCCAGGCCTGTGAATCAGTTTGTAGGAGTAGGCTGCAAGAAATTCAGTCCACCTCAGCATTCTTGGTGACAGGATAATAGGTGTAGGTTTGTCTCCTGCCACGATGCCAAGCAAAGGTTTGTGATCTGTAACAATGGTGAATGACCTGCCATACAGATATTCATGAAATTTCTTAACAGCTGCTACAACTGCTAAAGCCTCCTTGTCCAATTGGCTGTAGTTCCTCTCTGCTTTGGACAGCGTGGGAGAGTAGAATGCAATTGGGGCTTCCCGGCCATTGGGAAGCCTATGGCTCAAAACCCCTCCCACTCCAAAAGGGGATGCATCACAAGTCAGAACAACAGGTAAATTCTCAGAGAATTGAATCAACACAGCATCAGACGTGATTAGTCTCTTAATACTGTTAAATGCTGACTGTTCCTTCCGCCCCAGATCCAAGCAGCCTTCTTATCAAGTAAACGATGTAAGGGTTCAGCAATAGATGCTTTGTGAGGTAGAAACATGTGATAAAAGTTAATAAGGCCAAGGAAGGCTTGCAGATCTGACTTGCAACGAGGTTTAGGGGCTTCCTTGATCGCTTTAACCTTGGCATCAGTGGGGTGGATGCCCTGTTTATCAATCATGTACCCCAGGAATTCAACTCTGTCTGTTTTGAGAGTGCATTTGTCTTCCTTGACTTTCAAACCTGCTTTTCTGAATCTGGTAAGGACTTCTCTGAGTCTCTCTTGAAGCTGAGTGTCATTTTCAGCAGAGATTAACACATCATCAAAATAAGGCACTACCCCAGGCAGTCCTTGCAACATTCTTTCCATAAGACTTTGAAAAATGCCAGGTGCCACGCTTACTCCAAATTGTAGTCTTTTACATTTGAAGGCACCTCTATGAGTCACAATTGTTTGTGCCTCTGCAGTGGCATCATCAACTGTTAATTGTTGATATGCCTGAGCTAAGTCCAGTTTAGCAAATACTGTACCCCTGCCAAGGGAATGGAGCAGATGATGCACAACAGGTACAGGGTATGCGCTCTGCTGCAGCGCATGGTTAAGTGTCCCCTTGTAGTCACCACAGATTCTCACTGACCCATCAGCCTTGACTGGTGTGACTATGGGTGTTTCCCATCTGGAGTGGTCAGTAGGTTCCAAAACCCTTGGGCTATGAGCTTATCTAATTGTGCATCAATTTTTCCTTTAAAGCAAATGGAACCCTCCTGGGCTTTAAACGAATTGGGGGCACCTTGGGGTCTAAACTGAAAGCAATAGGGGTCCCCATATACTTGCCCAGTCCTTCGCTGAAGACCTCTGGAAACTCAGACTTCAAGGACTCTTCCCAGTCAGAACTGCTCACGTGATGGATGCCAGTCACCTCGATGCCAAGTGGCTTGAACCACTCAAGTCCCAGCAAACTTGGCGATCCTTGTCCACGATGGTCAGTGGCAAACGTTTGGTGTGGCCTTTAAACTGCACGTTGAATTCCCTCGCTCCAACTACTGGAATCTTGTTCCCTTGGTAGTCTTTGAGGGTCAGTGCTTGCTTCTGGAAATGTTTTTCTGAATTCTTGGAAAGAGTCTGTGTATAGTGTCCCATGACACCATAGATAAATAAGAGCCTGAGTCCACTTCCATGTGGCACGGTCTCCCTTCAATAAACACCTTCACATGTACTTTTCTGCTATTTAAATGTGAAGACTGACCAATGGATATTGTTTGGTGAGTTTCACTCTTGCCATTTGCTTTTGGATTTCGCCCCATTTTTCCAATTAAATTGTTGGGCTTAAAATCTTCCTCAGGAAATTTCTTCCTGAATGGTGGAGTTCTGGATGATTTGCAGACTCTGGCTATATGGCCCCGTTTCTCACAACGTAGGCAAATGGAGTCAAAGAACTTGCATTCAGTGCGGGGGTGGCCCCCCCCACAGCCTCTGCAAACGAATCCTTGCCTGTTTTTCTCAGAGTCTTTTCTTTTCTTCTCCATTCTGAGCTTAAAAATCCCTCTTCTTCCTCACTGCTATCCGAATCAGAGTCTATTTGTTTGCAATGAGTTGTTGAGGATTTTTCCCCATCAGAATGGCTTGAGGCCTGGCTCGAGGCCTTGTTAATCTTTTTCATGGCCGCAGCTGAGGACTTGGTGGCTTCTGCTGAAACAGCCTCTTCAATAGCCTCTTTAAGCGTGATTTTTGGTTTCATTAACAGTTTGCTTTGTAAGATCTTATCTTTAAGGCCCAAAACAAACCGATCACGCATGGCCTCTTCTACGTTGGTAAAGTCACAAGCACCCCAATGTCCCTTAAGCTTGCCACGAAGTCATTAACACTCTCGCTATCCCTTGATCCCGACGGTAAAATTCGTGTCTCTTAATGAGGCACGATACTTGTGGGGCGTAATGGGCTCTTAAAAGTCTTTCTAATTCGGGCCATTCTATTACCTTCAATTCTGCTGCTCCCGCCAACGCCGCCATTTTGAAGACTGCCGGACCGCAGTGTGTGAGAAAGACCGCCCTCTTCCGTCTCTCGGGATGCCGGCGAGATCGTTCCCTTCCAGGAACATGTGGAACCGGTCTGCATACGATTCCCAGTCTTCCGTCGCCGGATCGAACGGTGCTGGGGGTGTTCAGCGCAGCCATCTCGCTCAGTTGCTTGTTCGTCGCGTCGTCTTCTCTTCAGGGAAATCCCATCCTCGTCGCCAGTGTTAAGTTTGCATGAAGAGTCAGACGCGAGGAATTCCAGCAAAAGACTTTATTAATGACAACAGCTCGAATGGACCCGTCCGGGTAAGGCTACGGCTGCTTCTTATAGCCGGCAGCCGTAGCTGCTAGCCAATGGGAGTGCAGGGTTTCTTCCCGCACTATTTAAACCAATACCATTTGACATTTTACAAGACCAATTCAAATAAACCAATAACATTTAAACCTACATACATAACAGTATCTGCCAGGACTCCTTGTTTAAGTGGGGTCTTGCCTCAACAAAATATCCATCCCATAGTGTCTGGATGTCCATCAAGAGCTCATACTGGCCCAACATCTAATTTTTTTCAACATAGACCACCATCTCCTTGAATATATATATATATATATATATATATATATATATATATATATATATATATATGGGGCGTGCATAAGTGCACCAACGTGCCTGCCGTCCCTGTCCTATTGTTTCTTTTTATTTTTCTTATATGTATCCATTTCATGTATTAATAACTATGTTTATACTTATACCTGTTATCTTATAATTGCTTGACAAAATAAAATAAATACATAAAGTCCATGGATTTGCCATATGCTAAATAAATAAAACAGATTGGAATCTTGCCAAACTAAAGCAGACTATTTCCATTATTAAATATATATTCTGGGAACCACTGAGGAGGAGTGCTCTTCACCCCCTTTCTCATACACAAACTATCTGAACTGTGTTGGGAATCCAGACTACATTCCATTACAGAACCACCTTAAATGCGCAGGAGTGACCATATCACCAAGAGGCATAGTGGCATACGCTTTCAGAGGAAAGCTGCTTTGGAGGAAAGGTCCAATGAGGAGGAAGTATTACTTCTGGATTCACATATGCATTCTGGAGAAAGTGCATATGGAAAATTGGGAATTTGCAAGCTACCAATTTCACCTCTGGAAAACCACCCTGTGTTATTAGCAATGACTTCACTTTTTGAGCTTGTGTCTCACATGTAGAAATTGAAATCTTGGGCTGTCTTAACCTGGTCTTGAAACCTGGTCATTTGCAAATGTCATTGTTGGCTTTATAGATTTCTAGAGAAAATGAATGCCACAAAGCCAGTTTGATGTAGTGATTAAGCCACCTGTCTAGAAACCAGGGGATGGTGAGTTCTAGTCCCGCCTTAGGCATGAAAGCTAATTGGATGACTTTGGGCCAATCACCAGGAGACAGTGAGTTCTAGTCCTGCCTTAGGCATGAAAGGCAACTGGGTGACTTTGGGCCAATCACCAGGAGACGTGAGTTCTAGTCCCACCTTAGGCATGAAAGCTGGCTGGGTGACTTTGGACCAATCACCAGGAGACTGTGAGTTCTAGTCCCACCTTAGCCATGAAAGCTAATTGGGTGCCTTTGGGTCAATCACCAGGAGATTGTGAGTTATAGTCCCGCCTTAGCCATGAAAGCCAGCTGGGTGACTTTGGGCCAATTACCAGAAGACCGTGAGATCTAGTCCCACCTTAGCCATGAAAATCAACTGACTGATTTTGGGCCAGTCCTTTTCTCTCAGCCCAGCCCACCTCACTGGGTTGTTTTTCTGAGGAAAATAGAAGGAGGAAAGACTATTAGTTATGTCTGCTGCCTTGAGTTATTTGTAAAAATAATAAAGGCAGGGTAAAGATTCTGATAAATTAAATCTATAAAAGGGAATTACCAATTACCATTGACATGGAATTAAGGGCCGATGTCTACCGGTAGTTTTCCAAATATGACAAATTATTCCCCCTCCCTCTCTATCTGAAATTTAAGATACTGTCCAAAAGAGGCAGAGAGATGATTAGAATACGGTTAGGAATAATTTCAGAATCTGTTTACTGCAGCTTGAAGCTGTAGCACCTGACAACTGAAATGAAACTTTATCATAAATGGGGGAAAAATGCAGAAAAAACAGTATTAGGAAAAAAATGCAGCAAATATTAACGTGATATATTCAGCATGTTTCTAATTATGCTAATTGCATTATGCAAATCCAAGTCAGGGAATGCATATCTAACTAAGATCCTTGTGACTGACTTTGAGCAGGAATCTCCTGAAAATAGGTTTGTGTTTTGCTTCAAACAGGCTTCTGTTTTCTCTCTTGCAAGATTCCCAAATGATTTTTTTAAAACTAACAACTCCAGAATCCTCTAAATTCTGTTACTGAAAAACTGACAGGTGTGGCAGTCAATGGGGAATGTTGATATGGATCTCAAATATTGAAGAAGTTACAAAAACAGGTGAAAATGTCAGAAATCACGAGGCTGAGTAGGTGCTTTTGACGAACGTCCAAATTTCCAGTGGTTTGTATTATCAACTTGGACTGGGCATACAGATAGTCCTTGACTTATGACCACAATTGAGCCCAAAATTTCTGCTGCCAAGTGAGACGTTAAGTGAGTTTTGCCCCATTTTATGACCTTTCTTGCCACAGTTGTGAATCACTGCAGCTGTTAAGTTAATAATACATTTGTTAAGTCTGGCTTCCCCGTTGATGTTTGCTTGTCAGAAGGTTGGAAAAGGGGATCACATGACCATCATAACTATGGGTCAGTTGCCAAGCATCTGAATTTTGATGATATGATTACGAGGATGCTGCAACAGTCATAAGTATCAACTCATAAAACATTTTGTATACATGTTTTATAGTTGACAACAGAAAGAAGGGGGGAGTTTCAAAGAGCAGGCGGCAGTGTGGAATCGAAAGGACATTCCATTCATATTTTCTTCAAAGACTGGTTAGATGGCTGCAGCTTCTGCCGTGCAAAAATCTAATTGGAGAGCATGATTGATGACTCTTGGCTATGGATGAGTTTCATTGGATGATACACCCAGAGAGCTGGGGGTGGGGGAAGCAGGATCAAGGGTGACAGTGAATTACGTATCTCAGAGTTGGCTATGCCTAGGTAAATGCCGGACGTAGAACGTTACCTTCAAATAAATCTTTTTTAGTTTTGGGAGTGTGGCTCGAGGCTCATGATTTAATGGGAGTAACTGCCAGAATCCTGACAGTAAGTGTGAAAAATGGCAGTCATTTCAAACAGTCACTAAACAAACTGTCATAATTCGAGGTCCACCTGTACACAAACAAAGTTCCAGGACTTTCCCCTCTCCCCAGTTGTTTATCTGTCAATCCCAAAAGAAGAAGACCTCTGGTCTCAGTTGAATATGAATCTTTAAAATCCTTCAAATCTGTGCAATTTGCGTAAACAGGTGAGGCATCATTTTTATTTTTCATGTGTTTGTGTTGGTAATTCTGGTCAGTGACCATAATAAGAAGTCTGTTCTCTTCCTGTAATTGATGCCAAACTGGGAAACTCAGTCACGAGCAAGATTGTGAGAGAACAGAGGAAGGGATTTGGAAAACCTTTTGTCCTGTCCCTGTTGGAATCTGATTCAGAGGGGGAGGTTGGGCAGGTGACAGGGAGTGGGAGTGTGGCTCCGGTGGCTGTGGAAGAAACTGGGGAAGGGCATAGTCCAGCTGTGCCTTCAGAGGAAGACCCAGGCACACCCCCTCGTCATCCTAAGGCATGCAGGGAGGAATGGAGAAGGGAGCAACATGGCTTACAGGAGAGGAAAGGGCCCTGATCCCCTTCATTAGCTGCAGCTGGAAGAACAGGATATAAAAAGGGCATTTGCACACAGCACCTTGCTGGAAGCAAAGCGTGATTTATCATTGTTTGTCGAGGCTTATCTGGGTTACGGATCCTCCCAACTGTGTGTGTTTTGTTATCTTTTAGAAGTCTGCAATTCCTTATCCTGCCCTGTCTCATTAATTGCTGCAGCGTGGTTTGTGCTGGTTTTTATTTATAATTTATATGGACTTTTGGTTCGGACTGAATTTCTTCCCTTTAAAAACTGTTCTTGTGAGAGTTTTTTCTCCAGGTGATGATAACTGGATGTTGGGGGCCAAGTTGGAGGTATTAAAGGGACTTTACCTACTTTTGTGACTTTGTTGCTTTTGTGCCACAGCCCGGGTCATCACACTTTTGAGGACCACATGTTGTGGTCTAGCAGCACCTGCGGAGCTCACAGCAGAGTCGGACAGTGGGGAGGAATAGGGACCAGTCCTGGAGTCTGGGTAGGACTTGGACGAGGGTCCTGCGTCCGATGCAGAGATGCGGCCAGGACCATCTGGGAGTTCTGTGCCAACTGCAGAGCCTCCAGAATCTGACAGCAGTGAGGCAGAGGAACAGGGGGAGCCTGTTCCCAGTGCATGCATGTGCAGAGCTGCCAGAAGGTAAAAAAAACTTAAGACAAAAGGGGCAACTTGGGAATAAGGCTTGGAGATGATTGCCCCTCCCATAAGACATAAAGGAGGAACAAAGGGACATGAGTCTTTGCAGGAAGCAACTTTGTTCATTCTGGTTGGTTTAGAGTCTGAGGTTCCATGTGGACTTTGTGCTCCATTTGGCCTTGTACAGCTAATTGGCAATTTAGTCATTGGCAGCATTTCAAGGGAGATAAAGGTGGGTGCTTATCAGACTTATCCCGAATTGCAGACTAATTCACAGCTGTTGAAATAATTTTTAAAAAGGGTTTTGGGAACAGCGTGTGATTGTTAGGATTGTCTCAGGAAGCCTTGGTCAGAACAGCCACATGTTGAGGGGTTGTGATGCAGATGGTGTCCCTCTGCCTTTGTTAAAATAATTAGAGAGGGCCGAACATTATGAACCATGAACATTATGAACATTATTGAACCAGGGGGAAAAAAGAAGAAGAAAGATTTTCCTAGGCTAATTGCTAAATATGTATAATTGTGCCTCGGGACTGCAGATGAGCCTCCCTTGTAACTGTGTCAAACAGTTTGTGATCTTCACAAGAGACCTCCTGTTTGTCCTTCTCATTACAGGCAGGAGAAGGCAAGGGTGAAGCACCTGCTAGCAATTATGCAGATGATACACGACCATGTGAATCTGGTTTGCATAATGATGGCATCTGATCAGTCTAACTGTCTAATGTGACACTTGGGTCAGGTTGGATCGGGAGCTGATGAGAATAGCATAGCTAATTTCCAGAGCTTTTGGTAATCCCGCTGAGCTCCCTGCTTCTTGGGAAACTGGAAAAATGTGGGATAAACAGCATCACCCACCAGATGGATCTGTAACTGCCGGACAAACCGCTTGACGAGTAGTCCTTAATGGTACTACCATGGTGGCGCAGTGGTTAGAGTGCAGTACTGCAGGCTCCTTGTGCTGACTGCCAGCTGCCTGAAATTTGACAGTTCAAATCCTACCAGGTTCCAGGTTGACTCAGCCTTCCCTCCTTCTGAGGTGGGTCAAATGAGGACCCAGATTGTTGGGGGCAAGAGGCTGACTCTGTAAACCGCTTAGAGAGGGCTGTAAAAGCTCTGTGAAGCAGTATACAAGTCTAAGGGCTATTGCTATTCTTTCCTTTCCTTTCCTTTCCTTTCCTTTCCTTTCCTTTCCTTTCCTTTCCTTTCTTTCCTTTCCTTTCCTTTCCTTTCCTTCCTTTCTTTCCTTCCTTTCCTTCCTTTCCTTCCTTCCTTCCTTCCTTCCTTCCTTCCTTCCTTCCTTCCTTCCTTCCTTCCTTCTGTTAAGTTTGCATGAAGAGTCAAACGCGGGGAACTTCAGTAAAGAGTTTATTCAGTGACACAGCTCGATGGACCAGGTTGGCTGGGCTCTCTGACTGCCTCTTATAGCCTGCAGCAGTGGTTGCCAACCAATGGGAGTCAGGGTTTCTTCCGCTACTATTTAAACCAATACCATTTGACCTTTTACAAGAACAATTCAAACTAAACCAATAACATTCAAACCTACATACATAACACCTTCCTTCCTTCCTTCCTTCCTTCCTTCCTTCCTTCCTTCCTTCCCTTCCCTCCCTCCTCCCTCCCTCCCTCCTTCCTTCCTTCCTTCCTTCCTTCTAAAGGTTGACTCAGCCTTCCCTCCTTCCGAGGTGGGTAAAATGAGGACCCAGATTGTTGGGGGCAAGAGACTGAAATGTGTAAACTGCTTGGAGAGGGCTGGGAAGCCCTGTGAAGTCTAAGTGCTATCGCTATTGCTAATTGACTTAGATGAGGGAATAGAAGGGGAACTCATCAAATTTGCAGGTGATACTAAGTTGGTCCCTTCCAGCTCTATTCTCATTGATTGAACTAAGACTTTCCTGCTTTTGGGACAGGTCCATGGAAGTGAATCAGATGGAGAATCCAAGACAGAAAGGAGCTAACGGGAAGGTAAGGAAATCTGAGGAGCCACCTTGACAAAGGAA
>CM019151.1:3291413-3394338 GCA_009733165.1 Naja naja | reverse complement strand
GGTGAAACTCAAAAATTAGAATATCATGCAAAAGTTCATTTATTTCAGTAATGCAACTTAAAAGGTGAAACTAATATATGAGATAGACTCATTACATGCAAAGCAAGATAGTTCAAGCCATGATTTGCCATTTGTGACAGCTCATGAAAACCCCAAATCCACAATCTCAGAAAATTAGAATATTGTGAAAAGGTGCAATATTCTAGGCTCAAAGTGTCCCACTCTAATCAGCTAATTAAGCCATAACACCTGCAAAGGGTTCCTGAGCCTTTAAATGGTCTCTCAGTCTGGTTCAGTAGGAATCACAATCATGGGAAAGACTGCTGACCTGACAGTTGTGCAGAAAACCATCATTGACACCCTCCATAAGGAGGGAAAGCCTCAAAAGGTAATTGCAAAAGAAGTTGGATGTTCCCAAAGTGCTGTATCAAAGCACATTAATAGAAAGTTATGTGGAAGGGAAAAGTGTGGAAGAAAAGGTGCACAAGCAGCAGGGATGACCGCAGCCTGGAGAGGATTGTCAGGAAAAGGCCATTCAAAAGTGTTGGGGACTTTCACAAGGAGTGGACTGAGGCTGGAGTCAGTGCATCAAGAGCCACCACACACAGACGGATCCTGGACATGGGCTTCAAATGTCGTCAGAAGCATCTTACCTGGGCTAAAGAAAAACAGACCTGGTCTGTTGCTCAGTGGTCCAAAGTCCTCTTTTCTGATGAGAGCAACTTTTGCATCTCATTTGGAAACCAAGGACCCAGAGTCTGGAGGAAGAATGGAGAGGCACACACTGCAAGATGCTTGAAGTCCAGTGTGAAGTTTCCACAGTCTGTGTTGATTTGGGGAGCCATGTCATCTGCTGGTGTTGGTCCACTGTGCTTCATTAAGTCCAGGGTCTTCCAGGAGATTTTGGAGCACTTCATGCTTCCTTCCGCAGACAAGCTTTATGGGGATGCTGACTTCATTTTCCAGCAGGACTTGGCACCTGCCCACACTGCCAAAAGCACCAAAACCTGGTTCAATGACCGTGGGATTACTGTGCTTGATTGGCCAGCAAACTCGCCTGACCTGAACCCCATGGAGAATCTATGGGGCATTGCCAAGAGAAAGATGAGAGACATGAGACTGAACAATGCAGAAGAGCTGAAGGCCGCTATTGAAGCATCCTGGTCTTCCATAACACCTCAGCAGTGCCACAGGCTGATAGCTTCCATGCCACGCTGCATAGAGGCAGTAATTGCTGCAAAAGGGGCCCAAACCAAGTACTGAGTACATATGCATGCTTATACTTTTCAGAGGTTGGATATTGTTCTATGTACAATCCTTGTTTTATTGATTGCATGTCATATTCTAATTTTCTGAGATTGTGAATTTGGGGTTTTCATGAGCTGTAAGCCATAATCATCACAATTATGACAAATCATGGCTTGAACTATCTTGCTTTGCATGCAATGAGTCTATCTCACATATCAGTTTCACCTTTTAAGTTGCATTACTGAAATAAATGAACTTTTGCACGATATTCTAATTTTTCAAGTTTCACCTGTATAAGTGTGTTGTTTTCATGATAGTGTGTTTTTGTGTCTGTTTATGTGTGTATCCTAAGCCCGTTTATCCAGTGAAATCAAAACATCGTTTTGATCTTTAATTGAGGAACTGTTGCCAGATAATTCCCAACACTTGGTGTCTTTCTTTCGCAGGGTCATTGTTACTGTTTTGCTAGCACGAAAAGTTGTATTTTTCTTAACATACACTCCTAATGCACTGGAGGGGGTGAACAATGGCCTTGCCAGCACAAATACACACCCACACAGACAAAAACAGAGCCTTGAAGTTTTAAACAGCCAGGAATTTTCAGGAGAAGATGAAAGAAGAAGGTGATTTAAGTGGGACATGAAAAAAAACTCTACCGAAACTTACAACATGTACAGATTAAGTTTATTCTCTCTTGATGGTATCTTTCATCGCACAACCGAGAAGGTTGTCCTTCAATAATTAAAATAAACAACAAAATAATTCCACAGTTGGAGGGAAAGGCGATTTTTCAAGGCATTGCTGATGAAAGGTGAGAAATAGATGGATTGTAGATCTTTGACTTACTTTTGGCAATTTTGCAAATATTCAAACTTCTGCCTTTAAGAATATTCCTACTTTGATGTGGAGAAAATCTATCATGTGATTGCTAAGACTGGACATTGAGTTGCTGGCACATAATCAATCAATATACAGGTAATCCTAGGCTTACAACAATTCATTTAGCGACCGTTTGAAATTACAAGGGAACTGAAACAAGGGTCTTATGACCATTTTTCACACTTATGACCATTGCAGCATCCCCATGGTCATGTGATCAAAATTCAGAGGCCAGATTTGAGGAGGCAGAGGATGACACGTATGCAGAAGATGAGCTCAGCACCCTAAAGCAGGGAGGGCTACCCCTTATCGGAGGCATCTTGGGTAAAGAGCAGGAACGGCCAAGCCAATTGCCTTGAGACGAGGTTCCATGCAGAAAACCCAACCAAGCCTGGTGGGGCGGGGGAGTTCGCAACCTTAAGTCCTATACCTGCAATCAATTTGTTTTCTTTTTGTGTTGTACAGGTCACCTTCAAGAAGTGAGGGGAGCTGAATGTCAACTCATAAAATATGTCTATGGTCTTTTTAGAGCTGCCAACAGAAAGGCAGGGGGGAGCAGTGGGCAACTTGCATTCCATAAATGTTTTCAAAGATAGTTTCTAGGTGATGGAAGTTTCTGCCGCGCAAAATTCTAACTGGAGAGCATGATTGATGACTCTTGGCTATGGACGTGTCCTATTGGAGAATATGAATTATGACACACCCAGGGGGTGGGGAGAAAACTAGGGTCAAGTTGACAATGAATGATGTGTCTCAGAGTCGGCTGCACCCAGGCAGTGCCGACATGTTTACTCCTAATAAATCTTTTTTAAGCTTTGAAAATCTGGCTAGAGACTCATGATTTAAATGGGGGAACTACCGGAGTCCGGACAATGATCAAAATTCAGATGCTTGGCAACTGACTCATATTTATATGGCTGCAGTGTCCCAGGGTCAAAGTAAAGTAAACAAGCAAAATCAAAGGGGAAACCAGATTCATTTAAAAGCCGTGTTCCTAACTTAACAACTGCGGTGATTCACTTAACAACTGATGCAAGGGAGGTCTAAAATGGGGCAAAGATGACTTAACAAATGTCTCACTTAGCATTATAAATTTTTATGTGCAATGATGGTCATGCGTTGAGAATTACAAGTACCGGCAAGGATCACTTGTGTGCATTTGCCACCTTGAACTATTTGTAAAAATAGTTGAAGGCAGGATAAAACAAAAAAAATAGAATAGAATAGAATAGAATGTGGCATAGAATAGAATAGACTGGAATGGAATGGAATGGAATAGCATAGCATAGCATAGCATAGCATAGCATAGCATAGCATAGAATAAAGAATGGAATGGAATGGGATAAATACTGGAATGGAATGGAGTAGAATAGAATAGAATAGAATAGAATAGAATAGAATAGAATAGAATAAAGAATGGAATGGAATGGAATGGAATGATAAATACTGGAATGGAATGGAATAGGGAAAGAATAGGGAATAGAATAGAATAGAATAGAATAGAATAGAATAGGGAAAGAATAGAATAGGGAATACAGAATAGAGAACAGAACAGAACAGAACAGAATAGAATGCAGAATAGAATTCTGCAGTGTGGTTGGACACACAAGGAATTTGTCTTTGGTGCATAACCTCCCAGTGTACATAAAAGCTATAAGTGATCAATCATGATCATAGTCATCATAAAAGCACATTAATCATAAATCATAAGATACAACACTTAGTGATGGTCATAGGATACTAAATAAACAATCAACACAAATCATACTAGGCAACTAAATAAAACAGTATAAAACGTAAAGATACAAGCAGCACAGTTATATTCATAAGTAGAAAAGGAGATAGGTAATAGGAAGGATAAGAGGAATAATAGTAATACAGTCTTAGTAAATAGTTTGACAGTGTTGTGGGACTTAGGTGTTTAGCAGAGTGGAGGCATTTGGGGAAAAAAATGTCCTTGTGTCTAGTTGTTCTGATGTGCAATGCCCTATAGCGCTGTTTCGAGGGTAGAAGTTGAAACAATTTATGAAGCTGAAAAAAATTGAGAAAATTTAAACATTGCTACTGCAGATAGACCAAGGAAATAGATTTTTTTCTCTCGCTCTATTTTCTTTTAAGACCAAAATGTCTTCCACTGTGCTTTTAAAACAGGTCTGTTCCTCAGGAAAACAAATGTTGTATTATTTGATGGGTAAGCCAAGAAAATGACAGGCAGGCTTCACGTTTAAAATATTCTCTTCTGAGAAGCCAATCTCACACCCTTTGAATCAAACAGAGCTGTGTTGTTGGCTAAGAAATGAACCCAGTGTCTTATTTTTTCTCTCAAAAGAAGACACTCTTTAGTTTTATTTTTATTTTTTTGCTGGCATCTCTTCAGTCACTTTCTTCACTGCTTCTTAAAAAGAAACTTCTGTGCTTCTTTTTCTTGCAAATAAGATTTTCTCCGCCTTTGGTTCTCCAATGATTCATGCCTCCCTTAAAAAATGGTTATCACCAGAATGAGGATCGAATTAAAAATATGGGTTGGTGTCAACATGGAAAGCAGCGTTTTAAAATAACAACTCTGCATATTTCCCTGATCTTCCTTTACTCCAATACCAAAACAGACCCTCGGGGCTAAAGAGAATGTGATTTTTTTTTTATTTTTGATTCTTCCCTGTAATCTCTCTCTCAAACCCAACTTTCCTTTGCTACTTTTGGCTCAAGAATTTAGTTCTTTCTGACCCATCATGGAATTAAACCCAAAGATAAGTTTGAAAGTGTTATTGTTTCCTCTATTGTCGTACGCTGGTCTGTCTCCCTATCTTTTTCTTGTTTAAGGTTTTTTTAAAAATCTGCCTTTATTATTTTAAAAAATAATAATTCAAGGTGGTGAACATAGCCAATATTCCTCTTATTTTCCCCACAACAACAACCCTGGGAGGTAGGTTGGGCTGAGAAAGAGTTTCCCAGCTGACTTTCATACCTACTCACCATCTCCTGCTGAATGACTCAAAGTCATGCCTAAAGCAGGACTAGAATTCACTGTCTTCTGGTGTTTGGCCCAAAATCACCCAACTGACTTTCCTGTCTAAAGTGGGACTAGAACTCCCAGTCTCCTGGTGATTGGCCGAAAGTCACCCAGCCAGCTTTTATGCCTAAAATGGGACTAGAA
Source organism: Naja naja (assembly GCA_009733165.1). Lineage (NCBI taxonomy): Eukaryota > Metazoa > Chordata > Lepidosauria > Squamata > Elapidae > Naja > Naja naja. Next base: position 3,389,057 of record CM019151.1, on the reverse strand, counting down.
TTCACCGTCTCCTAGTGATTGGCTGAAAGTCACCCAACCGGCTTTCATGCCTAAGATGGGACTAGAACTCACCTTCTCCTGATGATTGGCCCAAAGTCACCCAGCTGGCTTTCATGCCTAAGGCGGGACTAGAATTCACCGTCTCCTAGTGATTGGCTGAAAGTCACCCAGCCAGCTTTTATGCCTAAAATGGGACTAGAACTCACTGTGTTCTGGTAATTGGCCCAGTCATCCAACCTTCTTTCGTGTCTAAGGCGGGACTAGAACTCACCGTCTCCTAGTGATTGGCTGAAAGTCACCCAGCCGGCTTTCATGCCTAAAATGGGACTAGAACTCACTGTGTTCTGGTAATTGGCCCAGTCATCCAACCTTCTTTCGTGTCTAAGGTGGGACTAGAACTCATGGCACTGCTTCCTGGTGTTTAGCTCAAAATCACCCAACCAACCTTCATTTCTAAAGTGGGACTAGAGCTCACAGTCTCCTGGTGATTGGTCCAAAGCTACCAGCCAGCTGTCATGAGCAAGGCATGACTTAATAAAAAATAATAATAAAGGCACGATTATAAATAAATAAAATCAAGGTTGACTCCTCTTTCCTTTTGCAGTGCTTTGTTTTCTTAATGAAAAAAACTTTTCTTTTTATTAATTTACATTTTATGAATGGAAATGTTCGGGTTGCAACACGGATGCTCCAAAATTTCTCTTCCTGGTGCGTCTTGGGGTTTCTTTTTTCACGCCTCTCTATTTCTCTCCAAGGAGAGACTTTGTGGCACTGAATTTTGCACCGCAGAGGCATGATTAGTCCCCACGCCTGTGATGCAATTTTAACAGTTTTGGTTCTCGCTGTTTCCCTGTAAACCTTCTACATAGAGAGACCTTGGAAATAAAAGGAAGCCCTCTGGTATTGCCCCTTTTCCCCACTTTTGCTTCTGAATTCTTGCACTGTCAGATGCTGTGATCATTCCGCTGTGGTTCGAGAGAAGAATGGATGAATGGAAGGGCTAACTCACCTTTTAACAGAATATTAACAGAGTTGGAAAGGAGCTTGGAGGTCATCTAGCCCACCCCTGCCCAAGCAGGAGACCCTACACCATTTCTGACAGAGGGCATCCCAGTCTCTTCTCGAAAGCCTCCAGGGATGAAGCTCCCACAACTTCTGAAGGCAACTTCTGTTCCACTGTTTGTTTGTTCTCACTGTCAGAAAGTTTCTCCTTATTTCCAGGTTGAATCTCTCCTGGATCAGTTTCCATCCATTGTTCCTTGTCTGGCCTTCAGGTGCTTTGGAGAATAGCTTGACCCCTTCCTCCTCCTCTCTGGGGCAGCCCCTCAAATACTGGATGACTGCTCTCCTGTCTCCCCTGGTCCTTCTCTTCCCTAGACTAGCCAGGCCCAGTTCCTGCAACCGTTCATGGTATGTTTTAGCCTCCAGTCCCCTCATCATCCTGGTTGCTCTTCTCTGCACTCTTTCTAGAGTCTCGACATTTTTTTTCATCTCTTCTTTGTGGCAAGCCCTGAGATATTGGAAAACTGCTATCATGTCACCCCATCCTTCTTTTCCTTAAACTAGACATGTCTTCTGTCCATCCATGGTTTGCTCAGATGTCTTTCTTTCTTTCTTTCTTTCTTTCTTTCTTTCTTTCTTTCTTTCTTTCACTTTGGAGAATAGCTTGACCCCCTTCCTCCTCTCTGTGGCAGTCCCTCAAATACTGGGAGACTGCTCTCCTGTCTCCCCTGGTCCTTCTCTTCCCTGGACTAGCCAGGCCCAGTTCCTGCAACCGTTCATTGTCTGTTTTATCTTCCAACCACCCTCTAATCCCCTGGTTTCTCTTCTCTGCACTCTTTCCAGAGTCTCAACATCTTTTGTATAGTGTGGGGACCAAAACTGGATGCAGTGCATGAAGCGAATGGAGCGATGACATGAACCCTTCCGTCATAAATATGAACCTGATGCCAAGCGTCCAAATTTTGATCATGTGACTGTGGGGATGGTGCAACGGTCGTAGGTGTGAAAAATGGTGCTAAGTCACTTTTTTTCAGTGCTGCTGTAACTTCAAATGGTCACTAAATGAACTGCAAGTCGAGGACTATCCGTATTCTTTCCTACGCCCTAAATTTGAACCGAGGAGGAAGGCGTTTCTACGTACTTACTCAATGCGAAACATTCCAAGCTTATAAAAACCCAGAGATGGGAATGGAGAGAATGCCTTTTCTGGCTCATTGCTTCCCGAGAATTGGTTGTTTACAATCTTGAGATAGTAGAAATATGTTGCTATTAAATACCAAAAAGGAAATTTATCACACTTAAGAGTTAGGATGTGTTTGTTTGTTTGATGATTATTGCCAGTTCTGTTCGGCTTCTAACCAGTAAAACATTACTTGGTGGTTTGGAAAATGTGTGTGTGTGTGTGTGTATAGATAGATAGATAGATAGATAGATAGATAGGAAAACAAGATAGAATAGATAGATGATAGGCAGATAGAGATAGATAGATAGATAGATAGATAGATAGATAGATAGATAGGAAAACAAGATAGAATAGATAGATGATAGGCAGATAGAGATAGATAGATAGATAGATAGGAAAACAAGATAGAATAGATAGATGATAGGCAGATAGAGATAGATAGATAGATAGATAGATAGATAGATAGATAGGAAAACATAAGATAGAATAGACAGATGATAGGCAGAGAGAGATAGATATAGATAGATAGATAGATATAGATAGATTAGATAGATAGGTAGATAGATCAGATAGATAGATAGATAGATAGATAGATAGATAGATATATAGATAGATAGATAGATAGATTTATTTATTTATTTATTTATTTATTTATTTATTTATTTATTTATTGGACTTGTATGCCCCTCTCCGAAAGGACTTGGGGCGGCTCACAACTAAAAACCAACAATAAATTAATTACTTAAAAAAATATTAAATTCTAACAAGCCCAATTACTATAAAACCCCAATATACATTATACAATTTAAAAATTGTATAGATATATTAGATAATTGTAGAGATAAATTAGATATAGATATAGATAGATAGATATACTGTATAATAGATAGAGATATATAGATATGGATATATAGATATAGATATGTGTGTGTGTGTGTGTGAAACATATGAACAAACAGTAGATAAACATGCCTTGCACGTTGTATTTTTCACAATATATGCCTTTTGGTGTGCATTATTTTCAACACATCCACACATTCTTAACTTCAGCATTACCATATATATATGTTTTTTCCGCAACAACAGGTTACTGCCTTTCAATATACAGGTAGTTCTCAACTTACAACAGTTCATTTAGTGATCGTTTGAAGTACAACAGCACTGGAAAAAGTGACTTAGGACCGTTTTCCACACTTACGACCGTTGTAGCTTCCCCATGGTCATGTGATCAAAATTGAGATGCTTGGCAACTGACTCACTCAACAGAAAGGCTGGACTCAATTGTGATCGTAAGTCGAGGACTACCGGTTGTTGAGTGAAAATTAAATTATGCCTGCACATTCTGATTCAACATTATTATGAAACTAGGTGGCTTTGCCTTCAAATGTGAAGCCAACGGCTTCTTAATTCAGGACAGAGTAATTGAAATCTCTGCCTTGCAGCCACGGGCTGCTTCCATTTAAAGTTCACCTTCGTTTAGTCGTAACTTCTGCAATTGATTTCATGGCGTTGGCTTTAATTTAATTTAATTTAATTAATGACATAATTCAAAGATGACCTGAAATTCTATGCAACGTTACATAAACTCCATTGATTTCAATAGATTTCCTCTCAGAGGTACAGGGAGTCCTTGACTTACAATAGTCCATTCGGTCAGGGGTGGGATTCTACCGGTTTGGACTGGTTCGCATGAACTGGATGTTAAAGTTACATCTTGTTCACTGAACCGGTACTTCAACTGACCGGCTGGCCTCGCCCACCCCATCCCTCCCATCCCATGACCATGGGGATGCAGCAATGGTCGTAAGTGTGAAAAATGGTCGTAAGTCACTTGTTATGTATGCAGGTTTAAAGTCATTGGTTTAGTTTGAACTGTTCTTGTAAAATGTAAGAAATGATTGGTTTAAAAAGTGCGGGAAAAGCCCTGCACTCTGATTGGCTGTCAACTGCGGCTGCTGGCTATAAGTAGCAGCCGCAGCCCAGCCAAAGTGGGTTCATTCTGAGCTGTAGTCACTAATAAACAAAGAGCTTGAAGCACTCCGCGTCTGTCTCTTCATGCAAACTTAACATCACTTGTTTCAGTGTCATTGTAATTTTGAGCTGTCACGAAATGAACTGTTGCAACTCAAGGACTACCTGTAATTTGCAAACTTCTCTGTCTTACTCCCAGATATGTTTATCCTGGCCTCAAGATAAATGTGATAGAAACTCTGAAAACAGGGTTTGTTTTTAAAAGACACTAAGATGGACGAAGAGAAGATTTGACTTTCTCTTCTCACTTCAGATAATATTGAACCCATTTCTGATCATAGTCAAAAATCAAGATCAGAATAATTTATTAATAATTAGTATTATTAGACATTATCCTACAACATAGAATAATAGAGCTGGAAGGGACCTTGGAGGTCTTCTAGTCCAGGGGTCACCAACCTTTTGGACCTCTGGGACCACCAAACTCATAATTTTAAATCCCGTTGGACCAGAGACCCTGGGAAAATCCCCCAAAAAGTCTGCAGGAAAGTCCCCCACCCCATTTTCCTACCAATCAATCATTCTTTATTTGGGATTGCAGGAGACCATCCCCAGCTCTGTTCTCAGGAGGAGAGAGAGAGAGAGAAAGAGAGAGAGAGAGGGGGAGAGACTTTTGGCTCCATGCAAGGAAAGCAGCAGAAGCAGCAGAAGTCTTTCTTTCTCTCCCACAAATTCCACCAGAATAGCTTATTACTAGGGCTTTTGGGCCACCCAAGCAGCATTTTTACAAAGTCAGCTTATTGCCCCCAACAATCTTGGGTCCTCACTTTACCTACCCTGGGAGGATGGAAGGCTGAGTCAACTTTAGGGCTTTGGTGGTGCAGGCTGTTAATAGCCTAGCACTTAAGTTCCAGCTGCCTGTAATTATTGCAGGCTCGAATCCCACCAGGCTCAAGGTTGACTCAGCCTTCCATCCTCTCGGGGTAGGTAAAGTGAGGACCCAAGATTGTTGGGGGCAATAAGCTGACTTTGTAAAAATGCCGCTTAGTAATAAGCAGGCATATACAATGGAAGGAAGGCTATTGCTGAGCGCATTGGGTTGTATCCCAAAAATTGTAAGCTGCCCTGAGTCTCCGGAGAAGGGAGGGATATAAATATGAATTAAAAAAAAAACCTTGAGCCTGGTGGGATTCGAGCCTGCACTAATTGCAGGCAGCTGGAGCTAAGTGCTAGCTGTTTAACAGCCTGCACCACCAAGGCTCTTACAAGGAGGAGTTTGACCTGCCCTTCTCTCTGTGGCAGCCCCTCAATTATTGGAAGACTGCCATCATGTCACCCCAGTCCTTCTTTTCACTAGAGTAGACCTACCCAATCCAAATCTGTAACCACCAGTATAAGCAATTAATGCTACAGATCTTAGTAATTGATGAATGGAATTTAAAAGGTAATCTTCCTTAAATTAAGAAAAGCGAAGAATCCTCCAGCTGTACTTTGGTTGGCGCAGCTGTAGTTTTAAATAAGGCCTGGTACAATCAATGTTAATACTTTTTAATGGTTTTCTTCTCTCATTTCTATCTCCGTTTCCCTCTCCCCAGTTTGGTGAAATGGCCGTTTAAGTTAGAAGGAAGAAAGACGTCGTGTTATTTTGTGTCCCTGCTGAATAACTGAGGAAAATTGCATGTCTTCAGCTTATAAACACATCAAAAATAGATGTTTCTGTTGGATGTCAAAGCGCCTGCCAGCCCTCACATAAAATTATGTTGTGTTTCCAAAAAAGAAAAAGAAAAAAGAAAAAGCGTTTTCAACAGATTTCTTACTCAGTGCCCAAGCACATTGTTGGGGAAAAGATCATCAAATGTTTGGATGTTATAATCTAACAATTCGCTTTGCCTGTTTTAAACCTGACAGTGTGTCCCTTTCACAAGAGGTTTTTTTTAACAGACTGGATTTCAAAAGAAATATCTAAATTCATTTGCTTTGGAACGCAGTGTTTACATCTCCTTCAGAAATGTGATTTTTGTCATCACGTTCAATGACTGTTTGCTCCTCTTTCGGAAAATATCAGGAGGTGAGAAAAGTTAGGATACCCTGTACTTGGAAGGAGGGAGAGAAAGAGAGAGATGAAGTTTCTGATGAATAGGAGTACATTTTGTGACTTTATTATGATACCGTGTTGCTGAATGGAAGAGAATATTGGTAGCTCAGGGTCGAACTTTGGGGTCCGTGGTGCTTTCTGAATTTGGTTGTTTTCTTGCTGATGTTTCATTGCCCAGCTAGGTAATATCATCTGTGCTGGAAGGGAGGGAATTTTGAGGGAGGAGGAGGAGGGGGGAAGGGGGAAGGGGTGGGTGAGGAAGAGGAGGAGGAGGAAGAGGAAGAGGAGGAGGATGACAGAATGATGGTCACGGTGTCCCAAGGCCATGTGATCTTCTTTTGTGACCTTCTGACAAGCAAAGTCAATGGGGAAGCCAGGTTCACTTAACAAACATTTTACTAACTTAACAACTGCAATCATTCCCTTAGCAACTGCAGCAAGAAAGGTTGTAAAATGAGGCAAAGCTCACTGAACAAATGTTGGGCTGAAATTGCGGTCGTAACTCAAAGACTACCTCTGACACCTTTTTCCAAGGTGTTTCTTGCATCTGTGTGTGTCTGTGTGTGAGTCTTTTCGCCCCCTTCAAAATATATTCAATGTTTGACGGAGATTTTAATGTAATGGATATGGTTCACTTTGTCCTTTTTACATTTCAAACTACACTGCAAAATTTGGAAAGGGGCATCCTTGCCTGCTTTTCTGTAGATGTGGTTTTTGTATTTCGTAGATTGCATATGTTGAAAATATATATATACTATATTAGGACAGAATAATTTTCCCATGGATTTTGACCCATAACTGCAATCATCTTCTGGGAACTGAACCTTTGCCCAGCTCTGAATTCTAAGCAAGTCTATATGTTTTCTCCAAACCAACAAGAACCACAAAAAGTTATTCTCCCACTGAAAACATTTGTGCTCTTTTGCTAATTTGGGTGTTTTCTGTTCTTGTGCAGAATAACAAAATAGATAGCAGTAGTCCAGTATTGGAGGGGCTGCCACAAAGAAAAGGGGGCAACTTATTTTCCAAAGCACCAGGAGGCACAACAAGAAACAATGGATAGAAACTAATCTAAGATCTAATCTAATCGAATACGAAGAGCTGCATGCAATTAAATTTTATTTTATTGTATGCCAATTAGTGTACATTGAGAGTGACAATAAAGGTATCCTATCCTATCCTATCCTATCCTATCCTATCCTATCCTATCCTATCCTATCCTATCCTATTCCTATTCCTATTCTATTCTAATCTCTATTCTTCTATTCTATTCTATTCTATTCTTATTCTTATTCTTTTCTATTCTACTCTACTCTACTCTACTCTATTCTATTATTATTCTATTCTATTCTATTCTATTCTATTCTTATTCTTATTCTTATTCTTATTCTATTCTACTCTACTCTACTCTACTCTACTCTACTCCATTCCATTCCATTCCATTCCATTATTCTATTCTATTCTATTCTATTCTATTCTATTCTATTCTATTCTACTCTATTCTTATTCTATTCTATTCTATTCTATTCTATTCTATTCTATTCTATTCTATTCTATTCACTCTTTCTTATTCTATTCTTTCTATCTATTCTATTCTACTCTACTCTACTCTATTCTATTCCATTTCCATTCCATTCCATTCCATTCTATTCTATCTCCTCCTATTCTATTCTATTCTATTCTTTTCTTATTCTTATTCTTATTCTATTCTATTCTACTCTACTCTACTCTATTCCATTATTATTCTATTCTATTCTATCTCTTATTCTTTATTCTATTCTATCTTATCTTATTCTATTCTATTCTATTCTTTTCTTATTCATTCTACTCTCTCTCTTCTAACTACTCGACTCTTTCTATTTATTCTATCTATTCTATTCTACTTATTCTATTCTATTCTACTATTCTTATTCTATCTATTCTATTCTATTCTATTCTTTCTGTTCTTTTCTGTTCTGTCTATTCTATTCTTATTCTACTCTACTCTACTCTACTCTATTCTTATTCTATTCTATTCTATTCTATTCTATTCTATTCTATTCCATCCCATCCCATCCCATCCCATCCCATCCCATCCCATCCCACCCCATCCCATTCTAATCAAGGAGTGAAGCAATCTAGCATTATGGAGAAGCTTCCTGACAGTGAGGACAATTAACCAGTGGAACAGCTTGTCACCAGAATTTGTAGGTGCTTCATCACTGGAGGCTTTTAAAAAGGGACTGGACCGTCACTTGTCTGAAATAACGTAGGTCCTTCTGCTTGAGCAGTGGGTTGGACTAGATGACCTCCAATGTCTCTTCCAGCTCTATTCTGGTTGATTGGATTGGATTGAAAGGGACCTTGGAGGTCTTCTAATCCAACCCCCTTGCTCAACAGGGGACCCTATATCATTTCAGACAAGTGGCTGTCCAGTTGCTTCTTAAAAACCTCCAGTGATGGAGCAGCCACAACTTCTGGAGGCAAGTTGTTCCACAGGTTAATTGTTCTCATTGTCAGGAAATTCCTCCTTTAGTTCTAAGTTGCTTCTCTCCTCGGTTAGTTCCCACCCGTTGCTTCTTGTCCTGCCTTCAGGGGCTTTGGAAAGCCAGTGGACTCCCTCCTCTTTGTGGTAACCTCACAAATACTGGAATGCTGCTATCGTGTCTCCCCTAGTCTTTCTCTTTGTTAGACTAGACACCCCCAGTTCCCACAACCAGTCTTCATCTGTTGTGGCCTCCAGCCCCTCAATCATCTCTGTTGGTCTTCTCTGTGTAGGACAGAAAGAACACAAATCCAGTGGTTCTTCCATTTCAGGCTCAGATGTGGCTGAGAACTGCCTATCCTTTAACGGGCGCAGGGCAGGCAGCAATTCAACTGGGATAAGAGATGGAAGGGCCTTGGAGGTCTTCTAGTCCAGCCCCTTGCTCAAGCAAGAGATCCCATACCATTTCAGACAAGTGACTGTCGACTCCCTTCTTTAAAACCTCCAGTGATGAAGCACCCAGCAAAATAGCACCAGTGGGATTGATGCCAGGGGTGGGATTCAAATTTGTTAACAACCGGTTCTGTGGGTGTGCCCTAATTTGTGGGTGTGGCTTGGTCATGTGACTGAGTGGGCATGGCTTCTATGTAAATATTATAAATATTTATGCAAATATTGATTTTTTTAAATTAATGAAAGAGCAGCTTTTACCCAAAATCAGGCAAAGCAGGCAGGCAGATTGAGTTGCTCGCAGAATCAAAGATTCACTCAGAGATCTGTCTTTCTGCGATCTGCTGCCTGAGTCTGCACTGAAAAATAGAAGCTTCAGTCCTAAGGAAACTTCAGCTCTGCTTTTAGATTAGCTAGAAAGCAAAAAAAAAAAAATCCGACGATTTCCTCTTTCTAACTATTCTAAATCTCCAGCACAGCACAACAGCTGATGGGTGTGGAGGGAAAAACAGAGGAAAAATAGCAACTTACCAAACACAGGCAAGTTTGAGGGCGTGCATGCCAGGTAAGGAGTGAGTGGGCGGGGTGGGGCCGGCCAGCGGCACGATTTGCCGGTTCTCTGAACTGCGCAGAATCGTAACAACCGGTTCTATAGAACTGGTCTGAGCAGGTAGAATCCCACCCCTGATTGCTGCCTGTCGTGCAACCTTTTAAAGGACGGGAAGAGGGAGTAAAATAATTGCTTAATTGCATGGTCCTTCTGAGTAATCCATGCATTTAAAGCAAAAAAGGCTTAACTGAATTAGCCTGCACCCTCATTTGCCTTGTGCAGGGGAAGGCATTCCTTTTGTTCACCGTGGAGCTAATTTGGGTACAGCGAAGTAAATGTGACCAATTTCCCATCGGTGAAACACAAGAATTGGTGTAATTATGTCAGGCACCGGATTGATTGAGTAGCTGAGAAAAACACTCCAGCAGCAGGGCAATTAGCTGATTATTATTGGCAACTCGGGGTCACCAGGGAGAAAGACTCTACTGTGAATCCCAGCCCCATGCCTCCCACTCCCTATCCTCGTTTGCTGTTTCAGGACAGGAAGTTTGTCATGTTTAGCCTTCAAGAGGAAAAAAAATGGCAAAGATGTAATTTGCAGGACATCCCTTGGTACTAAGGGGAAGAGGCTGAATCAGACGCAGTGGAATGAGGTGAAAGTGGAATGAGGTGAAAGTGGAACAGAAAGAAAGAAAGAAGGAAGGAAGGAAGGAAGGAAGGAAGGAAGGAAGGAAGAAAGAAAAGAAAAGAAAAGAAAAGAACAGGACAAATACAATTGGGAGTAATTCCTTTTTATTTTTTTTGTCTCAATAATTTCTTTCACTGGATAGAGAGATGATCTTCCTCCATCTTGCTGAGGTGCTGTCAATATGAACAGGGGATGGGGTATAAATAGATAGATAGACGATAAATAGATAGATGGATGATAGCTACTAGGTGGACAGATGGGTGGATGGTAGGTAGGTAGATAGGGAGATAGATGGCAAAAAGATAGAAGATAGGTAGAGAGGTAGGTAGGTAGGTAGGTAGATATATATATTTGCTCGCACAAGCACGAAGCCGAAAGCACCAGCCTGAAGATGGCGAGTGGAACCTTGTCGAAACGTCACCAAAATACTCTCAATCTTACACGGGAAAAGACCTGAACACGCCAAGACCTGCATAGATAATTAGATAGATAGATAGATAGATAGATAGATAGATAGGGAGGGAGAGACAGAGAGACAGAGGGAGAGAGAAAGAGAGAGACAGAGGGAGGGACTGAGGGAGGGAGCGAGATACCCATGTTTCCCTGAAAATAAGACAGGGTCTTATTTTCTTTTAGGTTCCAAAATAAGCATCAGGACTTATTTATGGAGGTTTTCTTATTATTCCCCATATTATTATTATTATTATTATTATTATTATTATTATTATTTATTTAGAATTGTATGCCGCTCTTCTCCCTAAGGACTCAGGGCGGCGAACATATAAAAAAGAATACATTTACAATGAAAAAATATTAAACAAATACAAGTCTATAAATTACTAAAAATGAATTAAAAACAATTAAAATTACAATAATAACAATACAATTAAAACCACCCACCCCCGGGTCAATCCAGGCCGGCCTGCTGAAACAGCCAAGTCTTCAGGTCTTGGCGAAAGGAGCGGAGATCAGGGGCCAAACGAAGATCCACAGGGAGCTGATTCCATAGGGCGGGCGCCCCCACAGAAAAGGCCCTAGCCCTGGGGACCGCCAGCCAACAGTGCCTGACTGACGGTATTCCCAGGAGGCCCCTCCTGTGGGAGCGCACGGGGCGATTGGAGTGTGATGCTGGCAGGAGGCATTCCCACAAGTACCCTGGACCCAATATACGGGAAGCCCACTTCTTCTGCTTGCTTGCGGTGGGGCAGGAGGCCATGCGGCATCCTAGCCCCACTGCCACAAGGCAGGGAGGATGGAGCTGCCCCACCTGCCCCACAGCAGTTTACCTCAGGGCCCCCCACAGCCAGGCCATCCATGCCCCTACACCTGCCTTGCCTCGTGATCACAGCACCAGCACCCCGCTCAGCCAAACAGAAGAAGTGGCCACATAGGCGCCTCCTACACACGGCTGCTGGTGCTGCCGCCGTGAGGCAGGTGTTGGGGCGGAGGGCAAGCAAAATCAATGGGGGAAGCCAGATTCACTTAACGACTGTGTTACTAACATTAACGGCAGCGCTTCACTTAACCGATGTGGCAAGGAAGGTCGTAAAATGGGGCAGAACTCACTTAACAAATGTCTCACTTAGTGCTCAATTGTGGTTGTAAGTCAAGGACTAACTGCATGGTGAAGGGACGTGGTGGCTCAGTGGCTAAGATGCTGAGCTTGTTGATCAGAAAGGTTGGCAGTTCGGCAGTTCGAATCCCGAGCGCCGCGTAACAGAGCGAGCTCCCGTTCCTTGCCTCAGCTTCTGCCAACCTTGCAGTTTGAAAGCTTGTAAAAAAATGCAAGTAGAAGAATAGGGACCATTTTGGTGGGAAGGGAACAGTGTTGCATGCGCCTTCGAAGGCGTTAGTTCACCACGGAGATGTCTCCAGACAGCACTGGCTCTTCAGTTTTGTAATGGAGATAAGCACAGTTGGGAATGACTAGCACGTATCTGCAAGGGGAACCTTTGCCTTCAATTACCCCAATGGACCTGCAGGAGATGAATTTTTAGAAAATTATTTGGATGCACGCCAACAGCCTAGCAACACAATGAGCATGTGATAGTGTAGCAACAATTCAATTGTATCTCTAATATTAATAGCTAGTGTTGATAGTGGACCTCATATATTTCATTCAAAGAGAGATGAAGATTACAGAGAAGCCACAAAGCCATGTTCCAACCAGCACATATCTTCAGTGGCTCCTATCCACTATCCTATCCCTATCAAGGTTTTTTTTTAAAAATTACATTTATATGCCGCCCTTCTCCGGAGACTCAGGGCGGCTTACAATTTTTGGGATACAACCCAATGCACTCAGCAATAGCCTTCATTCCATTGTATATGCCTGCTTATTACTAAGCAGCATTTTTACAAAGTCAGCTAATTGCCCCCAACAATCTTGGGTCCTCAATTTACCTACCCCAAGAGGATGGAAGGCTGAGTCAACCTTGAGCCTGGTGGGATTCGAGCCTACAGTAATTGTAGACAGCTGGATCTTAAGAGCAGGCATTTAACAGGCTATTATATTATTGAATATAATAATTACTAATTAATTATTACTAATATTTCAACTGAGTCAGCCTTGAGCCAAGTGGGATTTGAGCCTGCACTAATTGCAGGCAGATGGAACTTAAGTGCTAGGCATTAACAGCCTGCACCACCAAGGCCCTATCAAGGTATTAGTGACAACATATACAGTCCTACATGTCCTACATGGCTTGGGTCCGGGGTACTTGCGGGAATGTCTCCTGCTGGCATTACATTCCAATCGCCCTGTACGCTCCCACAGGCAGGGCCTCCTTGGGGTATCATCGACCAGACATTGTCGGCTGGCGGTGCCCAGGGGCAGGTCCTTCTCTGTGGGAGCACCCACCCTGTGGAACCAGCTCCCCTTGGGCCTTCGTTTGGCCCCTGATCTCTGCTCCTTCCGCCGGGACCCGAAGACCTGGCTCTTTCAGCAGGCCAGCCTGGACTGAACTAAGGGGGGTGGGTTCTTTTTAAAGTAATTTTAATTAGTTTTAGTGTATTATTGGGCTTGTACTGTTTAATTATTTTTTTAAGTAAATTATTGCATTGCATTTTTTATATTGTGAGCCGCCCTGAGTCCTTAGGGGGAGAGGGCGGCATACAAGTCTAATAAATTATTATTATTATTATTATTATTATTATTATTATTATTATTGAAACATGAAATTTGGTTTTATGGAAGCTTCTTAAGCTACAATATTAATAGAAAAGATGTAGAAAATTGTACATTTACAATACAGATTTTTTTTTTGCATGCTGTTGATTCCATAAATTTAATCAAAGCTTGGCAAATATAAAAAGATTTATTTATTTATTTATTTATTTATTTATTTATTTATTTATTTATTTATCAAGCAAGTATTAGGTAACAGGTATAAGTATAAACATGGTTATGAATACATGAAACGGTTACGAATAAAAAGAAACAATAGGACAGGGCCAGTAGGCACGTTGGTGCGCTTATGCACGTATATTTATATATCCATCTTCAAAATATATTTGTATTGTCCCCTTAAGGATCTATTGCTCTCTAAAGATCTAAAGCCCTTCCATATCTGTCTTCCGATTAAAAGAATCCCTGCTGAAGAAGAGAGTTTGGAGCCATGCCAGCAAGGTATATAGAGATGGGTAAATTAATCTATTTGCTCACCAGCAGTGGAGTGATTCAGCCTTTCAATTGTCCAGGTTTCGGACAGGCAGCATAATTCTAAGGCTTATATAGTTCCAATTCTGCTCACTTGGAGCTTGGATGCAAAAAAAAAAAGGAGAGCAGAACTCTATTAAGCCTTGGCACCAAGTACATACATCAGCCTGTCACAATCCGGCCTGGAGAAAAAAGTGGATTTCTTTCTCCAGCAAAGAACGGATCATTTGAGGGTAGCGTGGGAACGAGTAAGTAAAGAAGGGAAGGGAAGGTTTTTTTTTCCTTTGGAATCTGCTCGTCACATCTCTTTGTCAGCGAAGAAAGTTGCTGCGCTCTGAAGTCCCGAAAAAGCCCAAACTTGAGCGATTAATCATCTCTCTGCCAGAAAGAAGCATAAGGACAAAGGAGAAATTCTCTCTTTTTATTTCTGTTGTAGTCACTTGCTTCTGATATGGGTGGCTCTCTAAACTGGATGAAGCGGGGAAGAGAGATAGGGATGGATAGATAGATAGATAGATAGATAGATAGATAGATAGATAGATAGATAGATGATAGAAAGATAGATAGATAGATGATAGATAGATGATAGATAGATGATAGATAGATGATAGATAGATGATAGATAGTTAGATAGATAGATAGATAGATAGATAGATAGATAGATGATGGATGGATGGATACATACATACATGATAGACAGATAGAGATGATAGAGATGTATAGATAGATTTAGAATGAATAAGTGAGATGACAGACAGAAAGATGATAGATGATAGTTAGATATGTAGATAGATAGATAGATAGATAGATAGATAGATAGATAGACAGACAGACAGACAGACAGACAGACAGATAGATAGATACAGTAGATAGAGATAGATATAGAGAGATGTATTTATAGACAATTTAGAGAGTGTGAAAGGTGATATAGAGATACAAATAGAAATAGATGGATATAGATAAATAGATAGATATAGATGATAGATATCATAAAGAGATGTATTTATAGACAATTTAGAGAGAGTGAGGTGATATAGAGATAGAAATAGAGATAGATAGACAGACACTGAACAGAGGAAAAAGAGGTAGAAATATGGATGATAGAAAGATAGCTAGATGGATGGGTGGATGGATAGATAGATGATAGATAGAGATAGGTAGATAGATAGACAGACAGACAGATGGATGATAAGTAGAGACCCTAGACCAGAGGAGAGGGAGAGACAGAGAGAGGCCAAACCTATCCATTCTCCACCCATTTTCTCAAAAATCAACATTTATTGTGATGGCCCATCTCTGTGACAGGACCCACCCCAAAACAAGAAAGGGGCAGATAGCATTACCCAGTCATAGCTCAGATGATGAGAAACACACCTCCAGTTTGTCAATCTCCTGCCCAGCACCTCTTCCTCTTCACCGTTATCTTTTGTGGAAATGTCAGGGACGGATGCTAAAGCCTATTCCATGCGCAATATGTGTTCCAGCGCCAGGCTATTGTCTTTTCTGGGTACCTGAATGTCCTTTTCAAATGTCACCTCTGGGATAATTTGCTCAAGGAGGCAAATGTTTAGGGCAGCTGTGCACAAAGATCAACCTTCCTCCTTCCTTCCTTCCTTCCTTCCTTCCTTCCCTTCCTTCCTTCCTTCCTTCCTTCCTTCCTTCCTCCCTCCCTCCCTCCCTCCCTCCCTCCCTCCTTCCTCCTTTCCTTCCTCCTCTATTTTTCTCCTCCCTTCCTCCCTTCTTCCTCCCTCCCTCCCTCCTTCCTTCCTTCCTCCTCCATTTCTGTCTCCTCGATACCTCCCTTCCTCCTCCCTCCCTCTCTCCTCCCACCTTCCTTCCTTCCTCCTCCCTCCCTCCCTCCTTCCTTCTCCTTCCTTCCTTCCTTTCCTTCCTTCCTACCTTCCTTCCTCCCTCCCTCCCTCCCCCCTCCTCCTCTATTTCTGTCTCCTTCCTTCCTCCCTCCCTCTCTCCCTCCCTCCCTCCTTCTTTCCTCGCTCCCTCCCTCCCTCAAGGGCTACCTGTACATTGGAAGGAATCACTGGCTTGAAGTAACGTATTTAGCATGTTTAGCCCATTTCTTTCTGCTTATAGATCTGCTTATGCAAAGGTGACCGCAGAAAATGTCAGAAGTCCCTTTGTATGCAGCACAGAAGTTTTAATTCCAGGAACCCACGCCTGCATAATTTTATGGGGTTAGTTTCTGGGTTTTTATTCTTCTGCTAAGAAGTGCTTTCATTGTTTCTGTTTGAATGCCTGTTGCCTTTATAAAATGTTTTGCTTGACACCAATAAAAGTCTTGGAAATTCATCTGTTTGGCCCAAGGATCATTTATTTATTCTTCTTAGCTTTCCCTGCTAAAAATAAGGAACAAAAGCAAACCTCTGAAGTTGAAAACATAGAATAAGGGAGGTCTTCCATTCCAGTGGGTTTTTAAGAAGAGATTGGACAACCATTTGACTGGGATGGTTTGAGACACCTGCCTTGACCAGAGGGTTGGACTACATGACCTCAAGGTTCCTTCCAACCCTATAGTTCTATGCTACTGTGATCTTGGGCAGTGGGTTGGACTACATGACCTACAAGGTCCCTTCCAACTCTGATTATCTGTTACATCTGTTAAAGATCCCTTCCAATCCTATGAGTCTATGCTTCTACAATCTTGGGCAGGGGGTTGGACTAGATGACCTCTAAGGTCCCTTTCCACCCTACAATTCTATGTTTGTTTATTTATTTATTCAATTTTATGATATATTTGGATTTATATGCTGCCCCATCTCTGGCTTACACAAAAAACATATACATAATATAAAACTTATTCCAAGTTTACCTAATCCAAATAACTCTAAAATATTAAAATCTCCCAAAATTAAAAACCCCAGCTCAATCCTGTATTGTTCTGTATCCAAGGAGACTCATCTACAGGAAGGAAAGTCATTAGCTCCTACTTTGCACAAAGATGGAAAGACTTAGTAGCAGAGAAGTTGCCAGATGAACAGACCTGACAGTTTGCAAACTGATCTCTGCACCTCGGGCCAAACATTCTTGATGATCATGCCCAGAATAGGAATCTGGAAGAGTGATAATTATTGTCATTTTTTTACCAAAAAAGTTTTTTAGATTTCAACGCTATTTTGTGCCTAGCTGCAGCTGCCTACATTTTACACACCCCACCACCAAAGGGGTCATTTTCTTGACCTTTTGGCACGATTGTGTTATTGGTCCAGACCGATCAGAGAGCCCTGCCAAAAAAGAGAGAGGAGGAAAATGAAGATGCACAATTAGTGGAAGGGCATATCGTGGGCTCTTGGATGGAGTTTGAAATCACAAATTCATACCGGGTTGCATTTGAATGCTGGCCCAAATTCAAGTGCGTGAGAGGGCGTCGTGCATGCAGTGGCAGTTGGCATTTTGTTATTTTTAAATAAGTTTTTTATTTTATTATAAATACAAACAATTCATCTTCCTTTTTTTAAAAAAAATCTTTTTATTTTATTTTATGTATTTTATTTTCCAAATTACACCTCTCTCTTTGCATTGTTAACAGTACTGCATCACAGATGTTACACATACTTACATTTATTTCTATACTTTAATCCTTATCCCTACGTTCTATCCACTTATACCATTTATCCCATACCGCATAGTATTCTGATTCCTCCTTGCCTTTTACTTCTGTTGTAAGTTTGTCCATCTCAGCACTTTCTAATATTTTTTGTATCAACACCTCTTCCGACGGTATGTTTTCTAATTTCCAACCCTGCGCAAAAAACTATCCTTGCTGCTGTTTATTATATGCAATATGATGTATTGGCTTTGTTTGCTAAATTTCCCTTGAATTATTCCCAGTAGGAATAGTTCGGGTTTAAGTTCTGTTCGATATTCTGTTATCTTCTGTAGCCATTTTTGTACCTTCATCCAATATTTTCTGGCTTTGAGACATTGCCACCTCATATGGAAGAACGTTCCCTCTTTCTGCTTGCATTTCCAGCACTCTGATTTCCTATTTGGGTATATTTTTGCCAATCTCGCTGGTGCTAAATGCCACCGATAGCACATTTTACACTGGTTCTCTTTATAAGCTGTTGACAATGTTAACAATTCATCTTCCATTTAACGGTGTGTCACCTGGGTGCAGATATCTTGTGCAATAGCAATTAAAATGTACAGCCATGTTCATTACTTTGGTATTAATTGTCTATTCTTATCTTATTCTTATCTTATTTGTATACAATAAAACAAAACATAATATCTCTATCACTATAACACTCCTTAACATATTTCATTCTATTAACATATTTTCTATATTTTACTAATCTAATAGCTATTGTCAAAAGACATTTCTGTGATCATGTGGCCAGGACGACATTATGGAATGCTATTACCTTCTCACCTTAAGTGGTACCTATTAATATGCATGCTTTCAAACTGCTAGGTTGACAGAAGCTGGAGCAATGTTCTGACCCACACCCTTTTCCAGCAAATCAAACACAATCCAAAAGGGAACAGAAACCTTGTAATGCTTTTGCAAAATAATTAGCTGTGAGAAGCACAAGCCTTGCCAAACCACGAGAGACTTGCCAAAAGATAAGAGACAAGAAATAATGTGCAAAATAAGAATCTTCAAACTCAGGATACTGGAACATCCACGAGGCTGGAGTTTCAAAACGTCTTTGCCTTCTGCAAAGAAGGTCAGTTTCACAGCTGGCTTTTATCTTCTCGAAGGAGGGGCCAATACCTCGCAGCCTTACTCCCGAGTCTCCCGTGCTGCTGCAGCTGCTCTTTCCTGCGAGCAGCCCTGCGCGCACGCACGCACACTTGGCACAGGCTCCTCGGGAACCTCCTCATCGCTGCTGCAGCCCCTAGAATCTCTGAAGGCAGCAGTCCACTCCCTCATGGTCCTGGCCCCTCACCTGAGTCCTCGCTCTCCTCAGCCATCCGCACCTGCTGCTGGCTAACCACAACAAGCAAGGACAGGAGCTCCCTCCATCCCATGACGCTGGGCCTCGAACCTGGGCTGCTGGCGTTCCAGCCGACAGCTAGAGATTGGCAGCGGGGAAAAATAGGCTGAGTCAGTGGTGGGATTCAGCCAGTTCATTTACCACTTCAGGAGAACCGGTTGTTAACTTTCTGAGTAGTTTGGTGAACTGGTTGTTGGAAGAATTCATAAGGGCAGAGAACCGGTTGTTAAATTATTTGCATCCCACCACTGCGCTGAATGAATCATAAATTTGCTCTCCTGCTACAGAGGGCAGGAGGAAATGAAAGAGGCTGAATTTAAAGAAAGATTGGATTTCAGTGGGTGAGTAATAAAACCTTTTGATGGCTAAAAATGGCCTGACAGTCTAATTAATTTGCTGGCTTATGTGAGTTCTTCCTTCCCAGAGGCTTTAAAAACAAAGCAGGAGAGAAGGCAATGATGGATTCACTAACAGGATGGCTAAAATAGTCCTCCGTGCCCTGAAGCAACCGGCATTGCCTGCTCTACAACATAAGGCCCTGTAATGGGGAGGGTCCTATCATGAATGCCCTCTGTGATGATACAGGGGGTCCTCAGCTTACGATCACAACTGACCCCAAAGTTTCAGATGTTTTAGCCTTCAGCACACACACACACACACACACAATCATCTTTGTCACTCTTCTGCAGTTGGCAACAACTAGTGGAGTACAATTGGCAGGGTCTCCTTTTGCCTTTATACCTTTACTTCCTGCTCGACTAGAACATTTAAATCAATGATTCCTTTATTAGGAGTGCCAGCAGCCCTGGCAAAAAGTCTCTCTCTCTCTCTCTCTTTCTGTCTCTCTCAGCAGGCTCACAAGTCTGTCCAGCAGGGAGATAAGTAGTTGCCTGCCACACATATTCATCTCCCTGTTTTATCCCCAGAGTTCGGGCCTCAGCAGCAGTGGCTCTTCCGTCCAGGATCAGCCCATAGATTTCCACTGCTCTCCTCTCCTCCCTTCATGATCTTGTCAGGCACTGGACCCAGCTGTTCCTCCTGTTCCTCACCAGCCACCTCCAGACCTGGGGGCTGTTGACTCTCCATCTGAGGGCTGACGGACAGCCCAGACTCACTCCCTCTCCCTCTCCCACCCCCCTCTCTCTGCCAGCTGTTTCTTCTTCCCCCTCGGAGCTCCCAGGTTGCCCTGATTTTCACCCTGACTCCCATGGCTCCTCCTCCTTCCCTGATTTTACTACTGGGTGGGCTGGCAGCTGACAGGCCACAACTCATGCGCACAAGCAGCTCCATTTGCACGAGCAACAGGCATGCATGCCTGCTGCTCTTGCAAGTGGAGCACACACACACACACATGCACACACACACACTAGCCCATCATTTGCGTGAATGGGGAGGCATGCATGACCTCACCCACCATTTTCATTGCCTGGTGCTGAAAGGCTCAAGGCCAGGAGTGGGATGCTACTGGTTCTGCCCAGCTCTATAGAACTGGTAGCGCTAAAGAGCAGCAGACACCAAACCGGTTCTGTGTTTTCTGCTGTTTGGCCCACCTGCCCACCTGGGTACTTACCTGTCCTTTATTTCCTGTTTTCAACCTCAGCTGCTTTGCATGGCACAGCACTTTTCAGCTGTCTGGGCGGCACAGCTAAATTTCTTTTACACGCATGGAGTGTAAAACGTAGTCACCGAACCGGTAGTAACACTGGTTGAATCCCACCCCTGCTCAAGGCCCAGTAATGGGCTACGGCCCAGGGGACCCCTGAGATAGAAAGACCTCCAAGGTCTCTTCTGTTATTCTGCTCTCTTCCCATGGTGTGTTTCTGCTGTGGCTGTCAGCATTCCAAGCGATGCACCCATTGAAAGCAGAACTGCGAGGCAGGTCGATTCCCCAAAGAACATGTTTATTGGACACATTATAGTGACACAGCTGACGAAAACCAACTCTAAAGGTTCCCGTGGTTTTCACCTAACTAAAAGTATAACTGCCCCCCTGCTCCCAGGTGTCACCAGTCACACTGTCCAATGAATACAGCTGGTGGGCTCCTCTCCTCCTTCAACAGCCCCCTGTTCCTATGACCTTGGTTCCAGTGGTGAGATTGGAATAATTTAACAACCGGTTCTCTGGCTGGGTGGCCAGTTGGTCATGTGACTGGGTGGTGATGTCACTTATCACACCCAGCCCCGTCTTCCGGCCTCTTGCCTCAAAGGCAGAGGTAGGATTCAGCTGTTTTTGGGATGCTTTTTTGGCTGTTTTCAGGCTGTTTTTCAGACCATTTATTTATTTATTTATTTATTTATTTATTTATTTATTTATTTATTTATTTATTCATTTGACTTGTATGCTGCCCCCTCTCCAAAAAGGACTCGAGGTGGCTCACAGATAAAAACGGAACAATAAATTAAGTTAACTAAAATAGAATTAAATTACAGCAAGCCAAATTAACTAAAAACCCATTAATAAATTAAAATTAAAAACCTTAAATTAAAAAACCATAAATTAAAATTAAAAATTTTCCAAAATGGCATAAAAAACAGGCCAAAAAATGAGCAGGGGTGTGTGGCAAGCCAGTGGTGGGATTTGCCAGTTCACCAAACTGCTTCGCCCGAACCAGTGCAAACTGGAAGCAGCTCACCTCTACTTGGTTCCCACAGGAAAACTTTTTTATTTTGATAGTTAGCTGGGCTATCTACTCCCCCCCTCCCTTTCGTCTCTTAGGCTTCGTGGCAACTATGAGGCAGCCCTAGAGGGCTTCAGCCAGTGTTCTGACCAAGGCTTCTGAGACCGTAATTAAGCACATGCTTAGTTAAAACAACTCTTGTTTTATTTCAATGCTGTGAATTATGTTCATTCCCAGCCAGTAATGAGTTCCAAACAGTCCCTCCAGATAAGCACCCACCTTTCTCTCCTTTGAATTGCTGCAAAGCACTAAAGTGCCAAATTAACTGAAAACAACAACAACAACCATACAAAGTCCACAAAGAGTTTCAAGGTTTAATCTGAACAGAACAAATGATTTTGCTTCCTGCAAAGGTTTCTTCACCTTTGCCTGTCCTTTATCCCTGATGGAAGGGGCAATCACCTCCCAGCCTTACTCCTGAGTGACTCCTTTTGTTTCAGCTGCTCTTGCCTTCTAGCAGCTCTGCACACACGTGCACTGGGAACAGGCTCCCTTTCTTCCTCTGCCTCGCTGCTGTCAGATCCTAGAGGCTCCGGAGTCAGCACATAACTCCCAGATGGTCCTGGCCCCATCTCTGCATCGGATGCAGAACCCGAGTCCTCTCCAGATTCCCGGACTGGTCCCTGTTCTTCCCCCCATCCGATTCTGCTGCCGTCTGCACAGACTGCTGGTGAACCACAACAGCCAGGTTCACTTCAGAGTTCACAGTGGCCTTATTTGAGAAAGCTTCTTTCTGTCTACCTATGGGCTACTTTGTAGAAGGACAGCCTCATGTTTGGTCTCAAGTGACACACACAGTTTTTGTTCTGCCTGGCCAGAGGAAAATGTCAATATGGGGGAAAAACACAATTACCGAGCAGTTCTGACCAAGCCTTCTCTGTGGGGGCTGAGGACGGTGGAAAGACGCCTGCCGAGGAAAGATAGCATCGGTTCTCGATCCCACAAGCCTCAAAAACCATGACTTCTCTCTGTCCAATGCAATTCTAATTTGAAATATTGAAACTGCTTCCAAAAAAAAAAACCAATTCCACAGCATCTAGACATCCTGGCCTTATGTTGTTTACAGCATATATAATTGAAGAAAGGTTTATTTATTTATTTCCTGTCCCAATCGAAGCTTAAATTGGAATGAGGTGATCCTTTTGGCTTTATCATTGGCTAGAAACCAATCACGTTTGGTGCATTCTACTGGTAGTAGTTGACAGACCAACGAATGGTCCGGACTCTGCATCTCTCCACATTCACACACAGCATATTGTTCTCCAGTAACAACCCTCTCTTGAGCATAGTTAAGATACACTTATTTAAGATACACTTAGATAAGATATGCTTGCTGTAAATAAAATAGCATGTCTTACACTTACACAGAGGGACGTGATGGCTCAGTGGCTAAGACGCTGAGCTTGTCGATCAGAAAGGTCGGCAGTTTGGCAGTTTGAATCCCGAGCGCCAAGTCACGGAGTGAGCTCCCATTACTTGTCACAGCTTCTGCCAACCCAGCAGTTCGAAAGCACGTAAAAAAAATGCAAGTAGAAAAATAGGGGCCCCTTTGGTGGGAAGGGAACAGCGTTCCTCCATGCACCTTCGAAGGCGTTTAGTCCTGCCGGCCACATGACCATGGAGACGTCTTTGGACAGCGCTGGCTCTTCTTTGGCTTTGTAATGGAGATGAGCACCGCCCCCTAGAGCCAGGAACGACTAGCACAGATGTGCGAGGGGAATCTTTACCTTACACTTAGGCACTCCCACCTACAGTAAGATTCAAGGTTTTAGTTTTAACATACAAAGTCCTTCACGACATGGGTCCTCAATATTTAAGGGAGCGACTCCTGCCGACATCGAATACCGACCGCCCTGTGCGAGCACACAGGCAAGGACTCCTCGGGGTCCCATCGGTGGGTCAATGCCAGCTGGTGACTCACCGACGACGAGCCTTTTCTGTCGCGGCCCCTGACCTCTGGAACCAACTCCTTGGGGTCCGCTGGCCCCTGATCTCCCACCTTCCACCATGATCTGAAGACCTGGTTATTCGACCAATCCGGGCTGTGACCCTCTGTGGGTGGGGTGGTTTTATACTTTTAGCATTTAACTTTTGGGCTTGTTAGTTTAATTTTTTCTTAACTATTTATTATTGTGTATACTGTTGATGTTTTTAGCTGTGAGCCACCCCGAGTCTTTGGAGATGGGGCGGCATACAAGTCCCAAAAATAAATAAATAAATAATACTCAATGTCCTCCAAGTAACATTGGGGAAGTCAGATCCCTCAGTCACGTTCTCTTCTGGGATTATTAGTAACAGAGTTGGAAGGGACCTTGAAGGCCAACTAGTCTAACCCCTTGCTCTTTCAGGGGATGTATACTATTTCCGAGAGGTGGCTGTCCTGGTCTCTTCTTAAAGAGTGATGGAGTGCCCACAACTTCCAACGTCCAATTTGTTCCACTGGTGAATTGTCCTCACTGTTAGGAAGTTTCTCCTTAAGTCCAGATTGCTTCTCTCCTCGGATAATTTCCATCCATTGTTTCTTGTCCTGCCCTTCAGGTGCTTTGGTAAATAAGTTTACTTCCTCCTCTTTGTGGCAACCTCTCAAACACTGGAATACTGCTATCATGTCACCCCTGATCCTTGTTCCTTGTTCCGTAAATTCCTTGTTCCATAAATTCCCTCTTTTTTTTTAAATTACATTTATATGCCGCCCTTCTCTGGAGACTCAGGGCGGCTTACAATTTTTGGGATACAACCCAGTGTGCTCAGCAATAGCCTTCATTCCATTGTATATGCCTGCTTATTACTAAGAAGCATTTTTACAAAGTCAGCTTATTGCCCCCAACAATCTTGGGTCCTCAATTTACCTACCCCGAGAGGATGGAAGGCTGAGTCAACCTTGAGCCTGGTGGGATTCGAGCCTGCAGTAATTGCAGGAAGCTGGGACTTAAGTGCAGGCAATTAACAGCCTGAGCCACCAAGGCTCTTCCCTCTTCTAATTCAGTTTTGCTCCTGGGTGCCTTCAATAATGTTTGTTCCTGCCATAAAAACTCTTCCTAGACTGAAGTCAATAAGTTTGGGACACGTATCCATTCAGAGGGGGTCATTCTCTTGTTTGGTTCTCTTGGCATTTGCTTCTAATTCTCTCCTAATCCTAGGTGGAATAATACCAACTAGAGCAGGGGTCTCTAGCCTTGCCAATTTTAAGTCTGGAGGACTTAACAGATAACAGATAATCAGGGTTGGAAGGGACCTTGTAGGTCATCTAGTCCAACCCACCACCCAAGCAGGAGACCCTACACCATTTCTGACAGATGGCAGTCCAGTCTCTTCTTGGAAGCCTCCAGTGATGAAGCTCCCAAAACTTTTGAAGGCAACTTCTGTTCCATGGGTTGATGGTTCTCCCTGTTAGAAAGTTTCTAATTATTTCCAGGTTGAATCTCTCCTTGATCAGTTTCCATCCATTATTATTCCTTGTCTAGCCTTCGGGTGCTTTAGAAAATAACTTGACCCCCCCTCCTCTCTGGGGCAGCCCCTCAAGTATTGGATGACTGCTCTCCTGTCACCCCTAGTCTTCACTAGACTAGCCAGGCCCAGTTCCTGTAACCATTCATCGTATGTTTTAGCCTCCAGTCCCCTAATCCTCCTGGTTGCTCTTCTCTGCACTTTTTCTAGTGTCTCAATATCTTTTTTATAGTGTGGTGACCAAAACTGGATGCAGGACTCTAGGTGTGGCCTTACTCAGGCTTTATAGAGTGGTATTAGTACCTTCCTTGATCTCGATTGTATCCCTCTGTTAATGCAATTTAGGATTATGTTGATTTTTTGGCTGCACCACACACTGTTTGTTTGTTTGTTTGTTTGTTTATTTATTTATTTATTTATTTATTTGACCTTTATGCCACCCCTCTCCCAAACAGCTCACAGTTAAAACCAGTACAATAAATAATTACCTAAAATAGAATTAAACCCACAAGCCAAATTACTAAAACAAATTATAAAACAACCCCCCCCAAGAGGAGTCAGCACAGCACAGCCTGCTCACATAGCCAAGTTTTCAAGTCGCGGCGGAAGGTGCGGAGGTCAGGGGCCAGGTGGAGCCCCAGAGGTAGTTGATTCCATAGGGCGGGAGCTGCCACAGAATAGGCCCTCCCCGCGTCACCGCGACATTGAGTCTCAGACGGCACGCCGAGGAGCCCCTGCCTGTGCGCTTGTACATTGTTGACTCCTATTTAGCTGATTGTCCACTAAGACTCCAAGATCCCTCTCCCAGTCACTGCTATTGAGCCTAGTTTCACCCAGTCTGTATGTGTCCTTTTGGTTTTTCTTGCCTAAGTGTAGGACTTGACTTTTCTCTACATTGAATTTCATTTTGTTAGATAGGGCCCAGTGTTCTAGTCTGCCAAGATCCATCTGGATCTTCAGCCTATCTTCCTTGGGTGTTAGCTATTCCTGCCAGCTTAGTGCCATCTGCAATTTTGTTTTGCTGGCTGGGGAATTCTGGGAGTTGAAGTCTGCCAAGGCTTAATGTTGCCAAGGTTGGAGACCTCTGAACTAGATAATGGCAGTTTCTTGTAAAACAAACTTGAAACAAAAGCGATAAGAAAAAAAATTAGAGGTGTTTTAGCAGAAGTACTTGAAAATATGCATCTTATTGCCTCCCTATAGCCTCCATTACAACTATATGTTGGAAACAATCCCTTCCTTTGTCAAAAGTATGCATCAGCTCCGCTGGTCTGGGACCATGAGAAAGATTGATATGATGTGATTTGACTTGGCTTGATTTGACATGTCACAACAGATAAAAAGCACCTCGCCATTCTTGGCAGATTTTCAAATACCCGAGCAGGGTGAAACCTGAGTAGTGTGTGTATCAAAGCTACCAGGAGGTCTGAGGATTTTTGGCTAGATTGGCAAATCAAAATAACACCCCAGATGAAGGGAGAAGAAAGCCTCACTTCCAAGGAACAGGAATGTGTCTGGGAAGGCACCAGGAGCCGAGCTTGGCTCAAAGAAGATATTGGCCTTTAATCTCAAAGAAATATTCGTTCAGATATCTTCAGTCTTGCTGACTCAATCTGCACCGGGCTTAGCATGTTTTAGAAAAAACACATTCTGCTAGGTTAGTTTTGGAAGTTACTGACAAGGCAGGGGTTTACAACCTTAGAATGCAATCAGAAGGCTGGAAGCAGAGGTGGGATTCAGCCAGTTCGGACCAGTTCTGGAGAACCGGTAGCAGAAATTGTGAGTAGTTCAGAGAACCAGCCAATCCCACCTCTTCCCTGCCTCCCATTGAGTCCCAGCTGATTGGCTGGGTCTTCTTTGGTTGCCCTGCACAGGAGAACGGAGCTGGAAAGCAGGTTAGTGGGGTGGGGAGGGAAGGGGGATTTTGCAGTGTCCTTCTGCTGCCATGCCCACCAAGCCACGCCCACCAAGCCATGCCTACCAAGACACGTCATGCCCCTAAGCCTCACCACGCTCACCAAGCCACACCACACCCACCAAGCCATGCCCACCAAGCCACGCCTACCACGACACGTCATGCCCACTAAGCCACACCTCACCCACCAAGCCACACCATCCATGCCCACTAAGCCACACCACGCTCACCAAGCCACACCATACCCACCAAGCCAGGCCCACCAAGACACGCCTACCAAGCCACGCCACGCCCATCAAACCATGCCATGCCCACCAAGCCACACCCGTAGAACCGGTAGTAAAAAAAAAATTGAATCCCACCACTGGCTGGAAGGGACTTTGGAGGTCTTCTAATCTGACTGCTAACTCAAGCAGAAGACATTATATCATCCCAGATAAATGTTGTCCAGAAGAGCTGGACAAAACCTCGGACCAACACAAACAGCCCCTTTGCTTGGAGAAGTAGGGAGTGGATGTTGTTGCTTTGTGAAGCACTCCTTGAAATCTTTGCAAAGCCCATGAAGGTCGTTTTTGGTTTCATTCCCAAGAACAGGGCGTGGAAAGCCATCCAAAGTGGACATGATCCTATTTATTTATTTATTTATTTATTTATTTATTTAGTCAAGCATGTATTAGATAACAGGTATAAGTATAAATATGATTATGAATACATGGAATGGAGACAAATAAAAAAGGAGCATTAGGACAGGGTCCCGTAGGCATGTTGGTGTGCTTATGCACGCCCCTTACAGGCCCCTTAGGAATGGGGTAAGGTCAACAGTAGACAATCTGAGGTTTTGGGGGTTTGAGCAGTGGCGGGATTCAAAAATTTTACTGCTGGTTCTGTGGGCATGGCTTGGTGGGCGTGGCTTGGTGGGTGTGGCAGGGGAATGATATACTGCAAAATCCCCCTTCCCTCTCCACCCCACTAGCCTGCTTTCCAGCTCCATTCTCCTGTGTAGGGCAACCAAAGAAGACCCAGCCGATCAGCTGGGACTCGATGGGAGGCAGAGAAGAGATGGGGTTGGCGGGCCAGTCAGAGGTGGGATTGGCCGGTTCTCTGAACTACTCAAAATTTCTGCTACCAGTTCTCCAGAACTGGTCAGAATCGGCTGAAGACCACCTCTGGGTTTGAGGAAGAAACCCTAGAGTCAGGTAGAGTATTCCAGGCATTGACCACTCTGTTGCTGAAGTCGTATTTCTTGCAATCAAATTTGGTGCGTCTTACCATTAAAAAAAAAAAATCATATTTATATGCCGCCCTTCTCCGGAGACTCAGGGCGGCTTACAATCTTTGGAGCACAACCCAATGTGCTCAGCAATAGCCTTCATTCCATTGTATATGCCTGCTTATTACCAAGCGGCATTTTTACAAAGTCAGCTTATTGCCCCCAACAATCTTGGGTCCTCAATTTACCTCCCCTGAGAGGATGGAAGGCTGAGTCAACCTTGAGCCTGGTGGGATTCGAGCCTGCACTAATTGCAGGCAGCTGGAACTAAGTGCTAGGCATTTAATAGTCTGCACCACCAAGGCTCTTGTATACCTTGAGATTGCATCTATTATGTGCTCATGTATTGCTGAGGTTGAAGCTGAAGTAGTCATTGACAGATAGGACATTGCAATACTGTAGATAATTGTATGTACTACACTGACGTCGGACTGAGGGTGGTGTAGTTCTAGGTTTCTAAGCCTAAAAGTTCAAGCCTGGAGGCATAAGGTATTCTGCTACGAGTAGAGGAGTGGAGGACTCTTCTCATGAAATATCTCAGGACTCTCTCGATCGTATTAATGTCCGATATGCAGTGCAGGTTCCAGACAGATGGGCATATATGAGTTCGGTTGTACATTCGTGTTGGGTTTACATCCTTGTTGTGAATTTAGCAGTTCTTTTTCTCATGCGAAGGAGTGACGTTTGCGTCTTGATGTACGTGATGACTCACCGCCGGAGAGGAAGTGTGCCCTTCTGTTTTGGCATGTTTTTTCCCCCTTAATTTATATAGATGGAGGTTTTTGCTAATGAGCTACAAGCGTACATTTGTTTCCAACCTTATGCATTCGTTCAGGACGATCGGTGACCGGAGTCCCATCCGCAAACGTTTTTCCTTCAGAAAAACACGCTAGTTCGATAATTATCGGTAGACTTTGTTGCTTTAGGTTTTCAGATTAATTAAGAGTTTGCTCGTGCAAATATGTCAACCTGTTATGAAGGAAGGGAAAATGTGACTCATCTCTTCCTTTTTTTTCCTGCATTCCACCAGATGCGGGCAAAACGCACTGCGAACTCATCACAGTAAATGAGACAAAGATTTCAGACCTTCTCATAACAGGACGGATTAATTTAATCAGCGAAAAGGGCAAATCCACATTGGTCTTTTGTTCTGTTTGGCACAACCCAAGCAGCAATTAAATTTATTGTTTGCTTTCAAACAAAACCATATATTTACCGAAGGGAAGGTGAGGCGTTCTGGGAAATGGGGGGGGGGAGACTTTCTTAGCCAAACACAATTAGACAGGAAAAATCTGTTGTATGATACAAAGCTACAGTCTTGAATAAACTTTGTAAATCTCTCTGTCAGAATATTTCATAGCAGGAGAGACAGCAAAGTCTTTATTAAAGCTAGTGGCTCCTCCTGTGTGTCATTTTAATGTTTTCTTTTTTTTTTAAAGGGGGTGGTGGTTTTCTAAATGGCTTCTCTTGAAAAAGCTAAGCAAAATTAGATCTGCTGGTTGTTTGGAAGGGAGACCACCAGGAAACCCCGGGGCTGCAGATGATACCAGAAAGTTGAATGAACAATTCATATTGTCTTCAAGAGAAATACACTGATATGCCCATGAAGTCCATGGGAGAAAGTTTGGCCTAGTGGTTAAAGCATCAGGCTAGAAATTGGGAGTTCTAGTCCCACCTTAGACAGGAAAGAAGGCTGGGTGACTTTGGGCCAATCACCAGGGGACGGTGAGTTCTAGTCCCGCCTTAGGCATGAAAGCCCACTGGGTGACTTTGGGCCAATCACCAGGAGACAGTGAGTTCTAGTCCCACCTTAGGCATGAAAGCCAGCTGGGTGACTTTGGGCCAATCACCAGGAGACAGTGAGTTCTAGTCCCACCTTAGGCATGAAAGCTGGCTAGATGACATTGGACCAATCTCCAGGAGATGGTGAGTTCTAGTCCTGCCTTAGACATGAAAAGCATGAAAGCTGGCTGGGTGGCTCTGAGCCAATCACTAGGAGACTATGAGTTGTAGTCCCGCCATGAAAGCTAGGTGACTTTGGGCCAGTCACTGTTTCTTAGCCCAACCCACCTGACAGCATGGTTGTTGTGGATACATAAGAGGGGAAGACAGTATTAGTTATGTTTCACGGCCTTGAGTTGTTTATAAAAATAATAAAGGTGGGGTATAAATAAAATCCATAAAAATAAAAGTAAGTTATCGGAGGCAGAGTTCAACTTTGAGATTTTAGTCACACAACTTTGGTTCATGCTGAAATAACCAAAACATAGATCAAAGAAATATCCAAAGTGGATGTATATATGGGAGGGGAGATAGTCATAAAATGGGACAAAACTCACTTAACAAATGTGTTGCTTAGCAACAAAAATATGGGGTTCTATTGTAGCCCTAAGTCGAGGACCACCAACTATAGGAAGAAAAATCCAGGTCCAGGTCCAAACTGGGAATAAAATGGAGACTGATTGGAAAGAAAGAGAAGGTTTATTGGTGAACAGAATCAACACACGTAGAGAGAGCATGCAGTTCTGGGACAGCTGACAAAATGGAGTTAAGAGTGGGTGGGGTTTTACACCTTTTTTATTTCTATGGGGTCATGTAGAGGTCATGACTGGCTCTATAGGCAAAAGGGGAAATGCAAATCCTAGGTGTTTGTCTGAGCTAATCTTGTCTTGCCTAACTGTGTTGCTTATCTGGAGTCTCTGTCTGACCCAGCCTTTCTGAATGGATTGCCAAATCTGCCTTTCTAAAGGCTGGCCTCCTCAGTTTCTGCTTGGGGCAGGGAGACTGGTACTGGTTTCTGCCTTCCTTAAGATCTTTTCCAATTTCTCCTTTAGGGGAAATATTCTACCCTGCCTTTTTAATATTCCCCAAATATTTCATTCTCTAGGAGGGTAGGTAGGTGCTGGCTTTCTATCTACACTATATAATTTTCCAGTGCTATCCCAGCTAAACCAGCCTCCAATCCATTTCCAGCCTCCAATCCACTGGTATTAATATGTTACGGTCAAGAAGAGATTTATTATTTTCAAGTTTCATCCACTCAACCACTGAGGAAAAATACATATGTATTAAACTTTTGCTCTGATCTGGCAGGATTCCTTTTATATTCTTCAGGACATGAAAGAGAATATCCAGAATTGTTATTTTGGAGTTAATTATATCCCATCAAAAGTAATGTTCGCTACTCAGAAGCCGCTCTGATTAATTAATTCCTCTCCTCAAATATAGTCAATAATTTGGCCGTGCTTCAGGGAAATAATTGCAAAGGCAGAGAGGGGTACAATATTTCCTGGGTAATCTGGCAAAATGGCCCTTATCCATACCTAAATTTAGGCATGTGTCCTATTTTTGCAATTGTTATAATTCCAGCTAATGCATTTCTCTCTCCTACCCCCTCTTTCTCTCTCTCTCTCTCTTTCTCTCTCATAATGGTATAAGCCATGCTGTTGAGACAGCTCATGCTTTGCTCTTCAAAACAGGGACAAGGTAAAATAATGTTTTTAACTTAAAACTGGGCAGAGGCCAAAAATCCTGATGGTGTATAAATAGCATAGGATTCGGGTTTTTTTTTTAGAAGAAACGAAGAAGGCAGAGTTTCTCTAACTTTGTGAACCGCGATTTCTTAAACTAATAAAATAATGTGCATGCCCTCTTAGTAAAACTGCCAGACCCCACATTCCCACTGTCAAACAAGCATAAAAAGCTGAAATGATATGTTGTTAATATCGCCCATCTCTTGTGGCACAATGGGGGTTGAGCTGCATACGATATTTTTTCAGTGTCTTCTCGATGCTTACAGTCCCTCCATCCCTCCTTCCCTCCCTCCCTTCCTTCTTTCCTTTTATTTATTCTTCTTTCCTTCCTTCCCTTCTTTCCTTTTATCTATTCCTCTTCCCTTTTCTTCCTTCTTTCCTTTTTTATTTTCTTCTCTTTCCTTTTTTTTCTTCTTCTTTCTCCTCCTTTCCTCTCCTCTTCTCCTTCCTCCTCCTTTTTCTTTCTTCCTTCTTCCTTTTCGATATTCCCCTTCCTTCTTCCTTCAACTTCTTCCCTTCCTTCTTCCTTCCATTTCTTTCCCTTCCATTCCTCTTTTCTTCACTTCTCTTCCTTCCTTTCTTCCTTCCTTTCTCTATTCCTCTCCCTTCTTTTCTTCCTCCCTCCCTTCTTTATTTTTCTTCCCTCCCTTTCTTTCTTCTTTCTCCTTCCTTCCTTCCTTCCTTCCTTCCTTCCTTCCTTCCTTCCTTCCTTCCTTCCTTCCTTCCTTCCTTCTTCCAAGTAAACTACTGAATTCATCTTGAAACAGCCTCTAACTTTGAATGAATGATACACAGATGCTAAAGCATCCTGAAATAGTTGTGATTATCACCTCGTGCAGCATTTGTGTGAAGAGACTATCATGGGTGATGACACCATTATTTGCCTTTTCAGCATACAGGGCCATGGGGGATGCAGCTCTGAACCCCAAAATCTGAGCTTTCACTCTTTTTCTTGAGACGTTCTATTTTAAACCAATCAGCAGCAAAACAACGAGAAAGTCCAATGCTGTCAGATATTTATAGCTTGGGTACATAACTATAAAACAACCCATCCTTTCCCAAAACAATTTCTTGAGGTTTTTTTTCCCCCCCTTCACCATGCAAGCCTGAGCTTTGAATATGGTGGTTGACCAAATTCTTGTGAGCCCTTTCAAAATGCAAAGCAGCTGTTCCCTCTTGCCAGCGTGTCAGGAGCGTCTTATTTCTCCCCTGTGCTTGGCTTGCGTGTTTTCTTTGCACTGCTGCCGACGGGGACAATTTAATTCGTGGTGTGCCGTGTGTCCAGACACGGTTTTGTGAACCAGGCAATTTGAATTAATTCGATTCTGCTGTGGAGTCCGATTCCAGGAGGCCTGGATGAAGTGACGCCATGAAGAAGTGAGGGATTGAAGCCCAAATCATCCTGCAATGAGTCTTAATCCGTTCAATCAAATATCGGTCCCCTCCCAGGAACTAGAAGGCCAAATGCAAGAAATTTCACGCACGTTTTTTGTAGACGCGGCTTTTCCTAATCTCTGCAATCTGTTTGTCTATAACAGGGCCCGTCTTTCATGCCACTTTAAGATGCACATTCAATTCAGTGGCACGGTCAAATCGAAGGGCTGGATCTGAAAATGAACTTTCTGATATGCAGGCCAGGTTTTGGGACTGAAAGCATCTTGGAAATAAACTGTTTTCTATTTTGCCAGTGGGATTTGACCTTCTTACTCCAGTTTTATTGGGTTGGTGGATGATGTGTGAGTGGCCTTTTCAGGAGAGGGGGTTGATATATTTGGAGGAGGAGGAGGAAGAAAGAAGAAAAGGGGGGAGAGGAGGAGGAGGAGGAGGAAGAGGACAAAGGATGCAACAGCAGTTACTTGGAGCAAGTAAAAAAAACCTCAATTGCCTAATTGTATGAATAACTACCAACAGCTTGAACTCCATTTTGACTGTTTATAGGAAGGCTGCTCATACTGAGCTCCAACTAAACAACAAACAAAGCAACAATCTTGATTACAACATGTCCCTCACTGGGCGGCTGTCCAAATGCAATAAAAATTAAGAAGTTAAAAATAACAGCAGTTAAAGTAACCAAAAGGAAATAAAACCCATATGCCGTATTTATAGGGACAATAAAAATTACACTGATACAATTCTAAAACCCCTAATCTCTACCCCGGATAAACCTGCCTTCTAATTTTTCTAGTAAGCTTTATGGTAGAGCCCCAAAGTATCATCTCGCTTTAGGAGTAAACCCCGGGTACCCTCAAGGTGGTCACAAAAGTCAAGATGGCAGCCAAAATTGGGCAAGGAGTTGGACTAGATGATCTCCATGCCTCTTCTCAATCAGCCCATGCTAGAATTCTATGGTGTTTGTTTTTTTACCAACAGAAATCTTTCCTTAAACCCTACTCAGGAATAGCGATAATGGCAGCTCCGGTCGCCTCACCTCACAATCAGGAGGTTGTGAGTTCCATCCTAGTAGAGGCTAATATTTGGAATAGACTCTCCTGCTCGAACAATGGGTTGGACTAGATGACCGCCAAGGTCCCTTCCAACTCTGTTGTTCTATGAAAGGAAGGATTTACAGACAACCAATTGCCTTTCCTTCCATTACTGTAGCTGGGTTATGAACAGAGCCATAAAATGACACAAGAATAGCCCAATTGAACATATGGAGAATCACAAGTATTTCTTTGCGGTTTTGGCAGTAAATAGCCTTTGCAGCAATAACACTCAAAAATGGCTATAATTAAGAAGACGAGTTCATAATGCTTCAGTGGCACTTGCTATAATAAAGCAATAGGGTAAATTGTTCATCGCTGTCTGGATCAGGGAGTGGGATTCTACTGGTTTGGACCGGTTCTATAGAACTGGTTGTTATGATTCTGCACAGTTCGGAGAACTGGCAAATCGTCCCTGGCGGCCCGCCCTCTCTGCCTGCCCCTCCCCTCCCCACCCAGTCAGTCCTTATCACACGCATGCCCAACATCGCTGACTGTGTTCTCCCCTGCCCAGTCACTCCTTAAGGTATTTCTTTTTTTCTCTCTCCTGACGATCAGCTGTTCCATGATCAGCTGTGCCAGGATCCCCCTCGCTGTCTTACTGCTTTGCCCAGGAGGCTTCCCTGAAGCCCAGAAGACAAAAAAATGGGGGGGGGAAGGGTTTTGCTGCAAAAAAAGAAGCCACACCCACCCACATAACCATGCCCACCTAGCCATGCCCACCTAACCCAGTCGCTCCTTAAGGTATTTCTTTTTTTCCCCCTCCTGATGATCAGCTGTTCCAATGATCAGCTGTGCCAGGATCCCCCTCGCTGTCTTACTGCTTTGCCCAGGAGGAAGGAAGGAAGGAGAGGAGGAAGGAAGGAAGGAAGGAAGGAGAGGACGATCAGCTGTTCTGACGATCAGCTGTGCTGGGATCCCACTCGCTGTCTTACTGCTTTGCCCAGGAGGGAAGGAAGGAAGGAAGGAAGGAAGGAAGGAAGGAAGGAAGGAAGGAGAGAAGGAAGGAAGGAGAGGAGGAAGGAAGGAAGGAGAGGACGATCAGCTGTTCTGACGATCAGCTGTGCCGGGATCCCCCTTGCTGTCTTACTGCTTTGCCCAGGAGGCTTCCCTGAGGCCCAGAAGGCCCAAAAAACCAGGGGGGGTGTGCTGCAAAAAGGAGGAGGAGGAGGAAGCCATGTTCACCCAGTCACATGGCCACTCCCACCTAACCACACCCACCCAGCCACCCCCCACGGAACTGGTTGTTAAAAAATTCGAATCCTACCCCTGGTCTGGATTTATGGAGTCATATACCGAGCTCCTAGAACACGTAAGACAATGAAATGAGGAAGGGAACCATGCGGTTAATCCCAGTGTGTTTTTATACTCACAAGGTCTGGGAGACACAGGCGGCAACTTTTCAGGAAAAGGGGAGAGGATGCCTTTGGGAAACACTTCCCTGTTGCAGGATGAGTCTTTTAAATGTGTCCTGTAATTGGGTCTGAGTCATTATAGCTGATCTCATGAAGGTAAACGTGGGTCAAAAAGCGGTTGGCGTGCAGAGCGAAGCGATGCAGTTAGTTGGCACCTGCTATTTTAAGCAGAGCAGGGTAACAGACTGGCAGAGTTAGCAGATGGAACAGGTAGAAGTGAAAAAAGAGAAGATTGACTACAAACCCCAGCAGCACAAAGAGTCAGAAGACCTTTGAAGAGGATCTTTGAGGAACATCAAATAGATCTCTTGGAGAAGACAGCTTTTCCTCCCAATTAATTATTTGAGGGTGTAATTGTCGGCCCCGTTGCAGACAGCAGCAAAGAACGTAAAATAATAGAGTTGGAAGGGACCTTGGAGGTCTTCTAGTCCAACCCCTGCTGGAGCACGAGATCCTACCCCTTTTCAGACAAATGGCCTCTTTTTGAAAGCCTCCAGGGATGGAGCTCCCACAACTTCTGAAGGCAGCCTATTCCCTCTGAAAGTCATCTTCACTCTGCTAATGACCAGATGATTTCAAGGAGTATGAATCTTTCCGTCCTCCACCATTCTGTCAGAACTGAAGAAGCTCCTTTGATGAGAAGCGAAACCTCTTCAAGGAAAAACAAAGTCCAGTTGCCTTTTGAAAGAAAGCATCTTTGGGACAAACATGACCTGAACGATTGAGAATCCCCACAGAGACTCTTTTTCTATGTGTCTCGGTGATTTAATCTTTTCACAATTAGACAGCATCACATAAAAGCAGATTTTTTTTTCCAGC
This sequence comes from Naja naja, assembly GCA_009733165.1. NCBI lineage: Eukaryota > Metazoa > Chordata > Lepidosauria > Squamata > Elapidae > Naja > Naja naja. The sequence goes on along the minus strand of CM019151.1, from coordinate 3,352,478 downwards.
CAATATCAATTCACTTTGTATTTTTGTTTTATAAGTGAACAAGAAGTTTTGTGAACTGAAAATTCTCTGTTTCTTGTATCTGCACCAGTTTGCAAGCAATGTTCTGAACTATTTTGAAAAGGTTGGATTTTAGTGCCTTCTTGCATTCCTAGTTCTCTGACAGGATTGAAATGTGTAAATTCAGTGAAGCTCATATAAACTGAGATGAAGTTTGAGTCCTAAATCAGTCTAATTCTTTTCTTCCTGAAGAGAGTAAAGAGAGAAAGATGTTTAAACAAAACCTTAAAATAGTGACTTTTGTGAAAATGAGATCACTCACCTCAGTTTAACTACAACTAATGGTTTATCTGGTTGACTGACTTTTTAAAATAATTTTTAATTGCCTTTAAGGACAGAAAAAGAAGAAAAACAAGAGAAAAACGATAGAGAAATTTATAGTAAAAATACACGTTAAATGCTTTAAAATGAGTGAAAAACACAACAGAAAAAAAATAAGATATGATATGATATTACAATTCTCTATATAATTATCTAAATATTACACAAATATATATTTACTTGTAGTACACATATAGCTGTAAGAGTTGTTTTGCAGATCAAGATGGACAGCATATAAATTTCATACATTTATGACATAAATAAAACATGTTTTTATGCTGCTGCATTTTGTACAAACACGTCCCATATTTCATTACATTTATTCATGAAATGTTTATATATTCAGTCTGCTCATGTAGCAAGCATCATCCAAACATCAATCGGCTGAATAAATGGGGCTTTATTTTTATTTTTCCAGTCAGAAAGGCAGATGAGTTAGTCAAAACCAACCTTCTCCCTTAACAATTGATCTGAAATAAAACAGAATCAAACTGATCCATCAACTGGTTTCAACGATAAAGGCCTCAGCATTCACGCGGTTAATCGAATTTATGAATTTGATTTTGAAGATTAATGCAGAATGTGACTGGAAAACACACAAAACATTGTTGTGAGATGCTGGCAAGGTTCTGGCTTTGGTGAATTGTCTTCTTTGTTCTGAACTTCCTTGGCAAAATCAGGATTAGATGGATATCTTGGTGTTCCTGGGTCGCAACTTCGTTGGAGATTTTACTACTTCCTGGTGAAATATACATACAATCTTGTGGTAAAAGAGTAGTTTAGTCTAGTGGTTAAGGCACCAGGCTAGAAGTCAAGAGATGGTCAGTTCTAGTCTAGACCATATCAGTGATGCCCTCTCCATGATGTCCCGTTGCCTGGATGCGGTACGGATCTGGATGGGGAAGAACAGGCTCCGACTCAACCAATCTCAGATAATCCAGGACATTCCATCATTGGCCATGGGGGGAGGGGTGTTGCCCACCGTGGATAGGGCCTGCAATTTGGGTGTCCTCCTGGATTCACAGCTCAGTTTGGAGGGGCAGGTGGGAGCTGTGACTAGGGGGGCATTTGCCCAGATTCGTCTGGTGCGCCAATTGTGCCCCTATCTGGACCGAGATGTCCTACGGATGGTCACTCATGCACTCGTAACTTCCCGAATCGACTACTGTAATGCTCTTTACACAGGACTGCCTTTGCGGACCATCCGGAGGCTTCAACTGGTGCAGAATGCGGCCACACAGGTTGTGATGGGAGTATACCAATACTCCCATGTTACATCCATCCTGAGTGACCCGCCTTGTGCGCTCCCACAGGCAGGGCCTCCTTGGGGTGCCGTCAGCCAGACAATGTCAGCTGGTGACCCCCAGGGGCAGGGCCTTCTCTGTGGGAGCACCCACCCTGTGGAATCGACTCCCCTTGGAGCTCCAGTTGGCTCCCGACCTCCGTTCCTTCCACCGCGACCTAAAGACCTGGTTGTTTCAACAGTCCAGCCTGGACTGAAGGGTAAGGGGTGGGGTTTTATTTTTATTTTAAATTTTATTGGGTTTTAATCTTTATTGGGCTTAGTTCACTTGTTTAATGTATTTTTAATTAATTGTATTGCTATTTTTTATTGTAAGCCGCCCTGAGTCCCTAGGGAGAGAGGATGGTGTATAAGTCCAATAAAACTAAACTAAACTAAACTAAACTAGTCCTACCTTACCATGAAAAACAGCTCCAGGAGATGGTGAGTTCTAGTCCCGCCTTAGGCATGAAAGCTGGCTAGGTGACTTTGGGTCAGTCATTCTCTCTTAGCTCAACCCAGTTCAGAAGTTGTTGTGGAGAAAATAGGAGGAAGAAGTATTGCGTGTATCCACTGCCTTGAATTATGTGTAAAGATAATACTGGTAAATGCAGTATATGAATGAATGGAAAGGAACTACACAATAATAATATTGGAATTAACTCCAGTGTTCCATCTTGTTAGAGGGACTTTAAATACATGCTCAATTTCATCTGGAAAATCCATTCACAAAGCAAGGTTGTTGTTTTTTTAAAATCCTCTATAAATGCAATCAGGTTTGTTGATTTGGGGGAGATTCAATACCAATCAGGAATATATTTTTCCTCTGCAGTTAGTTTATTTATCCAAGATATTGGCTTACATGATCACCTCGTGCATTTCTGGGTTATCTTCCTCCTTAGCCATTTTTCTTTCATCTTCTTAAAACCAGTCTGAAGCTCAGCCAGATCTTGGTGGAACTGGCTTCAAAGACTTGTCTATGAGCCAGCTTCTCTTTTAACAAATTAGTAGAAAAATCCCCCTCTGCTATCTTTCCTGCTGTGGCAGATGAATGAATGGGAATTAATTCAGCTGTTGACCAGTTGGGTTTAGCGGCCATGCCAATAACTTGTGCTGTTGAATTTGTGTTTGTAAAAACAAAATAGCGTACAGTAAAATACTTTTGAATTACCTAGTGATCAAAGCCTTAATCCACAGGGTCTGGTTAGTATAAGAATTTAAAGATCCTTTCATCAGCAGACGTAAGAGACATCCTTACAGCCCATCGCAGACCAGATGGACTGAAAATATTGAATCAATTAATCAGAATAGAGCTGGAAGGGACCTCGGAGGTCTTCTAGTCCAGCCCCCTGCTGAAGCAGGAGACCCGATACCGTTTCAGATGAATGGCAGTCCAGTCTCTTCTTAAAAACCTCCAGTGGTAAAGCAAACTGTTCCACTGGTTAATTGTTCTCACTGTCAGGAAATTTCTCCTTCATTCCAAGTTGCTTCTCTCCTTGATTAGTTTCTATCCATTATTTCTCGTCCTGCCTTCAGGGACTTTAGAAAATAGATTGCCCCCTTCTTTGGGGCAGCTCCTCATATATATAACCAACCAACAAACCAACAGGAGAAATAAATGCTCTTAAAAACTTCCCTTTTCCAGCACCTTCAAGCCACAGGACATGAAATTGATTTTGAGGGATCCAAACTTATCTCCAACACTGAACACTTCAACAAGAGAATAATTAGGGAAGCCATCGAAATAGAGAAACACCCCCATAACATGAATAAACGGGATGACACTTCCCGCCTACCAGACATCTAGAAACTAGCCCTTATCAACAAATGAGTCCCAGCCACGAAAACCAACACCAGACTCAAAATAACACATGATGCCACCACCAATCTCCCTCACCAGACTCAAACCCAAGCCCACCCCACAGACAAAAGGCAACCATTGTCCAGAAACCAGACCATAGCTGCAACTCCAGCTGCTACACCCCCCTCTGGCCCCCAAACTAAGCAAACTGACACACGCTATAAACACATAGCCAGACCTCAAACTCGGAGCCAAACCAAGGCCCGGAATGTCACAACACAGCCTTCCACCCAGGATACTACATCATGGAACTCAGGAGATTACAACACAAAACCTCAGGAGGTTGCAACACAGACAACGACCCAGGAGATAACAGCACAAGACCCAGGATGTCACAACAATAAAACTCAGAAGGTCATCACACAGCCCACTACCCAGGTAGCTACAACACAAAGGCTGAAGGACACACAGCCACTACCTCAGCCACACAGGCTCTTAAAAAGCCAACCAATCAGCAAACATCAACTCCATCAACCAATCAAGAAGCAACAACACAGCCAACAACACAGCCAACCAATCAGCAAACACCAATTCCATCAACCAGAGAAGCAACAACACAGCCAACAACACAGCCAACCAACGCTTACAGCAGAGCCAGCACACCACACCCCTCCAGAGAGAAGGCAGCTCAGATCACACTTTGCTGGCAGAAGCACAAAGCCGAAGACACCAGCCTGAAGTCGCCAAGGTATTCTCACTCTTAAGACCCAAATCACACACACACACACACACACACACACACACACACACACATATATATATATATATATATATATATATATGTAGGTCTTGGTGTATTCGGTCTTGTCCCGTAAGATTGAGAATACCTTGGCAACGCTTCAATGAAATCTCATCCGTCATCTTCAGGCTGGTGTCTTCAGCTTCGTTCTTCTGGGAGAAGTGTGTGATAGTGGCTGTTTTTCCTTTAAACTCCAGAGTTGGCTGTGTTGTTACTTCTTGATTGGTTGATGGAGTTGATGTATGCAGATTGGATGGCTTTTTCCTGAGACCCTGTGTGGCTGAGGTGCTGGCTGTATGTCTCTCAGCCTTTTGTGTTGTAACACCTGGGTAATGGGCTGTGTGATGACCTTCTGAGTTCTATTGTTGTGACGCCCTGGGTGTGGTGCTGTAATCTCCTGGGTTGTTGTCTGTGTTGCAACCTCCTGATGTTTTGTGTTGTAATCTCCTGAGTTCTGTGATGTAGTGTCCTGGGTGGAAGGCTGTGATGTGACATTCGGCCTTGGTTTGGCTCGAGTTTGAGGTCTGGCTATGTATTTATGGCGTGTGTCAGTTTGCTTAGTTTGGGGTCGAGGGGGTGTAGCAGCTGGTGTTGCAGCCATGGTCTGGTTTCTGGACGTGGTTGCTTTTCATCTGTGGTGGGCTTGGGTTTGAGTCTGGTGAAGGAGATTGGTGGTGGCATCATGTGTTATTTTGGGTCCGTGTTGGTTTTCGTGACTGGGACTCGTTTGTTGATTAGGGCTAGTTTCCAGATGTCTGGTAGGTGGAAGTATCATCCCGCTTATTCATGTTATGGGGTGTTTTTATTTTGATGGCTTCCTAATTATTCTCTTGTTCAGTGTTGGAGATAAGTTTGGATCCCTCAAAATCAATTTCATGTCCTGTGGCTTTAAGGTGCTGGAAAAGGGAGGAAGTTTTTTCTTCTTTTCTGACTGCGTTTCTGAATAAATGCACGCATCGCAGAACACAAGAATGCAGTCTTTTTGCTGTCTTTTTCTTGCTCACACAGCAAATACTCTTTCACTTTCCAAACAGCCCTCAACTCTCTCACACACTGACAGGATGCTAGCCAGAGGAATATCGATGGATGCTGGTAGGCAGAGGCAGAATTTTCTTTTCCCTTATTTTCCTTCCCCAAAAATAAGCCTGGCCACATAGTTTCATAGCAAAGCACAGTATCAAGCTAGTACAGGAATAATATTGCCCTTACTCCTTCTTTTCTCTAGATTGGACATACTCAGTTCTTGCAACTCTTCTTTATATGTTTTAGTTTCCAGGCCTTTAATCATCTTGGTTGCTCTTCTCTGCCCTTTTTCCAAAGTCTCAACATCTTTTTGATTATGTCACCAAGGCTGGATGCTGCCTTCCATGCATGGCCTTACTAAAGTTTTTATAAAGCATGATTTTGATTGTGTGCCTCTGTTTATATCACCAAGGATTGTGTTGGGTTTTTTGGCTGCTGCCACACACAACTGGCTCGGGTTTAAAGGATCGTCCACTCGGACTCCAAGGTCCCTCTCACAGTGACTGTTTTTGAGCCAGTTTTGCCTAATCTGTAGTTGTACCTCTGATTTTTCCTACCTAAGTATGAAACCTTTGCTTTTCTGCACATTCAATTTCATTTTGCAGGATAGGGCCCATTTTTCAAATCTGTTAAGATCTTTCTGGATCCTGAGCTCGTCTTTTGGGGTGTTGACTATTCTCAGAGGCATACCTTGTTTTACCTGTAGTATATGTAGTTTTTAGAAATTCGCTGCAGAAAACAGGCAATGTTGCAAACAGAATTACTTTGGGTAGAAGTTAGTCAACAACATATATAGTAATGTTAATAGATCTTGGCTGCCTCAGACAATTGACTTCATCAGCTGTGTGCCAACTATATATAATTATGGATAATAAAGTCAATCGGAGATTGGATGTTTTAGGCATCCTGACAACTGCTGCTAAAGTCTCTAAAACGCTTCTTGTTAATTTAGTAAATATTGCCACCCTCAACTTGAATTTCACTCGATGTTTTTTCTTGCAAAGATCAAGATGTCGTTTCCCATGCTATTCTCCCAGGGAGTTTTGTGATGGTATTCTTTCCAATTTAGTTCAAAGCGATGTGATTTTCCAGTGATTTACCACCATTAGCCAGTTCTAGTTCCACTTAGCCAAAGTTGGTTAGGTGATGCAGAAAGTAAAGAAGATTATCTTGATGGAGATATGCAAGCACCATTTACTAAGGCAATGAGGGCTAAAACTTTTTTTTAACTTCTACAACAACTAGATAATATTTAAAAGTGGGTCAGACAGATGCCTCCTTAATCACTGAATTATAAGGAGGAGGAGGAGATGCTAAATTATCAGACCTGTAAGATTTTTTTTTTATTGTAGGCAAGCTATAGAAGTAGTTTTAGTTTTCCCTTGGAGTTTATTTTTAAGTTTGGTTTCGATAGAAGAGACTATTTGTAGCTCAGGGTTGAACTGTGAGGTCCTGGGTGCACTTTGAGCTTGGAGGTTTTCTTACAGACGTTTCATTACCCAACTAGGTAACATCAGCAGTGCTAGAAGGAAGTGAGGTTTGCACTGATGATGTTACCGAGTTGGGTAATGAAACGTCTGGAAGAAAACATCCACACTCAGAGAGTACCAAAGACCTCTTGTTTCAACCCTGAGCTACAAATATTCTCCTTTATCAGCCCAATCTTCACTTGGCATGAAAATCTAAGTAGCATGGCTATTCCATAACCAAAGTGCCAGAGCTGAGAAGGCCACTTTTCTATCTCCGAGTGGGACATACACCACACCTTTTCTTAAAGCGAAATGCACTGTGAGTGACTTGAGAGCCAAAGCATTTGAGGCTAGACAGGATGTCCCCCATAGTTCTTATTTCCATTAGACTAGACATACCCAATTCCTGTAACCCCACTTCATACATTTTAGCCTTCATCCCCTAATCATTTCTGTTGCTTTTCTCTGCACTCTTTCCAGAGTCTGAACATTTTTTTTATTGCATTATATTTCTTGGCGTTCACTGGAGTAAGAGGCTGATGGCCCCTCTAAGAACTTGTGATTGGGCCCTTTCCAGGTTCCTTCAAGGTGGAAAGGACGAGAAGAGAAAAATTCTGGAAAAGATGTGGAAGCCGTCTGATTGTTTGATGAGATGTGCGCCACACCAGCGAAGCTGGAAACGATGTAGGTGGGCCTCCCGTGGCAGCCACCCACACCAGCAGATTCACGATGCCATTATGCAAGATTCATCCCATCAGAGAAACGAAGGGGCAGAAATAACAGCTGGCTTCAAATGAAACCTCGCCCCCGGTGCAGGCATCTAACAAACCCAGTGGACTTATTAACTCGTGCATCAAGAGCTCTGGCATTTCTGAGCTCTGTGGTCACCATCTGGGGGTGGCGTCGGTTTGCTTTTGTAGTAAAACATTTTTGGCAAGAAAAAGAGGAGCTGCCTTGATCTGTATCCTGGAAACATTGGAATAACAGAATAACAGAGCTGGAAGGGACCTTGGAGATCTTCTAGTCCAACCCGCTGCTCAAGCAGGGGATCCTATGCCACTTCAGAGAAATGGTTATCCAGTCTCTTCTTAAAAACTTCCAGTGTTGGAGCATTTACAAGTTCTGGAGGCAAGTTGTTCCACTGATCAATTGTCTTCACTGTCAGGAAATTCCCTCCTTAGTTCTAGGTTGCTTCTCTGCTTGGTGAGTTTACATCTGTTGCTTCTTGTCCTGCCTTGAGGTGCTTTGGGGAAGAGCTTGACTCCCTCTTCTTTGGGGCAGCCCCTCAAATCTTGGGAGGCTGCTACCATGTCTTCCCTAGTCCTTCTTTTCATTAAACTACCGTGTTTCCCCGAAAATAAGACACTGTCTTATATATTTTTTGGCTCCCAAAAACACACTAGGTCTTATTTTCGGGGTAGGTCTTATATATTTATGGTGCCAAATAGTAGGTGTGAGTGTGTAGGGGGGGGTGTTTCGCGGGTGCACGGTTGCTCCCTGAAAAGTCTTCCTGGAACTGGAGATTTACACTAGGTCTTATTTTCGGGGTAGGTCTTATATTAGGGCAGGTTTAGAAAATAGTGCTAGGTCTTACTTTCGGGGTAGGTCTTATTTTCGGGGAAACACGGTACATATCCCCAATTCCTGCAACTGTCCTTCATATGTTTTAGCTTCCAGTCCGCTAGCCCTCTTTGTTGCTGTCCACAAGGTGCTTTATTTCAAGAGGCAACTGGACTTTCTGGTTTTTCTTTGAAGATGTTTCGCTTCTCATCCAAGAAGCTTCTTCAGTTTTGCAAAGCCATTCTTAAGAAGCCACTTGAGATGTGGTCTCATTTTCCCACACCGTTCCCCAGCAATTGAGCTCGCATAAGATTAGAAGAATTCAATGCTGCCTCCATCGGCAGTCAGTGATAGCTTGGAAGATGGCATTGCATGTGATCCAGCTGACATGAGTTATGCCGTTGGTGTCATTCGTTCAATGATAAAATCACATATGTGATTGTTCCTTGTCCTACGAATGAGAAATGGTCCCCATTTTCCAGCACCATTGATCACAAACTGGACCCAATTTAAGATCAGAAGAACTGTGAGGAGTTTGCGTAGCAGGTGTCCGAATGAAGTCATACATAGACGGTGACAAGTACTTGTAGTTTTATATAAATAAATCCATTTCACATCTCTCTCTATAGCAAACTAGACAGTCGGGCAAAGAGGAACATCATGAGGTAAATCACAGGGCACCTCAATAACATCATGAGGTAAATCAAACAATATACAGAGCCCTCAGAAGAAAAAGGCGGGAAAAAGGGGATACTCATCCTCCTCACCAATCACAGCGCAGATTGCCTCACGCAGGATCCAGCCCTCTCCAATCAATCAACTTTAACTGTGTGTTCTGGCTCATTGTACAGCCACACTGCTACAGCTACTAAATTTAACTATCTTAATAAAAACTGAGGCAGGAGAATATATAAACTTATAATGTAATGTAATGTAATGTAATGTAATGTAATATATAATAACATTATGTATCTCTATATCTACTGTATCTCTCTCTCTCTCTCTCTACACACACACACACACACACATACACACGGTGGTGCGATTCAACTGGTGTAACAACCGGTTCAGTGAGCATGCTTTGCTCTGATTGTATCATTCCTCACCATCCAGTCAGAGCTGAGGAAACTTCTTGGATGAGAAGCGAAACCTCTTCAAAGAAAAAAACCCAGAAAGTCCAGGTGCCTCTTGGGGGAAAAAAAGCACCTTTTGGGAAAACCTGGATGACTAAGAATCTCCATGGACATCCAGTTTCCTTTTGAAAAAAAGCATCTTTGAGTGTGCTTAATGTTGGCTCCACGGAGGTGAAGAAGAGGGCAAATTTTAGAGGTTGCTGATGAAAGAAGTTTTCGTAAGCAGCAGACTTCACACTTGGTCACTTGTGAAGGCAGGCTGGAGATGAAACTCTACTCTTCCCTTCCGTGCAGAGACGAAGGATAATCGGTTGAAGGGACCTTATTCCGTGCGATCCTCCAACTTCAGGCAAATGTTTTTGTAGAGGAGGCTGATCGTCTGGTCTCCTTCAACACTTTTGCAACAGCACCAAATTGAAGGTGACATAAATGTCATATGGATGATATTTAACCAACAAAGGTGTTGGAACAAGGATGGCTTTCTTTCTTTCTTTCTTTCTTTCTTTCTTTCTTTCTTTCTTTCTTTCTTTCTTTCTTTCTTTCTCTTTCTTTCTTTCTTTCTTTCTTTCTTTCTCTTTCTTTCTTTCTTTCTTTCTTTCTTTCCTTCTTTCCTTCTTTCCTTTCTTTCTTTCTTTTCTCTCTCACTCACTCTTTTCCTTCTTCCTTCCTTCCTTCCTTCCTCTCTCTCTCTTTCTCTCCCTCCCTCCCTCCATCTTTCTTTCTGTCTCACTCACTCTTTTCCTCCCTCCCTCCCTCTTCCTTCCTTCCTTCCTTTCTCTCCGTTCCTCTCTCTGTCTCTTTCTTTCCCTCCCTCCCCCTCCCTCCCTCCCTCCTTTCTTTCTTTCTTTCTTTCTTTCTTTCTCTCTCACTCACTCACTCTGGAGATGAAGTGGTGGACATGGCGTTCTGTCCTCCGATTTGTCTCCTTGACAACAATTCTATGAAGCTGGTTGGGCTGAGAGAGAGATGACTCACTCTGCTGAGTTAACAGAGATAACAGAATGACAGAGCTGGAAGGAACCTTGGAGGTCTTCTAGTCCAGCCCCCTGCCAGGCAGGAAGCCCTACAGCACTTCAGGCAAATGTTTGTGTAGAGGAGGCTGATCGTCTGGTTTCCTTCAACACTTTTGTAACGGCACCAAACTGAAGGTGGCACAAATGTCATATGGATGATATTTAACCAACAAAGGTGTTGGAACAAGGATGGCTTTCTTTCTTTCTTTCTTTCTTTCTTTCTTTCTTTCTTTCTTTCTTTCTTTCTTTCTTCCTTCCTTTCTTCCTTCCTTTCTTTCTTTCCTTCTTTCTTTCCTTCTTTCCTTTCTTTCTTTCTTTCTCTCTCCTCCTCTTTTCCTTCTTCCTTCCTTCCTTCCTTCCTTCCTTCCTTCCTTCCTTCCTTCCTCTCTCTGTCTCTTTCTTTCTTTCTTTCTTTCCTTTCTTTCTTTCTTTCTTTCTTTCTTTCTTTCTTTCTCTCCTTACTATTTTCCTCCTTCCCTCCCTCTTCCTTCCTTCCTTCCTTCCTTCCTCTCTCCTTCTCTCTCCTTCCCTCCATCTTTCTTTCTCTCTCTCTCTCACTCACTCACTTTTCCTTCCTCCCTCCCTCTTCCTTCCTTCCTTCCTTTCTCTCCCTTCCTTCCTCTCTCTGTCGTTTTCTTTCTTTCTTTTCTCTCTCACTCACTCTTTTCTTCCTTCCTTCCTTCCTTCCTTCCTTCCTTCCTTCCTTCCTTCCTTCCTTCCTTCCTTCCTTCCTTCCTCTCTCTGTCTCTGTCTCTGTCTGTTTCTCTCTCTCTCTCTCTCTTTCTCCCTTGATTTCTATCCCATCTTTATTACTATACAAGTAACTCAAGCCGGTGAACATATCTAATACTTTTTCTTCCTTCTATTTTCCCCACCACAACAACCCTGTAAGGTGGGGGTCTCCTGGTGATTGGCCCAAGGTCACCCAGGAAATTTTTCATGCCTCAGGCAGGACTAGAACTCACCATCTCCTGGTGATTGGCTCAGTATCACGCAGCTGGCTTTCATGACTAAGGCAGGACTTGAACTCATAGTCTCCTGCTTTCTAGGCCACCACCTTAACACCAGACTGGCTTAGTTCTTCCAACAGTTGTTTTCTTCCACTAAAGGAAGTTGCATAGATTACATCTCCCATGACTGCAGCATCCTGTCTGGACTTTGGACATAATGTCACTATCTTTTCAGTCACCATACAATTGTTTGGGCAATACAAGAAACCTTCACCTGCAATGTGTCCACGTACACAACTGTTTGGACTGCAGGGGTCCATCTCAGTCCCACGCCTTCTTTTAATGCCCCTGGATCCGGTAAATAAGGTCTTCAAGTAACAAACCAGGATTTAAAAGGAGAAAAACTTGAAAAGCCGTTGTATAATAATTAATCTACGAATCTCTGAATATACCTAAATGCAAGTTTTCTGATGGGGCGATAAATCTTTCCATTTACACATAGTTAATGCAAGCAGCAGTTTTAATGTTGGCAAGGGCTAAGTAATTACTAATAGTTCCAAGTGGAAATGCGGTATGGCACCCTGGAGCTTTGCGTAAGAATGCTGCAACTGACACCTGTTGGGAAAAGATAGTTTGACGCTCTGGAATCAGAGGAGAGAGAAGAGAATGTAATTGATGTTTGCTTATGGGAAAGAAATTTAGTGCAGAGGCTTCAAGAATCTGGCATCCGTCCCATTTGTCATAAATAGCACGATTTTCCTTGCTGCAATCTTGAGCAAATTGTGACTTTCAAAAGGACGACGCAATGCTCAGAGGAGTAAGCAGAGAGACAGTGGTCCTTGAGTTATGTCCACAACTGAGCCCAACATTTCTGTTGCTGAACAAAATGATGGTTAAGTGAGTTTTGCCCTGCTTTACGACCTTTCTTGCCACCGTGGTTAGATGAATCATTGCTTTTCTTAAGTTAATAACACGGTTGTTGGAAGGAAAACCCGTCTGGTTCAGTTCCAAGCTGGGAGAAAAGACACTGGAAACATGGAGGCTGATTGGAAAGAAAGTTTAATGATGAACAGAACCAACAGCAGTCTTAGGTCAGTCAGACAAAATGGAGTTGAGAGTGGGTGGGTATTCATACCTTCTTTTGGGCTTTGCACTTGAGCTTCCTGTTCCTGTGCAAGAACATGTCCTTTAATATTCTATTGGTTGTCAGATTCCTATGGGGTCAGGTAGGGGTTATGTAGGGGTCATAGCTGGCTCTATAGGCAAAAGGGGAAATGCAAATCCTAGGTGCTTGTTCAAGCTAATCTTGTCTTGCCTAATTGTGTTGCTTATCTGGAGTCTCTGTCTGTCCCAACCTTTCTGAATGGATTACCAAATCTGCATTTCTAAAACTTGGCCTCCTCCGTTTCTGCTTGGGGGCAGGAGACTGGAGCTGTTTCTGTGTCCCTTAAGAGCATGATTCTCCATTTCCCCCTTTGGGGAAATATAATACCCTGCCTTTTTAATATTCCTCAAAATATTTTATTCTTCTGGGGTGGGGGTGGGGGCTTCCCACACCTAGAAGGGTAAAGAAATGTCTGCAAGAAAACATGAAAGATCCTCCTCTCCCCTGCAAATCACACTCTCTTCCAGCACTGATGATGTTACCTAGTTGGGTAATGAAACGTTTGCCAGAAAACCACCAAGCTCAGAGAGCACCAGGAACCCCACAATTCAACCCTGAGCTACGAATATTTTCTTCTGATACTTAACTATGATGGCATGGTTGACCATATATTAATCTTTGACATTAGAATAGAATAGAATAGAATAGAATAGAACAGAACAGAACAGAACAGAACAGAACAGAACAGAACAGAACAGAATAGAATAGAATAGAATAGAATAGAATAGAATAGAATAGAATTCTTTATTGGCCAAGTGTGATTGGACACACAAGGAATTTGTCTTTGGTGCAAATGCTCTCAGTGTACATAAAGAAACAAAATACATTCATCAAGAATCATAAAATACAACACTTAGTGATAGTCATAGGTGACTAATAAGCAATCAAATCATACTAGGAAACAAATAAAACAATATAAATTGTAAAGATACAAGCAACACGGCTATTGATATATTTATTTGATTTGTCAATCGCTTACAAGATAATAGATATAAGTATAAACAAGAGTAAAAATATAGGAAATAGGTACGAATAAATGGGGACAATAGGACAGGGATGGTAGGCACGATAGTGCACTTATGCACGCCCCTTACAGACCTCTTAGGAATGGGGTGAGGTCAATAGTGGATAGGTTATAGTCATAAGTGGGAAGAGATAGGTACTATGGTAGGAAGTGTTATTATAATCTAGTAGTAGAGGAATAATAATAATACAGTCTTAGTAAATAAGTTGACCGTGTTGTGGGAATTAGTTGTTTGGCAGAGTGATGGCATTTGGGGAAAAAACGTTTAATCTTTGAAATATGCCCATCCTAAGAAGGGCCGGTTCTATTAGGATACCTGGATACATTTTTCTATGGTAAATGGATGCAAGAGTGGGAGAAAACTCTACAAATGACCCCATTGCTGTAATGCTTGGGAAGGAAGACACAATTTAATACCTTAACCCAAAACCTTGGCTCTCATCAGCTACTGCTGTCCTATTTATTTTGACACCGTTAATTAGCATCTGTCCTTTTGCAGCATAAACTTACCTAACAGATTTGCTGTCAGGCGGCACAATGGCTACGTTCCTATTGCTTGTTCACGCTTGGCTAATTTAATCATTGGCACTTAATAACTTGTAAGGACCACTCTCTTTGCCCTGGCAGGTTTAATCAGTTGGACAATCACAAGCACAATGAGATTCAAGGTTTGGGGGTTGGCATTTCTCTTCTTGTTAGCTTCCAACAAAGATTGCAGTTTGTCAGGATGTAAAGATTTAATAAGGTCTTGAACATAGGATTATATTATTAATATCTTGCATCACAATAAGTAAAGTACAGATTGTCCTTGGCATACGACTATATTTGAGACCGGAATTTCTGTTGTTGAGCAACAGGAAGTCCAGGAGACAGTGGAGGATAAGGGACCTGATGTGCTGTGCTCCATGGGTTCATAAGGAGTCAATCAATCAATCAATCAATCAATCAATCAGAATAGAGCTGGAAGGGACTTTGTATGTCTTCTAGTTCAACCCCTGCTCAAGCAGTAGACCAGAGGTCTCCAAACTTGGTAACTTTAAGACTTGTGGACTTCAACTCCCAGAATTCTCCAGCCAGCTATGCTGGGAGTTGAAGTCCACAAGTCTTAAAGTTGCCAAGTTTGGAGACCTCTGCAGTAGATACCATTTCAGACAAGTGGCTGTCCAATCTCTTCTTGAAAGCCATCACTGATGGAGCACTCACAACTTCTGGAAGGAAGCCACTCCACTGGTTCATTGACCCCACTGTTAGGAAGTTTCTCCTTAATTCCAAGTTGCTTCTCTCCTTGATTAATTTCCATTGTTTCTTGTTGTGCCTTCTGGTGCTTTGGAAAATAAATTGATCCCCTCTTCTTTGTGGCAGCCCTTCAAATACTGGACTACTGCTATCATGTGCCCCCTAGCCCTTCTTTTCTCTAGACTAGCCATACCCAATTCCTGCAACTGTTCTTCATATGTTTTTAGTGGCTCTTCTCTCTGCATTTTTTTTTCAAAATCTCAACATCGTTTTTGTAAAGTGGATGCAATATTCCAGGTGTCGGACATGGCTTTGCGACTGAAAAGCAACATTTTAAAAATTTTAATCTGTTTTAGCCGTTCCAAAAGACTGCTGCTGATTGATTTCTCTTTAACAAAATGTGAGCAGATCTTGGACCGTTTGCTCTGCACTAAAAGCAGATTTCACCTTGTTGATGGGGTTTTGTACTTCAGTTTTCCCACCAAGCCTGAGTAGGAAGCAACTTGACAAGTGACTTGGGATGGCGGAGGTTTCTTTTTTCCTTTTTTCCCCCAAGCATGAATCACTACCCTCCCAAAACTTGTGGCTCTGTGTTTACCAAGTTGCCAGGAGCAAAAATGACCCTGCCTCTTCCCCTCTGTGTAATCCCTCATTCAGTGGAATGGAACGGAATTGGCATTCGAGGGATTTTGAAGTGAGAAGAACATTTGGGATGAGTGCTCTCTGGTGGAGTGTGATGGTCCTGCTCTTTTGGAAGGTGTGAGTTGTCCACCGCGTGTGTGTAAATATCCTGCCTTGCACAATCAGCTGGATTTTCCTTGGCCTTTCATGCAGCCGTTTAATCCGGTGACTTTAAATTATTGTATTGTTTATTATTAAACAAATGTATACATTTGCTGGACTCACATATAAAAATCCACCATGTAATAAATGTAATAATAAATGTAATCATATTGCCAAATCCTTTTCAATCTGTTTCAGTATTTTAGTATAGTTGTCTTCCCGTAATGTTAATAGTTCTAGCCCTTAACCAAATACCTAGATATTTAATCTTGTTTACAATTTGTTGTTTACATACAATCTGTATGAAGAAAGTGCTCTATGTACTATTTATGTATTTTTATCTTGTGTATTTGTACGTTTGTATGTTTTTAATGTTTTGTAAATAAAGTTGTTTTTAAAATTAAAAAAAAATGTAATCAACATATTGGAAACAGCTGCCAATTGTTCACAAGCAGGTTTGAGAATGAATTCACACTGAGATCTGGAAATTAGGAGGAGGAAGAGCCAGCTTGAAAAAAGAGAGAGAGATCAACTGTGGGTTGAAGTCATTAGATTCATCATCAAATTAACAATAACAGAATTGGAAGGGACCTTGGAGGTCTTCTAGTCCAGCCCCTTGATTAGCCAGGAAACCTTACAGCATTTCAGACAAATGGTTGTCCATTCACTTCTTGAAAACCTCCAGTTTTGGAGTACCCACAACTCCCTGTTCCACTGGTTAATTGTTCTCCCTGTCAGGAAATTTCTCCTTAATTCCAAGTTGCTTCTCTCCTTGATGAGTTTCCATCCATTGCTTCTTGTCCTGCCTTCAGGGGCTTTGCAGAATAGCTTGACTCCCTCTTCTTTGGGGCAGCCCTTCAAATATTGGAAGACTGCTATCCTGTCTCCCCTGGTCCTTTTCATTAAACTGGACATTCCCAACTCCTGCAGCTGTTCTTCACGTGTTTTAACCTCCAGCCCCCTCATCATCTTTGTTGCTGTTCTCTGCACTCTTTCTAGAGTCATAGCAATACTGTTAGCAATTATTAGGTAAATAATTTGAAATTTTAAGGAAGATGAATGAAAGGGTGTCATTGGCTCGGATCATGTATAACACTATTCAGAGACATGAAGCTATGAAAGGATGAGCAGAAGTCAGCCAACGAACTAATTGGAAACGGACAAAAGAAATCACACTGTGCCTAATTAACTTCTACATTTCATTGCCTCAGGGTGTCATAAAATACAATAAAATACATGCAGAACTTGGAAGGGACCTTGGGGGTCTTCTAGTCCAACCCCCTGCTGGTGTGGTGATGGCCATTATCTTGGATGGCTTTAAAAGTAACCGTTTTCCAGACATTTAGTCATTATTGTCTTGGACAGGGGAAGGGAGTTTTTCAGGCATTTCTGTCGAGTTGACCATGATATGTAGAATTTGAATGGTGAGAGATCCACTGTGAACAGGACGAAGTTCATGAGATTTATATAAGGCAGGGCTGGCCCAAATGAAATTGGAAATTCTACACTTGCTTTCATACTTTTTTGTGGCTAGTCTAGAGAAGAGAAGGACTAGAAGTGATATGACAGCAGTGTTCCAAGATTTGAGGGGCTGCCCCAAAGAAGAGGGAGTCAAGCTGTTCTCCAAAGCACTTGAAGGCAGGACAAGAAGCAATGGGTGGAAACTCATCAGGGAGAGAAGCAACCCTGGAACTAAAGGGGAATTTTCCTGACAATCAATCAATCACTCAATCAATCAATCAATGCATTGGTTTGCCTCCAGAAGTTGTGGGCACTCCATCACCGGAGGCTTTTAAGAAGAGATTGGACAGCCACTTGTCTGAAATGGTGTAGGGTTTCCTGCTTGAGCAAGGGGCTGGACTAAAGGTCCCTTCCAACTCTATTATTCTGTATTCTGTATTCTAACTTGATGCCGTTTTATCTATTATTGAATTGACTGAACTGGGAAGAGTTGTTTTCCACACTGGCACATTGCATGTTGGATGACTGTTTTGTTTATAAAATAAATGAATCAAATACCAGTTAAATATTATTGTTCGTTCAGGCTTCATTTACAGATCAGCAAGAAGCAAATAAAATTCTGAGAACTTTTCAGTGGCCGCATTGTGCAAAAAATTCAGAAAATTTGACAGGGTGGATGTTGTAATTATTGCACTGTTCTTCAACTTTAGAGTAAATAGCAAAAAAAATGGGAACAAAGCTGGAACACTTTGCATTGGACAGTGTGAAAGCAATGTGTATTTCAACCGGGCAATAGTACACAGGATGTTTATAAAGCAGTCATAACTCAAGACTTGTGATAATTGAATGCACTCCTGTTATTGCTTCATAATTCTTCACAAGACTGTTTGTGTGTACCCCAAATGTTGTTTCATCCTGCAGAAAGAAATCAGAGGAATTAATTCTATGTTTATTGGACAAGCATTAGAAATGACAATGTTTTGAGAATATGAAAAAAAAGACTAATATCAGCCTTTTAGTCTTATGAAACTACTAGCTCGATACCAGTGCTTTGCTACAAGACTATGTGGTGGGGCTTAGTTTTGGGGGAGAAAAATAAGGGGGTTAAAATTTTTGTCTCTGCTTACCAGCATCCACCAATATTCATCTGGCTAGTGTCCTGTCTGTGTGTGAGAAAGTGGAGGGCTGTTTGGAAACAGTATTTGCTGTGTGAGCAAGAAGGAGACAGCAAGGAGCCTGGGTGGGGCTTAGCTCAACTGATCTGTAGCAAAGCTGCTTGGTGCTCTGAAACTGAAACTGAATCTCCTCTCCTCTGCTTGTGTTTTGCATTTGGAAGAGATTTCTCTTCAGGTGGGGAGGGGGAGCAGGACTCCTTAGCATCAGAGCATGTTAATAATAATAATATAGGAAATACTCTAAATGCTCTGATGGTCATTTCGAAAAATCCTTTCTTAGTGAGCACCCAGAAGCCAAGAGGAACATAAGTGCCAAATTTCAAGTTTGTAGGCTTTATGATTCTGGAGATTTTGTGATGATGCATGAGTGGCATTTCGCTTTTATAGATATAGATACCCAAACTTCTGAAGGAAGAAGGTTGTAACACTGGGAGCAGAAATCCCTGTATCCACCTAGAAACTACTAAAATTGTGCAGTGTAAAGTTTTACAATTTTAGTGTGGTAAACAGCATTCTGATGTCAATATCTGTTATTTCTATGTGCTACTATTGCTGGCCTATGAACTACTAGTCTAGGGGTGTCAAACTTGCATCATCACGGCATCGTCATGTGACGTATCGGGACTTTTTCCCCCTTTGCTGAACTGGGGGGGAGAGCATGTGACACATCCAGCCTGTGGGCCGCGAGTTTGACAGCCCTGCACTAGACACTATGAATTCCACTCTTGCCTGAGACATGAATGCCAGTTGGATGACTTTTGGCCAATCACCAGGAGATGGTGAGTTCTAGTCCCACCCTGGCCTGAAAGCTAACTGAGTGACTAAGTTTAGGGTAATCAGCAGGAGAAAGTGAGTTCTAGTCCTGCCTTAGACATGAAAGCAGGCTGGATGACTTTGGGGCAATCACCGGGAGATGGTGAGTTGTAGTCTAACTGGGCGTGAAAGCCAATTGGGTGTTTTGGGACCAGTAGTGTTTTTTCAGCCCTAGGAAATAGGCAGTGACAAATCATGTCTGAAATCTTGCCAAGAAAACAGCAGGGACTACACAGGGGTGGGATTCTACCAGTTGGCACCTATTCGCTAGAACCGGTTGTTAACATTCTAAGCAGTTCGGAGAACCGGTTGTTAGAAGAAATTACTGGGCTAATCCTGTAAGGAAGGCAGGAAGGAAACATTCTGGTGTTGCTTACAGAAACTGCCTCTCCGTTGACCCTTATTACATCCTTGGCAGGACTAGACTTCCTGTCTCAGGAACGTCTCTGGAGTTTTTTTCCCCTTCCTTTGCTGGTACTTTGCTTGTGTGGAGTGACCATTCAAAGTTACAATGGCATTGAAAAAAGTGACTTATGACCATTTTCACACTTACGACTGTTGCAGCATCCCCACAGTCATGAGAGGCCAGGCGAGGAGATGCGTGCCTCGATGTGAGTGATATTGAGTTGGCCACGCCCAGCCAATAACATGACCACCAAGCCATGTCCACCCGGTCACATGACCACCAAGCCACACCCACCACCTAAGCCACGCCCACAGAACCGGTTGTTAAAAATTTGAATCCCACCCTGGGACCACCTGACAGTCAACACACAGAACCGGTTGTTAAAAATTTGAATCCCACCCCTGGGACTACACCTGACAGTCAACCTGAGTTGAATGTATATGTGTGCGCGCGTGCACACACACACACACACACACATAATGGGAAGAAGGGAGGGAGGGAAGAGGGAGGAGAGAGAATGTACCTTGATCATTCATGACCATTCATTGCACTTGAAGAATGATGCATGCTCTCTTTATTTAAAACCAGGGAGGTCTCTTCATTAATATACAAAACTTTTACACTAAGCATGACTGGTTTCCTTGAAAGATGTTTTCTGAATCTTTTGTGATACAGTTTACCTTTCAAATCCATTTCAGCATGTCAAAACGTGGCCACGAAAACCATCCTTATGTGCCATTGCCTTCTGCAAAAATCACTTTTCGGATATGGATATTTTCTAGATTGTATAGCTGGTGTTGTAGTTAATTTAATTAACGTACCATCTTTGGGAGCAATGCCCAGATTGAAGCTTTTTTTTTCTCTGAAGAAAGGAAGACAATCTCTTATCAAACTTTGGCAAGGAATCCCATTCTTGATTCCCAGACTATTTCTCCCAAGCCATATAAACTCAGGCAACAAAAATGGATTAGTTCTGTCTTGTTAGTTGCTAGGATTATTATATGAGACATTTGTTAAGTGAATTTTGCTCCAATTTATGGCCTTCCTTGCCACATTTGTTAAGAGAATCACTGCAGTTGTTAAATTAGGAATCTTGTCAGAAGGTTGCAAAATGGGATCACATGAGCTTGGAACTCTGCAACCGTCATAAATGTGAGTCAATTTCCAAGCATCTGCATTTTTTAAAAATTTATTTTTTTATTTTAATTATGAGAATACAACACAATACATCCAGCATAGCCTTGTTATACATATATACATTTTACTTCATCATTTATAATCTCATTTTTTTAAATTACATTTATATGCCGCCCTTCTCCGAAGACTCAGGGCGGCTTACAATTTTTGGAGCACAACCCAATGCGCTCAGCAATAGCCTTCATTCCATTGTATATGCCTGCTTATTACTAAGTGGCATTTTTACCAGGTCAGCTTATTGCCCCCAACAATCTTGGGTCCTCAATTTACCTACCCCTGAGGATGGAAGGCTGAGTCAATCTTGAGCCTGGTGGGATTCGAGCCTACAGTAATTGTAGACAGCTGGATCTTAAGAGCAGGCATTTAACAGGCTATTATATTATTGAATATAATAATTACTAATTAATTATTACTAATATTTCAACCTTGTCTTCTGCTATATAACCATTGATAAAATTTATTCCATGTTTTATAATATTTAGACTGTCCTTTGTCTTTATTTCTAAAGTTAACCTATCTGACAGTTAACTTTAGAAATAATGCCATAATTTTTGGCACATGCCATAATTTTTCTTATTATTTCTGTTTCTGGAAGTATGCTTTCATTTTTCCAGTATTGTGCATATATTATTCTAGCTGCTGTCAACGCATGTGCTATTAGATAAGTTATTTCCTTCTTAAACTTTTCTGATATTATTCCTAGGAGAAAAAAATCCGGTTTAAATGAAATACACTCTCCCACCATTTGTTCTATGTATGTTTGAATTAATCTCCAATATTTTTTTGCAGCATTGCAAGTCCACCATGTGTGATAAAATGTGCCTGATACATCTTTACACTTCCAACAACAACGTCATAAATGTAAGTCAATTTTTAAGCATCTGCATTTTGATCACGACCACGGGCTGCCAATGGTCGCAGGTGAAAAATGGTCATAAGTCACTTTTTTCAGTGCCGTTGTAACTTCAAACGGTCATTGTAAGTCATGCATCACCTGTACCTTGGTGTGCCATGAATTTTAATACGGTTTTTTTTTCTGCGAAACTCAGTCTAATATACAAAATTATGCAATTTTTGTAACTCATTGCTGAACTGAAACTGATCAAAGAGAGATTCAACCTGGAAATAAGGAGAATCTTTCTGACAGTGAGAACAATCAACCCCTGGAACAGAAGTTGCCCTCGGAAGTTGTGGGAGCTTCATCCCTGGAGGCCTCCAAGAAGGGACTGGACTGCCATTTGTTAGAAATGGTGCAGGGTCTCCTGCTTGGGCGTGGGGTTGGACTAGATGACCTACAAGGTCCCTTCCAACTCTGATTATCTGTTATCTGTATGAATGAGGCTTTTGAATTTCCCAAACAGTATCTGTAGATTTTAGTTCCTCCACTCAAACTCATCCAAAACGTTCAGTTCCCAAGAAGGTTATATATACACACACAACACACAGATTTGTTCTCACTCTATTATTTCCTCTGGATAGTTTGACAATTAGAGGATGCTTTGTTGCGCTTGTTTGTCATTTACTGAGCATACAAATTTCCCATCCTTAAGTTATTGTGCCAACGTTTGGAAGCTTAAGTGTTTTTCAGCCTGTTAGCTTGCTCGGGGGAGTTATCCCAACGCTCAGGCAAGTCATGAGAACTACAGAGAAGAGACAACGAAGAAATGAATGGCCCTGAGGGAAAGGACACAATCTCAGAGCCGTTTTCTACAGCTCAGCCCACAACTGCGCACTGACGGGGACATCGCTGCCCGATGTTGAAAGAGGTGGTTGCATCTCAGCTTGTGCAAATTGGCTTCAGGTGGCTTTGACAAAAGACATCGTGGAGACACAGCGTGGAGGAAACAACACATCCTTCTCCAGAATAAAAAAGAAGTGTTGAAAGAAATATCCTTCTGGGTTCAGTTCAAAGTGGGGAAAAAGACACTGGAAACATGGAGGCTGCTTGGAAAGTTTAATGGTGAACAGGACCACATGGTCTGGAGCTCCAGAGAAAGATGATCACATGCTTGAAGGAGAAGATCAAGAAAAAGGGCTGAGGTGCTGAGAGTATCTGGGTTTTATAACCTTTGTTGGGATTTGAATTGAAGCTTGTTTCTAATTGGTTGTCAGACTCCCATGAGGGGCAACTCTGTAGGCTGTCCTGAGTTCCAAGCTTGGTTGACCTTGCTGGATGATCTATGCCCTTAAAAGGGCTTTGGCAATTGCTATAGCTTTACCTGGAGACCTTTCTTATGTAAAGTATTCTGGCTCAGGCCTTAATGGCCCACCCATTAACAAAGGTGGGGGTGAGATTCTGCTTCTGGGGTTCTACTCTTTTTAGAAGAAATATTCTGCCTTTTAAATATCTACCAGAATACTTCATTTTTCTAGGAGAGTTGGGTGCCAACTTCCTACAAGAGAATATGTCTACCTCAGGGTTGAACTGTGGGGTCCTTGGTGCTCTCGGACCTTGGTGGTTTTCTTGCGAATGTTTCAATACCAAACTAGGTAACATAATCAGGGTTAGAAGGGAGTGGGGCTTGCAGAGAGGAGGAGGAGGGGAAGTGGGAGAGGAGGAGATCTATCTATCTATCTATCTATCTATCTATCTATCTATCTATCTATCTATCTATCTATCTATCTATCTATCCATCATTCATCTCATCTATCTATCTATCTATCTATCTATCTATCTATCTATCTATCGTCTTCCTACCTACCTATCTAAGGGCTGTCTGGGGAATTCTGGGAGTTGAAGTCAGTTGCCACTGAGCAGCAACACTGCTCTAAATCATGGCACACTGATTTAATAAGATCAGTAGGACTTGGTAGGACATTGTTCTTCCTTTTTCTTCCAGCTGTCATTTCTACCACTGACAGTGGATGGGGGCGGGAGGGGGGCACCATTGAAAGAATTTGCATTTTGCTTGAAAATGTAGAACCAGGAATTGGTGATGAAGAGGGGAAAAGAAGGCAAGATGAGAAAACTAAACCCAGGACAGCACAACAGATGTGAGCCCAGATGTTTTGAAGCAAAGGCTGACTTCTGGGAATCTACCCAACATCCTTAATGAATAGGCTTTTATTGCAGGCTGTGTGGATGCGAGAGAGAAGTGATGCTTTGGAAAAAAAGCCCCTTTGTCCCTTATGCCTTGATGGGACAGGCAAGGTCTCAATTAGCCAAGAGCTGAGCTTGAAACAAGCTCGGTTGGTCTAAGCTTCTGATGCCTTTATTTCATTTTTATCTCTCTATCTTCCCACCAGTCCCTGCCCACATGTTACTGATGTGCAAATAAGCAGGTCGGAAGATCTCATGGAATTGGGATTTGGTTGTGATGAGGTTCCTTTCTGCAGCAGCATTTTTCTCTGCCTTGAAAATTCACTGTACTGAAGAGAGGAATCTTAATATAGCCATCGCTCCAAGCTTGCTTTATGGAACAGAATGACAGAGTTGGAAGGGACCTTAGAGGTCTTCTAGTCCAGCCCCCTGCTCAAGCAGGGAGACCTTTATACCATTTCAGACAAACGGCTGTCCAGTCTCCTCTTGAAAACCTCCAGTAGATAGCTTGAAATTGAAATTTAAAAAAATCTAATGACAGTATAATAATGATATAATATGACCTGTCTCCAGGAGATGGGCAGATCCAGTGCCATCAAGCTTAGTAGCCCTTGATCCCATGAATTGGTCCAACTCTTGTTGAAGCCAAGCAAGCCGGTGGCCTCAATACCATCCCTTGCAGAAGAGGTGAGACTGGCAGAAAAGGAATTCCCTGCTGTTGAGAACATTTGGAATCCCCCATGGTTCTGTTTCTCCAGACTTCTAAAGATTACAGGTAGCTTTGAATCCTGACAGTTTCTCTCTGCTCCCCAAGGCAGAGATGCAGGTAAAAACTACAGAAGAAGAGGGGGTCAACCTACTCCCCAAAGCCCCTGAAGGCAGGACAAGAAACAACAGATGGAAACTCATCAAGAAGAGAAGAAACCTGGAACTAAGGATGGATTTCCTGACAGTGAGAGCAATTAATCAGTGGGAACGCTTGACTCCAGAAGTGGTGAATGCTCAAATACTGGAAGTTTTAAAGAAGAGATTGGACAACATTTGTCTGAAATGCTAAAAGGCTTCCTGCCTCACCAGAGGATTGGACTAGAAGACCTGGGAGAGGTTTGTTATTATCATACACATGTATCTGTGGCTGTTGTTGTTTTTTCCCACTTAAAACAATCCCTAATAACTTTTTAAAATGGAAAAATAGACATTAAGGGTTATTGCTCGCAAGTGACCCACATCCTCTGAATTCTCAGTTGTTTATTTAAGGAAGAAAAATGGCATTATTAAGATTTGACCAGAGAGCAGTTTTTGTAAAAAGGCAAGGATGGAGATAAAAAATATTATGTCTCCCCAAACTTATTATGCTGTCGTGCGTTATACAGAATCACCGTGATTGGGTGAAAGTTCATCCTTCTCCCTCTTCCCTCTTTGTATCTTTTCTACAATTTTTTTGAACTGTTTATTTTTAAAATTTCTATTGAAAGGGATCAAATTTTTAAAAAATGGCAGCCCACCCCAGACCGTACATCATTCAACAGGGGTCAGATTACATCTAGACCCAGCGTCTCTGGGAAAGTTCCAAATTTTGGGAGATGTTCTAAAGATAGGTGGTGCCAAGGCCATCTCAGCCTTCTGGCTCCAAGAACGTGAAAGAAAATCCAGAACTTTGCTGATGACCATGTTTTTATTTATTATATTGCCCTTCTCGAAGACTCAGGGCGGCTTACAATTTTGAGCACAACCCATGCGCCAGCAATAGCCTTCCTTCCATTGTATATGCCTTATTACTATGCGGCATTTTTACAAAGTCAGCTTATTCCCCCAACAGTTTTGGGTCCTCAATTTACCTACCCCGAGAGGATGGAAGGCTGAGTCAACCTTGAGCCTGGTGGGATTCGAGCCTGCATGAATTGCAGGCAGCTGGAACTTAAGTGCTAGGCATTTAACAGCCTGCACCACCAAGACTCTTATCTCATTGTTGATAATGGCAAAAATCTTATAGGCCCAAAGTTGGAAAGTCACACCAGAGCTTGACGGGCTATTACAGAGAAGGAGCAGTCAACTGATTCTCCGAAGCATTTGAAGGCAACACAAGAAGTATGGAAGCTTATCAAAGAGAGGCACAACAACTTAGAACTAAGGAGAAGTTTCCTGACAGCAAGAAAGATTAATCAGTGGAATGAC
Source organism: Naja naja (assembly GCA_009733165.1). Classification (NCBI taxonomy): domain Eukaryota; kingdom Metazoa; phylum Chordata; class Lepidosauria; order Squamata; family Elapidae; genus Naja; species Naja naja. The sequence continues at coordinate 3,326,595 of CM019151.1, read as the reverse complement.
TTACCTCCAGAGGTTGTGGGTGCTCCATCACTGGAGGTGTTCAAGTAAAGATTGGACAACCATTTACCAGGAATGGTATAAGTGTCAGAGTTCCAGCGATCGCCCTAAGTAAATCATGAGCCTCGAGCCAAAGTTCAAAAAAACTCCAAAGGATTTATTAGGAGTGACATGCTGGTATGACCTGTATGAAGCCAACTCTGAGATACGTAAGTGACAATCACCTTTGACCCTGTTTCCCCCCACCCCTCTGGGTGTATCATAATTCAGATTGTCCAATGGAACAAGTTCATGGGCTGGGGGTCATCAATCATGCTCTGCCTTCGGAATCTGGCAGCAGTGAGACAGAGGAACAAGGGAGCCTGTTCCCAGTGTGTGGGTATGCAGAGCTGCTAGAAGGCAAGAGCAGCTGAGACAAAAGAGGCGACTTGGGAGTAAGGCTGGGTGGTGATTGCCCCGCTCATAAGGCATAAAGGACAAGCAAAGGTGATGAAACCTTTGCAGGAAGCAAGTTCATTCATTCTGTTCGGATTAAACCTTGAAGCTCTGTGTGGACTTTGTACTTCAGTTGGTTTTTATAGTTCATTTGGCACTCCAGTTGTTGGCAGCAATTCAAAGGAGAGAAAGGTGGGTGCTTATCTCGAGGGACTGTTTGGGATTCATTACCGGCTGGGAATGAACATAATTCCCAGCGGTGAAATAAAACAAGAGTTGTTTTAACTAAGTGTGTGCTAAATTACGGTTTTGGAAGCCTTTGTCAGAACTCAAGGAAGCCACCATCGGAGGGGTGGGATTCTACTGGTTCGGACCAGTTTGGGTGAACTGTATGTTAAATTTGCATCTAGTTTGCTGAACCGGTACTTCAACCAACCGGCTGCCCCCCCTCCCAGGAGTCTCCATGCAGCTCATTTTCGATGCAGGTAAGTGCAAGGTCCATGTGGAGGTTCTGGGAGGGGGAACAATGGGCCTTCTGGAAGTACCAAAAGTCATGAAACGGGCCTTTTTCTGGTTTCCAGAGGCCCTCCAGAGCTTGGGGGAGGCCATTTTTCACCCTCCCAGAGACCCAAGGGAAGCCTCCAGACTCTGGGGAAGGTGAAAAACAGCCCTTCTGGAATTTCCACCATGGCCACGCCCACCCAGCAACCAGGCTGCAAACTGGTTGCTGGGATTTTTGAGTCCCACCCCTGCAGTTCTTCAGTTGGGGCTGAAAAAAGAAACAATATGGGGAACATTTGCTCTCTAAAAATCTGGCAAGTTTACACAGACAAAACTCTGTAGCAGAGCTCAGCTTGTTCCTGCCCAGCCAGATGGCGGAGGGCGTAAAAGCGCAGAGAGCGGCTTAATTTGGAAAGGGATCAAGGGATCAAGGGATCAGAAAGATTTGAAACACATTAGCAGGGGGGTCAGGCGCCGTCTTCATGTTGCTAAAACCAGATTCCTTCCAATCCAAGCTGCAAACTTGATGGAAGGAGGAGAATACAGGTAGTCCTTGACTTACGACCACAAGGAAGCCTGTCATGCCCTTGCTGGAATCTGATTCTGAGGGGGAGATTGAGCAGCTGACAGGGAGTGGGAGTGTGGCTCCGGTGACTGTGGAAGAAACAGGGGAAGGGCACAGTCCAGCTGGGCATTCAGAGGAAGACCCAGGGCCACCCCCTCTTCATCCTAGGGCATGCAGGGAAGAATGGAGAAGGGAGCAACATGGCTTATGGGGGAGAAAAGGGCCCTGATTCCCTTCATTAGTTGCAGCTGGGAAAACAGGATTTAACAAGGATGTTTGTGCACAGCACCTTGCTGGAAGCAAAGCGTGAATTATCTTCGTTTGTCAAGTATTATCTGGGTTCCGGTGTCCTCCCAACTATGTGTGCTTCATTATCTTTTGAAGTCTGCAATTCCTTATCCTGCCCTGTCTCGTTCATTGCTGCAGCATGGTTTGTGTTGGGTTTTTATTTATAAATTTTATGTACTTGGGATTCGGATGGAATTTCTTCCCTTCAAAAACTGTTTTTTAAAAAAATTACATTTATATGCCGCCCTTCTCCAAAGACTCAGGGCGGCTTACAATTTTTGGGATACAACCCAATGCGCCAGCAATAGCCTTCTTCCATTGTATATGCCTGCTTATTACTAAGCGGCATTTTTACAAAGTCAGCTTATTGCCCCCAACAATCTTGGGTCCTCACTTTACCTACCCCGAGAGGATGGAAGGCTGAGTCAACCTTGAGCCTGGTGGGATTTGAGACTGCAATAATTGCAGGCAGCTGGAACTTAAGTGCAGGCATTTAGCAGCCTGCACCACCAAGGCCCTTGTTGTTCTTGGAAGAGTTTTTTTTCTCCAGCCGGTGATAACGACATTGGCCAAGTTGGAGGAATTAAAGGGACTTTACCTACTTTTGTGACTTGGTTGCTTTTGTGCCATGCCCCTTTGGGTCATCACAGAGCCCCAAATTTCTGTTGCTAGGTGAGACCCTTGTTAAGTGAGTTTTGCCCCATTTTGTGACCTTTCTGGCTGCAGCTGTTAAGTGAATCACTGCAGTTGTAGAAGTCAGCAACCCGGGTGTTAAGTGAATTTGGCTTCGGCCATTGATTTTGCTGGTTGAAAGTTATGATGGCCCTGAAAAAAGGGGGTCACTTATGGCCCCTTTTTCACGCTAATGACCATCGCAGCATCCCCGTGATCCCGGGATCAAAGTTCAGCTGCTTGGCAATTGATTTGTATTTATGATGGTCACAGCATTTCCCGAGGGTCACAAGATCCCCTTTTGCGACCTCCTAACACGCAAAGTCAATGGGAGAAGCCAGATTCCTTAACGACCGGATTACTCACTTAACAGCTGCGGTGCTTCACTTAACAAGGAAGGTTGAAAAAATGGTGCAAGATTAACAGATGCCTCAGTTAGCAACAGAAATTTTGGGCTCGGTTGTGGTCATACGTCGAGGACTATCCCCTCCCTTTCTGTTGGCAACTCTAAAAGACCAGAGAAATATTTTATGAGTTGACACTGGCCATAGTAAGGGTTTAATACTGTAGGCAGGGTTTATGCAGCTGGGCAATTTTTCCTCCCTCCTGACTGTTTTAAGGCAGGGTGAATTCTTATGGCTTTTATCCTAAAGCTACACCTATTTCTTGGACAGTAGACCAATGCAACCCTGAACATAAAAATTTGAATAGGAATAGGAATAGAAAGAAGAGAAGAGAAGAGAAGAAAAGAGAAGAGAAGATAGGATAATATAGGAATAGAATAGAATAGAATAGAATGGAATGGAATGGAATGGAATGGAATGGAACAGAATGAATGAACTGAACGGAACAGAATGGAACAGAACAGAACAGAACAGAACAGAACAGAATAGAATAGAATGCAGAATGGAATAGAATAGAATGGAATGGAATGGAATAGAATAGAATGCAGAATGGAACGGAACAGAACAGAACAGAACAGAACAGAACAGAATAGAATAGAATAGAATAGAATGCAGAATGGAATAGAATGGAATGGAATGGAATGGAATGGAATGGAATGGAACGGAATGTAGCGGAACGGAACGGAACAGAATGGAACAGAACAGAACAGAACAGAGTAGAATAGAATGCAGAATGGAATAGAATAGAATGGAATGGAATGGAATGGAATGAGAATGGAATGGAACGGAATGAACGAAACAGAACAGAACAGAACAGAATAGAATAGAATAGAATGGAATGAATGCAGAATGGAACAGAATGGAAATGGAATGGAACGGAATGGAATGGAATGAACGGAATGTAGATTGAACAGAACGAACAGAACGAAACAGAACAGAACGAAACAGAACAGAACAGAATAGAACAGAATGCAGAATGGAATAGAACAGAAATAGAATGGAACAACAGAATGAACGCAGAATGGAATGGAACAGAACAGAACAGAACAGAACAGAACAGAATAGAATAGAATAGAATAGAATGCAGAATGGAATAGAATGGAATGGAATGGAATGGAATGGAATGGAATGGAACGAATGTAGATGAACGAACGAAATAGAAATGGAACAGAACAGAACAGAACAGAATAGAATAGAATGCAGAATGGAATAGAATAGAATGGAATGGAATGGAATGGAATAGAATGCAGAATGGAATGGAACGGAACGGAACGGAACAGAACAGAACAGAACAGAATAGAATAGAATAGAATAGAATAGAATAGAATGCAGAATGGAATAGAATGGAATGGAATGGAATGGAATGGAATGGAATGGAACGGAATGGGAAGGAACGGAAACGGAACAGAACTTTCCAGAGCCTCAGCGTCCTTCTTACATCGTGGCGACCAAAACTGGATGCAGTATGCCAGGTGTGGCCCTACCAAGGCATTGTAAAGTGGTGTGAACACTTCGTGAGATATTGATTCTCTTCCTCTGTTTATGCAGCGAAATTTGTTTTAACGTTGCTCTCGTTTTGCGCCCCACATTACAGTTGTTAGGGAAGGGCTTTTTATTAATGCGCTTATTTATTACACTGTTAAAACACCATATTTCTCAGGGAATCGTAATGTCATACAGTTAAAAAGAGAAGAGAAAAGCAGTACTCGTGGCAATAATTCAGTGCGTTAGCATCATGCATTCACCGATAAATCACAGGAAATCATCTCACCACAATAACCTCTAGACAAAACAGGCAACCAGTGAGCAGATGCCAACCCTCCAAAGACTGCTTGGGAAGTTAATTGAAGAGCATCAGAGTGAAGGTGCTGTTAAATCTTTAAATGGGAGGCAAGTGTTATCATAAAAATAATAATAATAATAATACCCATTTTCTTTCATCCTCCAATCTTTCCAAGGGACCGTGCACTATAAACACTTTAAAATGAGTGCATTGGAGAGGTGTGATGTGTTTTGGATCAGCAGGACTCTTTTTGACTCGTGCAGGATAAAAGGTCCTCCATGGAAGGCAGGTTGGCAGCCATGGTTTTTTCAGCAGTCCTGATTCCCCTCTGGAGTCAGTGTCTGTCCTGTTGGGTTGCAGAGCCAAACCAGACAGTCATAGAGGTGCAGATGACGGACTCAATCCTTCCTCTGTAGAACTGGATCAGCAGCTCCTTTTGGGCACTTTGAGCTTCCTGAGTTGGTGCAGAAAAAACAATCTTTGTTGTGCTTTTTTGATGACGTTTATGACTGTGGAACGCTGCAAACATATCTGGATTAATGAAAAGAAGGACTGGGGGGACATGATAGCAATATTCCAGTTTTTGAAGAGCTGCCCCAGAGAACAGGGGGCCAACCGCGTCTCCAAAGCACCAGAAGTCAGGACAAGAAACAATGGATGGAAACCGATCAGGGAGAGAAGCAACTTGGAATTAAGGGAGAAACTTCCTAACTGTGAGGACAATTCACCAGTGGAACAGCTTGCCACCAGAAGTCATCATTGCTTCATCACAGGAGAGTTTTCAAGAAGAGATAGGACAGCCATTTGTCTGGAATGGTGTAGGGATTCCTGCTTGGGTGGAGGTGGGGTGGACTAGAACAGGGGTCTCCAACCTTGGCAACTTGAAGACCTGTGGACTTCAACTCCCAGAATTCCTCAGCCAGCAAAGCTTGTGGACTTCGACTCTGCAAAGCTGGCTGAGGAATTCTGGGAGTTGAAGTGCACAAGTCTTAAAGCTGCCAAGGTTGGAGACCCCTGGACCAGAAGGCCTCCAAGATCTCCCAACTCTGTTATTCTGTATTCTGTAAAAATTCAGAAGGGAAGACTAAGGGTGGCATGCTGGCAGTCTTCAATATTTGAGAGGCTGCCACAGAGAAGAGGATGACAACTTACACTCCAAAGCACCCATGGTGTGACCCAGTTAGGGTAATGAACCATCTGCAAGAAAACAAGCAAGCTCAGAGAGGACCAAGGGCCAGTGGTGGGATTCAATTTTTTAAAAATACATTTTTATTAAACAAAAACATTAAAAGCAATGAAGGTGATGTAATTGTCCTGACAAACTCTTCTCACCCAAACCTCGTTCCAAGGAAACCAACACGAAAGGGAGGTAACAGCAAAACCTTTTAATGATTCTTTATGAATTCTGTTCCTTCCTGGTTAAAAGGCTGCTTCAAACTAATTGTCTCTGAAAAGAATGAGCCTTGCCAGGGTGGTGCAAGGCTGCCAAGAACACTAGATAAAGTTGCCAAGAACGATTCCAAACACAAAGAGTCTCCAAACACCAACCAAGATATTCCGAAAGTCCACAAGGCTTGAGTGCAAAAACGTCCTTGCTTCCTGCAAAGAACTCCGGTCTCTCAGGCTGGCTTTTATCTCTTAAGGGAGGGGCCATTACCTTGCAGCCTTACTCCCAAGTCACCCGTGCTGCTGCAGCTGCTCTTTCCTTCGAGCAGCCCCGTGCATGTGCACTGGGCACAGGCTCCTCAGGGGCCTCTTCCTCACTGCTGCCAGCCTCCCCAATCTCCGAAGGCAGCACTCCACTCCCTGATGGTCCTGGCCCCATCCCTGCATCACACGCAGGCCCCTCAACCGGCTGAATAGCACCTCTGCCAAGGACCCTTTCATTTCAACCCTGAGCTGCAAATATATTCCTTTATTGGTAAACCTCTTTCTATCTCAAATGAACTTCAGAACTCTTTCAAAGTTTAGTTTCCAAGTTTGCTGCCGAATCCTGATATTATCTCTCCCCTGGATTTTATCTTGTCAGCATTTTTAAAAATACAAACCACCTACTGTAGCTTTGTCACTTCGCTCTGGTTGGAAACGTAGGCTGGTTAAAATGCCACTCATCCTTTGTTTGGGAGATGTGCAAGAAATAAAATCTGGGGAAGCAAGCCAGGCCACCAACATGGAAAAACGTCCTATTTATTTGAAAAGAACTTGATAGGAGAGGCGGAGGTTAATGAGAACCTTGCAGCCAGAGGTTGCAGAAGTTGCAGATGAGATGCTACCAGCCTTAAAATAAAGGAAAAATAATTGTCACCCAGAGCTGCCTCACTTTGTCTACCCACACACACAAATGCTGAAGCAGTGGAGACACCTGAATTAGGTGTCTGAGACCAATTAATGTGAAGTTCAATGGCTCTCTTTGCCCAGAGATGTTGATTAGGAGAAACAAAAATTTGCAAGAGAGCAAGTGTGGAAAAACAAATTATTTTTTGTTCAGCTTCAGAGATGAGCCAAAGACGGTGATGGATGAAGAATCTCTGTCTTTTTGTCTACTATCAGTAGTGACATCTAGGTTATGACTTTCATGCTTTCACGCCAAAAGCGAGACTAGAACTCACCCTTTCTTGTTGGTTTCCCTAAATCCTCCAGCCAACTTTCATGCTTAATGTGGGACTAGAATTCACCGTCTCCTAGTTATTGGCCTGCAGTCACCCAACCAGCTTTCGTGCCTAAGGTGAGACTAGAACTCACTGTCTCCTGGCGATTGGATGAAAGTCACCCAGCTGGGTTTCATGGCAAAGCTGGGACTACAATTCATCATCTCCCAGTGATTGGTTCAAAATCACCCAGCTAACTTTCATGCTTAAGATGGGACTAGAACTCACCATTTCATGGTGATTGTGTCAACTCGTAAAGCATTCCTGGCCTCTTTTCAAGTTGCCATAGGGAGTGGGGAGGGGAGCCTGAAGGAGCAGCAAGGAAATCAAAAAGAAAGAAAAACCAGAAGTACATTCCACATACCTCACCAAGATGGTCTCCCAGGTTACCGATCCAGTTGAAGGGGCATAGTCTCTAGAGCCCACGAAAGTCCTTGGTTGGAGAACGTGATTTATGACACACCAGCCATGGAGATGCTCCAGTTGGAGAAGGTGATTTATGATACACCCAGGGGGGAGGGGGGAAACGGCATAGTGCACCATAAATTATGTGAGGCAAAGCTGGCTTCATTATAGAATAAGTGCCAACATGTTGCTTCTAGTAAATAATTGGATTTCTTTTGAAGTTTGGCTCGAGGCTCATGATTTGATTTGGGCTTCCCTCAGAACCCTGACAGATTGGCTCAAAGTCACATAGCTAGATTTTGTGCATAAGGTGGGGTTAGATCTCACTGTCTCCTAGTGATTGGACGAAGGTCACCCAGCTGGTTTCATGGCAAAGCCAGGACTACCATTTACCATCTCCCAGTCATTGGTTCAAAATCACCCAGCTAACTTTCATGCTTAAGATCGGACTAGAACTCACCATCTCCTGGTGATTGGTCCAAAGTCATCCTGCCAGGTTTCATGCCTAAGGTGGGACTAGAACTCACTGTCTCCTGGTGATTGGTCCAAAGATATCCATCACTCTCTCACTCTCTCAGCCTAATCCATTTTACAGTGTTGTTATTTTGAGGAAAATACATGGAGGAAGGAGTGTTGGATGTTTTTGCCGCCTATAGATTTTTGTAAAAATAATAATGACGGCATAAAAATCAAATAAATAATGGATGGATAGAAGCCTGTTCCATTAGCCTTGTTCTTTGGCACCCTAAAAATATGACACCTGCAAACATTTAACTAATTTTTGCTCCTGGGTTCTCTTCCCAGTAGTGTACCTGACGGAGTTTATTTAAACCTCCTTTTCTTCTCTTTTTTTTCCATTAAGGTAAAAATAACATTTTGAATTCCTGTCGAATTTAATTACAAGCTTCAGTTTCCCACCTCCAGATTTGCCCTGATCCTCTTTCATTGTCTAGGAATCTAAGTTGAACAACATGTCATGATTTTCTTTGGGTTAAAAAAGTGTCTTTCTTCCCACATAATTTCTTTAATTGTCAGAAATCCCACAGAATTTTTATCCTTGAGACCTCCACTTATTGAGGAAGAGGCTGCGGATCTGGCATGCACTATGGAGACCTGGTTGGGACCGGAGGGGGGTGTCCCTCTGTGTGATCCCTGTCCCCCAGGTTTCCGGGTGTTGCACCGGCCATGAGCTCAGGGAAGGGGTGGAGGAGTAGCCATTGTTTTTAGGGAGACCTTGTTTCCGAGGGAAGCCACTGTCCCGCAGATAGGCGGGTGTGAGTCCCTCCTCCTGAGGTTGGGCCCAGGTGGTCGGTTGGGCCTGTTGTTGATGTACCTGTCCCCCAGCTGCGTTGCAACGGCCCTTCCCGAGCTGCTGGACGCCCTCTCAGGGGTGGTGGTGGAGTTTCCCAGGCTTATGGTCCTGGGGGACTTCAACTTGCCTTCTCTGGGAGTGGCCTCTGGTTTGGCTTGGGAGTTCTTGGCATCCATGACAGCCATGGACCTGACCCAGGTGATTCAGGGACCCACCCATGAGGGGGGAAACATGCTCGACCTGGTTTTTATCTCGGGACAGTGGTGTAGTGATCTGCGGGGTGGATCTCCAGTTGTTTTACCCCTATCATGGACAGATCACTATCTCCTGAGGCTGGCTTTCCAACTGGCTGCTCTTCGCTGCTGGGATGAGGAGCTGATACGATGGTTCCGCCCCAGGCGCCTGATGGACCCAGAGAGATTTCAGATGGCCCTGGGGTCCTTGCCCACCTCCCTCGACCACAGCCCGGTCGAGACCCTGGCGGCCGCTTGGCAACAGGCTGCCTCGGCAGTGCTCGACCGGGTTGTCCCCTTGCGGCCTCTTCCCCGCCGCAGACCTTCCTTGGCTCCTTGGCTCTCGGAGGAGCTTCGGGGGATGAAGCGGCGGAGGAGATGCCTGGAGAGCAGATGGAGGACTAGTCGCTCCGAGTCTGACCGTGTCCAGCTAAGAGCCTATATTAGGACTTACCTGGAAGCGATTAGAGCGGCGAGATGTGCTTACTTCTCCGCTCTGATCTCGTCCGCAGATGATCGCCCCGCTGCCCTGTTTAGGGTCACCCGCTCCCTCTTGCATTTAGGGGAAAGGGGGGACCCTTTGCGGGGCACAGCAGAGGAATTTAGTTTACATCTGGCGGATAAGATCGCTCAGATTCGGGCCGGCTTGGACTCTGATTGGCAGGGTCTAGATGATGGAGTGGTGACGAGTCTTGTGGATCCTATCTGGGTTGAGTTTGACCCTGTCTCCCTGGATGAAGTGGACAGGATCATGCGGAGGCTGTCTTCCACCACGTGTTTATTGGACCCGTGTCCTTCCTGGTTGGTTTATGCCTCCAGGGAGGTTACACGCGGTTGGCTCCAGGCAGGTTTTTTCCTGCCGCCTTGAAAGAGGCGGTGGTGAGACCCCTCCTCAAGAAGCCTGCTCTGGACCCAACCATTTTGAACAACTATCGTCCAGTCTCCAACCTTCGCTTTTTAGCGAAGGTTGTTGAGAGCGTGGTGGTTCAGCAGTTTCCGCTGTTCCTGGAGGAAACTGATTATCTTGACCTGTACCAAACTGAAAGAGTATTTGCTGTGTGAGCAAGAAGGAGACAGCAAGGAGCCTGGGCGTGGCTTAGCTCAACTGTTCTGTACTAAAACTGCTTGGTGCTGTTGTGAAACTGAGACTGAAACTACTCTCCTCTGCTTGTGTTTTGCCTTTGGAACAGATTTCTTCTCAGGTGGGGAGGGGGAGTAGAACTCCTTAGCATCAGAGCCTGTTAATAATAATAATAATATAGGAAATACTCTAAATGCTCTGATGGTCCTTTCGAAGAATCCTTTCTTAGTGAGCCCCTAGAAGCCAAGAGGAACAGACGGGCAAAATTGCAAGTTTGTAAGCTTTACGGTTCTGGAGATTTTGTGATGATGTGTAAATGGCATTTCGCTTTTATAGAGAGAGATATAGTGAATAAAATATAAGACTGTGACACTCCTCTCTCCACATCTTAGGATGAAAACATCACCGTTTTTCTTTTTATGAAGACGTTAAAAGGCCTCCAAACATCATGGAGTCACTTGAAATGGGAAAGTTCCAGGAAGTTCATTTGTCAGAGACATTACGTGGCCGAACAAGCATCTCTGTCAAAATGTCTCCCAGTTAAATGTCTTTCCCTGCCTTCAACTATGGACCTATTGATTTTGTCTTCTGTGACACTTCTGGGTTTGCGTCTTGGTGTCAGAGTTCTGACAAATTTTCCACGGTTGTCAACCAGCTCCCTGACTCCAGTGCTATTTGATCTGGAAATGTTTAAAGCACACTTTTGATCTTTTCTTTCCTCCCTGCCCCCTTGTTTCTTACTGGAAGGAGATGCGTCCTGGCAGCCTTGAAATTTAGGCTGTTGAATTTAACTGAAAGCTTATTTGAATTAGAAATGGAATCTTGAACGGGTTCAGAAGGAGCGTAGGATAGCTAAACCTTACAGAAGAGAATATATGTAGCCTAAGATTGAACTGTGGGGTCTTTGGTTATTTTCCTGCAGACATTTCATTAGAAAAGGATATTTGTAGTTCCAGGCTGGACTGTGGGGTCCTTGGTGCTCTCTGAGCTTGGTGATTTCCTTGCAAACGTTTCATCGCCCAACTAGGTAACGTCATCAGAGCTGGAAGGGTTTACTTCCAAATTGTTTGTCCTGTCAGTGTTGGTTGGAGTGTTGTTGTTGATTTCTTGAGCAGACTGTTTTCCTGAGTTTCTTGCCTCTGACAAGAAACAATGGGCGGAAACTAAGCAAAGAGAGAAGAAATGTGGAATTAAGGAGAAACTTCCTAACAGGGAGGACAATTTTTTAAAAAAAATTACATTTATATGCCGCCCTTCTCCGAAGACTCAGGGGCTTACAATTTTGGAGCACAACCCAATGCGCTCAGCAATAGCCTTCATTCCATTGTATATGCCTGCTTATTACTAAGTGGCATTTTTACAAAGTCAGCTTATTGCCCCCAACAATCTTGGGTCCTCAGTTTACCTACCCCGAGAGGATGGAAGGCTGAGTCAACCTTGAGCCTGGTGGGATTCGAGCCTACAGCAGTTGTAGGCAGCTGGAACTTAAGTGCAGCACTTAACAGCCTGAGCCACCAAAGCTCTTAACCACTGGAACAGTTTTGCCTACAGAAATTGCGGTCTCTCCATCACTGGAGGCTTTTAAGAAGATACTAGACAGCCACTTATCTGTAATAGTATAGGTTGTCCTGCTTGAGCAGCGGGCTGGACTAGAAGACCTCCATGGTCCCTTTCAGCTCATTCATTCTATTCTATCCTATACTTGGTTGTCAAAAAACTTTCAACAAAAAGTTGTTTGTTGAAGTGGGCATGTATAGAGATGAACTGATCAGTCAATCAATAAACTAAAAACCTGGGACCCATCACACACTGGGGCAAAAATTGCACCAAACTCCCAATTTTTAATCCGAGGGATAACAAATGCCTGTAGGCCAGACAAGGAATAAAGGATGGAAACTAAACAAGGAGAGATTCAACCTGGAAATAAGGAGAATCTTTCTGACACTGAGAACAATCAATCAATGGAACAGAAGTTTCCTTTGGAAGTTGTGGGAGCTTCATCCCTGGAGGCTTTCAAGAAGAGATTGGACTGCCATTTGTCAGAAATTGTGTAGGGTCTCCCGCTTGGGCGGTGGGCTGGACTAGATGACCTACAAGGTACCTTGCAACTCTGATTATCTCTAATCTGTTAAATACGATAGCAGTAAACTTTGAACTGAGGTGCACTTTGGAAGTTGAAATAGTTGAGTTGGTTTCAATCCATCAAGTGTCAACTTCAAACCGAATTGGAGTGATGCCATTTTTGCACTTCTCAGTTGCCACACTATATGGGGGCAGAAGGAGGAGGTTGGAACGCATTGCCAGACAAAACACTGATGCTTCTCGTGGGAACCAAGGTCATCTCCATGGGGTTGGATGAAAATAGGGGAGTGCGTAAGAAGCCCAAATGACTTTATTGGACAATGTGACCGGTGACATTTGAGGAGGAAGATTATCTGCTATTTTAATTATACTGTAATCCCGGGGAATATTTAGAGTTGGTTTTGCATTTAAACGTGCCGATATGATATACCCAATAAAGATGTTTTTAAAGAAGGATTCTTGCCTTGGAGTTCTGATTTGCTTGGGCTCGTTAGTTAGAATCTTGACAGAAAGGGGAATTAAGTCTCCTCAGTTGTATAAGAAGGTTGCTTAATCACATTGTGGAAAACACTCCATTAGTGTCAATCTGCTTTGTATTCTGTCATTTCTTCAAGGAAATTGTAATATACATGGCTGCCTCTTTACTTCTCAACAGTCCAGTGACTTTCACAGAACTGAAGATTAATGATTGGTAGCAAATCAATGAATAAGTTTTATCCCTAAGTAGGATTTCAAACAGTCGATATCTAACACGTGATTTGCACCTTGTGATGATAATGATGATAATTTTGCATTAATAAATAAAATCCTTTGTATTATCCTAAGTAAGAATTAGGTATTAGTATATCTAAAATAGTTCCCTATTTGATTCTGTGAAAAAATGAATCTTTTCTCACTTTATAATTTTACATTTTTGCTTTTTCTAAAAAAAACCCTCCTCAAAATCCATTCTATTATTTTTCTTACCATCGATAATTATGTTTATACTGAGTTGCCTTAATATGCAGCAATAATGTTGTTCCAGTATTTTAAAATTAGAACATTATACCTGTATTATTAATACTAAACTAAATGATTGAATAAACAAAAATGAGAAAAGGAACAGAATTGCAACTAATATTTTTACCAACTGCTTTAACAATGTATTATATGCAAAATCTTGACTATTATCTGTGTTAAATATTCCTGTTTGTCAGTGCAATCCAACAGCTGTCTTAAATATTATATCTGAAAGGTGTCTACTTCTATTTTTATTAAACAACCTTTGAATGTGATTCTTGTGGTAAAAATTTAAACATTTAATCATTTGTTATAATTTTAATTTTGTTAGATATTTTACAGCATTAGACTTAGAGGTAGGATTAGCTCATTTAATAGGTCAATTTAAAATTTCACTAAGTCACACAGTGTCAGATTTTAGAATTATAAATGTATGTACTTATAGCACTTAATTGCTTATAATTTTATTGCTGTTTTATACTATTAATAATCTTATAGCAGCATATAGAAGTGATAGAAGACTTATTTACTTGTTTACAGATTGAAATTCCATTGGTATTTTATGATTACTAGAAGGAGAAACTAAATTTCAGTATTACTGTCATATTGCATACTTTCTGCTTTCTGCTGTTTAAGATGTAAATAAATCAACAGATACCAATTGTTAATATTGTCAGAAATATAAAAATATTTTTGCAGACTTTTAAAATAGATCTTTATTAATATTTTTATAGGTCTTAGCAAACTAAGTAATCACATTTTTTAGCTGCCTGGCAAATCTGGAGCCTTTGAAATGCTGAATATTATCAACTTCATCCAGACTGATGAAAGTGTAAGAAGTTGATGTCTGCAGTCTTTCCTAGTCATTTTCTTCCCATTTTCCATTTAAATAATCTCTCCTACTTTTGGGTGGTTCAGAAAGATATATTAATTAAACTCTGGCTGGACAGAATTGAGCTCTTCATAGGAGGTAAGAAATGGGAGAACCAAAACGTGCAATTATTGTCAGAAAAAAAAACCCATTAGGCAGACTGGCCGGCCTGGTTTTTGCTGGCAAGCAAAGAACTGAATATACTGTCCTGATGCCTGAACAAGTGTATTGCTGTGTCTATCATTACCTCTGTCTGCCTATCAACAGTTGTCTACTGATTTTAATCAGGATTGCTTATTTTGTGGGGTCCTTGGTGCACTCTGAGCTTGGTTGTTTTCTTGCAGATGTTTCATTACCTGATTAGGTAATGACATCATTGCTAGAAAGGAGTGGGATTTGCAGAGGGGAGGAAGAGGAGGAGGGCAACAACGACTGTGGGATTCTTGGTGCTCTCTGAGCTTGACTGTATTCTTGAGGACATTTCATTACCAAACTAGGTAACATCATCAGTGCCAAGGGAGTGGGGGGTTGCTCTCTGTTTATATAAAAGTGACTTGCCCTGTCACTGTTGTTGTTTCATCACTTGGAAACCTGACATATTCTTGGTGGTTCCTTGATTAGGCTGTTGTTCCTCATTTGTTCCTTGATTTGATTATTTGTCTTAATTGGTAGTTCCTTGACTGGGTCGCTGTTTGCAGCCTGGTTGTTGGTCTAGTGTTAATCTTGCTGCTAATCTCTGCCTATCCGAGTGTTGCTTTCTGACAGGGAGACTTTGTAGCTTTTTGAACGGTAGGTAGATGTCATTTATCTGCCTGTTGATGGCTGGTTTTTACTTTGGATGGGTGAGCTTATTGCCCAGAGCTTCAGTCTTTGAATTAGGTGATTATATATATATATATATATTTCATAAATAAATATGTGTCAGGGAATGGCGCAGCAGGGGTCCGAATGAAGTCAGAGACATTGACACGAACTTGTAGTTTTATATCAATAAATACATATTACATCTATATTTACAGCAAACAAGATAGTCAATCAAACAAGAGCATCATGAGGTAAAGCCCAGAGCACTCCAAAGAAAAAGGCGGGAGGAAAAGGGAAACTCCCCTTCACACTCCCAGCAACCAATCATAGCGCAGATTGCCTCACGCAGGAGCCACCCCACTCCAATCAATCAAGTATAGCTGTGTACTTTGGCTCACTGCACAATCTCACTGTTCCAGCCACTAGATTTAAATACCTTAATATGCAAGCCAGTTCTTCAGTGTTGTCACAATGCCAGCACATAAAGAAAAGGGTCTGTCTGTGTAATTATATTATTGCAAGCCAGGACTTTTATTATGGGTTCCCCTGTATGGCACCATTACAAAAAAGAGCTTAATATTCTTATTGTTACTTCTTTTATATAAAATTTGAAATAAAGACAATGAATCTGAGTGTTTTGCTTCCTTCCTCTTCGAATGGATTAATCTGAAGTCCTGCCCAGTCTTTTTATGGAGGCGTTTGATGATTCTAGGCAATTTAAACCCAACTGCATCAGCCAAATTTAATGCCACTATTCAGAGGAACTTTATCCTTCCCACTTAAAAATCGGGGGGGGGAGAGGCAAGTCTAGAGATTTGAAAGAAACACATCATGTATTTCAGGGAGAGCAAATTAAGACAATCTGCCAAAATGAATGGAAAGATTGGATCCAATGAATGCAGCCTGCTATTCTCTTTAATTTTCTTCTGAAGAATGACCTTTAAAAGACATATTTGGAAAAAAGACATATTTGACAAAAAGATCTATATGATAAATGCATTGAAGAGGAGTCTATTAGACATTTCTGTTGTTTTATTGATTTACATCCATTACTCCTTTCCAGAAACTCTGGATGTGCAAAAAAAAAACACTAAATATAGAACAGAGGAGCAATGCAAAAAAAATATCAATCCTATAAAGTTAACAAATATGAATGGCATGGATCTTTTCCCAGGTGCTTAATTATCGAAAATTAGCACTTCCAAGCTTCCTCTAATATGAGGTGGATTTATTCCTCTAAGTCCTTCTTTTCTAGCTAGAGGTTTTTGTGCTCCAAAACTTTCAAACCTCAGTTACTTGAGTGTCCTTTATGCCATTGCGCTAAATTAGCATTTCTTCCCAGTAGCCATTTTAGTATAATTCAATTACCAAGGAATGTGGCACCAGAGACACAGCTGGAAACAGCGATCGGTTATGTGACAAAAACCGAGACTTGGGGGACACTATGTGTCCCATGTGCCTGGGGTTCCAGAAGCCACGTAAGGACCCAGCTGTGGCCGATGTCAGTAAAATGTTACATCGAGGCCTCATAAAGGTACACAAATCAGTCCAGAAGGGGTTGCTGCAGATGAGAATGAAGGCTGGTGGTCTTCCAAGAAAGGAAAGGAAAGAGAGGGAAGGGAAAGGAAAGGAAAAGGGAGGGGAGGAGAGAGAGGGAAGGAAAAGAGAAGAGAGGAAGAAAAGAGAAAGGAGGGAGGGGAAGGAAACATTTATTTTACATTATGGTCATTGCACCTCATACAACAAAATTAAATGCCACCTTCAGTGTACATTAAAACTATAACAATAAAACACAAACGCACATCCTTCGCATCCTTGGTAAAAGAAAGAGAAACGGAGGAAAGGAAGGGACCCTGGAGGTCTTCTAGTCCGGCCCCTTGCTCAAGCACGACCCCTGTACTATTCCAGACAAATGGCTGTCCAATCCCCTCTTAGGAACCTCCAGTGTTGGAGGGCCCACAGCTTCTGGAGGGAACCATTCCATGGATTCGTTGCTCAAAGAGTTTAATTAGCAAGAGGAACACAGGCCATATTTTGGACAATTGTACAAGTGGTGCGCTAGTCCACATTTTTTTTCAAGGACCAAATCCTTCTCCGTTACAGGCAGTCCTCGAATTACAACTGTTTGTTTAGTGACCTAAGTTGGGACCAGCACTGAAAAAAGTTTTTCATACTTATGACCGTTTGCAGCCTCCCTGTCATGCCCCTGTCAGAGTCTGAATCCAAGGAGGAAGACGAGCAGCTGACAGGGATGGGGAGTGTGGCTCCGTTGGCTGTGGAGGAAACTGGGGAAGGGCAAAGTCCGGCTGGGCAGAGCAGGGGAGAGGTAGAACAAGGGAGAGGGAATTCGGAGGAAGACCCAGGCCCACCCCCCCTCTTCATCCTAGGGCACGCAGGGAGGAACAGAGAAGGGAGCAACGTGGGTTGCGTGGCTTACGGGGGAGGAAAGGGCCCTGATTCCCTTCATTAGCCACACCTGGGAAGAGAGTTTATAAGAAAGGCAGGCTGCTGGGAGCAATGTGACTTTATTCTGTGTTGTCGTGGCTTATCCGTGTTCCTGGCCTCTTCCCAACCCTGTGAGTTTTGCCATGCTTTCCAGTCTGAAATTCTTGCTTCTGCCCTGCCAAACTAATTACTTCAGTTTGGTTTGTTTGGATTTTAAGTTACAGTTTGTGTGCACCTTGTTTTGGACTGAATTTTCTGCAGCCAAAGGCTGTTCCTGGGAGAGTTTTTCTCCAGCCCGAAGGTAACCAGGACAATGGGGGCAAAGTTGGAGATAATAAAGGGTCTCTTATTGATTATCTGACTGTGTTGCCTTTGTGCCACACCCCTTTCAGTCATCACACTCTCTGTGGTCACGTGATCAAAAGTCATACACTTGGCAACTGACTCATATTTATGG
This sequence comes from Naja naja, assembly GCA_009733165.1. NCBI lineage: Eukaryota > Metazoa > Chordata > Lepidosauria > Squamata > Elapidae > Naja > Naja naja. The sequence continues at coordinate 3,308,613 of CM019151.1, read as the reverse complement.
CGGTTGCAGTGTCCTGGGTCATGTGACCACTTTTTGCGACCTTCTGACAAGCAAAGTCAACAGGGAAGCCTGACTCACTTAACAACTGTAGTGATTCACTTAACAACTGTGGCAAGAAAGGATGTAAGGTGGGACAAAACTCATTTAACAACTGCCTGGCTTAGCCACAGAAATTTGGGGCTCCAAGTTGGTCATAAGTCAAGGACTACCAGTAATGGCGAGATTTGTGCGTTCTTGGTGGTTCTGCTTCCATTCGTATGATTTATTTTTTTTTGTATTTCACAGTTAGTCAACACAAAAGGCTTTGGGCAGGTTACAACGTGATAACACGGAGGGTTGTAACAACAGGAATAAATTCAAAATGATACACTTCAAAACTCACCCCTAAAAACAAATCAATTCCCTGTCAAGATAGGTGCTAGTACAATTTAATTGAGATTGAAACACCAGGAAAATACAATTGCATTGAACTGTATCTACTAAAAGGCACAGGAAAGGACTTTATACACTCGGGGTGTGTGTGTGTGTGTGTGTGAAAAGTTCCAACGTGTTAGTCACAGATTTTTAAATGAGGATCTGAACCAATTAATCTCTACCGAGAAACAGAATTTCCTCAAGAGTGGAAAAAAACAGGGTATAAATCTGTGGGGAGTATCCATAACTTCATTTCTACATTTTTGTAGCTTGGTGTAAGAGTTAATTTGCTGGCTGGGAGACAGTGAATTCTAGTCTCACCTTACCCATGAAACCCAGCTGGTTGACTTTGGGCTGCCAATCACCAGAAGACTGGGAGTTCTAGTCCTGTTTTAGGCATAAAAAACAGCTGGTGATTTTGGACCAATCACCAGGAGATGATGAGATCTAGTCCCATCCTAGCCATGAAAGCCGTGCGGGTGACTTTGGGTCAATCACCAGGAGACAGTGAGTTCTAGTCCCGCCTAAGACATGAAAACCAGCTGGGTGATTTGGGGCCAATCACTGGGAGACGGTGAGTTCTAGTCCCACCCTAGGCATGAAAGCCAGCCAGGTGACTTTGGGTCAATCACCAGGAGATGGTGAGTTCTAGTCCTGTGTTAGGCATGAATGCTAGCTGGGTGACTTTGGGCCGTGCGGGTGACTTTGGGTCAATCACCAGGAGACAGTGAGTTCTAGTCCCGCCTAAGACATGAAAACCAGCTGGGTGATTTGGGGCCAATCACTGGGAGACGGTGAGTTCTAGTCCCACCCTAGGCATGAAAGCCGCCAGGTGACTTTGGGTCAATCACCAGGAGATGGTGAGTTCTAGTCCTGTGTTAGGCATGAATGCTAGCTGGGTGACTTTGGGCCAATCACCAGGAGTCGCTGAGTTCTAGTCCCACCTTAGGCATGAAAGCCGGCCGGGTGATTTTGGGCCAATCACCAGGAGATGGTGAGTTCTAGTCCCACCCTAGGCATGAAAGCTGGCTGGCTCTGTCTTTCAGCCTAACCCACCTCACAAGGTTGTTGTTGTGGGGAAAATAGGAGTAGGTAGGAGTATTATGTATATTATGTATATTATGTATACATATATTATGTATATTCTCCACAGAGAGTTACTTATAAAATAATAACAGTGCCATAAGAAATCTAAAATAAATAAAAATAAATAAAATCTGTCTGCACTTTTGTAACAATGTGAGTTGCGTTGTGAAAGGACAAAACTTGGCACCTTAACCCAGGAATTTATTTATTTATTTATTAATGGGACTTATATGCCGCCCCATCTCCGAAGACTCTGAATTCTGGGCTGCCTGAACACCCATAGTCCCGTTTCGAGGTTCCTTGAAAACATTCTTCCCTGTTCTCAAAAGTTGTGCCTGTTACAAACTTTGTAATTTTCCAAAATCCCAAATACCATTTTCTGGAGCAAAGAGAGTGCAATTTTGACCACAGATTAGGTGTACAATGGAGTTTGAATCTGGCATTGTCTGCAGTGTTCCTGTGCACACCCCAAAATTGTACATTTTTTGCCATTTGGATGTAAGGAATGCATAAAAACGGTACTGTAATTCCAAAAGAGACAAAATATATAATATAGATTTCCCTTTGCATATACAGGTAGTCCTCAACTTACAATAGACAGATCAAAGTTACAACAGCAATGAAAAAAAGTGACTTACGACCATTTTTCACACTTACACCATTGGTCATGTGATCAAAATCCAGACGCTTGGCAACTGACTCATGTTTATGACAGTTGCAGCCTTCCGGGGTCATGTGATCCCAGGGGTGGGATTCTACCTGGTCTATCAAAACCGGTTGTTATGATTCTGCGCAGTTCGGAGAACCGGCAAATCGCGCCACTGGCTGGCCTCTCCCCTCCCTGCCCACTTACTCCTTACCTGGCATGCGCGCCATCAAACTTGCCTGCTAAGTTGCTATTTTTCTTCCCCGCCACCCCAGACCATCAGCTGTTCTGCTGTTCCGGGAGATTTAGATTAGCTAGAAAGCAAGAAATCGTTGCATTTCTTGCTTTCCAGCTAATCTAAAAGCAGAGCTGAACCTTCTTTAGGACTGAAGCTTTTCCTTTTCAGTGCAGACTCAGGTAGCAGATTGCAGAAAGACGGATCTCTGAGTGAATCTGTGATTCTGCGAGCAACTCAATCTGTCTGCCTGCTTTGCCTGATTTTGGGTAAAAGTTGCTCTCGTTTTTTATTCAAAATTCAATATTTACATACATGGTGCGTTGTGAGTTAATTTTGTGAGTTTGCTTGCAAGCAAATTTTATGAGTTTGCTTGCAAGCAAATTTTATGAGTTTGCTTGCAAGCAAATTTTATGTGACAGACTCAGGTAGCTGATTGCAGAAAGATAGATCTCCGAGTGATTCTGTGATTCTGCAAGCAACTCAATCTGTCTGCCTGCTTTGCCTGATTTTGGGTTAAATTTGCTCCCTTTTTTATAAAAAAAATCAATATTTACACAAATATTTATAATATTTAAATACAAGCCATGCCCAGCCAGTCACATGACCACCAAGCCACACCCACAAATTAGGCCACACCCACAGAACCAGTTGTTAAGAAATTTAAATCCCACCCCTGTCTGATCCCATTCTGAGACCCTCTGACAAGCAAAATCAAGAGGGAAGCCAGAGTTACTTAACAACCGTGTTATTAATTTAACACCTGCAGTGATTCACTTAACAACTGTGGCAAGAAACAGTCATAAAATGGGACACTTAACAACTGTCTCCGTCAGCAACAGAAATTTTGCATTCAATTATGGTCCTAAATGAAACGTATGTGTATCCTTGGTGCATCCCCACAAAGCCATAAATTTGGTGCTAATGTTAATAACAACAATTTCCCCTTTTAATAATAGTCTCATCTTGATAAAGATAATTACAACCTCGTGTTTATCAATAGGATTATCCGACTAGCAGTTATTATTACTTTTATAATAATTATAATAACCCAAACATTGCTCTTATTAAGGACCAGACAAAAAGATGAATCTCATGTACAACTAATCCAGATTTAAATATCTCTCTCTTCCCTTATAAAAGATGGAGAAACACGCGGATTAAATCTTCGTTGTTGTTGCTGCAAAATTGCAAAGAACTCTCTGTGCAAAGAACACCAGACTCCATAAAAATGAACAAGTTAGAACAATAAAAATAATGAATACATGGCGCTAAAGGCAAGGGAGACCCTTCTTAAATTGGCTCAAAAATTTGGTTCCTAGCAGCGGGGGGAAATTTATTTGGAAAATGATTTAGCATTTTAATACTATTGTATGGGCGCCTGGCTCCTGCACATTTCCCTGCGTTGGAAAGCAGGAAGACAATTTATTGGGTGATTTCTGCATGGTCCTTCCTCAGTCCTGCCAGAGAATTTGTGGCATTAGCCCCAAAGGCAGTTTTTAATTCTCATTTATAAGGATATGAAGTTGCTTACTGCTGTTTAACACACTCACGCTCCGACAGGCTCTCCAAGGCCGCATTGGTAACAAGCGGTTGCAATAAAGTAAAAAGGACTTAGAACAAATAATGCAATAAAAGACTCTAAATGTAACCTGCTTAGGGCTTCAAGGCCTCAAAAGTGATTTTATCAAAATAGCCTTTTTTGACTGAACGGCGCCTGAAAACAGCAAGGCGAGTTTAATGAAAATGAGCCAGGAGAGACAAGTGGGTTTTAAGCTGGTGGTGAAAATTTGGAAATAATTAACAGGAAAGAACAGGAAGAGAATTCCTTCCTTTCTTCTTTCCCTCCCTCCCTCCTTCTCTTCTTTCCTCCCTTCCTCCCTCCTTCCTCCCTTCCTCCCTCCCTCCCTTCCTTCCCTCCTTCCTCCTTCCCTCCCTTCCCTCTCTCTTTCCTCTCTTTCCCTCCCTCCTCCTCTCTTCCTCCCTTTTCCTTCCTTCCTTCCTTCCTTCCTTCCTTCCTTCCTTCCTCCCTTCCTCCCTTCTTCCCTTTTCTTCTTCCTTCCCTTCCCCTCCCTCCCTCCCTTCCTCTTCCTTTCTTTTTCTCTTTTCTCTTTCTTTCTTTTCTTTCTTTTCTTCTCCCTCCCTCCCTCCCTCCCTCTCTCTTTCCCTCCCTCCCTCCTTTCTTTCTACCTTTAACTTCATCTTCCTGCACCCAAAAACAGATTGCAATCAAGCTATAATTGAGCTTCGGTGGCACAGTGGACAGAATGCAGTACTGCAGGTTTCTTCTGCTGCCTGCCGGCTGCCTGCAATTTGGCAGTTCGAATCTCACCAGGCTTCAGGTTGACTCAGTCTTCCCTCCTTCCGAGGTGTGTCAAATGAGGACCCAGATTATTGGGGGGCAAGAGGCTGACTCTGTAAACCGCTTAGAGGGGGCTGTAAAAGCACTATAAAGCGCTATGTAAGTCCAAGTGCTATTGCAATTTATCTTTAATTATACTTTATGTATATAAAGAAGAACACATTCAAACAAAGCTCCCTCTATTCTGCAACGGACAAGCCAACTTGGCGAATTCCCCACAATGCCCCAAAAGCAACTGCATCTTTTCTGTTGTTGAACTGCTATGAAGCAAATGTTGTCAAATCTTGGAAACTCACAAACCTCACCAGTCCTCACAATTATTGTTTCAGTCTTTGCAGCAATGCCAGGACAGAGGTGAAGGGAAATTAGGAATCTATTGAAGAGCAAGCGAGATGTCAAAGCATTTTGGTATCCCATCCAAAACAGTTTTGGAAAAGGGGGAGAATGTTTACGTTTTGTGCCTGTTTTTCATCCGATTGCGTGTTTCTCCATAACACAACCGGCGCAGAAGAATCGAACATGGTGGAAGTGTTCCCTCAAGATCCCTCCTGCAGTTGTGAGCTGTTAGATCTCTTTAAACTTCCCCTCCCAGAATTGCAAATGAGGTAGGCTACAAAGCAGAAATCCCCTGCAGAAATCTCAGAATTTGCTCAAATCTGCCACATCTAAGTCCTGGAACGTCAGCAGCATCTTGCGCTGGCTCTCCCAGAGGGATGGGGATCTTGTTAATCCCTGAAGGACGTGTGTCATCTCGTTTCATGAGGGAGGTGTGATGGAGACGCATCGGCTCCTTGGATGCTGAAGTGACATTTCAAATGGAGGCTGAGTAAATATCAGTGTGTCCTGCGTGGGAAGGAGACCAGGCCGAACAATTTGCAAGGATTCTCAGATGAAAGCAAAGGGAAAGAAAGAGCTTTCATATATGTATGTATAAAAGCACAACTATTACGTGGGAAAATACCCGAAGAAACCTAAATACCATATATATAGATACCCGCGAAAACATATATATCTATATATCTATATCTATCTATGCAGCTCTTGGCATATTCGGGTCTTATCCCATGTAAGATTGAGAGTATCTTGGTGATGTTTCAATGAGGTCCCACTCGCCATCTTCAGGCTGGTACTTTCGGCTTTGTGCTGCAAAGCACAAAGCCGAAAGCACCAGCCTGAAGATATCGTCAAACATCACCAAGATACTCTCAATCTTACATGGGAAAAGACCTGAACACGCCAAGACCTGCATACCTGTACTTGTGAAAATCTACGAAAACAAATATCTATCTATCTATCTATCTATCTATCTATCTATCTATCTATCATAATAATAATAATAATAATAATTATTATTATTATTATTTACAACTATAAGGACCCAGGGTGTGGCACAAAGGCAACACAGTCAGATAAGCAATAAGAGTCCCTTTATTCTCTCCAACTTTGCCCCCAATGTCCAGGTTACCTTCGAGGTGGAGAAAAACTCTCCCAGGAACAGCCTTTGGCTGCAGAAAATTCAGTCCAAAACAAGGTGCACACAAACTGTAACTTAAAACCCAAACAAACCAAGGCTGAAGTAATTAGTATGGCAGGGCAGGAGCAGGAATTTCAAACTTGAAAGCACAACAAAACTCACACAGTTTTTTTATTTTTTTTATTTTTAATTACATTTATATGCCACCCTTCTCTGGAGACTCAGGGCGGCTTACAATTGTTGGAGCGCAACCCAATGTGCTTAGCAATAGCCTTCATTCCATTGTATATGCCTGCTTATTACTAAGCGGCATTTTTACAAAGTCAGCTTATTGCCCCCAACAATCTTGGGTCCTCACTTTACCTACCCCGAGAGGATGGAAGGCTGAGTCAACCTTGAGCCTGGTGGGATTCGAGCCTACAGCAGTTGTAGGCAGCTGGAACTTAAGTGCAGGCAATTAACAGCCTGAGCCACCAAGGCCCCAGTTGGGAAGACACCAGGAACACAGATAAGCCACAATGATACCAGATAATTCACGATTTGCTCCCAACAATTTGCTGCACAGCTTCCTTTTTAAACACTGTGTTCCCAGCTGCAGCTAATGAGGGAATCAGGGCCCTTTCCTCCCCCGTAAGCCACACAACCCATGTTGCTCCCTTCTCCAATCCTCCCTGCATGCCCTAGGATGAAAAGGGGATGGGCCTGGGTCTTCCTCTGGATTCCCTCTCCCTTTGTTCTGACCCAACCGGGTTCCCAGAGAGCAAACACAGACAAAGGCAACAGTCCCCACCTTTCAAGGTTTAATCATAAATGCTGTTCCTTTACAGATAAAAGGCTGCTTTCCCACAATCATCTCCGACAAGAAAGAGCCTTGCCAAGTTGTTTGTCAAGGCTGCCAAAAACCCAGAGATAAGAACTAATTTATAAGATTCACGGACTAAGATGTCCACCAGTTGAGCTTCAGAGCTTCTCTGCTGTCTGCAAAGAATGCTTTTTCAAACCTGGCTTTTATCCTCTTTAGGGAGGGGCCATTACCTTGCAGCCTTACTCCCGAGTCACCTGTGCTGCTGTAATTGTTCTTTCCTCCAAGTAATCCTTCATGCACATGCACTTGGCACAGGCTCCTCAGGAACCTCCTCATCACTGCTGCCAGCCCCCACAGTCTCTGAAGGCAGCAGTCCACTCCCTGGTGGTCCTGGCCCCTCATCAGAGTCCTCGCGCTCCTCAGCTGTCTGCACCTGCTGCCGGCTAACCACAACACCCTTGTTCTACCTCTCCCCTGCTCTATCCAGCCAGACTTTGCCCTTCCCCAGCCTCCTCTACAGCCAAAGGAGTCACTCTCCCACTCCCTGACAGCTGCTCGGCTTCCTCCTCCGAGTCAGATTCCAACAGGGTCATGACAATAAGTATACAACACAGTGCAACCATTTTGACATTACATTTGCCATACGTGCAAAAATATTACTAGACCATTAACGTTCATATTATTGATAGAATATTTACTTTTTAAAATTCTATTCATCCTGGTTATTTTTGTTCCGACCTTTCCTTCCTTTTTTGCAACCACTGATAAAACTTATTCCACGTTTCATAATAGTCTGAATCCCCCTTGTTTTTCAGTTCTGCCTATCCAATTCTGCACAAGTCATTGTTTTCCTTATTATCTCTCTTTCTGGTGGTATGATTTCATTCTTCCAATATTGTGCGTATATCATTCCCGCCGCTGTCAATACACGTATTATTAAATATGCAATACCTTTCCTATAATCTTCTGTCATTATTCCCAAGAGAAATAATCCTGGTTTAAATGAAATAATTAAATGGGAAGAAAAAGCTTTCTAACCACCCCCAAAACAATCTGAGCTCAGCGATGTTCTGGCTCAGCAATTCTCTTTTGCAACCTCCGACTGTCAAAACCCGAGACGCATGGAATCGTAGATGTGACGCGTGTCGTAGGAACACAGTTCGGAAAACATGGGATGAGGATTGAACTTGGTATTGTCGGAGGAATCGAGGATTGTCGATTGGGTTAGTCAATCCATTTCATTCTCTCCAGTGCTGGAAGAAAGGTCAGCTGCTCTGGTTGTGCAGATCAGTTTCTGAGAGGACCATTGCCACTGTGAAGAACTTCAGTTCTCCTGAAAAACTTCAGGGGACTTAAGGGGGACTTTTGTAGAGATTTGGGGTTGAGAATTATGCCAGAGCAGGCAGGCAGACGGAAGGAAGAAATAGAAAGAAGAAAGGGGGAAAAGGAAGAGGAATAGAGTGAAGGGAGGGAGGGATGAGGAAGGAGGAAGGAAGGAATAGAAAGAAAGGAGGGAGGGAGAAAGAAGGAAGGGAAGGGAAGGAGGGAAGGAAAGAAGAGGGAAGGGAGAGAGGGAAGGGTGAGAGAGAGGAGGAGAATGAAATGGAAGGCAGAAAGAAAGTGAGAGGAAGGAAGGAGGTATAGAAAGAAGAAAAGGAGGAAGGGAAGAGGATTAGAATGAAGAGAGGGAGGGACAAGGAAGGAGAAAGGAAGGAATAGAAAGAAAGGAGGAGGTAGAGGAAGGAGGAAGAGGGAAGAGGAAAGGGAGAGAGGGAAGGATGAGAGGGAGGAAGGAAAAAGAATGGAAGGAAAGAATAGAAAGAATAGAGAGGAAGGAAGGGGGTGAGCAGAGAAGAAAGGAGAAGGAAGAGAATGAGATAAGGGAGGAGGGAGGAAAGAATAGAAAGAAGAAAAGGAGGGAGGGAGGAAAAGAAGGAAGAGAGGAAGGGAAGTGGAAAGGAAGGAAGGAATAAAAAGAGAGGAATGGAATAGAGCAAAGAAAGAAGGAATAGAAAAGGGAGCAAAAAGAATAGAGGGAAGGATGGATGGATGGTTGAAAGGAAGGAAGGAAGGAAGGATATCAGAAAGAAAGAAAGAAAGAAAGAAAGAAAGAAAGAAAGAAAGAAAGAAAGAAAGAAATCTTGACTCAGGGAAGGTAACAAAGTAGAAGAGATGGCATGGATTCAGGCAAGAGGAACCTCTACTCTTCCTTCAAGAGCTTGAGTCCTGATGACCTGATGACCACCAACTCTTCCACCCATGGCTCTGCACTACTGAAAGGAACTCTAAATTTGAAGATGGCTCATTAGGTAGATCTGTATGAGAGTCTCTTAAGAAGCATTAAAGAAGCCCTTATGTTTTAGGGACGAGCAAGCCATAAGTTGGTCCAGAAATTGGGAAACGCATCAAGATTAAAAGATTTAGAGGCCAAAACCCACCAGACCTTGTATGAAGTCTCTTCAAGTAAACCACCATTTCCTGTAGCATTTAACAAACCAGCTGTGGTGACTGGGAACTGCAATTCAAGACAGATTCTTGTCATCTGTCATGAGAGCAAACAAGAGGAATAATTGGACTTATTCCTGTTAGAAAACAAGGACAACTTCCAAATATCCTGAATTGAGACTTAGGGAGAATTCCATCATTTTCATTAAATTCAAAATACGATGCTGTCCTTCTCCAGATCTGCGAGAAATTCCTGAAGAATGATTGATGTCCCCCGCAGTAAGAAGAACCTCCAGATTCCTATTCCACATTTATTCCACAGCTGAAACTGATGAAGCTGCTTAGAGATGGCCCAAGAAATCTCTATTAGAGAAAGAGAAGGATCAAATAAAATAAAAGTAGTAATATTTTAAATATTGATCTGGACCATGGGGCCTTCTGGTCCTTGAGAAGGACCCACTGGACCAGATGGTGTCCTAGTTACCTTTTAGAGGAAAGACAAATTTGAGAGACTGAGCTAGCCGATGACAGATAGCTAGATCACTGAATGATTCTGTGAGCAACTCAATCTGCCTGCCTGCTTTGCCTGCTTTGGGGTAAAAGTTGCTCTTTTTAAAAATAAAAATTCAATATTTACATACATGGTGTGTTTTGTGAGTGTGCTTGCTAGCAAATTTTATGTGACAGACTGAGCTAGCCGATGGCAGATAGATAGATCTTTGAATGAATCTGTGATTCTGTGAGCAACTCAATCTGCCTGCCTGCTTTGCCTGATTTTGGGTAAAAGTTGCTCTTTTTTATATAAAAAATTCAATATTTATATAAATATTTATAATATTTACATACAAGCCATGCCCAGCCAGTCACATGAGCACCAAGCCACACCCACAAATTAGGCCATGCCCACAGAACTGGTTAGTAGTCCCTGGGATTTAAAATAATGAGTTTGGGGGTCCCTGAGGTCCAAAAGGTTGGCAACCCCGGATCTACTCCAACCCCCCATTCAAGCAGGAGACCCTACACCATTTCTGACAGATGGGAGTCCAGTCTGTTCTTGAAAGCATCCAGGGATGAAGCTCCCACAACTTCTGAAGGCAACGTCTGTTCCTTCGGTTGATTGTCCTCACTGTCAGAAAATTCCTCCTTATTTCCAGGTTGAATCTGGAAATTGTTCCTTGTCCTGCCTTTGGGTGCCTTGGAAAATAGCTTGACCCCCTCCTCCTCTCTGGGGCAGCCCCTCCAATATTGGAACATGGCTCTCCTGTCTCCCCTGGTCCTTCTCTTCACTAGACCAGACATGCCCAGTTCCTGCAACTGCTTCATCGTATGTTTTATCCTCCAATCATCACGAAATCTCCAGAACCGTAAAGCCTACAAACTTGACATTTGGCACGTATGTTCCTCTTGGCTTCTAGAGGATCACTAAGAAAGGATTTTTCGAAATGACCATCAGAGCTGTTAGTATTTCCTATATTATTATTATTAACATGCTCTGATGCTAAGGAGTTCTACTCCCCCTCCCCACCTGAGAAGAAATCTGTTCCAAATGCAAAACACAAGCAGAGGAGAGGAGTTTCAGTCTCAGTTTCACAGCAGCACCAAGCAGTTTTAGTACAGAACAGTTGAGCTAAGCCACGCCCAGGCTCCTTGCTGTCTCCTTCTTGCTCACACAGCAAATACTCTTTCAGTTTCCAAACAGCCCTCAACTCTCTCACACAATGACAGGACGCTAGCCAGATGAATACCGATGGATGCTGGTTGACAGAGGCAGAATTTGTCCCCCTTATTTTCCTCCCCAAAATCTAAGCCTGACCACATAGTCTTGTAGTGAAGCACAGGTATCGAGCTAGTAGCAAATAAAATAAATAAACTTGGGGTAGGTTGATTGAAATTATTATTGAAGCACGTTAGATTTCTACAGCTGCACCCCAACTGAGATATTCTTGTGAATTTAACTTGAATTCCCTCTAGGTGGACTAGATTTTGAAGAGGCAGCCGGTACAATGGTTCTCTATCACCACGGGAATTTTATGGCTGGGGATGGGGAGATAGAAAAGGCTCAGAGTGTTGCTAAGGGCAACTGCACAATCCTGATCTACACACTATTATGTGAAGAGGGCTTCCAGTGAGGTCCTGAAAACTGGCTGCCAGCAGAAAAACTAACATCTGGCATAGAAAATGGAGCAAACTGGGGAAAGGATTTAAATCAGACACAGATGCTGTCTGTCTGTCCAGCAGTCAGATTATATGAATATCCAAAAGGAAGTGCTAAGGCCCTCTGAAAAGGGAAAGGCTGGGCAGATAAAATTCACAGTTGTCCACCCTGTGACACTCTTTTTTTTCTTTCTGATATCTTTCCTTCCTTCCTTCCTTCCTTCCTTCCTTCCTTCCTTCCTTCCTTCCTTCCTTCCTTCCTTCCTTCCCTGCCTTCCTTCCCTTCCTTTATTATTTTTACAGATAACTGGAGGTGGTGAATGTACCCAACACACCCTCCTTGTCCTTTTTTCCCCACAACAACAACCCTGTGAGGTAGGTTGGGCTGAAAGAGAGGATAACTGGTCCAAGGTCCACCTGTCAATTTATGCCTAAGGAGGAACTCACTATCTCCTGGTGATTGACCCAAAGTCACCCTGTCAGATATCATTCTTAAAGGGGAACTAGAACTCCCCATCTCCTGGTGTTTGGCCCAAACTCACCCAGCTGACTTTCATGTCTAAGGTGGGACTAGAAATCCCCGTCTCCCAGTGATTGGCCCAAAGTCACCCAGTCAAATTTCATTCTTAAAGTGGGACTAGAATTCACTGTCTCCTGGTGATTGGACCAAAGTCACCCAGCTGGCCTTCATGTCTAATGTGAGACTAGAACTCACAATCTCCTCATGATTGGTCAAATGCACCCAGCTGGCTTTCATGCCTAAGACAGGACTAGAACTCACAATCCTCTGGTTTGTAACCTGGTGCCTTAACTGCTAGTCACAACACAACACAATTTCCTATGACTCTTATATTTCTCATATATATGTATGTCTGGTGGCAACTACAAAGACACCACATACTTCATGACCATTGTCACACAACAGAGGCAATGATATGTGTACCAACAGTGCATTGTGTACAACTTGCATTGTTTATTTAGATGATCAATATAAAGTTATACTCTCCTTGCCTTTTCCAGGGGTGCTGAGAGGCTGGAGTTGGTTATATTCATTGCTTGATACACTCACTCCATCAATAATATTTATTTGGCCAAAGACCAGAAAATTTTAAAAGAACAGAAATAGAGCAAATCAATAAAATAATGTATGAACAACTAGCAAAATAAATCTTATTGCAACAGTTTAACAGTCACTCCTCCATTACTATGTTAATGCAGATCCCTGGGTGATATAAATCTAAAACATTAATAGCGATTAAATAAAAGCTATATATCCCCTAACAATTTATTAGTTAAGAGATATCAAAGCAAAACTAATATTTAAAGGAAAGGTATTGTACTGACATCTTTAACCAATTCCATCTTACTTTCATCAGAGAAGCACAAAATTTAGCTACTCCACGCATAATGAATAGTTTTAAATCCTGAAGGAGGAAGTATATATAAAATTTATTTGACCTCCCAGAGAATTTATCTGATAGGGGCACAGTGCAGATTGTCCTAATGTCTCTTTAGCATTTACAACGTAGCAACATGCATGAGGTGATTTTAACTTCCTCATCATCCCACAGACAAATACACTCCCTTGTAGGGATTTTTACTATGTCTGCCTTGAAGAAATTGAAGACTGAAGGAGGTTAAATCTGCTTGAGCAGAGTCTGCAGGAGATGATAGATAGATAGATAGATAGATAGATAGATAGATAGATAGATATAGATAGGTAGATAGATAGATAGATAGATAGATAGAGGTGAGATAGGTAGATAGATATAGATAGATGATAGAGAGAGAGAGATGATAGATGATAGATAGATGATAGGGATAGATGATAGAGATAGCTAGATAAAAATAGATAGATGATAGAGAGAAATGATAGAGAGATGAGATGAGAGAGATAGATGATAGAGATAGATAGATAGATAGATAGATAGATAAATAGATAGATAGATAGATAGATCCTATCTTCCTATATTGCAAATATTGTAATCTTGTAAGGATTCATTGGCCAAGGTTGTAGGCCTGCTTTAAAGATGACACAGAATATTTCAGTCCAGCTCTTTGAAGGGGACAGGACATTCCAACTGATCCCTTTCTTGAAAGAGAAAACCTTATGATGGATTAATTTAATATTGTGATTTGAAATTTCACTGATATTTCCAAACTGAACAGGCAGTATACTCTGCCCTAAACATTCTGAAAAGGCGACATAAATATTAAAAACACTAATGAAATGCTATTTGCCTTTTGTAGTTTTCCCCAGGCAGGAGATTTTTAAAAATGTAAGCAGAGTTTCCATCCTTCCAAAAATACCTTAAGTATTTCAATATTCATCTTATGCCGCTAATATTCAGATACCCATGGTGTGTCTTCACCTACAGAACAGAGCCTGTTTCGAAGTGACAATTGGTCTTTGAAGAATCGGGATCAAAGGAGCATCCATGCTTTTGAACTTTGAAGTTGGAGAAGACTCCTGAGAATATCACAGACCACCAAGAAAATAAACAAACGTGCCTTCGAAGGAACCCAGAATTCTTGCTTCGGGGATAATTATCCGAATGTTTATATTTTGGACACATTATCCAAAATTCTGTGTCTCTAGAGCAAAGATCTCACAACTTGGCCACTTTAAGACTTGTGGACTTCAATTCCCAGAATTCTCCAGCCAGCTATGCTTGGAGTCCACAAGTCTTAAAGTGGCCAAGTTTTGAGATCTCTGCTCTAGAGAAACGTTTGATGGTGGAAATAAAGAGAAGAAGAGGACGATCAACAGCGAAGTAGATGGACTGACTTAGCGTGGTGGTTACTCTATCTTTAGAAGATTATAGATTACAGAATAACATAGTTGGAAGGGATCTTGAAGGTCTTCTACTCCAACCCCACAACTGAAGAACCAGGCTAGAAACAGATCAACCTAGAGAGGGTCAATCTTTGTGACTGTTAAGAGTCATCTCCAATTTGATGGCATCTCTTCAATCAAACTTCCTTCCTTCCTTCCTTCCTTCCTTCCTTCCTTCCTTCCTTCCTTCCTTCCTTCCTTCCTTCCTTCCTTCCTTCCTTCCTTCCTTCCTTCCTTCCTTCCTTCCTTCCTTCCCCACTGTAACTCTGCATTAATTCATACCCTTCCTTCCTCCTTCCCTTCCTTCCTGTTGAACATGTAGACAGTCTCAAGAGGGCAGTAACATGCATCCTTGGTTTGCCTCTTTACTGCCACCTGGTGGTCATCTGCAACTTCTAGATTTCTGAGGCCAGAAACAATAGCTCTGTTTTAGTGTAGAGGTTGCTATTAAGTGTATGAATAAGGTAAAAAAAAAAAACTTATAAATATAGCTCAACATGGTTCCCTGAAAACGATGACATACTAATAGAAGAGAATCATCCGTAGTTCAGGATTAAAGTCTTGGTATTCTCTGAGCAGACATTTCGTTACCCAACAAGGTAACATCATCTGTGTGAATGAGTGTTGGGTTTTCTCCCTAATCTATACACCATTGTTTGAGGCCGATGTTGATCACGTGAACGCCGGGAGGCTCTATCAGTGTAAGTGTGAAAAACAGTCACTTGTCAAGTGGTTGGATTAAAAAATTTTTTTACTACCGGTTCTGCTTGGTGGGCATGGCTTGGTGGGCATGGCAGGGGAAGAATACTGCAAAATCCCCCTCCCCTCCCCTCCCCACTAACCTGCTTTCCAGCTCCCTTCTCCTGTGCAGGGCAACCAAAGGAGACCCAGCCAATCAGCTGGGACTCAATGGGAGGCAGAGAAGAGATGGGGTTGGCGGGGCCAGTCAGAGGTGGGATTGGCCAGCTCTCTGAACTACTCAAAATTTCTGCTACCAGTTCTCCAGAACTGGTCAGAAGCTGTTCTGACCCAAACCCTTTTCCAATGAAACAAACACGAACCAAAGGGAACAGAAACCTTTTAATGATTCTTCCGAATCCCCGGTTTAAAGGCTGCTGCAAACTAATTAACTTTGATAAGCACACGCCTCGCCAAAACTGTGTGAGGCTGCCAAGAATAACAGATAAGAAATATTTGCCAACACAAGAGTCTTCAGATACCAACTTAAGATACTGCAATGTCCACAAGGCTGAGTTTCAAAATGTCTTTGCTTCCTGCAAAGAACATTCGATTCACAGCTGGCTTTTATCTTCTTGAAGGAGGGGCCATTACCTTGCAGCCTTACTCCTGAGTTGCCCGTGCTGCTGCAACTGCTCTTTCCTGTGAAGAACCCTGCGCTCACACGCACTGGGCACAGGCTCCTTGGGAACCTCCTCATCGCTGCTGCCAGCCCCCACAATCTCTAAAGGCAGCACCCCACTCCCTGATGGTCCTGGCCCCTCATCTGAGTCCTCGCTCTCCTCAGCCGTCCGCACCTGCTGCCGGTTAAACACAGCAGAACCGGCTGAATACCACCTCTGCACACGCCCCTTTTTTCGCTGCTGCTGTAACTTTGAATGGCCACTACATGAACAGTCATAAGTCGAGAATGATCTGTATTTCTGCCCCTGGATGTCAGTGATAGAGAGAGAGAGAAAAGAAAAAGAAACCCCACCCTTTCGCATGCTTTTAACCGAGCCCCTGAGCCCAGGATATGTTCGCTTTTGTATTCGGCGCCGAGCTCATCCGCGCTGCGTCTCCATTAAGGTGTTAAGAGAGGACCGGTCCTTTTGTGCAGCCCCCCCCCAATCCGGCTTCTGAAAAATGAAAAGAATACCTCACCACTCCAAGGTCTCTCTGACCCATTTCTGCTTCTCCGAAGGCTCTCCTTCTGATTGCAATCTCCCTTCCCTTTGAAATAAGCCTTTTGTTCCTCTTTCGGAGGCAGAAATTATCTCTCCTGGCTTCCAAACCAGGTGAAAAGGGAAAACGTCACTGTGGCAAAGGAAGGTGATTTGTCATGAAGGATGGGAGCTTTCTGCCTTCCCTCCTCCCCTTTTCTCAAGAGGCCCTTGTTTCTTTTCTTTTGAGACCCAACTATCGTATCTGATGCAAAAGAGGCAACCTGTTTTTGGAATCGCAATTGCAAGCGCCCGGCATGAGTTGACACCCAAAGCCAGACCGAAAAATTGGTGTGTGGCTTTTTTCCCCCCTTCAAATTGACTACTGTAATGCTCTTTACGTGGGGCTGCCCTTGCGGACCACCCGGAGGCTTCAACTGGTGCAGAATGCAGCCGCGCGGGTTGTGATGGGAGTATCCCGATACTCCCATGTTACACCCCTCCTGCGTGAGCTGCAGTGGCTGCCGGTTGCCCTCCGGGTGAGCTTCAAGGTGCTGGTAATCACCTATAAAGCCCTACATGGCTTAGGGCCGGGGTACTTGCGGGAGCGTCTCCTGCCAGCGTTGGCTTCCAATCGCCCTGTGTGCTCCCACAGGCAGGGCCTCCTTGGGGTGCCGTCGACCAGACAATGTCGGCTGGTGACCCCCAGGGGCAGGGCCTTCTCTGTGGGAGCACCCACCCTGTGGAATCGACTCCCCTTGGAGCTCCGGTTGGCTCCCGACCTCCGTTCCTTCCGCCGCGACCAAAAGACCTGGTTGTTTCAACAGTCCGGCCTGGACTGAAGGGTAAGGGGTGGGGTTTTA
>CM019151.1:3178913-3288913 GCA_009733165.1 Naja naja | reverse complement strand
CTTGTCTGGCCTTCAAAGGTGCTTTGGAAAACAGCTTGACCCCTTCCTCCACTCTGTGGCAGCCCCTCAAATATTGGAAGATGCTATCATGTCTCCCTGGTCCTTCTCTTCCCTAGACTAGCCAGGCCCAGTTCCTGCAACTATTCATTGTATGTTTTAGTCTCCAGTCCCCTCATCATCTTGGTTGCTCTTCTCTGCACTTTTTCTAGAGTCTCAACATCTTTTTTATTCCCCATGGACATCTTTCAAAACCATCTGTTGGATCTCAATTGAGCAGTGACTCTTAATCCCAAACAGGTCCCATCCACCAGGCTGTGATCTTCCCATAACAAAAGAATTAGCAAAAGATCCTTCACGATCAGTTGACCATCATCTCACCCAACCTAAAAGGACTACCTGTGTCCATACTGAGATGCTCTAAATGTCAGGGAAGGGAGGAATCTAAGAATCTAAAGATAGAACAAGATTGGCAAAAATCAGTAAAAACGTATCACCGCCATGTTGGAAATGCAGCATGGCGATAGGGACCTACTACCACTCCACTAGAAATGAGTCTTTGGGACCCTGCAAGGCCTCCTGCTCCAAGAGGCTGCGCCGGCAAAGGCTCATTTCTGGCGGAGTTTGGGGGAGAGAAAGAAAGACTTCTGCGGCTTCTGCTGCTTTCCTTGCACGAAGCCAAAAGTCTCTCTCTCTCTCTCTGTCTCTCCCCCTGAGAACGGAGATAGTGACGGTCTCCTGTGATCCCAAATAAAGAACGATCGGCAGGAAAATGGGGTGGGGAATTTTCCTGCAGACTTTGGGGGGATTTTCCCAGGGTCTCTGGTCCACAGGATTTAAAATTATGAGTTTGGTGGTCCCTGAGGTCCAAAAGGTTGGCGACCCCTGGACTAAAGGGCAGTGCTGATCTCTGTTTCTTTGCTGAGTGTTATCCGAAGATGTTCCATGGTCATGTGGCCAGCATGACTATATGCTGAAAAGTGGTACCTATTTATCTACTTGAATTTGCATGCTGTCAAACTGCTAGGTGGGGAGGAGCTGAGGCAAGGAATGGGAGCTCACCCCATCCTGTGGCACTCAGGTCTCAAACCTGGCCTGTCAGATTTCAAGCTGACAAGCTCAGGGTCTTTAACTATTGAGCCATTGTGCCTCCATCAATACCTATAAATGATAGATATCCTGTATAACTGTATAATTGTCCCATATATGTTATCATGAGTATGAAATCTGGAAGGTTTTAAAACCCTGCAATGCTATTTTTCTTAGCAAAAGAAGAGAAAGATTGCTAAATTGTCCCTCTCTGCAAATAGCGTCTAAATATAGAATTAACAGTACTTGGGGAAATGATTAGTACTGATAAAGAGAAATGAAGTAGATGGCTCTCTCTCCAGAACGCTTTGAAAAAGTGCCATGGTCATATAACATGTGGATTCTCCAGCCAAATTGGAGAGGAGTGGAAAGAACAACAATAACCAAGGGCAGCTTGACATAGGAGAAGCAGAAGTGGATGCATGAAAAAGCCAGGTTTTTTTGAAATTCAAGAAGACCCTGAACGAAACTGAAGGAAGCTGAAGGAAGGGAAAAGAAAGAGAAAGAAGGAAGGAAGGGGAAAGAAAGAAGGAAAAGGGAAGGAAGGAAGGAAAAGGAAGGAAGAGAAGAAGGATGGATGGATGCAGAACATAGCAACTGGGCCACATAGTCTCTTTTAAGCTTGTTGTCTGAAGACCTGCTTCTTTGGCCTCCTGCTGTTCTTACAGAACAACAGTTGGGAAGGGACCTTGGAGGTCATCTAGTCCAACCTCTTGCTCAAGCAGGAGACCTTATATACCATTCGAGACAAACAGCTGCCCGGTCTCTTGTTGAAAACCTCCTGTTTTTAGCAGGGGTGGGATTCAAAATTTTTAACAACTGGTTCTGTGGGCGTGGCTTGGTGGTCATGTGACTGGGTGGATGTGGCTTGGTGGTCATGTTATTGGCTGGGTGTGGCCAACTCAATATCACTCACATTGAGGCATGCATCTCCTCGCTTGGCCTCTCATGACTGTGGGGATGCTGCAACAGTCGTAAGTGTGAAAAATTGTCATAAATCACTTTTTTCAGTGCCATTGTAACTTTGAATGGTCACTCCACACAAGCAAAGTACCAGCAAAGGAAGGGAAAAATAACTCCAGAGACGTTCCTGAGACAGGAAGTCTAGTCCTGCCAAGAATGTAATAAGGGCTAACGGAGAGGCCGCTTCTGGAAGCAACACCAGAATGTTTCCTTCCTGCCTTCCTTACAGGATTAGGCCAGTAATTTCTTCTAACAACCATTCTCTGAACTGCTTAGAAGGTTAACAACCGGTTCTAGCGAATAGGTGCAAATTGGTAGAAACCCACCCCTGGTTTTTAGTAACTTCCTTCATGAGGTGTTACTTCAGTAGCCGCCCAAACATAGCACGCTAATTCTGCTGTTTCACGGAGGCACTGGAATCACTTCAGAGCGAAAGACTGATGATTGCTGCAGATTTCTCTACTTATCTGCCTCGGCTGGCCTGAGCTGCAAGGAAAATGCCAGCGTGTCCTGAACTTTCATTTCCTTGGGCACAAAGCAACGCGGCATTCACGCTGCAAGCAACTTTTGTGCTGATGTGCCCCGAATTAGATGCGTGTGGATTACTATACTGGCCCAACTATTCTCCCCAGATTTATGAGACCCGAGCATTTCTCCTTCAAGTGAGAGCCTGAAAATAAAACCACATGCACACACACACATATTACAAACTATTCTAAAAATACAAACGTATCACTGAGGCCTCCTTGGTAATTTTGATAATTTTGTGGTATTCAGACTTTATTGCCTAAACTGTATCTTTTAATTTACAATGATAATTTCAGAATTTCAGAATTGTTTCAGCCACCAGGACTACACCAGAGTTTTATTATCTTTTACCCATTAATGCCAACTGTCTGGAACTGAGGTCAGCTTCAAATCAACCAAGGCTCAAGACAGTACGGATGAGTCACGGTGAGTGGGATCTTGGAGTCCTAGTGGGCGATCACTTAAACATGAGCCAGCTGTTTCTGGCAGCAGCCAAAAGAGCTAATAGAATCCTTGGTTGTATGACCAGAAGCACAGAATCAAAGCCATGCCAAATTAGTACCCCTTTACAGAGGCCACACCTGGAGTACTGCATCCAGTTTTGGTCACCACATTGTAAAATAGATGTTGAGACTTGAAAGAAAAGGCAAAGAAGAGCAACCAGGATGATTAGGGGACTGGAGACTAAAACATAGGAAGAACAGTTGCAGGATTTGGGTTTGGCTAATTTAGAGAAAGAAGAAATGGGGGGACACGATAGGAGCATTCCAGTATTTGAGGGGCTGCCATGAATACAAGGGGTCAATCTATTGTTCAAAGGACCAGAGGGCAGGACAAGAAGCGATAGATGGAAACTAATCAAGGAGAAGAAGCAGGCTGGAATTAAGGAGAAACTACCTGACAGTTAGAACAATTAGTTACAACTTATAAAGCCCTTAATGGCTTGGGTCCAGGGTACTTGCGGGAACGCCTCCTGCCAGCATCACTCTCCGATCGCCCTGTTCGCTCTCATAGGAGGGGCCTCCTTGGGGTGCCGTCAGTCAGATATTGTAGGCTGGCGGTTCCCAGGGCTAGGGCCTTCTCTGTGGGAGCACCTGCCTTTTGGAATCAGCTCCCGTGGATCTCCGTTTGGCCCCTGACCTCCGCTCCTTCCGCGGGACCTGAAGACTTGGTTGTTCCAACGGGCGGCCTCGAATGACCCGGCGGGGTTGGGTTTTATTTTAACTTTATTTGGCTTGTTTACTTGTTTAATTCTGTTTTACTGTAAATTTTCTCTGTTTTAATGTTCGCCGCCCTGAGTCCTTAGGGAATAGAGGCATACAAATCGAATAAATAAATAAATAAATAAATAAATAAATAAATAAATAAATAAATAAACCAGTGGAGCAACTTGCCACCAGAAGTCGTGGGTGCTTCATCACTGGAGGTTTTTAAGAAGAGATGGACAGCCACTTGTCTGGAATGGTATAGCACCTCCTGCTTGGGCAGGGGGTTGGACTAGAAGACCTCCAAGGTCCCTTCCAACTCTATTCTGAATTGAAAAACTAAGCATCTGGATATTTCGAATAGACCGTGCCCTCTGCATCTGATAACGAGAATTGCATTTCAGAAAACTTCTGGGTTTGGTCGCATTGCCTTTAGCCATGAGTCACATTCATTTGCCCCCAGCATGATGATTCACCAGTTCTGAAATTCATATTTCATTTATTAGCATCAGATCTATTTAAAAAAAAAACAACTCCCAACATTCGGTACATTTGTTTTTGCTTTTTAAAATCTTACGTCTTTGTTTGGAACTGATAATGTGCTGAACAGTGGACAGGCACGTCCGAGTCTTTGGTTAAGTCTTGCATTGATTAAAGAGAACAGTGGATGAGTGTAAATTAATGCATGGATTGCGAGAGGCTTTTGAAATATATTCTGAAATCAATGGAGGGAGGGAGCTTACATTAAAAAAGAAAAGGAAGTTAAAAGAAAGAGCCTGATTATCACTTTGGACTGGAGGGTAAAAGAGATAGCAGATAATCAGAGTTAGAAGGGACCCTGTAGATCATTGAGTCCAACCCCCACCCAAGCGGGAGACCCTACACCATTCCTGACAGAAGGCAGTCCAATTTCTTCTTGAAAGCCTCCAGTGATGAAGCTCCCACAACTTTCAAGGGCAACTTCTGTTCTGTGGGTTGATTGTTCTCCCTGTCAGGAAAATTCCTCCTTATTTCCAGGTTGAATCTCTCCTGGATCAGTTTCCACCCATTGTTCCTTGTCTGGCCTTCGGGTGCTTTGGAAAACAGCTTGACCCCTTCCTCCTCTCTGTGGCAGCCCCTCAAATATTGGAGCACAGCTCTCCTGTCTCCCCTGGTCCTTCTCTTCACCAGACTAGCCAGGCCCAGTTCCTGCAACAGTTCATCATATGTTTGAGCCTCCAGTCCTCTCATCATCCTGGTTGCTCTTCTCTGCACTCTTTCCAGAGTCCCAGTTTCTTTTTTCATCTCTTCGCTGTGGCAAGCCCTGAGATATTGGAAAAGTGCTATCATGTCACCCTATCCTTCTTTTCCTTAAACTAGACATGTCTTCTGTCCATCCATGGTTCGCTCAGATGTCTTTCTTTCTTTCTTTCTTTCTTTCTTTCTTTCTTTCTTTCTTTCTTTCTTTCTTTCTTTCTTTCTTTCTTTCCTTCCTTCCTTCCTTCCTTCCTTCCTTCCTTCCTTCCTTCCTTCCTTCCTTCCGCTCTCCTGTCTCTCCTGATCCTTCTCTTCCCTAGACTAGCCAGGCCCAGTTCCTGTAACCGTTCTTCATATGTTTTAGTCTCCAGTCCCCTAATCATCCTGGTTATAAAGAACGGTTGCAGGAATGGGAAACACATGAAGAACATCAAGAACTGGGTATGTCTAGTCTAATGAAAAGAAGGACTAGGGAAGACATGATGGCAGTCTTCCAATATCTCAGGGGCTGCCCCAAAGAAGAGGGAGTCAAGCTATTCTCCAAAGCCCCTGAAGGCAGGACAAGAAGCAATGGGTGGAAACTCATCAAGGAGAGAAGCAACTTAGAATTAAGGAAGAATTTCCTAGCAGTGAGAACAATTAATTGGTGGAACAACTTGGCTTCAAAAGTTGTAAATGCTCCATCATTGGAGGTTTTTAGGAAGAGATTGGACAACCAAAAGGGTCTCCTCTTGCAGCAGTGGGTTGGGCTAGAAGACCTCCAAAGTCCTTCTAACTCTGTTATTTTATTGGTCTACTGAAAACAGTAAAAACTTTACTTCGAAACTTGAACATTTTCCCACCCTGTTATATTTGTTCTACAAAGCTATCTGTGTTCTTCCAACCCATAAACCAAGGTCTCCTACAATACCTGCTATGTAACTATGGCTTCTCTTTTTGCGCAAGTCCACAATATTAAGAATTCTGGGACATTGAGACTCTCAGAAGAAAGTGAAGGGGAGGTGGGTATTTATCCAAAAAAAGTGTGTGCTTGTTATTGGCATTTATTGTCCTCTCAGAAGATGCCGTAGGTTGCGTTAGAGACATAATATCACATCACAATCTTGTAGGAAGGTATCTCTAAACCCTTTCACTTGTTATTACAGTGAGCACAAAATTACGTTTCCTAA
The DNA here is from genome assembly GCA_009733165.1 of Naja naja. Taxonomy (NCBI): domain Eukaryota; kingdom Metazoa; phylum Chordata; class Lepidosauria; order Squamata; family Elapidae; genus Naja; species Naja naja. The sequence goes on along the minus strand of CM019151.1, from coordinate 3,282,726 downwards.
ATCTTCTTGTTATTAGGTAAAAGCTTGGGTCATTGTCGAGCTGAATTTAACTCCTTGGTCATGGAGCATCCTGAAGTTCTTCGTTACTGATTTTTTTCTACGAGAATTTAGGACATTCTAGTTGGTCCTTCAGACCAGGGTTTCCTTGAGATCTTTGTTTTAGATCAACCAACCCACCATGAGCTGATGAAACTCCTTGAATGAGAAGCAAAACATCTTCAAAGAAAAACCAAAAAGTCCAGAGACCTCTTGAAAAAAAGTCACCTTTTAACCTACCTGTCATTATGTCATTATGTTCTGTTTCTTGTGTTTGTGTTATGTTGAATTCTAGTATGAGATGGTCACTCTCACCGAAGGTTCCTGCAGTTTCAACTCCCCTCTATTACTTCTTCTCTGTTTGTAAGAATTAAGTCCAGTATGGCTGTCCCTCTAGTTTCACCTCTACCCTTTGGACAACAAAGTTGTCAGCTAGGTTGGTTAGGAACTTATTTGATTTCTCACTTGGTGCAGAATTAGTTTTCCAATTGATATCAGGATAATTGAAGTCCCCCATTACTATTGTTGTGTGTTTCCTGCATATGTTTGTTAGTTGGTTGGAAAAAAGGACATCTATTTTTTCTGTTTGATTGGGTGGCCTATAATATACACTTATGGCCATGTCATTCTTTTTTTCTTTTATATTGACCCATGTGCATTCTAGGAGGTTTTCATCTTTGGTTTCATGCATTTCTAGCAATATAGTGGTCCTTTACATACAGTGCAACTCCACCTCCTCTTTTATGGGGTCTGGTTTTTTTAATAGTTTGTATCCTTCTACCAGTATGTTCCAGTCATGGGTTTCATCCCACCAAGTTTCTGATATTCCAACTATATCATATTTACCTTCATGTATTTGTAGTTTGAGTTCACCCTGTTTGTTCCCCAGACTTTGTGCATTTGTATATAGGCACTTGAGAACTTTATGTCTGACACTGTGTTTACTGCCTACATAACCTGTGTTGTGCCTGCCTGCCCCTACTTTCTTGCCACCTGTTTGATTAATGCACATGGTATGGCACTCACTATTAAATGCTTGGTTTTGGTTGGCTTCAGGGTTGATAATGTTACCTGCACAAACATCTATTTTGCATGCACTGGTATCCTTATTAGATTTAGGTTGCTGGGGACAGAATTGCTCTGAATCCATTAATTCTCTGACCCCGCTGTTCAGTTTAAATGTTTATCCAGGAAATCTGTGCATTTAATGCCAAGTAACTCAGTCCCTTTCTTTGAAGGATGCAAACCATCTCTTTAGTGCAGTTTTTCATTGGACCAGCTGGAGACATCATGACTAATAAAACCAAAGCCTTCCCTTTTACACCACTCCTTTAGCCACACATTAAACTCCGCTACACGCTGGCCTTTCCCTTTTTGTTCCTTCTATACTGGTAGAACCTCTGAAAAGATAAGCCTACAGCCCATATTACTAAGTTCATATCACAAGCTCTGGAAGTCTTTCTGAACAGAAAGTACATCCTTCTGGGACAGATCATTTGTACCAAGATGTATAATGGCATCAACATCACAGTCCTTCCTGGTCCATCATGACTTGTGGCCAGCACATGAGTCATGAAACCAAATAAGGCACCAATGTTGACCTTCTAATGTTTCCTTCTTCATAGCTGTATCCTTCTAATGATTTATATCATCACATAATTGAAGAGATCCCATTAGCAATTTTCTCAATGGATAGAACTTAATCTATCCGTTAGATGGATTATCAAATGGCTTATTTCAGGTAAATATATCTCAAATAGGAATTTGATGGTCCTCAATTATATTAAATGGTGCTTCTTATTGACTTCACAAATTATTTTGTTAAGGTTGCTTTTTTTTCTCATTAGTTTCTTATCCAAAGGGAAATGAAATCTACTGGAATCTGTCCTCCTTAAATAAACCAAAAAACCATGAGTCCTAGTTCCACTTTTGACACAAAGCCAACTGGGTGACTTTGGGCCAGTCATTCTCTCCCAGCCCTAAGAAGCAGACAGTGGCAAAGCATTTCCAAAAACTCTTGCCAGGCAATCACCAAGATCAAGACTGACTTGAAGACAAGAAGGAAGGAAGGAAGGAAGGAAGGAAGGAAGGAAGGAAGGAAGGAAGGAAGAAGGAAGGAGATAGAGAAAGAAGGAAGGGAGGGAGAAAGAGAGAGAGAAAGAAAGAAAGAGAGAAAGAAGGAAGGAAGAAGAGAAAAGAAGAAGGAAGGAAGGAAGGAAGGAAGGAAGGAAGGAAGGAAGGAGAGAGAGAAAGAAGGAAGGAAGGGAGAAAGAGAGAGAGAAAGAAAAAGAAAGAAAGAGAAAGAAGGAAGGAAGAAGAGAAAGAAAGAAGAAGGAAGGAAGGAAGGAAGGAGAGAGAGAGAAAGAAGGAAGGAAGGAGAAAGAGAGAAAGAAGGAAGGAGAGAAAGAAGGAAGAGGAGAGAAAGAGAGAGAGAAAGAAAGAGAGAAAGAAGGAAGGAAGAAGAGAAAGAAAAGAAGGAAGGAAGGAAGGAAGGAAGGAAGGAAGGAAGGAAGGAAGGAAGGAGAGAGAAAGAAAGAATGGCTTGTGTCCAGAAGTTGTGGGTGCTCCAGCATTGGAGGTTTTTAAGATGAAATGGAAAACTAAAATGCGATGCTCCTGGTTGAGAAGGGGGTTGACTAGACCAGCAAGGTCCCTCCCACCTCTGTTATTCCCATGCCCAGGAGGATAGGAATTCAAGGAAGCCATATAGAATCATAGGAGATCATAGTTAGATTACAGAAATCCTGGTGAAAGACAGAGCATTGAGCCTAGTGGTTAAGGAGCTGGGCTAGAAACTAGGAGACATGAATTCTAGTCCTGCCAAGTTAGGCATGAATGCTGACTGGGTAACTTTGGGCCAAACACTAGGTGAGTTCTAGTCCCGCCTTAGGCATGAAAGCCAGCTGGGTGTCTTTGGGCCAATCACCAGTAGACAGTGAGTTCTAGTCCCGCCTTAGGCATGAAAGCCAGCTGGGTGACTTTGAGCCAATCACCAGGAGATGGAGAGTTCTAGTCCCGCTTTAGGCATGAAAGCCAGCTGGGTGATTTTGGGGCCAGTCCCCCTCTGTTAGCTCAACCCAACTTACAGAGTTATTGTGGGGGAAATAGGAAGAGGAATGAGTGCTTGGTATGTTTCCTTCCAACTTTGTTATTCTGTATTTTGGTATTTGGCTCCTCTCCCCCACCAAGGCCTTCTGTGCTGCCCCATAATGGCAGGAGGGTATTTCTGGGAAGGATGAGCAGAGAACATCAGGAAGGGATGCCAAGATTATTTATTGTCAGCAGGGCATCCCAAAGATTTCAGGTCATTCCATCTGCCCAGTTAAAGTGAAGGCAGCTATACTGGGAAAAGTAATCTAGAAATGTGCTGGAGGCAGATGACCATTTTAATGACAAAAACTTCAGTTCAAACTGTGTGTGTGGGAAAATCAGTAATAAACCGCTTCGGTATTTTTACTAGGAAAACCCCACATGGCTAGAAAATATAAATTATTCCTTCAGTAAATTACCCACTAAAAATGATACATCCTTTCTTAATGACTGGAAATGCAATTAGCTGGTAGGATCATTGACCGTTTGTCCCACAACCGTTTGACCAGGATGGTATAAGGTCTCCTGCCTTGAGCAAAGGGTTGGACTAGATGACCTCAGTGTTCCCTTTTAGCCCTAAGATGCTATGTCTTGTATTCCATCATTCAAAAAAGCCAAGACAGTTCTAGGCTGCATTGAACAGAGGGATAGAATCAAGATCACATGAAGTGTTAATAGCACTTTATAAGGCCTTGGCAAGGCCACACTTTGGCCACCACATTGATGATCAAACAGATGTGGAGACTGTAGAACAGAGGTCCCCAAACTTGGCAACTTCTGGCTGGAGAATTCTGGGAGTTGAAGTCCACAAGTCTTAAAGTTGCCAAGTTTGGAGACCTCTGTTCTAGAAAGAGTGCAGAGAAGAGCAACAAAGATGATGAACGTTATTTAATGAAAAGAAGGACTTGGAGTGACAGGATAGAAGTCTTCCAATATCTCAGGGTTGCTACAAAGAGGGAGTCAAGCTATTCTCCAAAGCCCCTCAAGGCAGGAGAAGAAGCAATGGGTGGAAACTCATCAAGGAGAGAAGCAACTTAGAACTAAGGAGAATTTTCCTGACAGGGAGAACAATTAATCAGTGGAACAACTTGCCACTAGAAGTTGTAAATGCTCCAACACTGGAGGTTTTTAAGAAGAGACTGGATAACCATTTGTCTGAAGTGGTGTAGGGTTTCCTGCCTAAGCAAGGGGTTGGACTAGAAGACCTCCAAGGTCCCTTTCAATTCTGTTATTCCGCACCTGGTGGCAACATGGTAAAGCTGAACAAAGTTAAAGTACTCCAGCATGGATTTCTATAGGAATGAACTGGAACAATTAGATGTTTTTTTAAAGACCAAAAATAGGCCAAACACAATGCAAAGGACGGATCTGAAAAAGAGAGGTTGCTTGAAGAAGCTTTGTGCAAGGAAGCGAAACTTAGAAATATTTACATTTGAAGAATGCAAAACTGGGCTGGAGTCTTTTTAAAAGCACACACTGGGGAAAATTTACGTTTAGAAGACAAACCAGGGATATTTGTCTTTCAAATGGTTCATATTATGCAAAGCTGTATATACTGAGACTCTCTATATTAAGAAAAGTCACCGAAGACAAATAGAGAAAGATTTCTCAATGTATTCAAAACTTTAAACAAGCATTCGACTGGAAGGAAGAGATTCATATTTTCAAATCTGCAACATGAACAGATTTTACCCATCTATCTATGCCTTCCAAGTCTGGGAACAATGAAAACTTTACTTCAAAACCTTAACGTTTCCTGACCTTATTATATTTGCTCTACAAAGCTATCTTCTATCCCACAGAAATCCAAGGTGTCCTCCAATCATATATTAAAAAAATCAGGACTGTTGCTAAATGCCAACAAAGAGATATGGAGACCTCCAATTCTTCTACCATCTTGGGGATATCTCGATTTTTCCAGTCAAGATAGCTGACCCTTACTAATCTATGGGTTTTTTTGCCCCATTCTTGTTATGTTCACAAGCTGGGTCAAAAAGAAGCAGAGAAATCTCTTTTCCTGGAAAGAAACCTGATTATTAAGATCCAATTCTCTATACTAGAGCCACGAAGAGGATTAGGGGACCGGAGGCTAAAACACAGGAAGAACGGTTGCAGGAACTGGGTAGGTCTAGTCTGAAGAAGAGAAGGACTAGGGGTGCATGATAACACTCTTCCAAGACTTGAGGGGCTCCTACAAAGAGGAGGGGGGGTCAAACTTTTCCAAAGCACCAAAAGGAAAGACAAGAAGCAGCAGATGGAAGCCAATCAAGGAGAGAAGCAACCCAGAACTCAGGAGAAATGTCCTAATGGGGAGAGCAATCAACCACTGGAACAACTCGCCTTCAGGAGTTGTGAGCATCACTGGAGGCTTAAAAAAAAGGCTGGACAATTATTTATCTGAAATGGTATAGGGTCTCCTGCTTGATTAGGGGGTTGGACTAGAAGACCTCTGAGGTCCCTTCCATCTATGTTATTCTATGTTCTATGATTCTTGGTGATTCTATGAGTGAGGTCTCTACACCTCTTACACTACTTCTGTGCTCTGGCTGGTGTCAGCTTTGATGGTGTCCAGCCACCATGTTCTTGGGCAGCCTGGTTTTCTTATGACCGTTAACTCTTCCAAACATGAAGAGTCTGTAGAAATTCTCAGTCCTTCAGGTCCTGGTTGTCCCAAAGGTGCTTTTGTTCAGGAGGCAACTGGACTTTCTGGTTTTTCTTTTGAAGACATTTCACTTCTCTTCCAAGAAGCTTCTTCAGCTCTGACTGGATGGTGGGGAAGGGAAGGATTTACACTCCTTGCAGACAACTGGTCATTTGCATCCTTTTAGAGGGTCGTTGAGGCCACTTGGAGGTTTTATCTGTGTCCTCAGGGTCACCTGAGTAGTGCAAATGATTCCTGTAGTCTGCAATTTAATACATCATTCCATCCTCTTCCAAACATAATTGCTTTCTCCAGCGATTATTGGAAATGTCCAAAGGAATGCAGAGAAGAGCAGAAAAGATGATTAGGGGACCGGAGACTAAAATATATAAAGAACGGTTGCAGGAACTGGGTATGTCTTGTTTAATGAAAAGAAGGACTGGGCTGACATGATAGCAGCTTTCCAATATCGAAGGGGCTGCCTTTAAGAAGAGAGGGTCAACCTATTCCCCAGAGCACCTGAAGGCAGGACAAGAAGCAAGGGATGGAAACTCATCAAGGTGAGAAGCAAGAAGTAATGAGAATTTTTCTGACAGTCAGAACAATTAACCAGTGGAACAACTTGCCTCCAGCAGTTGTGGATGATCCATCACTGGAGGTTTTAAAGAAGAGACCGGACAACCATTTGTCTGAAATGGTGTAGGGTTTTCTGCCTGAGCATGGGGTTGGACTAGAAGACCTCCAAGGTCCCTTCCAACTCTGTTATTCTGCAAAATCATGCTAACATCTGGAAATGGTGCAAAATTGCTATGTCACAATGTCTTCCATGAATCTTTTTGAGGTGGGATGGCCAGTCATGTCTCATATCACCCTCTTTCCTGCTTCAGAATGTACAGGTGAAACTCAAAAATTAGAATATCGTGCAAAAGTTCATTTATTTCTGTAATGCAACTTAAAAGGTGAAACTAATATATGAGATAGACTCATTACATGCAAAGCAAGATAGTTCAAGCCGTGATTTGCCATAATTGAGATGATTATGGCTTACAGCTCATGAAAACCCCAAATCCACAATCTCAGAAAATTAGAATATTGTGAAAAGGTGCAATATTCTAGGCTCAAAGTGTCCCACTCTAAGCAGCTAATTAAGCCATAACACCTGCAAAGGGTTCCTGAGCCTTTAAATGGTCTCTCAGTCTGGTTCAGTAGGAATCACAATCATGGGAAAGACTGCTGACCTGACAGTTGTGCAGAAAACCATCATTGACACCCTCCATAAGGAGGGAAAGCCTCAAAAGGTAATTGCAAAAGAAGTTGGATGTTCCCAAAGTGCTGTATCAAAGCACATTAATAGAAAGTTATGTGGAAGGGAAAAGTGTGGAAGAAAAAGGTGCACAAGCAGCAGGGATGACCGCAGCCTGGAGAGGATTGTCAGGAAAAGGCCATTCAAAAGTGTTGGGGACTTTCACAAGGAGTGGACTGAGGCTGGAGTCAGTGCATCAAGAGCCACCACACACAGACGGATCCTGGACATGGGCTTCAAATGTCGTCAGAAGCATCTTACCTGGGCTAAAGAAAAACAGACCTGGTCTGTTGCTCAGTGGTCCAAAGTCCTCTTTTCTGATGAGAGCAACTTTTGCATCTCATTTGGAAACCAAGGACCCAGAGTCTGGAGGAAGAATGGAGAGGCACACACTGCAAGATGCTTGAAGTCCAGTGTGAAGTTTCCACAGTCTGTGTTGATTTGGGGAGCCATGTCATCTGCTGGTGTTGGTCCACTGTGCTTCATTAAGTCCAGGGTCAATGCAGCCGTCTACCAGGAGATTTTGGAGCACTTCATGCTTCCTTCTGCAGACAAGCTTTATGGGGATGCTGACTTCATTTTCCAGCAGGACTTGGCACCTGCCCACACTGCCAAAAGCACCAAAACCTGGTTCAATGACCGTGGGATTACTGTGCTTGATTGGCCAGCAAACTCCTGACCTGAACCCCATAGAGAATCTATGGGGCATTGCCAAGAGAAAGATGAGAGACATGAGACCGAACAATGCAGAAGAGCTGAAGGCCGCTATTGAAGCATCCTGGTCTTCCATAACACCTCAGCAGTGCCACAGGCTGATAGCTTCCATGCCACGCCGCATTGAGGCAGTAATTGCTGCAAAAGGGGCCCAAACCAAGTACTGAGTACATATGCATGCTTATACTTTTCAGAGGTCCGATATTGTTCTATGTACAATCCTTGTTTTATTAATTGCATGTCATATTCTAATTTTCTGAGATTGTGGATTTGGGGTTTTCATGAGCTGTAAGCCATAATCATCACAATTATGACAAATCACGGCTTGAACTATCTTGGTTTGCATGTAATGAGTCTATCTCATATATTAGTTTCACCTTTTAAGTTGCATTACTGAAATAAATGGACTTTTGCACGATATTCTAATTTTTTGAGTTTCACCTGTATGCAGCTCTAATCTCATCTCAGTTGGAGGCTGGAAGCACAATCTTCAATAGATACATACAGCTTTCATCAGGATATGAAATACTGTTAAGTCCCACTGCTTTGAAAACAAAGTACTTTGTTCTTTGAGTTGTTGTTTTTTCCCCTTTACGGTCTTTGCCGTAATGATAAATTTCTGGATGATAACACGACAGAGCGAAGATGGTAGCTCACCCCACAGCAAACGTAGCAACCCTTTTCCCATTAAAGTGATCAAAGCAAGGCTAATAAGTTTATGCTCCCATCTGATTGCTATGATATTTGTTAATTTCTATTCGCGGCTTTGAAGTGGCATTCGGGGCCGATAGGAATTAGAACTAGCACAAGAAAGTGCTTTGAAACAATGGTTAATATGCATTTATTTCCCCTTTCATTCCTTTTGCTTTTTCTTTGCAAGAATTTAAAACTACATGAGGTTCACGTTATTTGCCTTCGGGCCTTTCGACGTCTTAAATTCCAGTTGTGGGGCTATCTCCTTGGGCTGAGCAGGGTTAATAGCTCTTCATTTCATCAGCCACTGATTCTGGCCCCTGACCTGCACTCCTTCCGCCGTGATCTAAAGATCTGGCTGTTTTCACAGGCCGGCCTGGATTGAGCAGGGTTGGGGTTTTTAATTTGGGGAGATTTTAAATATTTTAGAGTTATTTGGATTAGGTAAATTTGGAATAAGTTTTATATTATGTATATGTTTTTGTGTAAGCCGCCCTGAGTCCCCCCGGAGATGGGGCAGCATATAAATCCAAATATAAACAAATAAACAAACAAACAAATAAATAAATAAATAAACAAACAAACAAATTCCTGCTCTTCCGTTTCAGAATTTTCACTGTGCAACAAGAATTTGGCTTATTAGTTTGAATCTGATTTGTTTTTCTTTCTTTATTTTATGTATTTGTATACCACCTTTATTATTTCTAACAAACAACCCGAGGTAGCCGTCATATCCAACACATCTTCCTCCTCCTATTTTCCTCATAACAACAACCCTGTGAGGTGGATTGCGCTGAGAGAGAGTGACTGGCCCAAAGTCACCCAGCCAGCTTTCATGGTTAAGGTGGGGTTAGAACTCACTGTCTCTTGGTGATTGGCCCAAAGTCACCCAGATGATTTCATGGTTAAAGTGTGACTATAACTCAGAGTCTCCTGGTGATTGGCCCAAACCAGCTTTCATGCCTAAGATGGGGAGTAGAACTCACCATCTCCTGGTGTTTGACCCAAAGACACCCAGCCAGCTTTCGTAACTAGACTTAGAACTCACCATTTGATACTGGTTGGCCCAAAGTCACCCAGCTGGCTTTCATGTTTAAGGTGGAACTATAACTCAGAGTCTCCTGGTGATTGGCGCAAACCAGCTTTCATGTCTAAGGCGGGACTAGAACTCACCATTTGATAGTGATTGGCCCAAATCACCCAGCTGGTTTTCATGACTAAGGTGGGACTAGAACTCCCAGTCTCCTACTTTCTAGCCCGAAGCCTTAACCACTGTATCAAACCAGGTTACTTTAAAGGACGAACTTTGAAGAAGTTACCACAGAGGTTTTTTAAGACTAAACACCAGCACCAATAAGCTTCAACCATTCAGACTCCCAGGTAGAGCTGTCATTAGAGAGTAGACTGGCTACCCCAAATGACAACTGTTCTGGTGCTGCGAAGATTGCTAACTTATTTATGTTGTTGTTCAGCTGCTAAGTTGTGTCCGACTCTTTGTGACCCAGGGTCGACACCACGCCAGGTCCCCTTGTCCTTCCCTGTCTCCCAGAGTTTGCCCAAGTTCATCTTGATGAGCCGCAGTGGCGCAGTGGTGAGAGTGCAGTACTGCAGGCTCCTTCTGCTGAGTGTCGGCTGTCTGCAATTTGGCAGTTCGAATCTCACCAGGCTCAAGGTTGACTCGTCCTTCCGTCCTTCCGAGGTCGGTTAAATGAGGACCCAGATTGTTGGGGGCAAGAGGCTGACTCTGTAAACGCTTAGAGAGGGCTGTGAAGTCTAAATGCTTTGCTATTCTTTCCTTCCTTCTGTCCTTCCTTCCTTCCTTCCTTCCTTCCTTCCTTCCTTCCTTCCTTCCTTCCTTCCTTCCTTCCTTCCTTCCTTCCTCTCTTAATTCCCTTTCTCATTCTCCTTCCTGGTGGCAGCAGTAAAAGCAGTATTGCAGTCTTTCTGCTGACTGTCAGCAGTTCAATCCTGACCAGCTCAAGGTTGACTCAGCCTTCTGTCCTTCCCAGGTGGGTAAAATGAGGACCCAAATTGTTGGGAGCAAGAGGGTGACTCTGTAAACCACTTAGAGGGGGCTGTGAAGTGGTATATAAGTCTAAGTGCTATTATTTATTCCTTCCTTCCTTCCTTCCTTCCTTCCTTCCTTCCTTCCTTCCTTCCTTCCTTCCTTCCTTCCTTCCTTCCTTCCTTCCTTCCTTCCTTTCTCTCTTAATTCCCTTTCTCATTCTCCTTCCTGGTGGCACAGAGGTTAGAAATCAGTTTCTGCTGACCACCAGCAGTTCAATCCTGACCAGCTCAAGGTTGACTCAGCCTTCCTTCCTTCTGAGGTGGGTAAATTAAGGGCCCAGATTGTTGTGGGCAAGAGGCTGTCTCTGTAAACTGCTTAGAGAAGGCTGGGAAGCCCCGTGAAGCGATGTATAAGTGCTTTTGCTGCTGCTATCTTCATTGCATTGATGACATATTGAACCATCTCATCCTCTGCTGTCCCCTTCTCCTTTAGCCTTCCCTCTGTTTTCAGTTAGTAACACGGTTGTAAAGTGAATCCGGCTTCCCCATTGCTTGTCAGAAAGTCACAAAGGTTGATCACATGACCCCGTCCACTGCTACATGTCATAAATATGAGTCCATTGCCAAGTGCCTGAAGTTTGACCATGGGGATACTACAACAGTCGTAAAGTGTGAAAAGCAGTCAGAAGTCACTTTTTTAAATTGCCGGTGCAACTTCAGACGGTCACTAAAGGAACGGCTGTAAGTCGAGGAGTAGCTGTATCATAATATAACATAAATCCAAAACATTCAGCTGGTTGAATAAAACCTTCTTTGCGTTATGCAGCCAAAGACTTGGTTTCGAAAATTCCACGGCCTTTTGGGAAGTCTTTCTGATGTCCATGCCAGCAATTAGCCAGAACGAAACGCATTCTTCCTAGTTCCATTAGCACTTTCTAGAAAAAATAAACTCCAGCTCAGATGTCACAAGCCCCGGGGACAGAAATTTGCAGAATACACACCCATCTAAGCTGACCTGTTTGTAAGGTTCACTGCAATTTTATGAGCATAACGTATCTGCTTTGCTACACTGAAAGCCTGGCCGATTTGTCTTCTCCCTTTGGGAGGGTTTGATTCTCCTTTCCCTCCAAATGAATGTTTATTTTATTTTATTTATTTATTTATTTGTCTGTGTGTGTGTGTGTGTGTGTGTGTGTGTACATGTTGACAACAGGGATTTCATATATATATATGTATGTTTTCTTATGTTTTCACGGGTATTTATATGTATGGTATTTAGGTTTCTTCGGTTATTTTCCCACGTCTTAATAGTTGTGCTTTTAAAGTAACTTTAAAAGCCAACTATTAAGACATGGGAACATACCAAAAACCACTACACACACACACACACACACTAGCTGGATACTCATGCTTCCCTACGAAACTATGTGGTCAGGCTTAGTTTTTGGGAAGGAAAATAAGGAGAGAAAAATTTTGCCTCTGCCTACCAGCATCCATCGGTATTCATCTGGCTAGCGTCCTGTCACTGTGAGAGTTGAGGGCTGTTTGGAAACTGAAACAGTATTTGCTGTGTGAGCAAGAAGGAGACAGCAAGGAGCCTGGGCGTGACTTGGCTCAACTGTTCTGTCCTAAAGCTGCTTGGTGCTGCTGTGAAACTGAAAGTGAAACTCCTCTGCTTGTGTTTTGCCTTTGGAAGAGATTTCTTTCCAGGAGGAGTAGATCTCCTTAGCATCAGAGCCTGTTAATAATAATAATAATAATATAGGAAATACTCTAAATGCTCTGAGGGTCATTTTAAAAAATCCTTTCTTAGCGAGCCCCTAGAAGCCAAGAGGAACATATGGCCAAATTTCAGGTTTGTAGGCTTTACGGTTCTGCAGATTTTGTGATGATGCGTGAGGGGTATTTCGCTTTTATATACATATATATGAAATCCCTGTTGTCAACATGTTTGCGCCTTTCTAAACTGTGAATAAGCACATCCGCTTATTTTGGAACAAACTTTCGCGGCCCTTCAGCCGTGAGAAACCAATGACCGTGGCTTGATAGTCTCTTTATCAATCCGTCACTTCTTTTTTTAGGGTTTGAATTTCAAAGAAATGGGGCTGCTTTTTAAAAAAAAAGAGAAAAAAAAAGAACGTTTTGTTTTTCCTTAACTGGCCGAGGAACAAAGTGATTTTTTTTCCATTTGTTTGTTTGTTTGTTGGCTTTTTAGCTTGCTCTTCCCCATTTGTTCCAGCTGTGCTCCCAATCTTTTCAAATCGTCCTTTCAAATCGTCGGAAAGTAAGGTAGTCCTCGAATTACGACTGCAACGGAGCCCAAAAGTTCTGTTGTTAAGCGAGACAGCTGTTCAATGAACGTTGCCCCATTTTGCTACCTTGCCTGCTACAGTTGTTAAATCAATTCCTGCAGTTGTGAAGTGAATAATACGGTTCTGAAGCAAATCCTGGCTTCCCCATGGAGAACATTTCTGACGCTAAGTGAGACAGTTGTTAAGTGAACTTTGCATTGTATTTTTCATCTGTCTTTTTGACTCTCTGGAGTTTTTAATTGTGACAGTATCTCCTTATTTACTAATCCACCCAGAGTCCTGCCATTGCAGCCCGATATAAAGTTTATACATAAATAAATGAAATGATCCAAACTCAGCTTTAAATGTGAATCTAGAAGTGGATATGGGTGGTCCTTGAATCACGACCACAATTGAGCCCAAAATTTCTGTTGCTAAGCGGGAAATTTGTTAAGTGAGTTTTGCCCCATTTTACAACCTCTAACTATTCCCGGGAAGGTGAAATTTTGCACACTCTTTGATACTGCTTTAGTTATATAATAAAATATTACGTAACGAAAGGCCTTAGTTATATAATAAAAACCAGCCTTCTGCAGCTTGGAGATTCTCAGCCATCCATCCTAGTTGTCCCAAAGGTGATTTTTCAGGAGGCAGCTGGACTTCCTTGTTTTTTTCTTTTGAAGACATTTCGCTTCTCATCCCAGAAGCTTCTTCAGCTCTGACTGGATGGTGGAGGAATGGAAGGATTGATACTCCTTGCAGACACAGCTGGTCATTTGCATCCTTTTAGAGGGTCGTTGAGGCCACTTGGAGTTTTGTCTCTGCCCTCAGTTGTCCCAGAGGTGCTTTTTCAAGAGGCAGCTGGACTTCCTGGTTTTTTTTTTCTTTGAAGATATTTCACTCCTCCTCCAAGAAGCTTCTTCAGCTCTGACTGGATGGTGGGGAATGGAAGGATTTATATTCCTTGCAAACAGCTGGTCATTTGCATCCATTTAAGAGAGTCGTTGAGGCCACTTGGAGTTTTATCTGTGCCTTCAGGGTTACCTGAATAGTGCAAATGGTTTCTATAGTTTGCAATTTTTCCCTCTGGAAATCCATTCCTCCTCCCACACCATTCAAGAGGGGTTCATCCCAAATTGTGTAGCTAAAAGTCTGTAGAGATTCTCAGTCATCCAGGTGATGGTTGTCCACCAAAGGTTCTTTTTTCAGGAGGCACTTTCTTGTTTTTTTTCTTTTGACAGATAAGCTTCCAAGTGGCCTCAATGACTCTCTTAAAAGGATGCAGACGACCAGCTGTCTGCATGGAGTATCAATCCTTCCGTTCCCCATCATCCAGTCAGAGCTGAAGAAGCTTCTTGAATGAGAAGCGAAATGTCTTCAAAAGAAAAAGCAAGAAAGTCCATTTGCCTCCTGAAAAAGGACCTTTGGGACTTCCACCACAATCGTTATTTTGAGCCTCTCTTTACAATAATGGTTAATAAATAGGACCGCCTCCTACTCACCCTTCAACAGCTGGAAGATGCCATCCAGCACTGTTATTTGATCAGGCCTGACCCCTTGTAAATTTTGGGAAATGGTATTGTGTCCTTCAGGGTCAAGTTTGCTTCAGCTTTATTTGCTTCAGATTTATTTCAAACATAATTGTTGTGTTGTTGAAAAAAAATAGGTGGGTGTATATTTGCCCGTGTATATGCACATGTTTTTGTTAAAAACAACAAAAAAGGACAGCTTGGGTAAACCATAAAATAACCCTAAATTATTATATGTCCCAGTGGCAGCCAAAGTGTTGCATAACATGTCACTATGTTTAGTCTCAAGCTTGGTTTCCTTGTTTTAATAATCGTAATTGTCATTTGGTGGGGGAGGAACAGTATTAACAGGGAAAAAGGCTGAAGTGAATGCAACATCCTTATGGAGAAGAAGCTAGGAATATTCACCCCAAATATGCTCACTTTGAGCCTTGGTGGTGCGGTGGTTAGAATGAAGCACTGCAGGCTGCTTCTGCTGACTTGCCAGCTGCCTGCAATTTGGCGGTTCGAATCTCACCAGGCTCAAGGTTGACTCAGTTGTTATGGCCTGCCAGCGGCTGGTGGAGCTGGCAGCAGAGTCGGACAGTAGTGAGGAGGTTGGGGAGGAACCCAGGCCAGTCCTGGAGGCTGAGGAAGATCCAGACGAGGGCTCTGCATCAGGGGCAGAAATGGGGCCAGGGCAGGCTGGCAGTCATCAGCTGCCTTTGGGCTCAGACAGCAGTGAGGTGGGGGAGCTTCTGGAACTGGTTCCCAGCCTGCGCATGTGCAGAGCTGCCAAAAGGAAGGAACAATTAAGAACTCAGGGTTGACGTGGGAGTAAGGCCACAGGTGGATGATGAATGGCCCCTCCCATCAGGATTAAAAGAGGAGCAAAAGGGGAGGGGGCTTTTGCAGGAAACAATTCACTCATTCGTCCATTCGTTCCAGCCTTGTGAAGATTTGTCTGTATAACCCAGCCCTTCCCTGTCAGCACCAAGTGTGGAATTTTATCGGGCGACGTTCCAGGATTGATAAAGGACTGAGCTCATTAGTCTACCTTCACAAGGCTGTGTGCCAAGCCATTGGCTGACTGTGAATGAAACCTTCATGTAATAAAAGAGGTTTTTGCCGGGACTCAGAATTGACTTAGTGCTTTTTGGGGAGGCCTAGGACATAGCATCAGCCTTCCGTCCTTCCAAGGTCAGTAAAATGGAGACCGAGTTTGTTGGGGGCAATATACTGACTCTGTAAACTGCTTAGAGAGGGCTGGAAGGCACTGTGAAGTGGTATATAAGTGTTATAGTGCTATTGCTATTTATTTATTAAATTTATTTTTATTGTTGTTCAGCTGCTAAGTCATGTCCAACTCTTTGCAGCCCTGTGGACCACAACATGCCAGGCCTCCCCTGACCTCCCCGTGTTCCAAATTTTGCCCAAATTCCATGTTCCTTGTGTCGATGACATTATCTAACCATCTTACCCTCTGCCATCCCCTTTCTCCTTTTGCAGGATCCAATCTGGGTCGGTTGCGGGGACCAGAGGTTTTGCCTCCAGTGCCCTAATCATCTTTATTGTTCTTCTCTTAGGTCTCTGGGCATTTTTTTAAATAGGAGTTGAAGTTTACAAGTCTTAAAGTTACTAAGGTTTGATTAGAACTTTGATCTTATCTACCATGGGAATCTTTGTCTTCTTCTGTACGTAGATATAGAGGTCAGTATTTCTCAGACTTGGCAACTTTCAGATATATGGACTTCAACTCCTGGAATTCCCTAGCTAGGAATGCTTAAATTTGCCTTAAAGTTGCTAAGGGGCATTGAGATGATAGATGATAGATGATAGATGATAGATGATAGATAGATAGATAGATAGATAGATAGATAGATAGATAGAGAGATAGAGATAGGTAGATGGATTGAGATATAGATGGATGGATGGATGGAGAGATGGATGGATGGATGGATGGAGATATAGATAGATGAATGGATGGATGGATGTAGAGATAGAGAGATGATTGATCGAAGATATGATCGTGATCGAGATAGTATTATGAATCGGACGATCGACGTGCGTCGTCGATCGATCGATCGAATGAAATGATCGATCGATCGATCGATCGATCGAAGAAATGATGACGATAATGATAGATCGATCGACGGATGATGAGATGGATGGATAGAGAAGATGAAAGATGGATGGATGGATGGATGGATGGATGGAGAAATAGATAGATGATTGATGGATGAGAGATGGATGGATGGATGGATGAGATAGATGGATGGATGGATAGATGGATGGAGAGATGGATGGATGGATGGATGGATGGAGAGATAGATAGATAGATGGGTGGATGGATGGATGGAAGATAGATGGATAGATAGATGGATGGATGGATGGAGAGATGGATGGATTGGTGAGTGGAGGGATGAATGGATGGATGGAGAGATAGATAGATAGACGGACAGACAGATGATATATATATAGAGAGAGAGATCAGAAAATGTTTTAATTTATTCACAAAAATAAAGTCAAAGAAAAGAACAATAACGCAAACAGAAACATTTTGTTGCCCTGCCAACAGCTTAACCCCCTTAGATCATTTTTTTCCAAAAACCACCCTTATTTATCCTAACTCTGGAGGAGAATCTGGAACGGTATTACACAACTATTCTTGCACGACGCCCAGTTTTCCTTCGCTTCCCACCCTTGTGTAATGAGATGGTTTATTGTCTTCTAGAAACCCTTGGTCACCAAGTTCTTCAAAATTTGTCCTGGGTGGCCAGTTTTCTCCTTGCATAATCTCACACTCCCCAAAGTCTGTTCAATTTTCAGTGACAGTTAATCATATTTAATTCCAGCAGATGGAAACGGCTGCAAATTCCTTGAAGTGAGGAATGGAGAACATTTACACTTCCAGGTGTTATTACGCTACGGTTGCCAACATCTGCAGCCAGCCTAGCAAATGGAAGAGGAAGTTGGCAACAGCTGGATGACAGAGGGTCCTTCTTTCTGCTCCAAGAAATGAATTTAGAAGCAGCTCAGTCCGATTCTGGAGGCCTTGCAGATGTCAGATAAGTATTTGTAATGATAACAGCAGCAGTAATGTTCACCATATGACAAAAAAGATGTCGAGACTTTGGAAAAAGTGCAGAGAAGAGCAGCTAAGATGATTAAAGGCCTGGAGACTGAAACATATGAAGAACGGTTGCAGGAACTGGGTTTGGCTGGTCTAGAGAAAACAAGGACCAGGGTGGACATGACAGCAGCATTCCAGTATGGGAAGAAATATCCGTCTGGTTCAGTTCCAAGCTCGGAGAAAGACACTGGAAACATGGAGGCTGATTGGAAAGATGGCTTAATGAAGAAGCAGAACCCCATGGGTTTGTGGTTCTGAGCAGCTGACCACATGCAGTTGAGAGTGGGAAGAGAGTTATACCTCCTCTGAGCTTTGCACTTGAGCTTCCTGTTCCTGTGCAAGAACATGTATTCTATCAGTTTTGGAGGGGTCATAGCTGGCTCCATAGGTTGTCTGAGCTCCCTGGTTTGGTTGAAGTTTGGACTGCTGAGATGACGCAATGAAGAGGCTTGTGTTCTGAAAGGGTGTTGTGCAATTCCTATTGTGGCTTAATAGCTTTTTCCTGTGTTGGATCTAGGGTGAGGGTATTTGCTTATGAATAGAGCTATCTGTCCAGGGGTGGGCATGGCTTCTTCTTTTTTTGCAGCACCCTCCCCCCATTTTTTGCCTCCTGGGCCTCAGGGGAGCCTCCTGGGAGGGGGGCATTTTTGCTTCCAGAAGACTTCCATGAAGGCAAAAATCGGAGCCGGGGGGGCACAGCTCCCCCTGCACTCCATTTTTGAGCCTCCTGGGCCACAGGGGAGCCTCCGGTGGGGTGCATTTTTGCTCCCAGGAAGGCAAAAAATGGAGTGTGGGGGAACAGCTCCTCCCCCCCATGAGCCCCCCCCCTTGCCTCCTGGGCTTTAGGGAAGCCTCCTGGGTGAAGCAGTAAGACAGCAAGGGGGATCCCAGCACAGCTGATCATCGGAACAGCTGATCGTTGGGAGGGGTAAAAAAGAAATACCTTAAGGAGCAACTGGGTTAGGTGGGTGTGGCTAGGTGGGCATAGTCATGTGACTGGGTGGGTGTGGCTTCTTTTTTTGCAGCAAACCCACCCCCATTTTTTGTCTTCTGGGCCTCAGGGAAGCCTCCTGGGCAAAGCAGTAAGACAGCAAGGGGGATCCTGGCACAGCTGATCATTGGAACAGCTGATCGTCGGGAGGGAGGAAAAAGAAATACCTTAAGGTGTGACTGGGTGGGCAAAAATGCAGACAGCAATGTTGGGCATGTGCGCAATGTTGCACATGCGTGATAAGGACTGACTGGGCAGGGAGGAGGGGGCAGAGAAGGGGGGCCCAGCCAGGGGCACGATTTGCCGGTTCTTTGAATTGCGTAAAATCATAACAACCGGTTCTATGGAACCGGCGTGAACTGGTAGAATCCCACCCCTTTATGTATCTTCATCTCTTAAGTGCTGACATCTGCTGAGGGCTATTAAGAAGAGTGGGAGCTGCTTTCTATCTCAATTTCCATTTCTATCTCCATTTCTCCCTTTGAGGAAATATAACCATCTGCCCTTTTTAAAAAGTATTCCTCAAAATATTTAATTCTTCTAGGAGGGAGATGGTTTTCCATAGCAGTATTTGAGGGGCTCCTACAAAGAAGAGGAGTCCAGCTATTCTCCAAAGCCCCTGAAGGCAGGACAAGAAGCAACAGTTGGAAACTAATCAAGGAGAGAAGCAACCAGGAACTAAGGAGAATTTTTCCTGACAGTGAGAAGAACAATTAACCAGTGGAACAGTTTGCTACCAGAAGCTGTGGCTGCTCCATCATTGCAGGTCTTTAAGAAGAGATTGGATAGCCGCTTGTCTGGAATTGTGCAGGCTTTCCTGCTTGAGCATGGGGTTGGACTAGAAGACCTCCAAGGCCCCTTCAACTCTGTTACTCTTGTCCTTCTGCTTTGTCCTTTCACCCCTTAGTAGCACAGGACTCATTTCCCTTGGCTATCTAAGGAAGGGATGCGCATGCCAAAGCCTACAATTAGATAAGCCCCTGGAAGAGAAGAAAGGAGATAAAAGCTGTGAGCCTTTGACATTTAAGACATTTTAAGGAATTTTTGTACCGAAATTAAAGAAACCCATTGCAGGCTATTTTTCTGCTAATGTCCAGCATCAATATTCATATGTGCTTTCCTTTAGAATAGGACCAGAACATTTTGTTTGAACACAAACTGCACCGATTCTTCATTGTAATCCATTGTAAATAGCAATAAATGTCACCCCTGATTAACATCCCAGCTCTTCGTGTCTTTAGATCTCCTTGGCTGCTCTTACCCAGCACTCCAGCTCCTGCGGTCCTTGGATGAGACGGATAATCTAGACCCTTTTCAATTGGGTTTCAGGCCTGGCTACAGCACGGAGACTGCTTTGGTCGCTCTGTTTGATGATCTCTGGCAAGCCCGGGATAGGGGTCATTCCTCTATCCTGGTGCTACTTGACCCTATGGCGGCTTTCGATACCATCGACCATGGTATCCTTCTGTGGCGGCGAGGGAGTTGGGAGTAGGAGGCACCGTGTTGCGGTGGTTCACCTCCTATCTCTCTGGCCAGTCGCAGTCGGTGTTGGTAGGAGGACAGAGGTCGACCCCCCAGCCCCTCATTTATGGGATGCCTCAGGGCTCGGTCCTCTCTCCCCTCCTATTTAATATCTACATGAAACCGTTGGGTGAGATCATCCGACAGCATGGGGTGGGATATCAACAATACGCGGATGACACCCAGCTGTATATCTCCGCCCCATGTCCGTTCACTGAAGCAGTGGATGTAATGTGCCGGTGCCTGGAAGCTATGAGGTTCTGGATGGGAGTCAACAGGCTCAGACTTAACCCAGACAAGACTTAGTGGCTGTGGGTACTGCCCCCCAGGGACCATGTTGATTGTCCATCTTTGGTTCTGGGTGGGGAGAAATTGTGCCCCTCAGAACGCGTTCATAATCTGGGTGTCCTTCTAGATCCACAGCTGAAATTGGAGCAATGCCTATCAGCCGTGGCTAGGGGAGCTTTTGCACAGGTCCGCCTTGTGCACCAATTGCGACCCTACCTGGACCAGGAGGCTCTTCTCACAGTCACTCATGCCCTAGTCACCTCGCGACTGGATTATTGCAACACGCTCTACATGGGGCTACCCTTGAAGAGCATTCGGAGACTTCAGTTGGTCCAGAACACAGCTGTGTGAGCTGTTGTGGGTGTTCCGAGATACGCCCACATATCACCAATTCTCCGCGAGCTGCACTGGCTTCCTATTAGTCTCCAGATGCAATTCAAGGTGTTGGTCATTCCCAGGAGAATGAAGCTGAAGACACCAGCCTGAAGATGACGGATGAGATTTCGTCGAAACGTTGCCAAGGTATTCTCAATCTTACATGGGACAAGACCCGAATACACCAAGACCTACATATCTACATATACATATACACATACACATTCACATACACACATATATATATATACACACACATACATACATACATATACATACACACACACACACACACACACACACATATATATCAAACAAATTACTTTTCTACCCGCTATTTTATTATTGAAGCTGTTTAAAGAAAATTAGTGAATCATTAAAAATAGATGCTTGAGCCTCTGGGAAGAACAAACCGTGTTTTGCCAGCAAAACGAAGGCCCCCAGGCAGTACATGGTTCCCGAAGCTTTGCCAGAATATAGGGAGGCATTTGGGGTTGTGGAGAGAAGAGGACTGCCACCATCAAAGCATCAACAGCCACGAAGCGGTAATTGCTGTTTTCATCAAACTTCCACTTTCCCCTCCCTTCCCCATCACGGATAAATTGCTTTCTTTAATTGGGATGCTGTATCCACTAACATCAGGGGAGAAGAAACCCCATGACACTCAAGAGGAGCTGCTTTCTAAATAATCATCGATCAGGTGACATCACTAAGGTTAGAACATAGAACAACGAAATAGCAGGGTTGGAAGGGATCTTGGAGGTCTTTTAGACTAACCCTCTGCCCAAGAAATGAGACTCTATGCTATTCAGGGCAAATGGCAGTCCAGTCTTTTCTTAAAAACCTCCAGTGGCTGAGCGCCCACAACTTCTGGTGGCACGCTGTTCCACTGGTTAATTGTCCTCACTCTCGGGAAATCCCTCCTTAGTTCCAAGTTGCTTCTCTGCTTGTTGAGTTTCCACCTTTTGCTCCTTGTCCTGCCTTCAGGGGCTTTGGAGAACAGCTTGACTCCCCCTTCTTTGGGGCAGCCCCGGAGATATTGGAAGACGGCTATCATGTCTTTATTTTTCTTAAACTGGACATACTTGGTTCCTGCAACTGTTCTTCCTGTGTTTTAGCCTCCAGTCCCCTAATCGTCTTGGTTGCTCTTCTCTGCCCTCTTTCTAGAGTCTCCACAACTTTTTTACATTGTGGCGACCAGAACTGGGTGCAGAATTGCAAGTGTGGCCTTATAAAGGCCTTATAAAGTGGTATTAATACTTCACTTGATTTTGATTCTATCCTTCTGTCCATGCAGCCTAGGACTGTGTGGGGCTTTTTTGGCAGCTGCGCCACAATTTCAATTCAAATCTTCCCAGATGTCCCTCTGCCTACAACTCTGTGCTGAACTATGGATGGAAGAAGCAGAGGAGAACGGAATAACAGAGTTGGAAGGGACCTTGTAGGTCATCTAGTCCAACCCACTGCCCAAGCAGGAGACCCTATACCATTTCTGACAGATGGCAGTCCAGTCTCTTCTTGAAAGCTTCCAGGGATGAAGGTCCCACAACTTCTGAAGGCAACTTCTAATTGTTCTCCCTGTCAGAAAGTTTCTCCTTATTTCCAGGTTGAATCTCTCCTTGTTCAGTTTCCATCCGTCATTCCTTGTCTGGCCTTCAGGGGCTTTAGAAAATAGCTTGACCCCTTCCTCTCTTGGCAGCCCCTCAAATATTGGAAGACTGTTAGCTATCCAGTCTCCCCTGGTCCTTCTCTTCCCTAACTAGCCAGGCCCAGTTCCTGACACCGTCCCTCATATGTTTTAGTCTCCAGTCCCCTAATCCTCTTGGTTGCTCTTCTCTGCACTCTTTCTAGAATCTGTATATCTTATTTATAGTATGGTGACCAAAACTGGATGCAGTACTCCAGTGCTCTGGGTGTGGCCCAGGGGTGGGATTCAGATTTTTAACAACCAGTTCTGTGGGCATGGCTTAGTTGGTGGGCGTGGCTTGGTGGTCATGTGACTGGGTGGACGTGGCTTGGTGGTCATGTTATTGGCTGGGCGTGGCCAACTCAATATCACTCATATTGAGGCACGCATCTCTTCGCCTGGCCTCTCATGACTGTGGGGATGCTGCAACAGTCGTAAGTGGGAAAAAAGTCACTTTTTTCAGTGCCATTGTAGCTTTGAATGGTCACTCCACACAAGCAAAGTACCAGCAAAGGAGGGGAAAAAAACTCCAGAGACGTTCCAGAGACAGGAAGTCCAGTCCTGCCAAGAATGTAATAAGGGTTAACGGAGAGGCAGTTTCTGTAAGCAACACCAGAATGTTTCCTTCCTGCCTTCCTTACAGGATTAGCCCAGCAATTTCATCTAACAACCGGTTCTCCAAACTGCTTAGAATGTTAACAACCAGTTCTAGCGAATAGGTGCGAACTGGTAGAATCCCACCCCTGGTGTGGCCTTACTAAGGCTTTATAGAGTGGTATTAGTACCTCTTGATTGAACCCACCCCCCTGTTAATGCAGTTTAGGATTGCATTGGCAGCTTGACAGTTTGTAAAAATATGCAGCTTGGCCTCAGCCCTTGAAACGAAAAGAGCCGTAACGCAAAGCAAATTAAAAATAAATATATGCATGTTGTATGAATGGGGTATTTAGATTGCTGTGAAGTTGCTCTAACTTTTAATTGCTTTTGTTGTTTGTTTATTTGTTTCCTGCATAGCAGGGACACACTTCATGGAACAGGCATCATTAAGCCATTTATTTTCAGTTTTCTGTCTCCTAAGAGAATAACTGTAGAGGATATGCAGATGTTCAGTAGAGTGGGTTGGTTATGCTGGAGAGCCAAAAAGTTCATATCATCTTCTCCAGGTGTGTGAATCAGCCGAAAGATCCCATTAAACGGATTGATTGCTAACCAGCCTATTTTTATTTGTTTTATTTCTGTTTGTTTATTTGCATCCTGCCTTTGCTATTTTTATAAATAACACAAGGTGGCGAATATATCCCACACATCATCTTTCTCCTGTTTTACCCACAACAATAACCCTATGAGGTAGGCTTGGGCTGAGCAAGAGGGATTGGCCCAAAGCCACCCAGCTGGCTTTCATGGCTAAGGCGGGACTAGAACTCACCATCTCCTGGTGATTGACCCAAAGTCACCCAGCTGGCTTTCATGCCTAAGGCAGGACTAGAACTCACCATCTCCTGATGATTGACCCAAAGTCACCCAGCTGGCTTTCATGCCTAAGGCAGGAGTAGAACTCACCGTCTCCTGATGATTGACCCAAAGTCACCCAGCTGGCTTTCTTGCCTAAGGCAGGACTAGAACTCACCATCTCCTAGTGATTGGTCCAAAGTCACCCAGCCAGCTTTCTTGCCTAAGGCAGGACTAGAACTCACTGTCTCCTGATGATTGACCCAAAGTCACCCAGCCTGCTTTCATGCCTAAGGCAGGACTAGAACTCACTGTCTCCTGATGATTGACCCAAAGTCACCCAGCTGGCTTTCTTGCCTAAGGCAGGACTAGAACTCACCGTCACCTGGTGATTGGCCCAAAGTCACCCAGCTGTCTTTCATGGCTGAGGCAGGTCTAGAACTTCAAACAGTCACTAAATGAAGTATTGTGAAGACTAGCTGTAGAGTAAAACTTGAGTTATGGCTTAGGATGATGTACCCATCCAGGCTAGGGAGGTATGTTGATTGATTATAATGGTTTTTCTTCTGCTTGGTGTCATGATTTTGGACAGTTTAGGAGTGTTATAAAAACGCTACAGAGAACGCAAGCCCAGAAAATTACAACTGGAGTATTTTTAATTTGCTCCCTCATCCACAACCCCAGCATCAACTACAGAGTGATGAAGAATTTACAACAACCCGACTCCTTTCATTTCGGATTTCCGTTCTTTCAAAGCAAGCAGGATGCCTTCAAGAATTAATAGATCCTTATCTGGGAGTCACAGCAGGGAACATAAATGAGACTTTGCTGTGTTTGCATCGACACACTCCAATGCTGTAGAATTGGGTGTGGGAATTATGGACACACACCATAACGAGGCAACCCCAGGCCACCCCACTTGCTGGCCTTTTTTTATATCTGGGCCCTGTATTGGCCACGTTTCTCTCACTTTGATTAAGCCGAGATCCTGGATCCTTGTGGGGCCTTCCTTGTTGACTTCAAAGCAAGATGTCTATATATGCACGAGGTGGAAATGATTGTGCTCTCCTTCTCCCACTGGGGTTAAATTAGAACAAAGAAGGGACCTTGGAGGTCTTCTAGTCCAACCCCCTGTTTGAGAAGGAGACCAGGGGATGGACTAGAAGGGGACCCTATTCCCTATATGATTTCAGACAAATGGTAGCCCAGTCTATTTTGAAAGCCTCCAGTAATGGAGCACCCAAAACTTCTGAAGGCAACCTGTTCCATTGCTCTCACCATTAGCAAATCTCTCCATAGTTCCAGGTTGCGTCTGTCCTTGGTTAGTTTCCATCCGTTGCTTCTTGTCCTGCCTTCAGATGCTTTGGAGAATAGCTTGCTCCCACCTCCCTTAGATATTGGAACACAGCTCTTAATGACACCCCTCATCCTTCTTTTCATTAAATCAGCCACGCCAATTTCTGCAATGGTTCTTTGTATTTTACCAAGTTATACCTTTGAATGCAGTGTACTAGCCCCCAGGAAATGCTCACGGATATTTACGAAAGGTGATGGTTTTCAAACTTGGGTTTAGCTATTATGGCTAGCATTGGCACCTTTTATGAGAGGTTGGAGCTGATGATCCTAGCAGTGTTCCTCTGGTCGAGATCCTGTTCTTTTGCAACTCTCTACCGAAATTTGGGTTTGACCATAAACCACGCAGTTGAATCCCACAGGTGCTTTTTCAGGGGGCAGCTGGACTTTCTTGTGGTGGCTGTTTTTGAAGACATTTCACTTCTCATCCAAGAAGCTTCTTCAGCTCTGAAAGGATAATGGGGAGTGGAAGGGTTTATATTCCTTGCAGACAACTAGTCATTTGCATCCTTTTTGAAGGTCGTTGAGGCCACTTGGAGGTTCGTCTGTGTCTTCGGGGTCACCTGAGTACTGCAAATGGTTCCTGTAGTCTGCAATTATTTTCCCCTCTGGAAATCCATTCCTACTCCCACACCATTCCAGGGGGGCGGGTTTCATCCCAAATTATGTAGCTAAAAGTCTGTACAGATTCTCAATCATTCAGGTTCAATCATTGAAAAGCACCTTTGGGACAACCAAAACCTGAATGATTGAGAATCTCTACAGATTTCTTTACACACAGTTGAATGCAGCTTCTCTCAAGTTTGATCATCTGTGCTGGGGTGACACCACATGGCTATGTAGAATATTGACATGAAATTAATCTCACCAGCCAGTAAAACAAAAAACAAAGCAAGCAGGGATCTTTAATAATATTTGTAACAGAACATTAACCCATCATCTAATCACCAAGGGCCTTTCAATCAGCGCTTGTAATTCTTTTATAATCAAGTGTTCTATTTTATTGTTATGCAACCTTGTTCTACCCTTCTAAATACTGCAATGGGATAAAATAAATCTAGAAGGCAGGCTGTCTCCTCCTCCTTGTATTCTTGAGAAGACCACAGTCAATGACCTGTATCCTGCACCCTGAGTCCAAAAGAGGGCTGGGAAAATATCTACAGGCCCCTCACATCCCGGACACAAACTGTTTCAACTCCTACCCTCAAAACGACGCTATAGAGCCCTGCACACCAGAACAACTAGACACAAGGGCAGTTTTTTCCCCCTGAACGCCATCCCTCTGCTAAACAAATAATTCCCTCAACACTGTCCAAATATTTACAAAGTCTGCACTACTATTACTGTTAATCTTCTCATCACTCCTTATCGCCCATCCCCTCCCACTTGTGACTGTCTGACTGTAACTTTGTCGCTTGTATCCTTACGATTTATATGGGCTGTTTCCTAGTATGATTTGATGGCTTATTGTACCCCATGACTATCATTAAGTGTTGGACCTTATGATTCTTGACACTTGATGAATTCATCTTTTCTTTTATGTACACTGAGAGCATTTGCACCAAGACAAATTCCTTGTGTGTCCAACCACACTTGGCCAATAAAAGAACTCTATTCTATTCTATTCTGTTCTGTTCTGTTCTGTTCTACTCTACTCTACTCTACTCTACTCTACTCTACTCTACTCTACTCTACTCTACTCCACTCCACTCCATTCCATTCCATTCCATTCCATTCCATCCCATCCCATCCCATCCCATCCATCCTATCCTATTCTTATGGCATTTAATTTTGGTTCCCCGTGATGTTGAGACTCCAGAAAGAGTGCAGAGAAGATTAGAGGGCCTGGAGGCGAAATTGTATGATGAATGATCAAGAATGAAGAGAGGGACCACTTATTTCCCAAAGCACCTGAAGGCAGGACATGAAACAATGGATGAGCCTCATCCAGGAGAGAAGCAACCTGGAATTAAGGAGAAACTTCCAACAGTGAGGATAACTAACCAGTGGAACAGTTGGCCTTGAGAACTTGTGGGTGCTCCATCACTGGAGGTTTTTAAGAAGAGACTGGAGGGCCCTTTGTCTGAAATGGTAGAGGGTCCCCTCCAGGTAGATGTAATTTAATTCATGTTGGGATTGTGATGGAAACACCGCATTGTTTATGAAGACAGACGGTGCTATTTCTTCTCTTGTTTTATGTGACTTGTCTAATTTTTAACTATATTGTATTTAAAGTCTTGTACAATATAGCGGGTGGGATATATATTTTGCCAGGCGGCGGGATATAAATATTTTAAATAAATAAAATGGAATAGACCCATCTGCTGCTTTGTAGTGCTGCTATTGTTGCTTTTTAAAAGCTTGCAACTTAAAAAGCGAGATGTTCGTTCAAGAAAAGGGATCTCATTAGCAATCTTAGTTTAACCTGTAGGGACGTTCCATAATCTCCCCTATGCCAGCTTGGATAAAACCTTTTATTACATTTTTTTTCCTTAAGAGTTGGCATTTAGCAGCTGCTGACACTTCAAATCATTTCCATTTAATAACATTCTCCCCTGCTGTTTTAGCCTATCCAAATAGGAAATCAGAAGGAGATAAAATTTTAATAAACAGAAAAACATATTGTGGCAAAGGCCTTTCCCTCCATACGTGCAAATACTTTAATAGTATATTTCTGGTAGATATAGGGCTGATTTCTCTAAATATCAGCTCCAGCGAGACTTTGGAAGGGGCAGGGAATAAGACGAATAATATAGTAAGAAAAACTTACTATACAAGGTAGTTCTTGACGTACAACAGTTCCTTTAGTGACTGTTCAAAGTTAGAACAGCAATCAGAAAAGTGACTCGTGACCGTTTTTCACACTTAAGACCAGGGATGGGATTCTACTGGTTCGGACTGGTTCGGACAAACCAGTAGCTCCTCTGAGTGTTCCCCGCCCACAGGCCCTGCTCTTTCCTGTGTTTTGTTTCCTGGTTATTTTAGCACAGCTGAATTGCACAGCAGAGCGATTTGCCACGCCTCAGCTGTTTCAGTCACCGGGGCTGCAGTAGAAGGTCAGTAATGGCATTGAAAATGCTTTTTTTAAATGTAGAGCATGCACACTCACTAAGGTTGTGTCAGCCTCCAAGATTTCTGCTTGACTCTTTCCAGCTGCCATAGAAATGGGGGAGGAGGAATAGTTGAGCCTTGTGCGGGGAAGAGTGCTGGAGGTTCAAGTTGTGTGAATTGTAAAAGTTGGGATGATTACTTGCTTACTGCGCAAATGCAGACACTTATCTTTTCTAGGCCAAGGTCAACCATCTTGGCATACCAGTTATCTGACATGCCACCTGAAAATGTACCCACATGACATTATACACACCCCAAATTAACAGCTAATCAGAGTTAGAAGAGTCCTTATAGGTCATCTAGTCCAACCCACCGCCCAAGCGGGGGACCCTACACCATTTCTGACAGATGGCAGTCCAATCTCTTCTTGAAAGTCTCAAGTGATGGTGCTCCCACAACTTCCGATGGTCATTTGGAAAAATCCTTTCTTGGTGAGCACCTAGAAGCCAAGAGGAACAGATGTGCCAAATTTCAAGTTTGTAGGCTTTACGGTGCTGGAGATCATACATATTATATATATTACATTATATATATATAATATATTAAATTTATTTGCCTCCCACCTTGTTTTCAAACATTTCTATCTCTTTCTTGCAAGTTATACTTTTAGGGCCCTCTATAATATCCTTTTCAATTTCATTCAAAAGAAATTTTTGATTTTCCTCAATACTTTTTGGTTGCCGGATAAGGTTAAGTAATTCTCACAGTTCTCGAGTCTGCAGATCATAAATTCCTTTTGATGTAACCATCAGACGATTTCTAGTGGTTAACCTTCAAAGGCTTCTTATCAGTGACTTATCAACCCAGAAATGGCTTCCCACAGGAAAGGCTAGTTTGAGCTAGCTTCCACATCTTCTTTGAGAATCGATTTCAGCCAAATTCTTCACATTTTGACACTTTCCATGGACACTGTAGTCACCCCTTTGCTATACACTACAAAATAATAAAGGCTTACAAAGCTGGAAGCACGTATTTTTATTTCCCTTTAAATGGATTAAAAATGAACTTACCTGACAAGCATAACGCTTGCAGTTCTGAAGTTTTTTTTTAATGTTGAAGAAGTAATAAGGAAATTCAACTCCATGGTGATTAAAAACATGCCAGGTCAAACTTTTGAGTTCTTAAAAAAAAAGGACTACATGAAAGGCTCAAAACAGGGTCTAAAGCACCTGTAAGCCAGACAAGGAAGAATGGATGGAAACTGAACAAGGAGAGATTCAACCTGGAAATAAGGAGAAACTTTCTGACAGTCAGAACAATCCACCCATGGAACAGAAGTTGCCCTCAGAAGTTGTGGGAGCGCCATTACTTGAGACCTTCAAGAAGAGACTGGACTGCCATTTGTCAGAAATGGTGTAGGGTCTTCCACTTGGGTGGGGGGTTGGACTAGATGACCTACAAGGTCCCTTCCAACTCTGATTATCTGTTATCTGTTATGGTGGAACCTGCGATTCCTACCTGGTCACAAGAAACTGCAAAAATATTTATTTCTGCTCTCTCTCTCTCCCCTCTCCATCTCTCCCTCTCCCTCTGTCTCTCTTCCTCTCTCCCCCCTCCCACCCTCTCTCTCCCTCTCCCTCCCTCTCTTTCGGTCTCTCTCCCTCTCTCTTTATTCCTCTCTCCCCCTCTACCTCCCTCCCTCTTCCCCCCCTCTCTCCCTTTCTCTCCCTCTCTCTCACGCTCACAGAGGAAGGGATGGAGGAGGGATGGAGAGAGAGAGAAAGAGAGAACTGCTGTTTGGAATTCCTGAGGCTGATCTCAAGATCTCTCTTAAATCCAGAGAGAATCCCGAGAGAGTGACTCTGAGATGACAGGGATGGCAATCAAATTTAACATTTTTCCTCTGCCCCTCGTGTTACTTCTCTGTGTGTTTATGGGTCTGTGTACACTTGGAAGCACACTGCTACACAATGCTATGGGTCATATGACCAGGAGAGGAAAGAGAGAGGAAGGCTTAGAACAGAGCCTTCCCCACTGTGTCTCTTGTAAGGGTACATAAAGGAAAAGAAAGGAATCCTCGTGGATTTTACTCTACTAGTCATTTGCCAACTCTAAACAGCATCACTCATCTCCGATTGAAGGCCATGAGCCAATGCTGTCAGAGGACATTTCCACGGCCATGTGGCTAGTGAGGCATCGCGGAGCGCTGTTTCCTCCCCACCAAAGTGGTATCTATTTATCTACTTGTGTGTGCATGCTTTTAAACTACTAGGGGTGCAGGAGCCAGAGCAAATATCGGGAGCTTTCCAGATGTCAATCCCAGCGTTTTAACCACTGACCCATCCTGCCGTCCTTAGGGATACCTGGGGGAGTTTTTTTCTGGAACATTTTTCTCTGCATTTCTTAGCCAGCTTCTGCCTTGTAGCCAAATGTGTTGCCGTTGTGTTCATTTTATTCCAAAAGTGATCCACTTGTTAGACAAACCAACAGATGGACAGATAAAGCTCTGAGCCCCTTTATAGATTATGCATCTAACTTCTGATGGGTTTAGAAAAACCTAAAGAAGGCTAAAACACAACTCACAACACAGAATTAAATCTCAAAGAAGCTGCAGGGATTGGTGGCTTCTTGGCCCTTTATATATGGTGGAATTCCAATTCCCGTAAGGCCTGACTAGCGTAACCAACAGTAAGTGATTATGGGAGCTGTGGTTGAAAAGCAACTCAAAGATCACACAATTGTGCATCTATGCAAATAAGCTTTGCTTCAGTTAATGGGACTGCTGAGTAAATATGTAGGAAATTGCACTGTTAATTTTTCTCTGGTATCTGTGCCAGCAAAAGCTCCAAGTTAACTTGATTTTCCATAAAAAATTCATCAGAACAAAAATATCAAGTGAGTTTCTAATAGCTAGAAATGTAATGAATGTGAGCAACAGATATATGGATGGGTGGATAGATAGAGATGATAAATACATTATGATGATGGATGGATGGATGGATGGATGGATGGATGGATAGACAGATAGATAGATAGATAGATAGATATAGATAGATGATATATAGATGATATTGATAGATAGATCAATAAGATAGATGTAGATGGATAGATGATAGACAATAGATGATTGATAGAGATGATAGATAGATAGCTAGATAGAAAGATAGAAAGATAGAAAGATGGTAGATGTAGATAGAATGATACATGATAGATAGATGGATAGATAGATGATTGATAGAGATGATAGAGATAGATATATAGATAGGTAGGTAGGTAGGGAGGTAGGTAGGTAGGTAGGTAGATAGATAGATAGATAGACAGACAGACAGACAGACAGACAGACAGACAGACAGACAGGTTTGGAGAGGGAGAGAGGTAGATGGATGATAGATAGATAATAGATGATCAATAGATGGTAGAGATAGATAATAATAATAATAATAATAATAATAATAATAATAATAATAATTTATTCGACTTGTATGCCGCCCTTCTCCCTAAGGACTCAGGGTGGCTAACAATAAAACAGGACCAAATTTACATAAAACAAACATTAAATATAACAAGTCAGAATAAATAACAATAAAAGATTAAAACATTAATTAAAATAATTAAAACAGTAAAAAAATCCCACCAGGGTCATTCCAGGCCAGCCTGTTGAAATAACCAAGTCTTTAGGTCCCGGCGGAAGGAGCGGAGGTCAGGGGCCAAACGGAGATCCACGGGGAGATGGTTCCAGAGGGCGGGGGCTCCCACGGAGAAGGCCCTAGCCCTGGGAACCGCCAGCTGATGATATCTGACCGATGGTATCACCAGGAGGCCCCTCCTGTGGGAGCAAACAGGACGATCGGCATATGATGATACTGGCAGGAGGCATCCCCCAAGTACCCTGGACCCAAGCCATTTAGGGCCTTATAGGTGGTTACTAGCATCTTGAAGCTAACCCGGAAGGCCACTGGCAGCCAATGCAGGTTGCGCAGGAGGGGTGTAACATGGGAGTATCAGGATACTCCCATCACAGCCCACACGGCCGCATTCTGCACCAACTATAGCCTCCGGGTAGTCCACAAGGGCAGCCCCCTGTAGAGAGCGTTGCAGTAATCGATCCTAGAGGTGATGAGCGCATGAGTGACCATTCGAAGGGCATCTCGGCTCAGGTAAGGGCGTAGCTGGCATACTATATGAACCTGGGCAAAGCCCCCTGGCCACAGCCCCACCTGCTCCTCCAAAGAGAGCTGTGGATCCAGAAGGACGCCCAGGTTCCTCGCCCTATCCACAGGGGGCAACACCTCACCCCCTATGGCCAAAGATGGAACATCACCAAAAAACCGAGATGCCGGTAAGAACAGCCACTCCGTCTTGGTTGGGTTGAGTTGGAGCCTATTTCTCCCCATCCAGACCCGTACCACCTCCAGGCACCGGGACATCACAGAGAGAGCATCACTGATCTGGCCTGGGGTGGAGATATAAAGCTGGGTATCATCGGCATATTGATGATACCTCACCCCAAAACCTCGGATGATCTCACCCAGCGGTTTCATGTAGATATTAAACAGGAGAGGCGAGAGGACCGACCCCTGTGGCACCCCACAAGTGAGGGGCCTTGGGGCCGATCTCTGCTCTCCTGCTAACACCGACTGTGAGTGGTCTGAGAGGTAGGAGGAGAACCACCACTGAACGGTGCCCCCACCCCAACCCCTGGAGCTGCAGAAGGATACCATGGTCGATGGTATCGAAAGCCACTGAGAGGTCTAATAGGACTAGGACAGAGGAAAAACCCCTGTCCCGAGCCCTCCAGAGATCATCCATCAGCGCAACCAATGCTGTCTCTGTGCTGTGTCCGGACCTGAAGCCCGACTGATACGGGTCTAGATAATCAGTTTCCTCCAGGAACAAGGGGAGTTGCTGCACCACCATGCTCTCAACAACCTTTGCTAAAAAGCGAAGGTTGGAGACTGGACGATAGTTATCTAAAACGGCTGGGTCCAGGGCAGGCTTCTTGAGGTCTCACCACCGCCTCCTTCAAGGTAGCGGGGAAGACTCCCTCACTCAGAGGCATTGACAACTGCCTGGAGCCAGCCGCGTGTCACCTCACTGGAGGCGTAAACCAACCAGGAGGGACACGGGTCCAATAAACACGTGGTGGAGGACAACCTCCGCATGATCCTGTCCACTTCATCAAGGGAGACCGGGTCAAACTCAACCCAGATAGAATCAACCAGACCTGCCGCCACCCCATCATCAGACCACTGCCAGTCCGAGTCCAAGCCGGCCCGAATCCAAGCGACCTTATCCGCCAGATGTAAGCTAAATTCCTCTGCTCTGCCCTGCAGGGGGTCCGCCCCCTCCCTCAACTGAAGGAGGGAATGGGTAACCCTAAACAGGGCCACAGGGCGATCATCGGCAGACGCAATCAAGGCAGAGGAGTAAGCACGCCTCGCCGCCCTAATCATTTCCAGGTAAGTCCTAATATAGGGCTCTTCGAACGGCTCATCCTCCACCTGCTCTCTAGGCATCTTCTCCGCCGTTTCATCCCCTGGAGCTCCTCCGAGAACCAGGGAGCTGACCGGGGTCTGCGGCAGGAAAGAGGATGGAAGGGGACAACCCGGTCGAGTGCCTCCAAGGCCGCCTGTTGCCAGGCGGCTGCCAGCGCCTCGGCCGAACTGTGGTCGAGGGAGGTGGGCAAGAATCCCAGAGCCAGTTGAAACCTCTCTGGGTCCATCAGGTGTCCGGGGTGGAACCATCGAATTGGCTCCTCATCCCAGCAGCAAGGGACAGCCACCTGAAAGACTAGCCACAGGAGATAGTGATCCATCCATGACAGGGGTAGGGTAGATACAGAACCCACCCCCAGATCACTACGCCAGTGTCCCAAGATAAAAACAAGGTCGAGCTTGTTCCCCCCCTCGTGAGTGGGCCCTTGAATCACCTGAGTCAGGTCCATGGCTGCCATGGATGCCATGAACTCCTGGGCCAAACCCGATGACCCCCCGAGAGATGGCAGATAGATGGATGGATGGATGGATGGATGGATGGATGGATGGATGGATAATAGATCGATCTACCAAAAAATGTTGTAAAAATCCAGTCAGTCAGTCATGATTAACCTGTTTTATAATGGTGACAGATTATGACCATGATAGGCAGGCTCCATAACAATCATAACTCGAGGACTACCTGCAGAATAAAGTAGAGTTTGGGAAATATTAAGTGTTGCAGAACAGCAGTCCCTCAACCTTTCCAGCTGGGCAGCCTGGCTCAGGAGGGTGGGGAAGGATGTGTGAGCGGCAGGCACGCATGCACCCTCCACTCATGCAAATGGAGCTTTGAAGCAAGCGGAGGCCCCTTGCGCCATGTGCAAGAAGTGCCACTCGTGGGAGTGGCAGGAACTTTTCCTTGCATGTGAAGTTCCACTCGTGCCAGCAGGGGGCGCTCGCTCACTCATGAAGCTCCATTGCCATGAATGGAGCTTTGTGCCCATGTTTGTCCATTTCTCCCCAGCCCAGTTTCAAACTGGGATCCCCAGTTCAGAGGTGATATTCAGCCGGTTCTGATCGCTTCTGGAGAACCGGTAGTGGAAATTTTGAGTCGTTCAGAGAACTGGCATAAATCCCACCTCTGACTGGCCCCGCCAACTCCATCTCTTCTCTGCCTCCCATTGAGTTTCAGCTGATCGGCTGGGTCTCCTTTGGTTGCCCTGCACAGGAGAATGGAGCTGGAAAGCAGGTTAGTGGGGTGGGGAGGGAAGGGGGATTTTGCAGTATATCCTTCCCCTGCCACGCCCACCAAGCCACGCCCACAGAACCAGTAGTAAAAAAATTTGAATCCCACCACTGACCCAGTTATAGAACATGTGCAGAGGACAACTCTGGGAAGACACCACTATTTTTTTTTTACAATGATTGGTTGGATTGCAAAGAAAGAGAAACCTCAAACAATCAAGAAAGCAAAAGAATTTTATAACAGTCGAGTGTTATCAAGTATCAATCCTAGTCTCTGTTGTTGTACCTGTTTTTTGATATAATTTTTATTAAATAAAATTTTACCAAACTAAAAGCAATACAATCAATTAGAAAAGAAGCAAAAATAAAATAAAATAAAATATAAGAGGGGATATATAACTCTCATAAATATGTGCAGTAGTTTAACCTCCATTGAGCTGGCTGTTTCTATTCATGTAGCTCAGCCATATTTTTTTTCCATTTCCCTGATAATTCCTGGTCCATTTATTCTACTCCAATAAATAATGAAAAGGCTGTTTAGCTAAATTGAAAAATGCTGCCTCTCATTTCTTCTCCCTCGGTCCTGAAGATTACCTGCAACCACATTTGCTGATTAATTTAAATATTGGAACAGTTCTTTGTTAGCTTCTGGAAAGTAATCCTTTCTCTAAAATTACCCCTAAAATGCACCCGCAGTTTGTTCCTCGCAGTTGGAATAAAGAGCTGTGGTGACAGTGCAGTACTGCAGGCTCCTTCTGCTGACTGCCGGCTGCCTGCAATTTGGCAGTTCAAATCTCACCAGGCTCCAGGTTGACTCAGCCTTCCGTCCTTCCGAGATGGGTCAAATGAGGACCCAGATTGTTGGGGGGCAAGAGGCTGACTCTGTAAACCGCTTAGAGAGGGCTGGAAAGCACTGTGAAGTGGTATATAAGTCTAAGGGCTATTGCTATTTTCCTTCCTTCCTTCCTTCCTTCCTTCCTTCCTTCCTTCCTTCCTTCCTTCCTTCCTTCCTTCCTTCCTCTCTTTATTCCCTTTCTCATTTTCCTTCTTGGTGGTGGCAATGGTTAGAATGCAGTATTGCAGATTAAGTCTGCCCACCGCCAGCAGTTTGATCCTGACTGGCTCAAGGTCGACTCAGCCTTCCCTCCTTCCGAGGTGGGTAAAATGTGGACCCCAAATTGTTGGGGGCCAGAGGCTGACTCTGTAAAATGCTTAGAGAGGGCTCGAAAGCACCATGAAGCGGGATATAAGTCTAAGGGCTATTGCGATTGCTCGGGAGGGATATAGTTTCTTATGATGGCAGAATTTGAAACTCATCTAGTTTCAAAGTGGAGAAGATGCGAGCAAGGAAACTTTTATCATCAGTTTCACTTTATTAGGGATGTGCACAATTCATCCATCAATTAATTGGACACATCTTTAAACTATTACATTGGGAGAGATGGTATCTGACTTGGATATAGAAAGACCATGGTCTGTTTATCTGGAGATAGATAGATTGAGGGGTGACATTGTCACTGAATCAGTAAAAATGGTGGGTGTCACTAAATTTTGGGGAACACCATGGTAAGGGAATACTGGGGCATCAGCTGACCAGGCTTCCATGCAAGGGAAGAGAAAGAGAGAAAGAGAAAGAGGGGGAGGGAGGGAGAGAGAGAAGGAGATTGTTTATTTAGCATACAACAAAAATGTTAAAAAGCACATCACAATTACAATCTCAGTGAACAAATATGAACCTTATTTACTTCATTTACAGATTCAAAAGCAGGCTATCTGTATAGTCAGCACGTGATGGAGTTGCATAGAGAAAGTCTTTGGGGCCTCCCTGATATGTGCTCAAAGAGAGAGAGAGAGAGAGAGAGAGAGAGATAAAAAGAGAAAGAGTGGACAAGGACAGAGAAAGAAGGAGAAAAGGGAGAGAGAGAGGGATAGAGAGAGGCAGGAAAAGAAAGAAAGAGAGAGAGATGAAGGAAGAGAAAGAAAGTGGGTGGGAGGAAGGAAAAGGAAAGGAAGGTTGAGTTATTGGCTGGAATGGAGGGTTGCTGGAATGCTGAAAGAATGAAGGAAAAGAAAGAAAGAAAGGAAAGGAGGGAGGGAAGAAAGAAAGAAAAGAAAGAAAGAAGAAAGAAGGAGGGAGGGAGGGAGTAAATTGAGGCAGTTCTCCAGCTCCAATTAAAGAGAGGCCCTCAAAAGTTGGACGGAAAGACAGCTTAATTCAACCAGCATTCAAACGAAACCAGATCACAGTTTAGCACCAATGGCGTAAGCCCAGCTGCGACACAGGAAACGTGGATGCAGGAGATGTGGATGTGTCAACTAAAAGGCACACAAGACACACAAAATAGTTTGGTCTCCACTCGAGGGTGACTGAAAAGCAGAGGAATGTGAACAAAAGGGGGGGAAAGGATTTTATTTTTTAAAAAAAATTGCTACTGCTATCACTTCTCATGCTCTTGATGCCATCTCTCCTTTCCCCAGTGCCAAGGCAGAGGTTTATAACCTTCTGTTGTGGTTCGCCAGCAGTCGGTGCAGATGGCAGCAGAGTCAGACAGAGGGGGAAAACGGGGACCAGTCAGGGAGCCTGGAGAGGACTCGGACGAGGGTCCTGCATCCGATGCAGAGATGGGGCCAGGACCATCTGGGAGGGTGGGGTGCTGCCTCCGGAGCCTTCAGAATCTGGCAGCAGCGAGGCAGAGGAACAAGGGGAGCCTGTTCCCAGTGCGCGATGTGCACAGAGCTGCTAGAAGGCAAGAGCAGCTGAGACAAAAGGGGCGACTCGGGAGTAAGGCTGAGAGGTGATTGTCCCTCCCATAAGGGATAAAAGTCAGGCCAAGATGACAAAACCTCTGCAGGAAGCAAAGTCGTTCGATAGTTTCCGAGTCCTCCTTGAAGCTCTTTTGTACTTTGGATGGTTTTTTCTGGTACTTCGGTTGGTTTCTGTTATCATTAATTGGAGACTTCTGTTTTGGGCAGCCTTCCACAGCACTGAAAGGCGTGTGCTTATCTTGGGGAACTGTCTAAGATTAGTTCTGGCTGGGAATGAAAGCAATTCCCAGTGTTGTGATAAAATAAGTTTTGCTTTTAAAACAAGTTTGATATTAATTCCATTTGATGAAGCCTGGGTCAGAACACCTTCTTTCCTGTCTGAGCCTATTAAAATTTAAAGCACTTTGCAGCTGCTGCTTCATTTCCATGCAGGAACCTGACATTGGACTCCCCTTGTAAGGCCTGGGAGTTAAGGCCTCTATAAACCTCAAAGGGTTGCCATATCTGTGGAGCAGAAAAGCAGTGGGGGGGGGCAGCTGAAAGCCCTCAACTTACAACAGTTCATTTAATGTCTGTTTGAATGTCCAACGGCACTGAAAAAGCCACTTATCAGCATTTTTACACACTTGATGATCATTGCAGAATTTCCACGGTCACAGGATCACAATTTGGCTGCTTGGAAACTGACTCATACTTGTGACGGTTGTAGGGTCCCAGAGTCATACGGTCCTCTTTTGCAACCTTCTGACAATCAAAGTCAAATGGGGAAGCCAGGCCCACTTAACATCCAGGTTCCTAACTGAAGAACTTGTTTTAAAGAAAGAAGATGAAAAATGAATAGGAAAGAAAGAAGGGAGGGAGGGAGGGAAGAGAGAAGGAAGAAAGATGGGAAGGAAGGAAGGAGAAAAGAGAGAGAGATAGGGAGAGACAAAGAGAGAAAGATAGAATGATGAAAGAGAAAGAAAGAAAGAAAGAAAGAAAGAAAGAAAGAAAGAAAGAAAGAAAGAAGGGAGGCAGGGAGGAGAGAAGGAAGAAATATGGAAAGGAAGGAGAAAAGAGAGAGTTTGATAGAGAGACAAAGATCAGAAAGAAAGAAAGAAAGAAAGAAAGAAAGAAAGAAAGACAGACAGAAAGAAAGAAAGAAGGGAGGCAGGAGGAGAGGAAGGAAGATTCTGGGAAAGAAGGAGAAAAGAGAGAGAGGATAGAAAGAAAGAAAGATAGAATCTCATTTGAAAGAAAATCCCAGAAGACGAAAGAAAATGCTGAAAGAATCCCTAAGAAAGAAATATGGAGGGGAAGTTCCTCTCAGAAGAAATATTGGAAGTGAAGGCGAAAAGAAGGAGAAAGTTCTCTTTCAAGAGAGAAAGAAAGAAAGATCAAACAATTCCCGCTAGAAGGGCATTGAGAGGAGAGAGAAGAAAGAGAGCCTATAGAGACATAGAATGATGAAAAGAAAGGAGGGAATGAAAAAGAAAGAGGAATCCTGGAAGGAAAGAATTGAGGAAAAGTGAAAAGGAAACTGCAGTGATCCACTTAACAACTGTGACAAGAAAGGTCATGAAAGGGGGCAAAACTCACTTAACCAATGTCTCGCTTTGCACCATAAATTCTGGGCTCAGTTGTGGTCATAAGTCGAAGACTATGACCTTTCCAATGTTGTGCCTATGATCAAATTTGGAGCTTGGTTACCTTAGCTGGGCAGGTTTCCAAGGAAAAGGCCCCGGAGAAGCACCGGAAATCCTTCATCGTTGCTCTTCCGCTCCACCTAGGCACCGTGATTGAATGCTCAAGGGCCTCTTCCATGGAAATTCAGTTCCTGAGATGCAAGAGACTCGATTTTGAGCATCTGGGCCCTTTGAAGTTTCCTCCTTGTAGATTCGTTGAAGAGCCCAGCATCTTCTTCCCTCGAGGCCAGGAAGAACCCCAGGTCCTCAAGGGTGGGTGGGTTTTAAGTCCTCTTCGCTCTTCTGTGAGTTTTTCCTTCTTTCCATGCTCCCCCTTCCTCCTTCAGGTGAGATTTTGCATTTAATGGCACAGAAATATCTCTAGACTGCAAAGGAGAACATTATCCGCCTTCGTAGGTTCTTTCCTGTTACTAAGTCCAGATCACCATGCAAGGTGTCCTTCAAGTCCATGTGAAGTGTTATGTATGCAGAGTTTGAATTGACTGGTTGTTCTTGTAAAGTGTTTGAAATCATTGGTTTAAAAGTGCGGGAAAACCCTGCACTCTGATTGGCTGTCAGCCGAGGCAGCCGGCTATATATAGCTGCCTCGGCTAAGCCAAATTGGGTCCGTTCTGAGCTGAAGTCATAAACTTTGAGTTGAAGCACTCCGCGTCCTGCCTCTCTATGTGAACTTAACATGAAGGACTCCTTTGGTATTTAATATTAAACAGGATTCAACCCAGAGGTGGTGAATTCAGCCGGTTCGGAGTGGTTTTGGACAACCGGTAGCAGAAATTTTGAGTAGTTGGGAGAACGGGCCAATCCCACCTCTGATTAGCCCCGCCAACCCCATCTCTTCTCTGCCTCCCATTGAGTCCCACTTGATCGGCTGGGTCTCCTTTGGTTGCCCCGCACAGGAGAATGGAGCTGGAAAGCAGGTTAGTGGGGTGGGGAAGGAAGGGAGATTTTGCAGCATCCTTCCCCTGCCACACCCACCAAGCCACGCCCACAGAACAGGTAGTAAATTTTTTTGAATTCCACCCCTGATTCAACCTGCTGGGTCGGCCACTGGGACCAGAGGTTTTATCTTCTGAATGTTTGGACTTCTGCTGGAGCCCATCCTCAGAGAACTTCTCTCTACCTGAGTGTGTGCTTTGGGTTTTTTTTCTAGGCATAGTGTTTGCGTGCGCCATTTTATTTGTTGATTGGGGTGTTGGTGACCGGCTATTAAGTCATGGGCTGTTGTTTCCTTGTGCAGCCAAGCCCTTGGCTCCTAAGTACCAGATAAGCTGCGGGTAAATCAGCACTCCTGCTGACTGATGAGGGGCCCGTTTCCCATCGATCACTTCTCTGGCTGTTTTTGAGCCTGCTCGTCCAACAATCTTAGTAGCTGAGAAATTGAATGTGAGGCCCTTGTTCGTTGCAATGTGAGGCTACCAGTGAGTTTGGGTCTCCTTGTCTGAACGCACGCTTGTGTTCTTGCAATCTTTCTTGCAATCAACAACTAAAAAGCCACACGCAACAAGCAGGGTGGGCTTCAAAAATTTTAGCAAGGGGTTCTCTGCCCAGTTGATGGGTGGGCGTGGCCATAGTGGGTGTGACCTAGTTGGCCTCCTGTACTATGGTGGTGGGGGAGGGCGTTTTTGCCATCCCCGAACTCTGGAGGCTCTCTGGAAGCCAGAAACGGGCCCATTTCCGCCCTATCCGAGCCTCTACGTGCGCCCTGCACTTACCTGCATCCAAAACGGAGCTGCGTGGGGACACCTGGGAGGGGCAGGGTGGGCGGAGCTAGCCAGGAGTGGGATTTGAGGGTTCTCTGAACTGCGCAGAATCTTAGCTAAGGGTTTTTCCCCGAACCCCTGCAAACCCCCAGCAGCACCACATAAATGCTACACCTAGAATAGCCCAAAGCGCCCATTCCGTTAGAGAGAAGTTGCCTTCGGAAGTTGTGGGAGCTTCATCACTTGAGATATTCAAGAAGAGACTCCCATCTGTCAGGAATGGTGTAGGGTCTCCTGCTTGGGCGGGGGGTTGGACTAGATGATCTAGTCCCCCCTCTGGAATCAACTACCCCTTGAGTTGCGCCTGGCCCCTGATCTCCACTCCTTCCGCCCCGACTTCAAAACATGGTTATTCTTACAATCCAGCCTGGACTGACACGGGATTGGGGTTTTAATTTGAAAGGTTATTTGGCCTTGATTTAATACTTTTTAAATTTGTTTTTAACTTTTGTATTCTTTGTTTTTATGTACACCGCCCTGAGTCCCTTGGGAGAGAGGGCGGCTTATAAGTCCAAATAAACCTAAAACCTAAACCTATCACGTCCCTTCCAACACTTATTATCTGTTATCTGTTATCTGATTTCTTGGAAAGCTTCAGGTTTTCTCCAGTCCGGCCACATCAGATGAGTTGCAGAGTAATTCAAGTGAAATAAAAAACAAAGAGATGCAACCTAGAAGTAAAGAGACATTTCCTGACAGGAAGAACTATTAACCAGTGGAACAATTTGCCTCCAGAAGTTACGGCTGCTGCATCACTGGAGGATTTGAAGAAGAGATTGGGCACCCATTTTTCTGGAATGGTATGGAGATTCCTGCCTGAGCAGGGGGTTGGACTAGATGACCTTCAAACATCCCTTCCAACGCTGTTAATTCTGTTCTGTTCTGTTATGACATAGAATAAGCCTTTCACAAATGTGTTTTGGGGCCATTCCTTATCCGGGCATAGGGTGACGGGATATATTATCTGCCTGTAATCTTCCTTTCTCGGCCTGCAAACATTCTGTCAGATCCTTCTCTTAGATTCTTCTTTCATGGCAGTGAGAAACACACCGTAGCTCAAAGCAAGAAGATTAAGCCAGCGTATCTCATGCTTCAGTGTCAATATTCTCCCACTATATACTTGGTTCTCACCTACAAAATGGAAAAAGGATACACAATACACACACATACACACCTGTGCATGGTGTTTTAATTTTACTGTTTCAGAGATAATGCCCAAATAGGATTTGCAGATTTGAATGTGTGTGTGTGTGTGTGTGTGTGTAATCTTTCCTCCTCCTCCTTAAATTAAATAAAATTTAATAAAAGGCAGCCCCTGCATGTAGGGTTGGTCCTGTATCAGGGTTATGCGGATTCCATTATTTAGTTTAATCTCAAAAGCTATACTTGCTATTTATTGCTTTGTTATGATTTTAAACCTTGTTTTCATTTGAATAGAATAGAACGGAATGGAACAGAACAGAACAGAACAGAATAGAATAGAATAAGGAATAGAATAAGGAATAGAATAGAATATAGAATAGAACAGAATAGAATAAAATTCTTTTATTGGCCAGGTGTGATTGGACACACAAGGAATTTGTCTTGGTGCAAATGCTCTCAGTGGACATAAAAGAAAAGATAAATTCGTCAAGAGTCAAGAATCATCAGGTCCAACACTTAATAATAGTCACAGGGTACAATAGAATAGAATAGAAGGATATAGGAATAGAATTTAAATAGAATGGGATGGGATGGGATGGAATGGGATAGAGAATAGAACAGAATAGAATAGGATAGGATTGGATAAGATAGGATAGAATTAGGATAGAATAGAATAGAATAGAATAGAATAGAATAGAATAGAATAGAATAGAATAGAATATTGGCCAAGTGTGATTGGAC
The DNA here is from genome assembly GCA_009733165.1 of Naja naja. Taxonomy (NCBI): domain Eukaryota; kingdom Metazoa; phylum Chordata; class Lepidosauria; order Squamata; family Elapidae; genus Naja; species Naja naja. Next base: position 3,239,778 of record CM019151.1, on the reverse strand, counting down.
ACACAAGGAATTTGTCTTGGTGCAAATGCCCTCAGTGTACATAAAAGAAAAGATGCATTCATCAAGAGTCAAGAATCATCAGGTACAGCAGTTAATAATAGTCATAGGGTACAATAAGAATAGAATAGAAGGATATAGGAATAGAATTTAAATAGAATGGGATGGGATGGAACGGGATAGAGAATAGAACAGAATAGAATAGAATAGGATAGGATAGGATAGGATAGGATAGAATTAGGATAGAATAGAATAGAATAGAATAGAATAGAATAGAATAGAATAGAATAGAATAGAATAGAATAGAATAGAATAGAATATTGGCCAATTGTGATTGGACACACAAGGAATTTGTCTTGGTGCAAATGCTCTCGGTGTACATAAAAGAAAAGATACATCAAAAGTCATGAGTCATAAGGTTCAACACTTAATGATCATCATAGGGTACAATAAGCAATCAAATCATACTAGGAAACAGTCCATATAAATTGTAAGGATACAAGGACAAAGTTACAGTCATACAGTCACAAGTGGGAGGGGATGGGCGATAAGAAGATTAACAGTAATAGTAGTGCAGACTTAGTAAATAGTTGGACAGTGTTGAGGGAATTATTTGTTTAGCAGAGTGATGGTGTTCAGGGGAAAAAACTCCCCTTGTGTCTAGTTGTTCTGGTGTGCAGGGCTCTATAGCGTCATTTTGAGGGTGGGAGTTTATGTCCGGGATGTGAAGGTCTGTAGATACTTTCACAGCCCTCTTTTGGACTCATGCAGGATGCAGATCCTCCATGGAAGGCAGGTTGGTAGCCATTGTTTTTTCTGCAGTCCTTGGGAGCCAAAACTGGAGGTTTTAAAGAAGGGCCTGGACATCTATTTGTCCAGAATGGTACAAGGGCAAGAGTCTCCCACCTTGGACCCTTTAAAACTTGTGGACATCAACTCCTAGAATTTCCCTGGCTGGCTGGGGAATTCTGGGAGTTGAAGTCCACAAGTCTTAAAGGGGCCACGCTTGAAGATCCCTGGTGCAGAGTCTTCTGCTTGAGGAGGTTGGACTACAAGACCACCAAGGTTCCTTCCAATCCCATTATTCTAGCTTCATTTCTTTCAAACATGGAATGAATAAAAAGAGTTGCTTTGTTGTTATGTCATTTGATTTTGTTTTTTTTTTTAATTTAAAAATGCCACTCCTTTGGTTACACCTCTTTTATTTGCTGGTTGGATGGCAATCATTTTTTGTTTCTGGTGCCTGTCTGTTTCTCTTTCATTTTTATGACATTTGATGGCACTGCTTATTTATTTGCTCTGCCTTCCAGCCCTCTTATCTCCCTAGAATAAGGCTGCAGTTAGGATACTCCGTGACGTTGAGCAAGGCAGCCACCAGATGGCGTGGATGTCCATTACAGCTGAACGAGTAGATTTTTAAAGCTTGAGGAAAGCAAAATTAACAGAATAACCGAGTTGGAAGAGACCTTGGAGGTCAACTAGTCCAACCCCATGCTGAAGCAGGAGACCCTATACCATTTCAGACAAATGGTTGTCCAATCTCTTCTTAAAAACCTCCAGTGTTGGAGTATCCACAACTTCTGGAAGTAAATTGTTCCATTGATTCCTTATTCTAATTGTCAGGAAGTTTCTCCTGAGTTGTAAGTTGCTCCTTTCCTTGATAAGTTTCCATCCATTACCTCTTGTTGTGCCTTCAGGTGCTTTGGAAAATAGATTGACCCCCCCCCTTCTCTGTGGCAGCCCCTCAAATATTGGAAGACTGCTATCCTGTCTCCCCTGGTCCTTCTCTTCATCAAACTAGACCTACCCAGTTCCTGCAACTGTTCTTCCTATGTTTTAGCCTCCAGTCCCCTAATCATCCTGGTTGCTCTTCTCTGCACTCTTTCCAGGGTCTCAACGTCTGTTTTACATCATGGCGATGAAAACTGGATGCCAACATTCCTTTTGCTTGCTGTTCGCAGCTGCTTTGTAATAAAAGAAGATTCAACTGCATAGATCCTACCTTTTTCATCTTTCCATTAGCCATACTCTTCATTTTCGTGATTTTTTTTAAAAAAAAATCAGATGCAGCTAATTTTGCAGAGGTTGTCCCAGCTGCTGAGCACCACTCTTTAAAAATAACTTTTTTTTTGTTTCCTTTGAATGAATAACTCATTTTGGATCTGATACCACCTTTCCTTAGTACAGTGGCACCTTGGTACTCAGCTGCTTTGACACTCCTTGAATTTGGTACTCAACTCATTTTGACATAAACATTTTGTCCCGGTACTCATTGTTTGTTTGGTACTCAACACACAATCGAGAAGTTCTTGGCGTCAGCTGCCTTGTGACTCACTACCGTATTCCTTATGGGGAAAAGGTGTTTGCTACTCGTTGTTTTTGATACTCATCGCAACTCCCAGCACCAATTAACGATGAGTACTGAGGTACCACTGTAGTGCCTAAAACCAGCCATCTCTGTGGCCTCCATTATTATTATTATTAGTCCCAAAGGTGCTTTTTTCAGGAGGTTTTTGTTTCGAAGACAAAGAAGCTTCTTCAAGTCTGACAATGGTGGGGAATGGATCACTCTCACCTGTCAGAGCTGAAGAAGCTTCTTGGATACGAAGTGAAATGTCTTTAAAGAAAAAACAAGGGAGTTGAGTTGCCTCCTGAAAAAAGCACCTTTGGTGGACAATCATGGGCTGGATGACTGAGAATCTCTACAGACTTCTAGCTATACAATTTGGGATGAACCCCCCTTGGAATGGTGTGGGAGGAGGAAGGGATTTCCAGAGGAAATATTGCAGATTACAGGAACCATTTGCACCACTCAGGTGACCCTGAGGGCACAGATAAACCTCCAAGTGGCCTGAATGAACCTCTAAAAGGATGCAAATGACCAGCTGTCTGCAAGGAATATAAACCATTCCTCACCATCCAGTCAGAGCTGAAGAAACCTCTTGGAGAAGGGAAATGTCTTCAAAGAAAAACAAGAAGTTCATTTGCCTCCTGAAAAAGCACCTTTGGGACAACTGAGGACACAGATAAACCTCCAAGTGGCCTCAACAACCCTCTAAAAGGATGCAAATGACCAGCTGTCTGCAAGGAGTGTAAATCCCTCCATTCCCCCCATCCAGTCAGAGCTGAAGAAGCTTCTGGAATGAGAAGTGAAAGGTCTTTAAAAGAAAAAAACAAGGACGTCCAGTTGCCTCCTGAAAAATCACCTGTGATGACCCAGGTGGGATACAAAATAAACACAGGCACAAAAACAGGTGAAGCCCTTTAATTCCTTCAGCTTGGCTTTAAAGCTCCAAATATCCTTGACTGGAGACAAAAAAAACTCCCCCACAAACAGTTGCAAAAAGGAGGAAATGCCGTTCAAACTAAAAATACCTATAAATTATAACTAGCAAAAAACAACACAAACCACACTGAAGTAATTAAGGAAACCAGGCAAGAAAGGGGCTTGAAGACATCCACAGATATGGAATACACACTGGGAAGGACGCCAGAACTCAGATAAGAACTGACAGACTGGAAATATTTTCACGTTTTGTTTCCAGCACTGGCTTACGCGCAGTCCATCCTTTTGATCAGTTCTCACAGCTGCAGCTCATGAACAGGATCAAGGCCCTTTCCTCCCCATAGACCATGCCATTCACACCTCTCCCTTATCTTCTCCTCCCTGTGTGCCCTTGGATGGAGAGGGAGTGGGCCTGGGTCCTCCTCTGAATGCCCAGCTGGCCTGTGCCCTTCCCCAGCCTCCTTCACAACCTCCGGAGCCACACTTCCACTCCCTGTCAGCTGTTCCTCCTCTCCCTCAGAGTCAGTCTCCACCGGGGGCATGACAGCACCTTTGGGATCAAGCATGACCTGGATGACGGAGAATCTCTACAGACTATTAGTAGTAGTGTTGCTACCATAAGATCAATATTAAGCTAAGTGCACCATCTTGTGTCAATCTGTATGAAAGGCACATAAAATAAGAGATTAAGATGATTTATAATTAGCTAATGTAGATTTTTGGGAAGTACAGGAGACTTGTCAGAAGAAGATTTTGTTAAGTGTTTCAAGAAAGGTAATAAGCCAAATAAATTGTTGGCCTATCAGTGGCAGGAGGAGAGTAAGAGAAAGGAACTATTACTTCAGTTTGTGATGGTGAGAAGAGACCACGAATCAGTTTGTCAAATGCTATTCTCATTTATTTGGGAAAAATGATGTCAATAGAGAATTACGAAGTACAGGTAGACTTTGCTTCTCACAAGGTGGCTAAAGCTGGTCACTGCAACTGTCATACGTGAATTGTGATCACGTGAACATGGGGAGGCTGCAATGGCCGTAAATGTGAAAAATGGTCCTAAGACAGATCTTGCCATGGCGTAAATTCGAACGGTCACTAAAGGAACTGCTGTAAGTCAGGGACTACATGTAAATGGCTGATATTGTCCCACTCCTAAGAGAGAAGGAAGAAATTGGGGCATGCAGTAGATCTAAACAAGCAGCCCTACTTGTACAGTTGATGGCGTAGCTTAAATTGTCATCTCCCTTTTTCTGAATTCTCCAAATCACTGATGGACGGGCGGTGCAATCCAAAGATTTCTCTGCTGACGGTATTCGTCAGGTGGAACACACACATCTCTCTCTCTGTCTGTCTTTGTCTGCCTGTTTCTCTGTCTCTCTCTCTCTTTCTCTCTGTCTGTCTCTGTCTATCTATCTTCTCTCTGTGTGTGTCTGTCTCTCTTTCTGTCTATATGTCTGTCTCTCTCATCTATCTTCGCTCTCTCTTTCTGCCTGTCTCTCTCTCTCTTTAGTCTCTCTCTTTCTCTCTGTGTTTATCTTCTGTGTGTGTCTCTGTCTCTTTCTCTCTCTGTGTATCTCTGTGGTCTCTGTGGGTCTCTCTCTGTGTGTGTCTCTCTCTCTGTCCCTCTCTCTGTCTCTGTGTGTGTGTGTGTGTCTGTCTTTCTCTCTCTCTTTCTGTCTATATGTCTGTCTGTCTGTCTGTCTCTCTCTCTCACTTTGTCTCTCTCTTTCTCTCTATCTCTGTGTACCTCCTCTCTCTCTCTCTCTTTCTGTCTGTCTATCTGTCTGTCTCTCTCTCTCTGTGTTTATCTTCTCTCTGTCTCTTTCTCTCTCTCTGTGTGTGTTCTCTCTGTGTGTCTCTCTGTATCTCTCTCTCTCTCTGTCTCTCTTCCTTTCTCCCTCTGTCCCTCCCTCTGTCTCTGTCTCTCTCTGCATTTTGTCTCAGCTGTCATTCTTCACAACTCCCTATCTTGCCCAAGGGAGGAATGGATCTATCAGCCTTTATCAACTGGATGTCCACAGAATTTCTTCCGATTGATCTTTTTCTTTCCCCCCCACCCCACTCTCTCTTGCTCAACTGGGAACTAGAAAAGGCCACTCAAAGGACCGTCAGCTGTTCAAGAGGTCATGCGATCACTTGCAATTCACATATGGACAGAAAGATCATGGAGGGTAGCACTTTAAGAGGCATTCCTCTGGTTTTTGGTTTTTGTTCGCAACTGTCAGATACTCTTTGTTTACAGCCAGTTTGTGGTGGGATGTGGCAGTGGATGGTGATAATTTTATACAAATTGCCATTTAAAGTTCAGCTTTAGAGTGATGTGGCTGTCATCTTACTGACAGACAATTCTGCTAGGACTCTCCAGGCTAACATTCCCAAATTTTAATTATTTTTAAAGAGTCTTTCCACTAACAAATAATGATTGAAAAACACTGAAAAACATTTTAGCCTTAGGCATGAAAGCTGGTTGAGTGACTTTGGGCCAATCACCAGGCAACTATGAGTTCTAGTCCCACCTTAAGTATGAAAGTTAGTTGAGTGCCTTTGGGCCAATCACCAGGCACCTGTGAGTTCTAGTCCCACCTTAGTCATGAAAGCCAGCTGGCTGACTTTGGGCTAGTCACTCCCTCTCAGCCCAACCCACCTCACAGGGTTGTTGTTGTGGGGAAAACAGAAGGTAGGTGTATTAGATATATTTGTTTTCTCCCACATTTATAATTAAAAATTATAAATGTGGGAGAAAAAAATACATCAATCAATATAAAATGACTCAGCACAGCAATGAGTCTCCAATCTTGTTTCAGTCGAAGAATCAGAGGGGCGGAGTCAACCCTTGTCAAAGTAAGTGACTATGAGGCTTGTCTGATGTGTCTGGAAAGGATAATTCAGTGTTCCACATGCAACAGAATATGACATCAAGATCCAAACCGATAAGAAACAAATTCTTGTAGCTGCAGATAAAAAAAAATTAGCTTCCTGCCTACTCAAAGTTTGGCAGGTAGATAAAAATCTCCACGTAGACCGCCAGAAATATGTAATCAGTTAATTTCTAAGAAGACAGAGGACATTGCCGGTAATCAGAAATCAGTTAATTTCTAAGCAGAGAGAGGACATCGCCGGCCCTGCTGTTACTGTGGCAACCTACCATGACAATATACCAGACAAGTTAATTTAGGAACCCAACTATTTCTGAAAAGTGTTAAACAAACAGATGGTTTGTGTCTTCAAACGGGCTTTGGAATAATACCTCTTTCAAAACAAAGATGTGTACGATTTGCACAAAACTTCCTCGAATGAGCAAATTTTCCTGGGAGGATCGGGAAGCGTTCACAATAACAAGAGTCGGAAGGGACCTTGGAGGTCTTCTAGTCCAACCCCTGTTCCAGCAGGAGATCCTATACCATTTCAGATCAATGGTTGTCCAATCTCTTCTTAAAAACTTCCAGGGTTGAAGCACCCTCAACTTCTGAAGACAAGTCATTCCTTTGATTCAGAGGTCTTCAAACTTGACAGCTTTAAGACTGGTGGGCTTCAACTCCCTTCTTCTGGTAGTTGAAGTCCACAAGTCTTAAAGTTGCCAAGGTTGGGGACCCCTGTGTTCTGTCAGGAAATTCCTCCTTAGTTCTAAGATTGAATCTCTCCGTGATAGGTTTCCATCCATGGCTTAGTAAGACTTTCTAACACTGTCAGATTTATCATTTTATGATTCAGTTCTGAAGTTCTCTTGAGAGTCACTCTGAAATCACAGGTGGTCAGTTTGAGATGTTTGCCCTTGGACATCTTAATAGATGCCTCATCCCTTATTTTGCCTAAATGAGCTTTATAAATAGCTTTCTACCATCTTTGATGGACTTGTGACAAAGCAAAGAAATACTGGGGTAAGATTATTATTATTTTATTTGCATCCTGCCTATATTGTTTTTACAAATAAGGTGAAGAACATATCTAACACACCTTCCTCCTCCTATTTTTCCCAGAGCAACCATCCTTTGATGTAGGTTGGGGTGAGGGAAAGTTACTGGCCCAAAATCACCCATCTGGCTTTCATGGCTAAGGTGGAACTAGAATTCACAGTCTCCTGGTTTCCAGCCTGGTGTCATAAGATTCATATTTTGATACTGATAATTCTCAAAATGGATATAAAAAAATCAAACCAGAGACTTCTTCTTTGAGGTTTAACAGACAAGGACATTGAAAAAAGAAATCTGGAACTTGTGTTGTTATTCCAACAAAGGTCTTTTTTTTTGCCAAAAAAGCCAACACAAAGAACTTGTTGTTTTGCCAAAAAAGCCAACACAAAGAATTTTTCGTTTTGCCAAAAAAGCCAACACAGTTCTAGGCTACATTAACAGATGGATGGAATCAAGATCATGTGAAGTGTTAATACTGCTTTATAAGGCCTTGGTAAGACCACACTTGGAATATAGCACCCAGGTTTGGTGCCCACGATATAAAAAAAGATGTTGAGAGACTCTAGAAAGAATGCAGAGAAGATCAACCAAGACAATTAGGGGACTGGAGACTAAAACATATGAAGAACGGTTGCAGGAATTGGGTATGTCTAGTTTCATGAAAAGAAAGACTAAGGGGTGATACAATAGCAATCTTCCAGAGTATTTGAGGGGCTGCCCCAAAGAAGAGGGAGTCAAGCTATTTCTCCAAAGCACCAGAAGGCAGGACAAGAAGCAACGGATGGAAAACTCACCAAGGAGAGATCCAATCTGGATCTAAGGAGGAATTTCCTAACAGTGAGAACAATTCATCAGTGGAACAACTTGCCTCCTGAAGTTGTGGTGCCCCAACATTGGACACTTTTAAAAAGATGTTGGGTAACCCTTTGTCTGCAATGGTACAGGTTTTCCTGCCTGAGCAGGGGGTTGGACTAGAAGACCTCCAAGGTCCCTTCCAACTCTGGTATGCTGCTATTCTGAAACGACTTAATTTAACATTTGGACAAGGAACGAAAGTAGTCAGCATTTCCAGCAAAAAAAAATTCTGAGATCATTGCATGGAAATATTTCATGTTGAAAGGTTACAGAATTGGAAAACGTCCATTGCCTTGTCTTTAGGATAAACCCTGGTCTATAAACATATTGAATTTGAGAATTTGGCTGAAGGTCTGCATTGTTGGTTTTCCTGCTTCTTCCTAACACATCTTTGAGGTGCGCTGTTATTTATTTAAATTTATTTTAGCCCCCTGCTCTCTTCGGTTCCTCTTAATGTTCCTTTACTTGTGACATCATAACCTCACCCCACACCATAAAATACCTTTCTTTTCTTTCTCCTTTTTTTCTTTTTCTCCTATAAACTTTTCAGCCTCTTGCAATCTTCTTAAAACACATGTTGGAAATTGGCAAGCCTAACATTCATTCTTGCTAGGATAATAACTTTTATATTACTCTGACAACCCTGGGGAGGAAAAATGGTTGCTTGTAGAAATTCAATTTTGGGGAGAGGAGGTGTATTTTCAGGTTTGTAGGAGAAGGAGAGAATGAGGGGGGGGGAGAAATCCTCTCCTCTGTGGATTAGATTCGAATACCAACTCTTAAACTCTATAAGAGTGTTCAATCTTCCTCGGAGCTGCTTGAGGCCACACTAAAAGAGAAATACTGAAAGCGTATTGTCTTCGTGTTTTGCTAAATTTAATAGCGCTAAGAAGACTGAAGTGCTTCTAAGAACAGAACTCAACCTTGCAATAAGATGCTTTAAAGAACAGAAGTCAAATAATTTTCTTTTGCAGTAGAAGAAGTGTGCGATAGAACAGGAGTCTCCAACCTTGGGAACTTGAAGACCTGTGGACTCCCAGAATTCCTCAGTTAGTTTTGCTTGGCTGTCCACAAGTCTTAAAGTTGCCAAGGCTGGAGACCTCTGCAATAGAGGGTCACCATCAACCATGTTTCCAAGCGGAGTATCTTCACATGGGATCAGTTCTGGAAGCAACTATGGAGATTCTCAATCATCCAGGTCATAGTTGTCCCAAAGGTTCTCCAGTTGTGGTTCTTCAGTCGATGGCCACTTGTCCTCAGTTGTCCTCAAAGAAGTTAAGGAGTAACCAGAAATATTTATGGAGATTCTGGCATATAACCAGGTCAAATAAAGAACATGGGCAGCTTGATAGATTTAAACCTTGGTTAATTTCTTGTGCCTCTATGTGTTCCACAAGACCCCTTCCTTTGTATAGTTTACACTTGAGTGTCTACAGAGATTCTGAATCATCCAGGTCATGGTTGTCCCAAAGGTACTTTTTCCAAAAGGCAACTGGATATTCTTGGGGGGAATTTTCCCTTTGAAAATGTTTCAATTCTAACTGAAGTTAGAACTGAAGAAGTTCCTTGGATGAGAAGCGAAACGTTTTCAAAGAAAGAACAGAACAGAACAGAATAGAATAGAACAGACCCAAGATTGTTGGGGGCAATAAGCTGACTTTGTAACAATGCCGCTTAGTAATAAGCAGGCATATACAATGGAATGAAGGCTATTGCTGAGCACACTGGGTTGTATCCCAAAAATTGTAAGCCGCCCTGAGTCTTCGGAGAAGGGCGGCATATAAATGTAATTAAAAAAAAAAATCTAAGTTTGTGGATGCTGGAAAACCAGAAACAGGAGGATACAAGCATTCGTGCCAGTGGGAAATGGGACCACACGCAAGTTTATGTCCTACATCTGGAAAGCAGCTGGCACGAGAGTATTGCTTTAGACTTACATATTTAGCGTGGCAGAAGTAAGCTGCATCATTTATCCGTATGCTCAGAATATTAACAGAATCACAGAGTTGGAAGGGACCTTGGAGGTCTTCTAGTTCACCCCTCCACTGAAGCAGGAGACCCTGTAGCATTTCAGACAAATGGTTGTCCAATTTCTCCTTTAAAACCTCAGTTAAAATCAACCAATCAATCCAGGCTTCATTCTCTAACCTAACATATCTAACATGGTATCTAACATGACAGCAGTCTTCCGGTACTTGAGGGGCTACCACAAAGAAGAGGGGATCAAGCTATTCTCCAAAGCCCCCAAAGGCAGGACAAGAAGCAACAGATGAGAGCTGATCAAGGAGAGATTCAACCTGGAAATAAGGAGGAAATTTCTGACAGGGAGAACCATCAACCCATGGAAACAGAAGTTGCCTTCAGAAGTTGTGGGAGCTTCATCCCTGGAGGCTTTCAAGAAGAGACTGGACTGCCATTTGTCAGAAATGGTGTAGGGTCTCCTGCTTGGGCAGGGGGTTGGACTAGATGACCTACAAGGCCCCTTCCAACTCTGATTATCTGTTATCCTGCTTGAGCAGGGGACTGGACTAGATGACCTCCAAGTCCCTTCCAGCTCCATCCTGATTGATTGAAAAGGCAGCAGAAACATTTCTAGGCAAGACAGATTACCGCATGGAAATAAAACGCGGCGTTACCCCACCAGGAAACGTGAACAGAACCTCAAACCGAATTCCAGACGGCATCAACCATCAAGTCGCTATTAACTGTTCATTAGAAGGAGATAATGCCACCACCCCCTGCTGAGAAGCAGAGAGCTTTTTGGGGGTGTTTTTGCCAAGGCTTTTATGAACCATAATTCAAACTGCCTGGTGAGAGATGGCTGTTGCAAGCTACAGTAATCTACCTTGACAGTCATTCATTATTTGCTGGAATTAGAAGCCGAGTTCATTAAATGAAGAGTTTTCTCCTTTGTGGGCACCAATTTATTTCTTTCAATGCTGTTGGTATTTCAAAACTTGGCTGGAGAAAATGTCAGGGCCGATAGAGAGCCAGCCAAACATTCTGGATCGCAGATCCTTTAATTCGTGTGCGATGCACACACCGATTGGGTTTAGGGGAATGATAGTTTGAAACAGTTGGGGAGACCAGGTTTTATGACTGAGATGCAGGTAGTCCTCGACTTACGACTCCAATGGAGCCCACCATTTCTGACGCTAAGCGAGAGAGTTGTTAACTTTGCCCTGCCATGCATTGTGTTTTCCGTCTGTCTTTTTGGCTCCCTGGGGTTTTTAGTTGCGACTGTATCTTCTTATTTTTTATGCCACTGAGAGTCCGGCCATTGCAGCCTGATATAAAGTTTATAGACAAATAAATGAAATATCTAAATTCAGCTTTCAATGTGAATCTAGAAGTGGATATGAGTAGTCCTTGTCTTTTGACCACAATTCATCTTCATTTAATGACCCCACAATCCCTCACGGGGTAGAGAGTCTGGGCAACTGAATGGAGCTAGCAGAGTGTTTTAAGGGCCGGATGCTCCTCCTGTCACCAGGGTGGAGTTTTGTTCGGCAGATGTATTTTCATTGTGCCCAGAGAGAGAAATATCTGCCTCTACCCAGGATCAAACTCACAGCCTCCTGATTGTGAGACAAAAGCTCCCCCTCTAGGCCACCGCACCACTCCTTTTTTTGACCACAATTGAGCTCAACTTTTCTGTTGCTAAGTGAGACATTTGTTAAGTGACTTTTGCCCCATTTTACAACCTTTCTTGCCACTGCTGTTATGTAAATAACTCCCCGAGCCTCCGTGCATGCCTTGCACTTACCTGCATCCAAAAGGGGCCACGTAGGGACTCCTGGGAGGGGTGGGATGGGGTGGGCCAGCCAAGAGTGGGATTTGGGGGTTCTCCGAACCACACAGAATCTTAGCTAGGTGCTCTCCTGAGTCCCTTCAAGCCCCCAGCAGCACCACCCCTGGGCTGACCCCCTCTTCTTTGTGACACCCATCAAATGGGGCTGCCCTTGCGGACCACTCGGAGGCTCCAACTGGTGCAGAATGCGGCCTTATGGGTTGTGATGGGAGTATCCCGATACTACCATATTACACCTCTCCTGTGTGAACTGCATTGGTTGCCGGTTGCCCTCCGGGTGAGATTCAAGGTGCTGGTAATTACCTGTAAAGTCCTACATGACTTAGGGCCGGGGTATCTGTAGGAACATCTCTTGCCATCAATGACTGCCCATCGCCCTGTGCGCTCTCACAGACAGGGCCTCCTTGGGGTTCTGTCGGCTAGACAGTGTTGGCTGGTGACCCCCAGGGGTAGGGCCTTCTCTGTGGGAGCGCCCACCCTGTGGAACCAGTTGCCCTTGGAGCTGCAGATGGCCCCAGACCTCCGTTCCTTCTGTCACGACCTGAAGACGTGCCTTTTCCAACAGGCTGGCCTGGACTGAGGGGTGGTGGTGGTTTTTATGGGTTTTTATGTTTATTTTTGTTATGGGTTTTAGATGTTTGTTTGGCTTCATGGTTTAATGATTTTTTAATTAATTTTAAATGTTGTATTGTGTGTTTTTATTGATGTGAGCCGCCCTGAGTCCTTCGGGAGATAGGGTGGCATATAAGTCCAAACAATAAATAATAAAATAAATAAATAAATAAATATTGGAACACTGTTATCATGACATCCCTAGTCCCTCTTTTCATTCAACTGGACATCCCCAATCTCAGCAACCATTCAACGCAGATAAGGTGTGTAGATAATGGCCATGCTGGGTTTAGAAAGAGGTGGAGTCCAAGTCCAATGATTGGGTAATGAGTAACCAACATGAAGTAGCAATTTCGGTGGAAAATCAGAATTTGTTCCATGCATTTTTTTCCCCTGTAAGTGGTTATAACCTTGGAGCCAGGTTGCTAATGACAATGTCCAGAAAAACGAATTTCTCCAGGCTAGCAGTCAAATTAAACTTAACTGGAAGTCTGACATGATTAAGAAAATCTTGGGAGGAAAAAAAAAATATGCTTGGTGAAAACAAGGACAGACACACACACACACACATGTAGAGTGCCCCTGTTTGTCTACTCAAGTGGTTTCATCGGTGACTGGTTCAATGTTTTAAAATAACATTTGTCAGGATGAGCACAACTCCGCTGCTACAGAAATGAGTGACTTAACAGTAGTGACTTAATAGTAGTGAGGTTGTATCTCTCAGCAACAAAGGGTCACCTAGAAGTATTCGGAAGAGGAATTGTTTCTGGTGCTTTTATAATATCAAGTGTACTTTGCTCTTTGTAAATTGAGCTCACGTCCTGGTAAACTTTATGTATACAACTATGGTGTTTTCTTGGCAACAACATGGAAACGATTAGCCCCTTTTTTGTTCCAGGGTGGTTTTTCAAGTTACTAATCTGGGATAAAAATCTAGGGCAGGGGTGTCGAATTCAAGGCCTGTGGGCTGAATCTGGCCCACGGGGTGCTTAAATCTGGCCAGGGAGCCAGTCTGGAAATAGCACAGGACCGGATCACAGTCCCCCTTCTAGCAAAAACAGGGTATGGGCAGGCCATGTGCAGCCCGCCCCCACGCCCCCTGTTTTTGGCCTAGACAGCCTCCTGCAAATCAGGCATGGGAGGGCGTGTGCAGCCCACCGTGCCCTATTTTTGGCCTGGATGGCCACTGGGAGAACTCTGCCAGCCAAAACTGGGCACAGGGGGGCATGTGGGAGACTGCGTGTGCCCCCCCCTTTGCAACCTGTTTTGGCTGGCAAAGTATTGCAGGAGGTGTCCCTCCCATCTCCCACCCCTTTCCCCGCCAGCTGGGCCATGGAGGAGAACTAGAATGCTGATTCGGCCCTCGAAGAAATCCTGTTTGACACTCCTGGTCTGCGGTTTCCTTGTTTCTCGCATCCAAGCGCAAATGAATTTTGATGGTGTATAATTCCAAGGGTCAGGAGGAGTCAAAGGAAGCTTCTTTGCTTCTGAGGAAATAATGGTAAAAAGAGAGGGTTTGTAGCTCAGGGTTGAACTGTGGGGGCCTTGGTGCTCTCTGAGCTTGGTGGTTTCCTTGCAGACATTTTATTATCCAACTAGGTAATATCATCAGTGCTAGAAGGGAGGGAGGTTGAAGAGAGGAGGAGGAGGAGGAGGAAGAGGAAGAAGAAGAAGAAGAAGAAGAAGAAGAAGAAGAAGAAGAAGAAGAAGAAGAAGAAAAGAGAAGAGAAGAGAAGAGAAAAGTGACCACTCACCTACAGTAATATTAAAATGCATTCTAATAACCAACTGGAGATAGAACTGCAAAAGCAAATGTCTTCTTTGCTATCAATTATTTTGATATTCAACGGGGCTCCCTTTTCCCCCCTAACAGAAGTTCCTGACTTAAATCTTCCAGGACCATCTTGGACAGGGGATCCTAAAACATGCAAGCAGTGGGAGTTTCTCTAAGCTCTACTTTAAGACAACTTTGCCTCCGAAAATCCAACGGGAACATACATTTGCTAATTAGGTGGTCTTCAGGATATATGTTCTCTGCCTAATTTGTGAGTGCTCCCTTAAATAGCCCGCCGGAGTCAAAAAAAACTAACCTCCCCCTGTTATTCTGGCAGTGGCAGAAAGCTCCGTGTGCTGCGGTCCCAACTGGATTAAAAATAACTAATTACACAAACACCGCGTTCCTGCAAATGGGTTCCCTAATTGAATGGCGCGTACACTGTGTAGGATGAATGTGGATGCTGCATTGGTCGTAAGTGCTGAAAAAACAGTCATCAGTCCCTTTTGTCCAGTGCTGTGGCAACTTCGCTCGGTCACTGAATGAACAGTTAGAAGTCAAGGACTCCAGGTGGAGTGACCGATTATGCATTGCTGTGGTCCCAAGGAAGTATTTGCATGACATTTGACTATGCTGATTCAACTGCACTGATGCAAAATTAGAAGTGAGCATTCTAAGTTAATTGCAACAACTGAAATAGCAATTAACACAGTAGAGAGGGCTAGGACCGAATGACATGCCTCCTGTTGATCCGTGAGCTGGAAGATAAAAGTTCCCCAACCTTTGACGTGTCTTCTAAAAGTGCTTTATTTTAAAACTGGACTGATCTTTCGCTAAAAATTGTTCTCTCCTGGAGCAGTAGATGTTCCTGTTGTTTTTTCAGATTGCAACACTCGTGGGAGGGGAGGAGAACAGGAGGTGAAATAGAGAAAGAAAAAGAATTACGTGGCTTGTCAGCTTTGTCTACCTGTTAAAATGGTAAACGAGCCTCTGTAGTGCAGTGTTTAGAGTGCGGTACTGCAGGCTACTTCTGCTGACTGCCGGCTGCCTGCAATTTGGCAGTTCAAATCGCACCAGCTCAAGGTTGACTCAGCCTTCCATCTGTTCTGACCAAGGCTTCCTGAGATACCAACAAACACACATAAAACCCCAAAACCCTTTTATTTTAGTTCAATGGCTGTGAATTATCATCATTCACAGCCCAGAATGAGTCTTAACCAGTTATAATTAGTCCCAGGGACGTCGGCCAAAGTTCTTCGGGAGAAGTCTGACAAGAACGCACCTTTATATGACTTGAAGTGCTGCCAAAAGACTAAAGTCACAATTAGTCTTTCCAAAACCAGAGAACAAATTAGACATGGAGCTTTCAGAGTCCAAACCGATCAGAGCGAACAACGTTGCTTCCTGCAAAGGTTTTCCTGTCTTTGCCTGTCCTTTATCCCTTATGGAATTGGCAATCACCTCCAAGCCTTACTCCCGAGTCACCCCTTTTGTCTCAGCTGCTCTCCCCTTCTGGCAGCTCTGCACACACGCGCACTAGGAACAGGCTCCCCTTCTTCCTCTGCCTTGCTGCTGCCAGACTCCGGAGGCTCCGGAGGCAGCACCCCACTCCCAGATGGCCCTGGCCTCATCTCTCCATCGGATGCAGGACCCTCGTCCGAGTCCTCTCCAGATTCCCTGACTGGTCCCCATTCTTCCCCACTGTCCGATTCCGTTGCCGTCTGCACCGGCTGCCGGCAAACCACAACACCATCCTTCTGAGATGGGTAAAATGAGAACTCAGATTCTTGGGGGCAATAAGCTGTAAATTGATTAGAGAGGACTGTGTAGTGGTATATAATCAGAGGTGGGATGCTGCCGGTATTACAACCGGCTCGGTGATCACACATGAAGCGCGCATGAACAGCAATGCAAATATCCTTACCTGCTATATTACTTCAGGGGAGTAACTCAGCTGAGGAGCGGCAATCCACTCTTTTGTGCTGATCAGCTGGGACGATATAGGTGAGTACAAGCACAGGCATGAGGGCATGAGCCCATATGATCATCAGAGCAAACTGGATTGCTCTCAGCTGATCTTCACAGCTAGGGCAGAATCCCACGCCTGTATATAAGTCTAAGTGCAATTGCTATTTGATGCCTATTGTTTTTGGTGGAAGGACTTCATGATCCATTGGCAATCAAGAACTAAGGACAATCTTCCAATATGGGCCTAAAGGCAGTCACAGCGCCTTCTCTGCAGCCCTCAGCCAAATCTGAAGAGAATTATAGGTAGTCCACACTACTAAGTAGGGCATACAAAACATTTGCTAGACCAATACTCAAAAACAGCTCATCAGTCTGGAACCCACATTACATATCTGCTATTAACACAGTTGAGAAAATCCAGAAATATTTCACAAGAAGAGTTCTCCACTTCCTCATTGCAGAATACCTTATGCCACCAGACTTGAAACTCTAGACCTAGAAAACCTAGACCTACACCGCCTTCGGTCCAATCTAAGTATAGTACATAAAATCATACATTGCAATGTCCTTCCAGTCAATGAATACTTCAGCTTCAACCATAACAATACAAGAGCACACAATAGATACAAACTCAAGGTTAACCGCACCAAACTTGATTGCAGGAAATACGACTTCAGCAACCGAGTGGTCAATGTCTGGAATATTCTACCTGACTCTGTGGTTTCTTCCCCAAATCCCAAAAACTTTAACCTTAGACTGTCTACTATTGACCTCACCCCTTTCCTAAGAGGTCTGTAGGGGTGTGCATAAGCACCAACATGCCTACCATCCCTGTCCTATTGTTTCTTTTATTTTTCTTTTATGTATTCATTCCATGTATTCACAACTATGTTTATCCTTATACTTATTATCTTGTAAGTGATTGACAAATCAAATAAATAAATAAATAAATAAATAAATAGATATAGATATAATAGATAATAATAGATAATAGATAATACAACAGTTCTTTCAGTAGCTGTTTGAAGTTAGCACGGCACTGAAAAAAAGCAACTTAGGACCATTTTCCCATTAGAACTGTTGCAGCATCCCGGGGTCATGTATTCAAAATCAGGAGGTCACCAAGGATGACTTCCCCCTCCTCCCCCCTCCTCCCCCCTCCTCCTCTACTCCACGAACTCCAGGCTTTTACTCCTCCTAGTTGCTCTTCTCTGCCCTTTTTCCAAATTCTCAACCTCTTTTTTGTAACATGGTGACCAAACCTGGATGCAGCATTCCAGACGTGGCCTTACTAAGGCTTTATACAGCAGTACTAACACTTCATGTGATTTTGATTCTATGCCTCTGTTTGGTTGCTGATTTATTCCCAGCTGATTAAGCACTTAGGAGGCAAGGGCTGGGCAGCACAAGCAAACAGCAGCCAGCCACTTAATATCCAGCCATCAGCACCCCAATCAACATCTAAAAACACAACCAGCACCATATAAATACCACGCACAGAATAACCCAACACATAAACACTGCTAGAGGGAAGTTTAATTTTAATTTAATTTTAATTTATTTATTTTGTCAATCGCTTACAAGGATAAACATAGTTGTGAATACATGAAATGGATACATACAAGAAAAATAAAAAGAAACAATAGGACAGGGACAGTAGGCACGTTGCGCTTATGCACGCCCCCTACTGACCTCTTAGGAAAGGGGTGAGGTCAATAGTAGACAGTCTAAGGTTGAAGTTTTTGGGGTTTGGGGAAGAAACCACAGAGTCAGGTATTTCCAGACATTGACCCCTCTGTGGCTGAAGTCGTATTTCCTGCAATCAAGTTTGGTGCGGTTAACCTTGAGTTTGTGTCTATTGTGTGCTCTTGTATTGTTATGGTTGAAGCTGAAGTATTCATTGACAGGTAGGACATTGCAATGTATGATTTTATATACTATACTTAGATCAGACCGAACTTATCAGACTTATTATATATCTATTATGTATCTTATTATACCTTATTATATATATTAGATCAGGCTTAGAAGTTCCCTGAGGATGGGCTCCAGCATGTGCCTGACAGCTCAGAAGGGAAAACCTCTGGTCCCAGTGACTAACCCAGATTGGATCCTGCAACATTATCCTGGGACCTGGATATGGATATAAACTGACAGCAAAGAGCACTCTTTGCTAGCACTGATGACGTTACATAGTTGGGTCATGAAATGTCTGCAAGAAAACAACCAAGCCCAGAGAGCACCAAGGACCCCACACTTCTCCTCTTCCTCTTCCTCTTCCTCTTCCTTATCATCTTCTTCCTCCTCCTCCTCCTCCTCCTTCTCATCAACTCCAGTCCCTTCTAGCCCTGATAATATCACCTACTTTGGGGAATGAAACATCTGCAAGAAAACAAGCAAGCGCAGAGAGCACCAAGCGCCCCCTCCCCCCATGTATATTCACCTTCATTCGTAAGTTAGAATCCTTTCGTTGAAAAATTGTATCCTGGCTGATGCAGATTTTTTTTTTACTCTGCTAAAAAAAAGGAGCTGCCATCTAAGCTATCAAGGACATTGTTGATTATACTTTGGAGGGGGGGAAAAGTCAGTGTAATCATCACCAACTCTGCAACTGCTTCTTTAATACCAAACGACGGTGATAAAATAATTAATTCCACCGGCGTCTGTATGGTGACTGAAAATGCTGCAAGCTTAAATGCTAACTGTCTTTGTAGATGCTCTCCAACAGAAGCTCACAGTGGTGCCAAGTTCGGGTTTGGAAGGAAGGCACGTTGCAGTCCGTTGTGGCATGCAAAAAAAAAACCCCAACAACCTGAAAAAGTGTTTTACGGCTCACTTAGTACATGATGGGGTGTATTACACGGCATATGATTTTTCTGCTCTAGAGATGAACCAAAGTTATTTTGTCAATTTTAACTGTTCTGGAACAAAGTCTTGGCATGTTCTGTTCACTGCAGCTTTATTGTACAGGTAACCCTTGTTTCACAACCATTCATTTAATGGATGTCTATGGAGCTTCTCAGTCATCCAGGTTGTGGTTGTCCCAAAGGTGGTTAAAGACAACTGGTCTTTCTTGGTCTTTCCTTGAAGACGTTTCGCTTCTCATCCAAGAAGCTTCTTCAGTTCAGTTCTTCAGTTCTTCCAAGGCTAGAAGAGACCTTGGAGGTCTTAGTGCAACCCTTTTCCCATGGCAGGGGGTTCTAGACCATTCTGCTCTTCTATTCCAGACTTAATAGGATGGATGCATGTGATCATAGAAAGAGTAAGTGTCATGACCCTGTTGGAGTCTGATTCCGAGGGGGAGGTTGAGCAGGTGATGAGGAGTGGGAGTGTGCCTCCAATGGCTGTGGAAGAAATGGTGGAAGGGCACAGTCCGGCCGGGCATTCAGAAGAAGACCCAGGGCCATCCCCTCTTCATCCTAAGGCACGCAGGGAGGAAAGGAGAAAGGAGCAAGGTGAGTTACGTGGGTTACAGGGGAGAAAAGGGCCCTGATTCCCTTCATTAGTTGCAGCTGGGAAAACAGGATTTTAAAAGGGCATTTGCGCACAGCTCCTTGCTGGAAGCAAAGCGTGCATTATCTTGGTTTGTCAAGTCTTATCTGGGTTCTGGCGTCCTCCCAACTGTGTGTGTTTCGTTATCTTTTGAAGTCTGCAATTCCTTATCCTGCCCTGTCTCATTAATTGCTGCAAATTGGTTTGTGTTGGTTTTTATTTATAATTTATATGTACTTTGAGTTCAGACTGAATTTCTTCCCTTTAAACACTGTTCTTGGGAGAGTTTTTTTCTCCAGCCGATGATAACTGGACATTGGGGGCCAAATTGGAGTATTAAAGGGACTTTATCTACTTTTGTGACTTTGTTGCTTTTGTGCCACACCCCAGGTCTTCACAGTGAGAGGAAACAGAACAAAATAATGCAGCCCTCCACCCAAGCAGGAGACCCTACACACCATTTCAGACAAATCATTGTCCAGACTCTTCTTAAAAACCTCCAATGATGGAGCGCCCACAACTTCTGAAGGCAAGTCGTTCCACCGATTAATTTTCAGTGCCAGTAAAACACTGCATTTATTTATTTCTAGATGTGCCAACCATCCTGTCTAGAAGCGACTTTGAGCAGCTGTACTGCAAACCAGGGCATACAAAACCTTTGCCAGACCAATTCTCGAATACAGCTCATCTGCCTGGAATCCACACTGTGTAACAGACATTAATACAATCGAACGAGTCCAGAGGTATTTCACGAGAAGAGTCCTCCACTCCTCTGCTAGCAGTAGAATTCTTTATGCAACCAGGCTCAAAATTTTGGACCTGGACAACTTAGAACAACACCGCCTATGATCTGACCTAAGCTTAGTACAGAAAATTGTCTGCTACAACGTCCTACCTGTCAACGACTACTTCACCTTCAGCCACAATAACACACGGGCAAACAATAGATACAAACTCAAAGTAAACTGCTCCAAACTCGATTGCAGAAACTATGACTTCAGCAACAGGAGTGGTCAATGCCTGGAACTCGCTCCCTGACTCTGTTGTTACCTCCTCAAACCCCCAAACACTTTAATCTTAAACTGTCTCCCGTGGACCTCACTCCATTCCTAAGAGGCCTGTAAGGGGGCGTGCCTAAGCACACCAGCATGCCTACTGTCCCTGCCCTACTGTCCCCATTTATTTGTACTCATTTATTATGTATATACTTACACCCGTTTATATTTACACGTTTATATGTTATGTTCATACTTATACTTGTTTTCTCGTGCATTCTTGACAAACAAATAAAATAAATAAAGAGTAGAGTAGTATAGAATAGAATAGAATAGAATAGAATAGAATAGAATAGAATAGAATAGAACAGCAGAGTTGAAAGGGACTTTTCTTGATTAGTTTGCATCTGTTGCTTCTTGTTCTGCCTTCAGGTGCTGTGAAGAAGATGTTGACCCCTTCTTCTTTGTGGCAGCCCCTCAAATTTTGGAAGACTGTTATGCTGTATCAAGGTCATGTCCTCCATATCTGGCCGTGGAATTGTCCAATCAACCCTTTTTAATTCTGGGATACAACCTAGAATTTCTTGCAAAACAAGGCTATTTGCTCCCTCGGTGGGACTGGGAAAGATTTATGCAATGGGCAGCCAACATCTGAATATTCATGTGCATTTTCCAGCAGGGCTATCCCAGCAGCAGGATCTGGGCTGACAGATGTATGGCAGCATCCTAAGTATAAATTAGCAGATAAGGCAGGTCTGTTCTACTTAACTTTCTACCTCTGGGGAAAATTTTCTGTTCTGGAAAATGTTCACGCTGTTTTTTAAATTAAAAATCTGCAGGAAAAATAGTCGGATCAGATTCAAGGTTAAGTGTGGGGGACGGACTGCATTTCCTAAAATATTCAAGATGGCCAAGGAGTGACCTATAGCCTGATCTGCTTAAGCAGGACCACGTTCCCTGAAGAGTGAAGGATTATTTTTTTCCCTCATGGCACTTCCTGGGCTGCTCATGGAACTGTGCAGTTTGCAAGGTTCTATGGTCATTCCAGGAAATGTCAGTGAAGAAACTTTGGCTCCAAGATCGCTTGAAATAAGTAAAAAAGGCCACTCATAAAATGTTACCACACTCTGAAAAAGATGTTGAGACTCTAGAAAGACTGCAGAGTAGAGCAACCAAGATGATGAGGGGACCGGAGGCTAAAACATTTACAGATTTACAGATTAACAGAGTTGGAAGGGACCTTGTAGGTCATCTAGTCCAACCCCCTGCCCAAACAGGAGACTCTACACCATTCAGGCATACGATGAATGGTTGCAGGAACTGGGCCTGGCTAGTCTAGTGAAGAGAAGGACCAGGGTGACATGATAGCAGCCTTCCAATACTTGAGGGGCTGCCACAGAGAGGAGGAGGGGGTCAAGCTATTCTTCAAGGCACCCAAAGGCCAGACAAGGAATAATGGATGGAAACTGGAACAAGGAGAGATTCAACCTGGAAATAAGGAGAAATTTCCTAACCATAAGAACAATAAACCAATGGAACAGAAATTGCCTTCTGAAGTTGTGGGAGCTTCATCCCTGGAAGCTTTCAAGAAGAGACTGGACTGCCACCTGTCAGAAATGGTGTAGGGTCCCCTGCTTGGGCATGGGGGTTGGACTAGATGACCTACAAGGTCCCTCCCAACTCTGTTTTTTCTATGTCAAAGGTAAGTTTAACATTTGTTTACCTCTCACCAGATATATGTTCTAAGGACCAGCAAATGTTGCAGGATGATGATTATTACAATTATTATTTTTGCAACTACCATTTATGCTTCCCTGGTTCGGCCGGCAGTGAAATAATCAAAGTAGCTCGCCATAGGGTTCCTGCTACAGAGTTTTAATTTCTAATGAAAAGAGCCTTGGAAGTAAAGTAGCCATAAAAAAAAATCAGGAATTAACTAAGCGCTTAAAGTTAGTTATTCCAACTTTCCGTTTGTAAAGTTTCCATGCTGTGTGGAGTTTGCACGAGTTGTATACAGGATGAGCCGGAGTTCCTGGTTGGGAAAAGCTGCTTTCAAGTTATCTCCAAGGGTCGGATTCTACTGGTTTGGACCGGTTCACGCGAACCGGATGTTAAGTTTTCATCTGGTTTGCTGAACCGGTATTTCAACTGACCGGCTGGACCCGCCTCTCCCAGGAGTCTCCATGTGGCCCATTTTCAATGCAGGGAAGTACATGCGGAGGGTCTGGGAAGGGACAAAACAGGCCTTCCAGCAGTTTGGAAATGGGCCTGTTTCTGACTTTTGGGGGGGCCTCCAGAGCCCGGGGAAGCCATTTTTGCCCTCCTAGAGGCCTGCGGGAAGCCTCCGGACTCTGGGTAGGCAAAACATGGCCCTCCTGGAAGTTCCAGTAGGCCACGCCCACCATGGCCATGCCCACCCAGTAACTGGACAGCGATTTTTGAACCCCACCCCTGGTTACACCTCAGCAAATTATTCCCCTTTTGTGTTGCTCCACTGAGTCCAACTTTGCAGGGAAATTCTACGTAGTGCAGAGGTCTCCAAACTTGGCCACTTTAAGACTTGTGGACTTCAACTCCCAGAATTCTCCAGCCAGCAGAGCTGGCTGGAGAATTCTGGGAGTTGAAGTCCACAAGTCTTAAAGTGGCCAAGTTTGGAGACCCTGGCCTAGTGGATCAAAAGTGATGTGAAGTCCTTGAAAGTGCAGTTTGATTGTCGTGGCTTCTGTCGGGAGACATTAAGATACTTTAGGACGGCAAAGAATGGAGGAGGGTAAAGGATATGAAATTTCGGCTTTTCCTTTTTAGAACATGGAATGATGGCTCCCTGGAGAGGTGCAATTCTTGCTTTAGGTATCCATATAAATACTGCAAATTGCCATTATGCTTTATTAATGTGCAGCCTTAGCAATCCCCAAGGGTTAATTAATAAGGCTAAGGTGTTTATACAGCTTCATCTTGGAACTATTTCATGGCCCACCTACTATTTTGGGCAAGATTGAGGTGGAGGGATAACTGGCAACCAGTAATTAAAAGGCAGTTAAGTTGTTCATCAAATGCCCACATGATATTGGCTTGAATGAGCTATGTTTAGCCCAGAAACAAAAAGATGGTTTGTTACACTGAACCCTGGTTTGTTAAGCTCTAAACCATTGCTTGGTTTAACACGTTCCAAACAGAATAACAGAATAGGAAGAGACTTTGGAGGTCTTGTAGTCCAACTCCCCTGCTTAGGCAGGAAATCCTACACCATTTCAGATAAATGGTTTTCCAGTCTCTTTGCAATAAGTGTCAGGATTCCGGCAGTTACCCCCCATTTAAATCTTGAGTCTCGAGCCAAACTTCCAAAACTTCAAAAGGATTTATTGGGAGTTAATATGTCCGGCACTACCTGGGTGCAGCCAACTCTGAGACACATCATTCATTGTCATCCTTGACCCTGGTTTTCCCCCACCCCTCTGGGTGTATCATAATTCATATTCTCCAATGGGAAACACCCATAGCCAAGAGTCATCAAACATGCTCTCCAGTTAGAATTTTGCTTGGCAGAAACGTCAGTCATCTAGTTACTATCTTTGCAAAACTGTGCAGAGAATGCACTTTCAATTTCCAAGCTGCTGCATTGCTCCCCCCTCCCTTTCTGTTGGCAACTCTAAAAAGACCCTAGAAATATTTTATGAGTTGACATTTGGCTCCCCTCCCTCCTTGAAGGTGAGCTGTACAACACAAAAAGAAAACAACTTTATTGCAGGTGTAGAATTTTGTGTGGCAGAAACTTCAGTCACCTGGTTACTATCTTTGAAAAACTATTTCTGGAATGTGCTTTCGCTTTCCAAGCTGCTGCACTGCCCTTTCAAACCCCTTTCCTCCCTCCCCTTTCTATGGGTCTTTTTAGAGCTGCCAAATAGCAGTTATATACCACTTCATAGCACTTTACAGCCCTTTCTAAGTAGTCTACAGAATCATATTATCAGAGTTGTATTTCCTAGTCCGATGTTGGTGGAAGCTAAATCTTCATGAAAACTTCCAGTGATGAAGCCCTCCATGACTCCTGGAGACAAGTCGTTCCACTGATTAATTGTTTTCACTGTCAGGAAATTTCTCTTTGGTTCTAGGTTGCTTCTCTCCTTGATGAGTTTCCATCCATCTTCTAGTCCTGCATTCAGGTGCTTTCTTCTTTGGGGCAGCCCCTCAAATATTGGAACACTGATGACATATCTCCCCTGGTCCTTCTTTTCATTAAGCTAGACTAGGGCTGTCAAATTCCCAGCCTGCAGGACAGATGCATCATGCACTGGCCACGCCCATGCCTGGTTTAGCGAAGGAGGGAAAAGTCCCGATATGTCATATGATGCTGCCGTGATGACATGAGTTTGACACCTGATCTAGACATATCCAATTCCTGCAACTGTTCTTCCTATGTTTTTGCCTCCAGTCCCCTAATCATCTTTGTTGCTCTTCTCTGCACTCTTTCCAGAGTCTCAACATCATTTCTTACGTCGTGACGACAAAACAATAATTTCTTTATTATTCCCAGAGTTCATCATCGCTGGGCTAAGGGCATCATAAGCCAGTGTCTATAAATCACCCTTGCTGGGTTTATATAATATTGGGCCTTGGTGGCTCAGGCTGTTAATTGCCTGCACTTAAGTTTCAGCTGCCTACAACTGCTGTAGGCTCGAATCCCACCAGGCCCAAGGTTGACTCAGCCTTCCATCCTCTCGGGGGAGGTAAATTGAGGACCCAAGATTGTTGGGGGCAATTAGCTGACTTTGTAAAAATGCCGCTTAGTAATAAGCAGGCATATACAATGGAATGAAGGCTATTGCTGAGCACACTGGGTTGTATCCCAAAAATTGTAAGCCGCCCTGAGTCTTCGGAGAAGGGCAGCATATAAATGTAATTTAAAATAATAATAATAATATGCTAAGCACAAGCAAACCAATCATATTAGCATATCATCAGAGTTGCATGTCTTAGGCAGATGTTGGAGGAAGTTAAATCTGCATTCGCTTCTTTAATTTTTCCGCATTTAGCACCAGGTGCTTACATATTCCAGAATTCTGAGGTTGCTCCTGGGAATTCTTCTGGGGGAGTAGCAGATTTTAAGGACTTGCTGTGAAAAGATTTCATTCCCCATTGCCAACAGGAATAGTAGTAGCTTTGACAATAAATAAAAATGATAAAAATAAAGATTGTGAGGTGCTTGCAACCAGAATCATTCATAAATAGCAACTTTATTAACATCTGCCTATATTACAAGAATCTCCCCTAACTGCTTGCCTTTCACTGAGAACAACCAGATAAGGTTTCATGGATCTTGGGGGAAGTCAGGCTTATGCCTCTTGTGGCTATGTATCCAAGCTATGTCCCTGCTTGACTCTTCCTTCCAGCTTGGCTGGCAGTTTGCCAACAAAGAAAGCTTAAAGTAACCAATTAAAAAAGAGGTACAGAAGGGGCAAGTAGGGACAATATTGAGTCAGGTCTACAGTATATGTAAATTAAGTGTCCTTTAGTTGAGCCTGATGTTTGACAATTACCTAGACCAGGGGTCCCCAAACTTGGCAACTTTAAGACTTGTGGACTTCAACTCCCAGAATTCTCCAGCCAGCTGGCTGGAGAATTCTGGGAGTTGAAGTCCACAAGCCTTAAAATTGCCAAGTTTGGAGACCTCTGCACTAGGTAGAATTTCCCTGCAAAGTTGGACTCAGGCGGAGCAACACAAAAGGGAATAAGTTTCTGGCTCAGTGGCTAAGACACTGAGCTCGTCGATCAGGAAGGTCAGCAGTTCACCGGTTCGAATCCCTAGCGCCACGTAATGGAGTGAGCTCCCATTACTTGTCTCAGCTTCTGCCAACCTAGCACATAAAAAGCACATTCAAAAGCACGTAAAAATGCAAGTAGAAAAATAAGGACCCCTTTGGTGGGAAGGTAACAGTGTTCCATGCACCTTTGGTGTTTAGTCCTGCCGGCCACATGATCACAGAGATGTCTTCGGACAGCGTTGGCTCTTCGGCTTTGTAATGGAGATGAGCACTGGTGCCCCCTAGACCCAGAAATGATGTGTGATGGGAACCTTTACCTTTACCTTAGATAGAAGGAGATCCTCTCACAGACAGACCATCTGAGGATTATCAGGTACAGAGTAGCATTTAATTGTATGATGATTTAACTTAAGTAGCAGTTTGCTCGTCCCTCATTTTTAGAAACCCAAATTTCAAATAACAAAAAAATAGGAAAAATTACAAATTCTCTCTAATTCGGTTGTTCCAAACAAATCCCTCTTTCATAATTTTTTATTTCTGTATGTTTTGTTTTTTTAGACTCCTGGTGGATTTTGAGGTTCTGCAGAAAGGATAAAATGTAGGTCAGGAGGTTGACAGGTTCTTAATCCACCTAAGCCAGTGCTAACTAGGATCGGTTCTTCAGGGTTGGAACCCAAAGGACTCCTTGTGTCAGATCCATGTATCTGCCATTCTTCAATGGAAGAAGAAGGGGGAATTGGTACAAGTAATCCTTTTTTATGTAACCTGAATATATTAAATCCTATATTGATTCTGTATAACTTGCATATGATACACAACTGGAGGAGTGGAGCCAGATGTCCAGAAACTTGTCACCTCTTGAAGAGATAACAAGATGAGAAGGAACCATAAAAATTCCAGCTCTGGAAGACACTCCTGGGAACTCTGCTAAGATACTTTCCCAGAGAAGGGGAGGGGGAATTAACATGTTGGTTCTTTGTTTGACTAAATCTACATCTGAATAAGGGGAGGGATTTTAACTTCCTTTATCTATGACTGTATGCCTGGGGATGATCTTAGACTCTGCTTTGCCTAGTGTTGAGATAAAATCCCTTTTAATAAAGGATTCCTTTTGAAACACCTGGTCTTCAGAAGTTCATTCTTTTTGATTGTAGGGGAAAAGTTCAATGCTTACACCTTGGCCTATCATTCATGAAAGCTAGAATGACTTTATTTCCCATAATTTATTTCTTGATCACTTTAATTGGGCATCAGGAGAATTTGAGCCTAAGATCTAGAAGCTGTACATAAAATACAGTTTTGCCAAATTTAAGGTTGGATTAAAATGGTTGAAGGCATAGGTGGCCATTCCTAACCCCAGGAACACCTGGGTGATGAGACATGTATTGTGAAGGACAAATTCCTATGGGGTCCTTGGTGCTCTCTGGCCAAGGAGCCCACAGTTCAACACTGAACTACAAATATTCTCAACTGTTAGGACAAATTTATGCCTAAAGTGGGACTAGAACTCATTGTCTCCTAGTGAATGGCCCAAAGTCATCTAACCAGTTATCATTCCTAAGACGGAACTAGAACTCACCATCTCCTGATGATTGACCCACAACACCCAGCCAGCTTCATGTCTAAGGCAGGACTAGAACTCACCGTCTCCTGATGATTGGCCCACCCACCCAGCCCATGAATTAATTAGGGCATCCATCGGAACCCTGACACTTTCCGGTGTAAGTGAGACTAGAACTCACAAGCTCCTTGTTTCGCCTTAACCACTATACCAAATAGGGTCTCAATTCCTCAAGGTAAAATAATTTAGAGGGACAGTTCTGATTATTCTCCATCTAAGTTGTTGGTAAACAATTCACACACTGAGACACACAGATTGGTTTATTTATTTACGTAATAAATAAATTCGTAATAAATTAACTAGGCATGAAAGCTGGCCTTTGGGTATTTGAGCTAGCTAGGAAACATGTACTTCAAAACATTCCAACAAAACTGAAGAGGATTTAATTTTCAAATAGTCACAGAGAACAGAGCCTGTTAATCACTTTCTGCATTTGGAATGGACTTTATTGAGCCAAGGGATTATGTTTTTATTAATAAGTAAGAGAGAGGTATGCAATACATAGTCTGTATATCATGTAGAATCATGCAAGTTAATATAAATATTTTGGATATGTTCAGAAGGAGATCAGAAACAAGAGGAGGAAGGGAAGTGGAGAAAACCTTGAAATGTTTTGAGGATATCTCCAAAATTATATAATGTGTTGCTGTTAAAAATGGTGGGTAAACTGGAGAGGATAAGAAGACTCAGTATTGAAATTATGCTTAGATTTATTATTTAACTTTTCAGCTTACTTTCAGATAATAAAATGGATGGAGCCATGCGATCTTTTCAAAACCCACACTAGACTTAAGATTCAACCTTCAAAGACTCTGGATGGTGCCAATGTGTGGCAAAAGCAGTTTGGTCTAATGGGTAAGGCACCAGGCTAAAGAGTAGGAGATGCTGAGTTCTAATCCCCCCTTACACATGAAAGGTGGCTGGGTGATTTTGGGCCATTCACCAGGAGGTGGTGAGTTCTAGTCCTGCCATAGTCAAGAAAGTTGTCTGAGTGACTTTGAGCCAATTACCAGGAGACAGTGAATTCTAGTCCTGCCTTAAGGCATGAAAGCCAGCTGGGTGATTTTGGGCCACTCACCAGGAGATGGTGAGTTCTAGTCTCACCTTACTCAAGAAAGTTGGCCAGAGGACTTTGAGCCAATCACCAGAAAATGATGAGTTCTAGTCCCACCTTAGACATGAAAGCCAGTTGGGTCACTTTGGACCAATCACCAGGAGACGGTGAGTTCTAATCTTGGAGATATGGAGTTCCAGAGGGCAGGTGATGAGATTGGAAAGGCATCCTTTGATGGCATTCTTTAATTGAGGAAATCTCAGTTGTCAAATAATTCCATTTAAGTTAATGTTTAAATATCTTACAAGGAATTTTCTTATTTCTTTTGCAAATCTGCATTCAAGCTAAGAAAGAGAATTTGCTGCAGAAATCATTTTGACGAAGAGAATTTGAGTATGTGTCATTGGAACACAGTAATGGTTTTGCACTAGATAAAGATGTTGAGATGCTAGAAAAACATACAGAGAAGAGCAATTAGGATGATTAGGGGACTGGAGGCTAAAACAAACAATGAACGGTTGCAGGAACTGGGCTTGGCTAGTCTGGTGAAGAGAAGGACCCGGGGAGACATGATAGCGGTCTTCCAATATTTGAGGGGCTGCCCCAGAGAGGAGGAAGGGGGTCAAGCTATTCTCCAAAGCACTCGAAGGGCCAGACAAGGAATAATGGATGGAAACTGAACAAGGAGAGATTCAACCTGGAAATAAAGAGAAACTTTCTGACAGTGAGAACAATCCACCCATGGAACAGAAGTTGCCCTCGGAAGTTGTGGGAGATTCATCACTTGAGACTTTCAAGAAGAGATTGGACTGCCATTTGTCAGAAATGGTGTAGGGTCTCCCACTTGGGCGGTGGGCTGGACTAGATGACTTACAAGGTCCCTTCCAACTCTGATTATCTGTTATCTGTTATTATTAAAAGTTATAAAGTGGACAAGAGATCAGTGTGAACACCCTTCTTTAGCACCAATAGCTCAGGATTGAACTCTGGAGTCCTTGTTGCTCTCTGAGCTTGGTAGTTGTTGTTTTTTGTTTTGCAGATGTTTCATTACCCAACTGCGTAACATCATCAGTGCTAGAAGAGAGTGAGGTTAGCTCTCTGTTTATATAGGCTTTTTTTAAATTGTTCAATACCTCAATCAAGGAACTACCAACTTAGACAAACAAGCTATACGTAAACAACAATGAAGGATCCACCAAGAATTCTCCTACCAGGGGTGGGCTTTACAAAATTTTAGCCAAGGGTTCTCTGCCTGGTTGCTGGGTGGGCGTAGCCATGGTGGGCGTGGCCTAGTCGGCCTCCTGCATCATGGTGAAAATGGCCTCCCGAGGCTCCGGAGGCTCTCTGGAAGCCAGGAATGACATTTGGAGGTTCTCCAAACTGCACAGAATCTTAGCTAGGGGCTCTCCCGAACCCCTCTGAATCCTCAGCACCCCACCCCTGCCTCCTACCAACAGGACAAGCCACTGTATAAGACCAGAGGGCAAATCACACCCCCTTCTAGCACTGATGATGTCACCTTGTTGGGTAATGAAACATCTGCAAGAAAATAACCAAGCTCAAAGAGCACCAAAGAATCCACCTTCCTTAGTTCTACAATACACACCCTAGTTGTTACCAATTCATTAGGTTTTTTTTTAAAATTCATATTTATATGCCGCCCTTCTCCAGAGACTCAGGGCGGCTTACAATATTTGGAGCACAACCCAATGCGCTCAGCAATAGCCTTCATTCCATTGTATATGCCTGCTTATTACTAAGCGGCATTTTTTACAAAGTCAGCTTATTGCCCCCAACAATCTTGGGTCCTCAATTTACCTACCCCGAGAGGATGGAAGGCTGAGTCAACCTTGAGCCTGGTGGGATTCGAGCCTGCACTCATTGCAGGCAGCTGGAGCTAAGTGCTAGGCGTTTAACAGCCTGCACCACCAAGGCTCAAGTTTAATTTCTTTGCAATGGAAAATTTCAGGTGTAATATTATCCAGGCTTTTCTTTAAAAAAAAGAAGTAGTTGCATTACAGTGGTGAATTACTACTGGTTCAGCCTGGTTTGCCCGCACTGGTAGTAAATAAATAAATAAATCCTCTGACGATCAGCTGAGAGGAGAAAGAAGAGAAGAGCAGAGGATCGTTCCTCCCACCGGCCCCTGCGCGTTTCTCTTCTTCATCCTCTCAGCTGATCGGCACAGCAGAGCCTCAGCTGGTGTGGGGAAAGCTGTGTGAAGCGCACGATCACCGAACCGGTAGGGAAACTGGTAGAATCCCACCACTGTTGCACTACCATCCCTAACAAAGGGGAATTCTCGAATGATCCCTGTGGAACTCTAACATACAAAGTCCTTCATGACATGGGTCCTTATTATCTAAGGGAGCGACTGCTGCCGACATCGAATACCAACCGCCCTGTGCGAACTCATAGACAGGGGCTCCTTGGGGTCCCGTCGGCCGGGCAATGCCGGCTGGCGGTCCCCCGACGACGTGCCTACTCTACCGCGGTTCCTGACCTCTGGAACCAACTTCCCTGGGCTCCGCCTGGCCCCTGATCTCGCACCTTCCATCACGATCTGAAGACCTGGTTATTTAACCAATCCGGACTGTGACCCCTGCGTGGTGTGGTCTTAGAGTTTTAACTTTGGGATTTTAATGTTAATTCGGCTTAATTTGTTTAATATAGTTTTTAGATAATTTATTGTTGTATTGTTTTTAATTTGTAAGCCCGAGTCCTTGGGAGAGGGGCGCATATAAGTCAAATAAATAAATAAATAAATAAATAAATAAATAAATAAATAAATAAATAAATAAATTTGGTTTTTTTTTTCCTTTTCCTGGAGAAATTTACAAAACTCATCCCCTTGATTTTTCTCTTTTTCCCCACACATTTGGTGGTGCATTGGAGAAAGACGTTCTTATTATTTATTATTTATTTATTATTTATTTGGATTTATATGCCACCCCATCTCCGGAGGGACTCGGGGAGGCTCACAGAAAAATATAACATCCATGGAAATGTTTAAAAAATATTAACCTAATCCAAATACCCAATAAAATCACTAAAATGTCCAATTGAAATTAAAAACCCCAGTCTCCTTCAATCCAGGCCGGCCTGTGAAAACAACCAGATCTTTAGATCGCGGCGGAAAAAACGCAGGTTAGGGCTTGAGCATCCAAGTTCCAGTATTATGTTATGGGGGCAGCAGAGGTGGGTCTTCAGCCGGTTCTGACCAGTTCTGGAGAACCGGTAGTGGAAATTGTGAGTAGTGGGAGAACCAGCCAATCCCACCTCCGACTGGCCTCGCCAACCCCATCTCTTCTCTGCCTCCCATCGAGTCCCAGCTGATTGGCTGGGTCTCCTTTGGTTGCCCTGCACAGGAGAAGGAGCTGGAAAGCAGGTTAGTGGGGTGGGGAGGGAAGGGGGATTTTGCAGCGTCCTTCCCCTGCCACACCCACCAAGCCATGCCCACCAAGCCACGCCCACAGAACCGGTAGTAAAAATTTTTGAATCCCACCACTGGGGGGGAGCTTCTTAAAATCCAGTTTTGTGGCTTTTCCTTGGTACCACAGAAATGCTTTTACTGCTTGCATGCTATAGGTAGTCCTCAACTTACAGCCACAAGTGAGCCCAACATTCCTGTTGCTAAATGAGACAGTTGTTCAGTGAATTTGGCCTCATTTTGTGACCTTTCTTGCCACATTGTTAAGTGAATCACTGCAGTCATTAAGTAAGTAACAGGGTTGTTAAATGAACCTGCTTTTCCAAGGGTCGCGAAAGGGAATCACATGACCCCAGGACACTGCAACCGTCATAAATATGAGTCAGTTGCTGAATTTTGATCACGTGACCAGGAGGATGCTACATAAATGTGAAAAATGTCCAGAGGTCCCTTTTTTTCAGTGCCATTGTAACTTTAATTGGTCACTAAATGAACTGTTGTAAATCAAGGATTACTATACAGAGAAACCAATTGCTTATCTACTCCAAACAATTCAATGGGAATTGGATTCCAGTCCAATCTTGGAACCGACAGGAAATCTTAACCCAGGTGAGGCTTCTGTATTAAACTTCATTTTACCATCAATTCCCTCAATTGTCTGCAACATTCTAGATTGGCTTGAAATTATTTATGTATATGGCTTTGTTCTGACAAACAATTCTGAAGAGCGCACCTTTTAATTAACGTTAAGGATGCCATTAAATAGAAAAACGAGGCCCCTGAATTGTTTTTACGGAGATGCAAAAGGAAGAAAAATTGAAATAAACATGTTGTTGTGCCTCAGGGTAGCATTGTTTTTTGGAATGAAGGAAAGAGGAGGAGTTGAGTGAGGGGGGGGGAGGTTTACAAAAAAATAAAGACTAAAAAGAATAGAAGAAGAAAGAAAAGATGAATAAAAAGTTTGTTTTTGCCAGCAAGGAGAGGTTGCATGTAATTCGTTTGTGACTACGTAGGGATTCTGGACTGATTTCCCCTGTTTCACTCCACCCCCAGGTTTGGCCATTCCTTCTGCTGCCACATCACCTACATCAGTGATGGCGAAACTTTTTGTCGTGGTGTGCTGAAAGCGTGCGTGTGCCGGCACCCACAATGCAATGAGCCTTGCTCCACCTGCGCATGCATGCTCAACACTCCCGCCGCACCTTCTTACCTGCCATAGGTTCGCCATCATGGACCTACATGACCTACATTCATGTTGTCAAATGACTATAGATATCCCAGCTACCTCTGAATAATTTGCTCCTAAAAGAAGCATCAATCATGCGTTCCGGACCATTAAAGGAGAATCAGCCTCCCAAGTCTTGGCCAATCAGGAGCTCTCAGGATAAATGAGTGTCTCTGGGTTTCTGAGAATAATTATATTGCTTTGATGAATTAGACAAAGTCTAAAACGGAGAAAGAGAAGAAGTACTTTGTGGTGGTGTTCGCGCAAGCAGAAAAGATATAACCAGGTCAGTTAAAGAACACAGCTTGATAGGTTTAAACCAGGCTCAATGGCAGGAACTGGGAGGGGGATCTTGGAGTCTTAGTGGACAACCAGCTAAATAGGAGCCAGCAGCAGCAGCAGCCAAAAAAGCCCATGCAATCCTAAGTTGCATTAACAGGGGGATACAATCGAGATCAAGGGAGGCACTAATACCCCTCTATAAAACCTTAGTAAGACCACACCTAGACTGTCAAGCCTTTCTCTGTTACCATTTTCAAAGGCTTGAAAAACCTTTTGCCAGGGAGTAAAAATTCTTCAAACATTCCTGCTAACTAGAGGTGATAGACCGTGTTTTTCTTTGCTGTCAATGTTGATAAAAAATAGACCCGGAAAGTAATCCAAAAAACATTTTTATTTATAAAATAAAGAATCCTACATGGAGCTACATGTTTGCAACCTAATCTCCACCAAGGCATATAGAAAAAGAACAAAGGAAAATTAAGAACGGAAGTTACAGGAAGTGAAGTATAGACTTTGTACACATGCCAGTGGAATCCTACATGGAGCTACATGTTTGCAACCTAATCTCCACCAAGGCAAGAACAAAGGAAAATTAAGAACGGAAGTTACAGAGGAAGTGAAGTATAAACTTTGTCAGTGGATCAAGACTTTCTTACTATGGAGACAAGATAACACAGTGCTGGCTAGCAGACACCTGCTTGCTATAATATGAGTTTAGAAGCTTGAACAGACAAACCAAAAAAACCCGCAGTGACATAGACCACCTCTACTCATTGCAGAATACCTTATGCCATGAGACTTGAGGTTCTAGAGCTAGAAAATCTAGAACTACGCCGCCTTCAGTCCGATCTAAGTATAGTATATAAAATCATACATTGCAATGTCCTTCCGGTCAATGAATACTTCAGCTTCAACCATAACAATACAAGAGCACACAATAGATACAAACTCAAGGTTAACCGCACCAAACTAGATTGCAGGAAATACGACTTCAGCCACAGAGTGGTCAATGTCTGGAATACTCTACCTGACTCTGTGGTTTCTTCCCCAAATCCCAAAAACTTTAATCTTAGACTGTCTACTATTGACCTCACCCCTTTCCTAAGAGGTCTGTAGGGGGCGTGCATAAGTGCACTAACATGCCTACTGTCCCTGCCTATTGTTTCTTTTATTTTCTTATATGTATCCATTCCATGTATTCATAACTATGTTTATACTTATACCTCTTACCTTATAATTGCTTGACAAAATAAATAAAATAAAAAATAAATAAATAGAGTCCTGCATCCAGTTTTGGTCATCACACTATAAAAAAGAGGTTGAGACTCTAGAAAAAGTACAGAGAAGAGCAACCAGGATGATTAGGGGACCGGAGGCTAAAACATACAATGAACGGTTGCAGGAACTGGGCCTGGCTAGTCTGGTGAAGAGAAGGACCAGGGGAGAGAGGATAGCAGTCTTCTAGTATTTGAGGGGCTGCCCCAGATAGGAGGACGGGGTCAAGCTATTTTCCAAAGGACCCAAAGGCCAGACAAGAAACAATGGATGGAAACTGATCAAGGAGAGATTCAACCTGGAAATAAGGAGGAATTTTCTGACAGTGAGAACCATCAACCAATGGAAACAGAAGTTGCCTTCAGAAGTTGTGGGAGCATCATCACTGGAGGCTTTCAGGTAGAGACTGGACTGCCATTGGTCAGAAATGGTGTAGGGTCTCCTGCTTGGGGGGGGGGGTTTGGACTAGATGACCTACAAGGTCCCTTCCAACTCTGATTATCTGTTATCTGTTAACCTTGGTTAGCTTCTTGTGGCTCCAAGGGTTGCTATAAGGCCCCTTCATTTGTGTACTTCACACTTGAGCATCTATGGAGATTCTCAATCCTCCAGGTCATGGTTATCCCAAAAGTGCTTTTTCTTTTCCCAGATGCCCACTGGACTTTCTTGGTGTTTTCTTTGAAAATGTTTTGCTTCTCATCTGAGAATTGAAGAAGTTTCTTGGGTGAGGAGCAAAATGTTTTCAAAGGGGAAAAAAAATCAAGAAAGTCTCGTTGGCTTTTGCAGAACTTTTGCAAAAGTGAAAGTGTATAAAACAAACCCATATTAAATATGCTGCAGTCCATTTGCTTTGAAAGGTCTATAGCAATAACAGCTGGATTTATCCAGCTGCCTCTGCTTCACTAAGGAAGGCTGAGTCCACCTTTAGAAGGAAGGCAGGAAGGAAGGAAGGAAGGAAGGAAGGAAGGAAGGAAGGAAGGAAGGAAGGAAGGAAGGAAGGAAGGAAGGAGGTAGGAATAGCAACCTTAGACATATACTGCTTCACAGTGCTTTCCAGCCCTCTCTAAGCAGGTTTACAGAATCAGCCTCTTGCCCCGCAACAATCTAGGTCCTCGTTTGACCCACCTGGGAAGGAGGGAAGGCTGAGTCCACCTTTAGAAGGAAGGCAGGAAGGAAGGAAGGAAGGAAGGAAGGAAGGAAGGAAGGAAGGAAGGAAGGAAGGAAGGAAGGAAGGAAGGTAGGAATAGCAATCGCCCTTAGACTTATATACTGCTTCACAGTGCTTTCCAGCCCTCTCTAAGCAGGTTTACAGAATCAGCCTCTTGCCCCGCAACAATCTGGGTCCTCGTTTGACCCACCTGGGAAGGAGGGAAGGCTGAGTCAACCTTGAGCCTGGTGGGATTCGAACTGCTGGCAGTCAGAAAGAAGTAGCCTGTAATACTGCATTCTAACCACTGTGCCACCACAGTTCTTATAAGAATGTCAAAAGAGCTAGAAGAGTTTATGTTTTCTTTCTTCATCTGAGAAATATCTTGTTTTCCTTTATTATTTATTTATGTATCCAATTTATATGCTGTCCATATTAATAAGAGGCCAATCTAGGCAGCTGACAACCAAGCAACAAGATTAAAAACATTAAAATCATAAAGAGGGACCTTGGAGGTCTTCTAGTCCAACCCCCTGACCAAGGAGGAACCCAATGCCATTTCAAACAAAAGGTTGCCCAAGCTCTTCTTAAAATCTTCCTGTGATGGAGCACCCACAACTTCTGGAGGCAAGCTGTCCTACTGATTAATTGATAACAGATAACAGAGTTGGAAGGGACCTTGGAGGTCATGTAGTCCAGCCCCCTGCTCAGGCAGAAAACCCTACACCACTTCAGACAAATGGTTATCCAACATCTTTTTAAAAACTCCCAATGTTGGAGCATTCACAGTTTCTGGTGGCAAGTTGTTCCATTGGTTCATTGTCCTCACCGTCAGGAAATTTCTCCTTAGTTCTAAGTTGCTTCTCTCCTGGATGAGTTTCCATCCATTGCTTCTTGTCCTGCCTTCAGGGGCCTTGGAGAGTAGCTGGACTCCCTTTTCTTTGGGGCAGCCCCTCAAATATTGGAAGACTCCTATCACATCTCCCCTAGTCCTTCTTTTCATTAAACTAGATGGATGGCACTGAGTGGCCCATAGCTATTTCTACCCAGGTGCTTATTTAAAATATCTGATGGGAAGCGTGAATTTTTGGCCCTTTATTCAAATATAGTGGATGTACTATTTTTCAGTCTAATGCTTGAGAGAAGAGATTATATGGTGCTACATTCCTGAGTTGCTGCTTTGCCCAAGGAAATGTATTAAATTGTGTTCAAGCTGGCCCTGGACTGTGGAAGGAGCTCTTTGTCCCCAGCCCAAATGTGTTCCTCTGCTGATAAAATTGCTTTCTCCCTGGGTGCCCTTGCAACCTGCTTTCTGAAAAGACACCAGAGTGGAATCTCAACCACGTCCAAAATCTGGGAACAGCCAAGAGACGGCTGCTCTTTCTCCTTCGATGCACCCAGAGCAGGGTTGAGGAACATTCACAAGGGGGACGATGAGGCTGGGGTGGAGAGCAACTCCTGAGCCAAACTCCCTGAAAGAACACACTGCAGAATGGCTGGGCTTAGTAGAGACTGAGCAACCTCCCGACTTACGTTTATGGAACCTGGGGTTAATCCAGACTTCTTTGAAATCCTTCCTTCCCACTTTGCCCCCTTAATCCTTCAGCTTTGGTCCCTCGAGAGAGTTGAGTTCTCATCTTCTGCTAATGGTACAAGAAGATGTTGAGGCTCTAGAAAAAGTGCATAGAAGAGCAAGTAAAGAAAAGAGTAAATAAAGAAGGTGTCAAG
Organism: Naja naja; assembly: GCA_009733165.1. NCBI lineage: Eukaryota > Metazoa > Chordata > Lepidosauria > Squamata > Elapidae > Naja > Naja naja. The sequence continues at coordinate 3,201,556 of CM019151.1, read as the reverse complement.
CCCGAAATTGACCCATGTGTAGCCATTTTAGTTAGGCTTAGTACACATTCTTTTTCTTACTTTCTCCTTGGCAGCCATGGGGGGGAAGGGTTTCGGGCTTGCCACATTCCTAAGAGGGGAGGAGTGGAGATAGAGAGAGTTGTTTAGGCTAGGTGGTTCTTCTTCCCGTGGGAAAACGAGCTGTCCGTGCTTGGGCCCCTGGAGGTGGAGATTTATGACATCAAGCAACGTTGAATTACTTCTATTGGGGAATATGACTTTTGAGGGTTGTTTCTAACTTTTAATATTGTGGGGTAATTCCAGGTTGTGTCAGATCCAGAATTACCATGGACTTTGCCAATTTGATGCTTTCCTAAATAAAAGAAATGTCTTGGAAGGTCCTCATTTGACACAACCTGCAACACGGCTATTTTGTAGTTCTATAGCAGGGGTCTTCAAATTTGACAGCTTTAAGACTTGTGGACTTCAACTCCCAGAATTCCTCCTTCAGTCACGTTAGCTCAGGAATTCTGGGAGTTGAAGTCCACAAGTCTTCAACTTACGAAGTTTGAAGACCCTTGGGCTAGCTGGATAAAAGGAAGGGAAAGGGAGGAATAGATGATCAATAGGATAGATAGATAGATAGATAGATAGATAGATAGATAGATAGATAGAGATAGAGATAGATTATATAAAAATCTAGATACAGAACTAGATTGATAAATAGAGACAGAGAGTGTATGGCTGGCTGGCTAGCTGGATGATAGAAAGGCAGAGGATGGGTGACATAGATTATATAGAAATCTAGATCAGGGGTCTTCAAACTCGACAGCTTTCAGACTTGTGGGACTTGAACTCCCAGAATTCTTCCTCCAGTCATGTTAGCTCAGGAATTCTGGGAGCTGAAGTCCACAAGTCTTAAACTTGCCAAGTTGGAAGACCCTTGTTCTATATAGCAACAGGACAGCCTGAAGTCACCAGATTTTGGGGAGCTTGTCATGAACATACAACGACAATGTCGTATCACCCCACATTAGAAGATAACAAGTTCTCGCTCGGCTATGGTCAAGGATGCTGACCAGCAAGGCCTGCCCTATTCATCAGGATATTGCACAGCCCATCACAAGATTGAAATAGAATAGAATAACAAGAGTTGGATGGGACCTTGGAGGTCATCTAGTCCAACCCTCTGCTCAAGCAGGAGAACCTATACCATTTCTGACAAATGTCTGTCCAGCCAGCATGGAAAAGAAACTAGTCATTTAATGCCTACCCGATTTAACCCTGATAATGCCTTGAGAAAGGAATGGTCCTAATTACCTTTGTACAGCTTGACCATTAGGTATCCCTCTACCAGATGATGCTAAACCAACATTTAGCAAAATCAGCATTTAGCATAAGGCCATGCCTGGAATACCACATCCAGTTTTGGTCACCACATTACCAAAAATGCCCTTCATGGCATTGGACTGGGGTATTTGCAGGAAACCCTGCTGCCGATAACAGCTTAATGATGCCCCGTGCGCTCCCACCGGCAGGGCCTGCTCAGGGTGCCGTCAGCCAGGCAATGCCGGCTGGTGGCTCTCAGGGGGAGGGCCTTCTCTGTGGGGGCACCTACCCTTTGGAACCAGCTACCCCTGGGGCTCCGCTTGGCCCCTGATCTCCGCACCTTCCGCCATGACCTGAAGATCTGGCTATTCGACCAATCCGGGCTGTGACCCTCTTTGGGTGGGGTGGTTTTTATATGTTTATATGTTTATATGTTTTTAGTATTTAATTTTTTGGGCTTGTTAGTTTAATTTTTTCTTAACTATTTATTATTGTATATATTGTTGTTGTTTTTTAGTTGTGAGCTGCCCCGAGTCTTCGGAGATGGGGCGGCATACAAGTCCCAAAAATAAATAAATAAACAAATAAACAAACAAATAAATAAATAAATAAATATTGTATTGTTTTTAGTATTGTAAGCCGCCCTGAGTCCCTAGGGAGATAGGGCGGCATATAAATCTCATAAATAAATAAATAATAAATAAATAAAAAGATGCTCAAACTTTGGGAAAAGTGCAAAGAAGGGCAACTAGGAAGATTAAAGGCCTGAAGACTAAAACATATGAAGAAGAGTTGCAAGAGAAAAGAAGGATTAGGGGAGGCAGGATAGCAGTATGCCAGTGCTTGAGGGGCTGCCCCAAAGAAGAGGGAGTCAAGCTATTCTCCAAAGCCCCTGAAGGCAGGACAAGAAGCCATGGGTGGAAACAGATCAAGGAGAGAAACAACCTGGAATTAAGGAGAAACTTCCTGACAGTGAGAACAATTAACCAGTGGAATGACTTGCCTTCAAAACTTGTGGGTGCTTCATCCCTGGAGTCTTTTAAGAAGAGACTAGACAGCCACTTGTCTGGACTACTTTACTATAGGGTCTCTGGCTTCAGCAGAGGATGGATTACAAGCCCTCCAAGGTCCCTTCCAGTTCTAGGAAACTGAAAATATAAAGGCACCAACCATAAATATAGAGCTCCAACAGAAATGGGGGGGGGGAATTCCTTAAAATTTAGAGGTGGGGGATGGAGAGAGAGAAAGACTACGCATTCATTCCATGTGCAATTTATAGCTTCACAAATTAGCTTTCTCTGCCACCTTATATTGATTTTGTTTTTATCTGTACAAGGCCCTCAGGTGACCATTTGAGCCATTTCAAAATAAAACTCATATATTAAATAAGCACCTTCTTTCCTTTTGCTACGGACAAGGGGAATTGGCAAACAAAAAGGCATTGAGTATTATAGAAATTGCAAAATGTTGTGTTCGGTGATATTAGCACCAACATTGATTCTGGGTTTTTTTTTTTTAATGGCATTCATATACAGGGATTTATGTTTGAAGGGAAGATAAGTTTCCTGCAGGCAAACCAAGTTTAGAAAGGAGATAAGAGCTAGGGGTGGTTGGTTTTTTTTCTTTTAAATATTGCCATCTGTACAAAAATTGAAGTTGCATTCATCTTGTTCAACTGAACCCAACAGGGATAAAATGGAATTGCATATATGCAAAAGCCGTTGCATTATTTTTAAACCATTTTGCCCACTGCCCGTTTAAAAGAAAAGCTTCTCTTGATTGAATATATTGCTTTCATGCTACAGGAACCTGGCCAGAAAGGAGAAGCTGGTTAATGCAGCGTAAAACTCTGCGTTTTGGTGAAAATCATGAGCCTTTAAAATCCACGCATAGACAGGAGAGGAAGCCAACTCTAACAATCCAGTGAGGTTGAACATTCCCAATGCCCACAAAGATTTTATTAGCTATTAGAACATTAAACGCATAAGGCTACTGAGCGAGGATAAAATTCACAGCTAATGCTGAGCTGCTCCTTGCAAGAATTTGTTCCGTGCAGCCTGCAGATACAATCAGATTACAACTGGAAGGGATCTTGGAGGTCTTCTAGTCCAACCAGGGCTGTCAAACTCCTGGCTAGTGGGCCAGAGGCGTCATGTGCTGGCCATGCCCATGCCCAGTTTAGCAAAGAGCGGGAAGCCCCAATACATCACATGATGCCACCATGACGATGTGAGTTTGACACTTCTGCTCTATACCATTTCAGACAAATGGCTGTCCAGTCTCTTCTTGAAAGCCTCCAGTGATGAAGCACCCACAATTTCTGGTGGCAAGTTGTTTCACTGGTTAGTTGTCCTCAGTTTCTTCTTAATTCCAAGTTCCTTCTCTGAGTTTCCATCCACTGTTTCTTCTCCTGCCTTCTTCTGCTTCACAAAATAAATCGACCCCTACTCAAATCTTGGAAGGCTGCTATCCTGTCTCCCCTGGTCCTTCTTTTCTCCAGGCTGGCCATACCCAACTCCTGAACCACTCTTCGTTTGTTTTGGTCTCCAGGCCCTTAATCATCTTCGTTGCTCCTGCGAGTTCTCTTTTTTCAACATTGACAACACAGTGTTGTCAATGTTCAAACAAGAGACAAGTACAAACACAAGAAGAAAGACAAATATAAACAAACAAAGAGCACAAATCCAAGTTCTCTTTTTTGAACATGGACTATGTGGTAGAAGACAGAGGTGGTCTTCAGCTGGTTCGGAACAGTTCTGCAGAACCGGTAGCGGAAATTCTGAGTAGTTCAGAGAACCGGCCAATCCCACCTCTGACTGGCCCCACCAACCCCATCTATTCTCTGCCTCCCATCGAGTCCTAGCTGATCGGCTGGGTCTCCTTTGGTTGTGCTGCACAAGAGAATGGAGCTGGAAAGCAGGTTAGTGGGGTGGGGAGGGAAGGGGGATTTCGCAGTATCCTTCCCCTGTGTTGTAGTTAGCTGGCAGCAGGTGCAGATGGCTGAGGAGAGCAAGGACTCAGATGAGGGGCCAGGACCATCAGGGAGTGGACTGCTGCCTTCAGAGATTGTGGGGGCTGCAGCAGTGATGAGGAAGTTCCCGAGGAGCCTGTGCCAAGTGCATGTGTGCACAGGGCTGCTTGTAGGAAAGAGCAGCTGCAGCAGCATGGGCAACTCGGGAGTAAGGCTGCAAGGTGATGGCCCCTCCTTCAAGAAGATAAAAGCCAGCTGTGAATCAGACGTTCTTTGCAGTAAGCAAACACGTTTTGAAACTCGAACCTCGTGGACATTACAGTATCTTAAGTTGGTATTTGAAGACTCTTGTGCTGTCAAATATTTATTATCTGTTATTCTTGGCAGTTTTGCATAGCTTTGGCGAGGCTGGTGCTTATCAAAGTTAATTAGTTTGCAGTAGCCTTTTAACTGGGGATTTGTAAGAATCATTAAAAGGTTTCTGTTCTCTTTGGTTCGTGTTTGTCTTATTGGAAAAGGGTTTGGGTCAGAACACCCTGCTATGCCCACCAAGCCATGCCCACCAAGCCACTCCCACAGAACCGGTAGTAAAAAAAATTGAATTGGGGGCTTCTTTCTGCCTCTAACAACATGTTTCTTCCTTTCTCCTTTAGGGAAATATAATATTCCATTCTTCTGGGGGCCTTTCGCACATAACGAAGTACAGCTGGGAACAAATGGGTTTTCAGATTTCTCCACCAAATTTCTGGAGAGGACTTCTTCTGGAGAAGGAGACAATTTTTCCATCACATTTAGAAGGAAGGACACAATTCTTGTTTAGTAGGGAACAAGCACAACTGCAGGTAGTCCTCGACTTATGATCACAGTTGAGCCTAAAATTTCTGCCACTAAATGAGACATCTGTTAGGGGGAGTTTTTGCCTCATTTTACAACCTTTCTTGCCCACGGTTGTTAAGCGAATCACTGCAGTTGTTAAGTTATAACATGGTTGTTAATGTAAATCCGGCTTCCCTGTTGACTTTGCTTGTTAGAAGGTCACACAAGAGAATCACGTGACCCTGGGATGTTGTGACCATCATAAATATGAGTCAGTGGCCAAGCATGTCAACTCATAAAATATTTCTCTGGTCTTTTTAGAGTTGCCAACAGAAAGGGAGTGCAGTAGCTTGCAAAACTGAAAGTGCATTCCATAAATAGTTTTTGGAAGATAGTAACTAGGTGACTGAAGTTTCTGCCAGGCAAAAATCTAACTGGAGAGCATGATTGATGACTCTTGGCTATGGATGTGTCCCATTGGAGAATATGAATTACGATACACCCACTGAGTGGGGGGAAACCAGGGTCAAGGATGACAGTGAATGATGTGCCTCAGAGTTGGCTGCACCCAGGCAGTGCCGGCATGTTAACTCCCAATAAATCCTTTTGAAGTTTTGGAAGTTTGCATCCAGACTCATGAATTAAATGGGGTTAAGTGCAGAATCCTGACAAAGCATCTTAATTTTGATCACATGACCACGGGGATGTTGCAACAGTCATAAGTATGAAAAATGGTCATAAATAATAGTTAGCTAGCATAGAAATGGACCAATAAAATTCACAGTATAGTATAATGGACCTCGCCCCATTCCTAAGAGGTCCTTAAAGGGGGCGTGCATAGGCCTACCGTCCCTGTCCAACAGTCCCCATTGATCTGTATTTACCCCCTTTGTTCCTGTTTATGTTCATATCTACACTTGTACATGTTTGACAAACAAACAAACAAATAAATAAAAATAAACAAACCAATATCAACCATATAACAATCAGCTGTGGACGAATAATCCATTAATTGCACGGAATCTTCTCGGAATAAAAATGCAACCGAGGTGTTTATAAAAACACAAATGTGTCCAGCATTCCAGGAAAAGCTAATCCTATTGTATCCCCAGACACAAATTTCTCTTTTGAATGCAAAAAAGAATCAATCAATAAATAAAATCCTGGCCTGTTAGGTTGCTACTGGAGACCTGGCATCTCTGGGCTATTGGAAACCCGATGCTAAAATTCGCTTGTCCTTTTCTGCCATGAAAGGCTCTGTCACTTTTGACAGAGTTGCGTTCTCTTTGTCTTGCTCTGTTTCAAGTTTAATGCCATCAGAACATTGTAGGGAGTTGATTGTCTATGCAGCAAAGTCCCTTCTGGAAGGAGTCAGTTCACTGGACATTGAAATGTGAGTGGGCTGCTCTAAATCAAAGTTTAGGTTAGGCCTGGTTTTATAGCCCTGGTTTGATTGCCCGTTTCCTAGTATGAATTAGAATTAGAAATCTTTTTATTGGCCAAGTGTGATTGGAGACACAAGGAATTTGTCTTGGTGCAAATGCTCTCAGTGTACATAAAAGAAAAGATGCATTCATCAAGAGTCGAGAATCATCAGGTACATCGCTTAATAATAGTCATAGGGTACAAATAAGCCATCAAATCATACTAGGAAACAGTCCATATAAATTGTAAGGATACAAGTGACAAAGTTACAGTCCTGCAGTCACAAGTGGGAGGGATGTGTGATACAGAGTGATGAGAAGATTAATAATAATAGTAACGCAGACTTTGTAAATAGTTGGACAGTGTTGAGGGAATTGTTTGTTTAGCAGAGGGATGGTGTTCAGGGGAAAAAATTCTCCTTGTGTCTAGTTGTTCTGCTGTGCAGGGCTCTATAGCGTCATTTTGAGGGTGGGAGTTGAAACAGTTTATGTCCGGGATGTGAGGGGTCTGTAGATATTTTCCCAGCCTCTTTTTGACTCATGCAGGATGCAGGTCCTCCATGGAAGGCAGGTTGGTAGATAGATAGATATGGACAGAGAGACAGACAGACAGATACATAGACAGATTGTCCTCTTGTAGGTCACCCTGCTCCTTCCATGCCACCAGCTGCTGCGACTCCGTTCTTGCCATCCTGGACAAACAACATTATTCCCACCTACGAATAATTAGGTAGAAGTGAGATACATCCAGACTTCATCCATCTTCCAGGCACCTGCGTGGGAATCTGCAGGAAGAACGAGCAAGCAAGTAGGCTTCACAGATAGGGGTTGTCTCCATGGTACCTGCAGACCCAAACCTACTTTGCCCATTTAAAAGAAAAATGCACGGATGCACATGCGCACATTCACAGAGACAGATGCACACAAATGCCTACCTTCCCCTCTCTGTGCCAGCCAGCCAGCCACAATATTTATTTATTTATTTATTTGTTTGTTTTTTATTTTATTTTATTTTATTTTATTTTATTTTATTTTATTTTATTTTATTTATTTTGTCAATCTCTTACAAGATAATAAGTATAAGGATAAACATAGTTGTGAATACATGAAATGGATACATATAAGAAAAATAAAAGAAACAATAGGACAGGGACGGTAGGCACGTTGGTGCGCTTATGCACACCCACTACAGACCTCTTAGGAAAGGGGTGAGGTCAATAGTAGAAAGTCTAAGGTTAAAGTTTTTGGGGTTTGGGAAGAAACCACAGAGTCAGGTAGAGTATTCCAGACATTGACCACTCTGTTGCTGAAGTCGTGTTTCCTGCAATCAAGTTTGTGCGGTTAACTTTGAGTTTGTGTCTATTGTGTGCTCTTGTATTGTTATGGTTGAAGCTGCAGTATTCATTGACAGGTAGGACATTGCAATGTATGATTTTATATACTATACTTAGATCAGACCGAAGGCGGTGTAGTTCTAGGTTTTCTGGGTCCAGAATTTCAAGTCTGGTGGCATAAGGTATTCTGCAACGAGTAGAGGAGTGGAGAACTCTTCTTGTGAAATATTTCTGGACTTTCTCTACTGTGTTAATATCAGATACGTAATGTGGGTTCCAGACTGATGAGCTGTATTCAAGTATTGGTCTGGCAAATGTTTTGTATGCTCTAGTTAGTAGTGTGATATTACCAGAGAAAAAGCTACGTAGGATTAGGTTAACAACTCTTAATGCCTTTTTGGCTATGTAGTTACAGTGGGCTCTAGCACTTAGATCATTAGAGATGAGTACTCCAAGGTATTCTGTGCTGCAGAGCTGCACTTGGGCCCAGGGGCCCTCCTTTGTGCAGTTTTACAAACGGTCTCCATCCTTGCGTTGCCAACTGCCGGCTCCCTCTGCTATCGTGCACAAGAGAGAGATTGGTGCATCCTCTGTTCTCTTTCTTTCCCTTTCTCTTTGGGTGGGTTTCTACACTGCCCTTAGCATCCCTTGGAAAACGACAGCGAGAGAGAGTTCTTAACCAGGCTTAAGGGAGGGGGGGAAATCCATCCCAAATTATTATTATTTTTCCTCTGCTGGGATATTTACTTACCTGCAAGTGACAAGGTAGCAAACAGCTGCCATAATTGGTGTGATTATCCTCTCTTTGTAGTGTGGAGGAATGCACAGATTTAAAAGGGACATGGTTTTTAAAAGTCTAGGGGTATACTTCTCTGTTTTGCTTTGTAGCCATCCACTGCTTTTCAGTTTTTCTTTAAAATCCATCCTTTCTTTCTTTCTTTCTTTCTTTCCTTCCTTCCTCCCTCCCTCCATCTTTCTTTCCCTCTTTCTTTCTCTTTCCTCCTTCCCTCCTTCCTTCCCTCCTCTTTTTTCTTCCTTCCTTCCTTTCTTTCTCTTTTCTCCCTCCTTCCCTTCTTCCTTTCTATCTTTCTTTCTTTCTTTCTTTCTTTCTTTCTTTCTTTCTTTCTTTCTTTCTTTCTTTCTTTCTTTCTTTCTTTCTTTCTTTCTTTCTTTCTTTCCACCCTACCTGCTTTCTTTCTTTCTTCCTTCCTTCCTTCCTTCCTTCCTTCCTTCCTTCCTTCCTTCCTTTCTTTCTTTTTTCTTTCTTTCTTTCACCACCCATCTCAAGAAACTCTTATTGGCTCACACTATGGATCAAACCAATGAATAAAACAATAACAAAACAATAAAAACAGCGAGGCAATGGTACAAAAACTCTGTGCGTAATTCTTCCCCTTGGGAAGACCTAAGGCAAGCACAGCTGTCTTCTTTCCCATACTCTCTGCCTACCTATATAGCTGTAGCACCTGAGTTAAAAATGAAAAACAGCTCTTGATGGCTTTCCAGAAGACTGGAAGAGTAGAGGTCTGACTGCTAAGGTATATAATAAATCCTTCCATTCCCCACCATTCAGACAGAACTGAAGAAACTTTTTGGATGAGAAGAGAAATGTTTTCAAGGAAAGAAAAGCAAAACCAAGGACGTCCAGGTACCTTTGGAAAAGCACCTTTGGGAGACCCATCAATCACATCTTGATATGACCTCGTTGATGATCCTCTCTCTGTCAAGGACCTTGGAGTTCTCATATCAAATGACCCAAGCGCCAGAGCTCACAGTAACAACATTGCCAAAAAGGCATTAAGTTGTAAGTCTGATCTTATGAAGCTTCACCTCTGGAAATATTGAATTGCTAACTAGGGCATACAAAACCTTTGCTAGACCAATACTTGAATACAGCTCATCTGTCTGGAATCTGCACTGTATATCAGACATTAATGCAATTGAGCAAGTCCAGAAGTATTTCACAAGAAGACTCCTCCACCCCTCTGCTCACAATAGAATACCCTACACCACCATGCTTGAAATTTTGGGCTTGGACAACCTTGAACTATGCCACCTGCAGTTGGACTTACGTAGTACACAAAATTATCTGCTGCAATGTCCTACCAGTCAATGACTACTTCAGCTTCAACCGCAACAATACACAAGCACACAATAGATACAAACACAATGTAAACTGCTTCAAACTCAATTGCAGAGAGTACGACTTCAGCACCGAGTGGTCAGTGCCTGAAATGCACTTCCTGACTCTGTTGTTACATCCTCAAACCCCCACTCCTTTAACCTCAAACTATCCACTATTGACCTCACCCCATTCCTAAAAGGTCTGCAAGGGGCGTGCATAAGTGCACCATCATGCCTACCATCCCTGTCCTATTGTCCCCATTCATTCAGACCTATTTCCTGTATTCTTACTCATGTTTATACTCATTCCTATTATCTTGTAAGTGATTGACAAATCAAATAGATAAAAACTCAAGAGAACCAACCTCCAATTTCAGCCCCACCTCCTGAGCCCCACACCTGGGATAGTCACGGCATTACAAACCCCAAATTTCTCTCTTTGGGTTCATCATATTTTTTTTCTTCCGTTGTCAAACACGTCTGTCTCCTCATAATCTCCCTTCAAGGTTATGCTGAGAGGTTAAATTGTTCATCGGCTGAACTTGATGGTTAATAAGGAGAGAGAAGAACCTTTGGCCTCACATTCACCCAAATATGAGAGAGAGGTTCTGGATTCAAGAGGGCAAGGCTGTTAGACGTATTTAATCTTCCTTTCAGGTGGAGTATTGCAACTGATTGAACTGCCCAGTCAAAGGTATCCTGTTCCAAATGAACTATGAGGGAGTCAAAATCCATCACCTTGTTCTCTGGGGACAAAGAAACCTGCTTGCAATTCAATCACTTAGATTGGAGAAGGTACAGAAGATACAGATTATTCCTCAATTTACAACAACAATTGTGCCCAAAACATCCATTGCTTAAGCGAGACATTAAGTGAGTCCTATTTCAGGACTGTTCTTGCCATAGTTGTATATCAAAAAAATGTTGAAACTCTAGAAAGTGTACAAAGAAGAGCAACAAAGATGATGAAGGGACTAAAACATCTGAAGGACAGTTGCAGGAATTGGGTATCTCTAGTTTAATGACAAGAAGGACTGGGGTGATATGATAGCAGTCTTCCAATATTTGAGGGGCTGTCACAAAGAGGAGGAGGGGGTCAAGCTATTTTTTAAAGCACCCAAAGGCCAAACAAGGAATAATGGATGGAAACTGACCAAGGAAATCTTTTCTGACAATGAGAACAATCCACCAATGGAACAGAAGTTGCCCTTGGAAGTTGTGGGAGCTCCATCCCTGGAGGCTTTCAAGAAGAGACTGGACTCCCCTCCATCAGAAATGGTGTAGGGTCTCCTGCTTGGGCAGGGGGTTGGACTAGATGACTTACAAGGTCCCTTCCAACTCTGTTAATCTGTTATTTGTTAAGCACAAAAGATAAGGACCATATGTGAAGAAGATCTTCTAGTCCAGCAGGAAATCTTGTACCATTTCAGACAAATGGTTGTTGAGTCTCTTCTTGAAAACCTCCAGTGATGGAGCACCCACAACTTCTGGAGGCATTTAACTTCTGTTTAAATGTCCTCACTGGTAGGAAGTTTCTCCTTAGTTGTAGGTTGGATCTCTCATCCGTTGCTTCTTGTCCTGCCTTCAGGAGCTTTGGAGAATAGCTTGACTCCCTCTTCTTTTGGGGCAGCCCCTCAAATATTGGAAGGCTGCTATCATGTCTCCCCTGGTCCTTCTCTTCACTAGACTAGCCAGGCCCTGTTCCTGCAACCGTTCATCGTAGGTTTTATCCTCCAGTCCCCTCATCCTCTTGGTTGCTCTTCTCTGCACTCTTTCTAGAGTGTCCACATCTTTTTCCATCGTGGTGACCAAAGCTGGGTGCAATATTCCAAGTGTGGTCTTACCAAGGCTGTGTAAAGCATTACTAGAACTTCAAATCATCTTGATTCTATCCCTCTGTTAATGCAACCTAGGATTGTGTTGGCTTTTTTTGGCAGCTGCAGCACATGGCTGCCTCATATTTAACTCCAAGATGCCTCTCACAGTGTTCTGACCCAAACCTTGTTCCAAGGAAACAAACAACAAATGGAGGTGACAGCAAAACCTTTTAAGGATTCTTTACGAATTCCGTTCCTTCCCAGTTAAAAGGCTGTTTCAAACTAATTATCTCTGATAAGAATGAGCCTTGCCAAGGTGGTGCAAGGCTGTCAAGAACACTAGATAAAGTTGCCAAGAAATATTTCAAACACAACGAGTCTCCAAACACAAACTAAGAGAGTCTGAACATCCACAAGGCTTGAGTGCAAAAACTTCTTTGCTTCCTGCAAAGAACTCCGGTTTCTCAGGCTGGCTTTTATCCCTTAAGGGAGGGGCCATTACCTTGCAGCCTTACTCCTGAATCACCTGTGCTGTTGCAGCTGCTCTTTCCTTTGTGCACGCACACTGGGCACAGGCTCCTCGGGGGCCTCTTCCTCACTGCTGCCAGCCTCCACAGTCTCCAAAGACAGCACTCCACTCCCTGAGGGTCCTGGTCCCATCCCTACATCACATGCAGGCCCTTCATCTGAATCCTCGCGCTCCGAGACCTCAGGTGTCTGGACCTGTTGCCTGCGAACCACAACACATAGTTACTACTGTTGAGTCAAGAACCTCCTATTTATCTTGAATTTAGATAAGAGGCAATAGAATTCAAGGGAGGTAGGACTTAGTTCACTTGTGACTACATAAGGATTCTAGGCTGATTCTTCTTTTTGACACCACCCCCAGGGTTGCCACTCCTTCTCCTATAACTACTTAAGTTAGAGTACAAAGACAGCATTAGTCAGAACAGAAGCTTCCAGTCCTCTTTTCTGGAAATATTTCCATTTGATGATGACCTCTGACATTCTTTTGGGTTGCAAGTTCCTGTTTCTATTTCCTTGTTCTGACAGGCGTCAGTCAATGTCACCCTTCCTTGGAGTTTATCTGAATTATTATTTTTAAATAAGTGTGTCCAGAAAATTAATGGTTTTATTTATTAATGTTTGTTGTCAATGTGCCTTACATTTCCTCCTCATGCTGAAAGTGTGACTGCACAGGTTTCTGTGCATATGTCACAGCAGATCTGTGCTTTTCCCTAAGGAAATGCTAATTATTTTAATATGAATGGCTTTTCCGACTGTCAGGTTTCTATTTATAGCTGCATTCATAAGGGGTTGTGTGTTGCATCCCGAAAAATTGGCAGACTTGTGGCAATTTATGGAATTTCATTGTGTGGACTGCAATCAAATATAGAGAATGTTATTTATTTGTCCAGGTGTTGACGAATGTCAGTATATCACATTTCCTTCAGGAGCTCAAAATGCTCCCACAGGCCATCTTTTCACACCACTATTATGACTGGGGAATGGCTGCCTGGGGAATTCTGGGAGTCAAAGTCCAAGAGTCTTAAAATTGTCAAGTTTGGACATCCCTGAAGACCAGAGTCTTCAAACTTGGCAACTTTAAGACTTGTGGACTTCAACTCTCAAATTCTCCAGCCAGTGCATAAAAATGAGAATACTGGGAGTTGAAGTCCACAAGTCTTAAAGTTGCTAAGTTTGGGGACCTCTGGTTTAGACCATGGATATCCAACCTTTCAGTTTGCTTTGGCCCCATTGAGTAAAGAGGAATCACAAGAGGAATGAACTGTTACGGTAGTACTGCTTTATAAAACCTTAGTAAGACCACACCTGGAATACCACATCTAATTTTGGTCACCACAATACAAAAAAAGATGTTGAGACTTTGGAAAAAATGCAAAAAACAGCAACTAGGAAGATTAAAGGCCTGGTGAAGAAAACATATGAAGAACAGTTCCAGGAACTGGGTATTACAATCACAATTGAATCCAAAATTTCTGTTGCTAAACAGGACAATTGTTAAGTGATTCTCTCCGCCCCTTAATTCTCTTCAAATGGGCTTTGAAATAAAAAGTTCAGTGTTACTAATGATATGCAGGTTCGTTTCTTCAAAAAAGTAAGACAGTTTATTCTGGGTACCTCATTACTTTTAGTTTTTAATTAAGGCACCAGGCTAGTAACCAGGAGACAATGAGATCTAGTACTGCCTTAGGCATGAAAGCCAGCTGGCCGGCTAAGCCAATCACCAGGAGATGGTGAGTTTTAGACCCACTTTAGACATGCAAGCTGGCTGGGGACTTTGAGCCAATCATCAGGAAATGTGAGTTCTAGTCCTGCCTTAGGCATGAAAGCCGGCTGGGTGACTTTGGGCCAATCACCAGGAGATGTGAATTCTAGTTCTGCCTTTGATAAGAAACACAAATGAACAATTAGTCCTTTCTGAAAACACCACCTTCATCTTCGCCTGCAAACGTATCAGAAAAGCTGGGCTGATGTTTTGCACTAAACGGACTCGTGTCCACCTGCCAGTGAGTTGATTCCTTATTGTTCACACCTTTTCCAAACCCACGTCTTTGCTTCTTCTACCGCGACAAAAGGATTTGTCGTTGCAATCTACCCAACCTCTCCAAAATGCTTTTCGAAGGATGTTGACAAGGGACAGCCAGCAAATGTAGTGCTGTGTTTTGCAGGCAGTGTGTGGGTGTGGGTGTGGGGGGGGAGGGAAACCCACACGTATACACACTGAACAAAAGTCAACCGCAATCATTGTGCCATTCATCTAAATGCGTGCATATCAGTCAATCAGAGACTAATATCCTGGATTGGAGGTAGGAGGTGAGGAAGAATAAAAAGGCTACTAATGAGACCGTTTAAATCCTTTTCTGTGGATCTTGTTGGGGGAAAGTGAGATATTGTGAATTTTTGTCGGCTGCTAAAAATCAAGGATGCTATGCGAAACAGGCCTTACTGCTTCATTTTCTTGTCTCCTGGATAAAATCACAGGGCGGAAATATTTCATAGAATAACAGAGTTGGAAGGGACCTTTGGAGGTCATCTAGTCCAACCCCCTGCTCAAGCAGGAGAGTCTATTCCAAATATTAGCCTCTACCTAAAAATTGAACTCGCAGCCTCCTGATTGTGAGGCAATTCCTCCACCTCTAAGAAAGAATTGGCTCCCTTTGACTTTTAAGTGAATTTGGTCCCGTTTTACAAATTTTCTTGCCACAGGTATTAAGGGAATCACTGCAGTGGTTAAATTAGTAACACGGGCGTTATACGGGGATGTGGCAATGGTCGTAAGGGTGAAAAACGGCCACAAGTCACTTTTCTCAGTGCCATTTGTAACCATCAGAAAATTCCCAAGAGTTGGAACGATTAATCCATGGAATGACTTGCCTCCAGAAATTTTTTGAGACTGGACAATCGTTTGTCTAAAATGGTATAAGGTTTCCTGCTTCAGCGGGGGGGTGGGGGTAGGGTTGGACTAGAAGACCTCCAAGGTCCCTTCCAACTGTTATTCTGCTATATTGTTATATTAGACTATTTTTTTGAAAAACAGCTGGTGGGGTTTTTATATGCATGAAAATCCACCTCCCTTCTAGCACTGATGATGTTACCCAGATGGGTAATGAAATGTCTGCTAGAAAACTAGCAAGCTCAGAGAGTGCCAAGGATCCCACAATCCTCCTCCTCTTCCTCCTCCTCTTCCTCCTCCTCCCCCACTCTTTTTTCCTCTCTCAAATCCCACTCCCTTCTAGCACTGATGATGTGATCTAGTTTGGTCATAAAATGTCTGCAAGAAAACCACCAAGCTCCATCAAAGACCCCACATTCTCCTTTATCGAGACATCCGCACGCAGTTGAGTTTGACTGAGGGGAGTCTTTTAAAGTCATTTAAATTCAGCCATTCCAACAGCGTCCTCGCTGCATTTAAGAATAGAAGAAGAGAGGAACTTTATTTAATCACGCCGAAGCCTCACTTCATCCATCATTCTGTTCCCCACAGAGGCCAGTCAGTTTTCGGGGTGAACTCCACAATTAGAATAGGAAGAAGACAGAGTCCTCGTGAGTCATGACTAAGAACTATTGATAGCTGTTTCCACTTTCTTTAATTTGATGAATCCACTCTCATCTTTCTGAGCTCTTTCCCATCATCGCTTCTTGTCGTAATGGACTCTACAAATCATCTCCTTCATGAAGAAGGATCTTCTTCTTCTATTTTATCCAGTCCTTTCAAATGGCTGGAGATCACCTTGTATTTCTAGGAAGCAAATTACAAAGGGAAACTGAGGGATGGGGAAGGGAGGAGGATATTTTGTGGATCGGGTGGCTATGGGATCAGCGGTGGGGTTCAAACAAGTTAACAACCGGTTCTCTGCCCTCATGATTTCTTCCAACAGCCAGTTCACCAAACTGCTCAGAAAGTTAACAACCGGTTCTCTTGAACCGGTGCAAACCGGCTGAATCCTACCACTGTATGGGATCCTTGGTGCTCCCTGAACTTGCTGGTTTTCTTGCAGACATTTCATGACCCAACTACCTGTAGGTAACATCATCAGTGCTAGGAGAGGGGTAGGGTTTGCTTTCTATTTATTTGCAAGTGGGTTGCCCTGTCAGTGTTGGTGGGAGTGTTCCTAATGGTTCGTCAATTAGATTGTTGTTTATTGTTTGATTGTTTGTCTGAGTTGGCATTCCTTCATTGGGATATTGTTTATCGCTTGATTGTTGGTCTAGTATTAATCTTATATTAAACCTCTGCTTATCTGGGTGTTGATTGCTGGGCAGGAGTTGTTGTGGTCTTTTAGCTTTTCGACTGACTCTTTTGAATGACATGTAGTTGTTGTATATCTCTATGTGCCTGTTGATGGCTGATTTATCTGAGTGCCAAGCTTCCAGGAATTCTCTAGCACTTTCGGACTTGATATGCTCACCATCTCCCAATTGAAACTATGGTAATGTCTAAAACATAGGTGTTTGTGTTCATCCAGCCATTATTTTTGCAGATTGTGTAGCTCATATTAAACATTAATCTGATGTATTTTGGAAGGTGAAGTGTGTTTTGCTAATGTGGATGTTAAGTTTAGAAGCTTATATTAACCCCGTTCAACCAGTTTCTTAACCAAGCCAGACAAGACCTAATATATGTGTTTCTTAAATGTGCTAGGTTAATTTTAATCTCATTTATTATATGAAATAGTCTGTGGCCCATAAGACAGATGACATCAGTACCTGGATGAAGGGGGATGCAGGAGTTTGATATTGTTGTGGTTGGCTGGCAGCCTGTGCAGACGGCAGGGGAATCGGATAGTGGGGAGGAACACGGGCCAGTCCAGGAGTCTGAAGAGGACTCAGATGAGGGTCCTGTGTCTGATGCAGAGATGGGGCCAGGACCATCTGGGAGTGGGGTGCTGCCTCCAGAGCCTTCAGAATCTGGCAGCAGCGAGGCAGAGGAACAAGGGGAGCCTGTTCCCAGTGCGCATGTGCGCAGAGCTGCCAGAAGGCAAGAGCAACTGAGGCAAAAGGGGTGACTCAGGAGCGAGGCTTGGAGGTGATTACCCTTCCCCTAAGGTAGAAAGCAAGTGCAAACCTTTGTAGGAAGAAAAGTCATTCGTTCTATTCAGATTATCCTTGAAGCTCTGTGTGGATTTTGTACTTCGGTTGGTTTTTTACAGTTCATTTGGCAGTTTAGTTGTTGGCAGCAGTTCAAAGGAGAGAAAGGTGGGTGCTTATCTCAAGGGACTGTTTGGGACTCATTACCAGCTGGGAATGAACATAATTCCCAGCATTGAAATAAAACGGGAGTTGTTTTAACTAAGTGTGTGCTTAATTACAGTCTCAGAAACTTTGGTCAGAACAGAGATGTCTTGTTTAATGAAAAGAATGACTATGACATGATAGCTTTGTTCCAATAATTGAGGGGCTGCTATAAAGAAGAGGACGGGCCAAACTATTCTCCAAAGCCCCTGAAGGCAGGACAAGAAGCAATGGATGGAATCTCATCAAGGAGAGACCCAACCTGGAACTAAGGAGAAATTTCTTGACAGTGAGAACAATTGATCTGCCTCAAGAAGGTTTGGGTGCTTTAAGAAAAGACTGGACAACAAGACTCGGGGCGGCTCACAAATTAAAACATATAAATACAATAAATAATTAAAAAGAAATTAAATCACTAAAGCCCAATAAAACCCAAATTAAAATTCAAAACTATCCCACACCCCCCGGCAAGGTGATCACAGCCTGACTTGGTCAAATAGCCAGGTCTTCAAATTACCTCTGCTGCACCCTAATCCGCCCATTATTTAATTAACCACGCCACCACCCCGTGCCTAATTACACCACGCCTAAACTAATATTACGTTCCTCCCTCCCATTAGTATCCTAAATAGCCACGATCACTTCGCTTCAATTGCAGCACTGTGTTAAAGCCAAACAATGCAAAAGCAAAAACATCCATCTGTATTATGTGAGTTCCAAGGCTACGCAGCCCTCCCACATTCCGAAGTTGACTTCTGAGGCTGTGAAATGTCGCCCACGGCCCTCCCTCCCTTCTCTGCTGGTCTGGTTTGCTGCCTGCCAAGTTGCAAAGCTGGACTTGAAGTGCAGATCAGGGATTCACAGCTGTGATGTTGGGCTTCAGGATGCTGGTAAGATGTAGAGCTCAACAGTTTTGCCAAAAGAATGGAAGGAAATGATAGACATGAAGGAAGAGACAGACCTGAGAATAATCAGCCTAAAAAGCTTTCTGTCTCAGGGTGAAAGTATTGATTTCAGGAGAACTGAGGATGGAGAATCTTTGATTTTTTGTAAAAAAATGGGCTTCTTATAGGGAACTCAAACCAGCTGGAGGCAAGGCATCTCATTCACCATAACTGAGCCTCTTTTGTTCCAGATAAATGCATAAAATAAGCTATAACTATGGAGATCAGAGATGAGAGTCAAACACAACATTTCCCCCCCTTCTCATCCACTTGAAGATGACAGAGCTTCACATTTAAGCAAAGTATGCAGGAGACTTTGCCGGTGGAGGAAATTTTCCTAGTGACATTCTTTAGAATTTGTCTCTGAAAGAGAGAACGTGAAGCTGCAGGAGGAAAGCTGACCTCTCTGCTAGAAGAGAGCAGGATGGAAAAAAAAATAAGCATTTTCTCAACTGTATTTGAAATGCAACTCCCGTGGTCTTGCTGCCTAATTGAATGGCTTCTCCCATTATCACGGCTGCCCCTAACCAGCTAGAATGAAGGAGAAATTTCCTAACAGTCAGAGCAATTAGCCAGTGGAAGAACTTGCCTTCAGAAGTTGTGGGTGCTCGAGGGTGGAGCTGGCATCATGGCGGTACGACGTGCGATCTTAATCCTCTAAGATTGCCGTCGATATCTCCGTTGTTGGATGGTCCCAACAGACCTAAACTGTCCCGTAGAGACAGTGACTGGTAAGGGCATGTCCTGCTGATCCCAGGGACACTGCAAAGTCCCTGGTAGATCCAGGAGAAGCCCCTTTGCTGGCGGTGGAGAGACAGCCATTAAAGCTGCTGAAGCTGGAACAGCTCCGGAATGGAAGAGATTGAAAGAAAGTGAGACAGCTTGGTGAGATGATTTTTTATTTATTATTTTTTGGAGAGAACACACTAAAAGACTTAAAGTGAATTTAAAAGTCGAGATAAAAGAGGTCAAGCGGCAAAATTAAGCTAAATTTAAACTAAAAGTTTTGTTTTTCTTTTTATTGGAATTTGGAATTTGGCAAAAGCTTCTTAATTTTAGACTGGACTGGTCTTTTCTAATTTTTATTATTTTTTTGACCAATTCTTTTTTTTTAGAGAGTCTGTTTTGATTAAGGCTTTTCTTTTTTATTTGAAGTTTACTTCTTTCCCTTTCTTTTTAAAAGATTTACTTTTTTTTCTCTTCCTTGCTTTGGATACATGAGGGGAAGTGAAAGTGAAGAGAAATAAGTAGCACTGCCATCTAGAGGCCTGGACATTTTGTTTTCTTTTCCTTCTTACTTGTTTATGTATGGGAGCTTTATTCAAGGACTCTGAGCTTTTACTGAAAAGATAGTGGGATGAGCATGGCAGATTGTTTATACAGGTGCTCTTCAGTGTAACTATTGATAGCCAGAGTCTGGAGTTGAAGTTGAAAGAAAGAAAGAAGATTGAAGTGACCTTGAAAAGATTGGAACTGGAAAGTTTGAATTGATTTACTTTAGAGCCTTGGACATTTAGTGGCAGTGACTCGTTTTTTGGAACGATCTGCTATTTTTTTCTTCCACTTCCCTGCTAGCTGGATTTTTATGTTGGGATTTTAGCTCTTTAGACCAGGAACTAATTATGTTTTTTTTCTTTATCCATTCCTTTTTATTTTATCTTTGGTTTTTTTTAAAAAGGGAACTACATAGACTATTATTGGTTTATTATTATTATTTTTCTTTTTTCTCCCTTTACTTCCTTTAAAAAAAATTCATATTTTTTTCATCTTTTTCTCCTTTTATTTATTTTTACTTTTTTCTTTTTCTTTGCATATAATTGGAACCAATTGGATTCAGGTGTACAAGAGCCTGAAGACTTGTCCTTCTTTTTCTCCTTTTTTAATTTTTGTTTCTCTTTTTTTTCTCAT
This sequence comes from Naja naja, assembly GCA_009733165.1. Lineage (NCBI taxonomy): Eukaryota > Metazoa > Chordata > Lepidosauria > Squamata > Elapidae > Naja > Naja naja. Next base: position 3,181,153 of record CM019151.1, on the reverse strand, counting down.
ATTTTTTTGGGGGGTAGTAGTTGTCTACTCCTGTCTTTTTTCCTTTTTCACTTTTTTTCTCCTTTTTTCTTTTTTCTTTGTTAACAACAACTACAAAATGAGTAGTTCCAGCTTCTCAAATACCAACTGCTTCCTCCTCACCATCTGGAGGACAATGATCAATACAGATGATATTGCAATAGGAGAAGGAGAAGGAAGTGACACTACGGATGATTATGCAAGGAATCCCAAAAATACAAGCAAAAACAGATAATATTGAAAAGAGAATGGAGAATATTGGGAAAAGAACTGAAAAGACAGATGAGAAAGTTGAGAATATTCAACAGATGATGATGAAATATGAGGAAAGACTTAAGAAAATTGAAGAACAAGATGAACAAAGAGATAAGAAAATTGGAGATATCAACACCACATTGAGGGAAGTTGAAAAAGGAAGGAGTGAACCATTGGGGTGGGAGATTGACAGGTCAGAATTCTACCTGAGATTCCAAAATGTGGAGGAAGAAAAGGGTGAAAACCTTGCTGAAAAAATGACAGAAATACTGGCAGGGGCACTAGAGATAACTGAAGAAAAAATGATGGATGGAATGGATGAAGTGTTCTGTGTCTATACAAGATATGCAATGAGGAACAAGCTACCAAGAGAAGTTCATATTAGATTTACTAAGAAAATTATTAAAACACAAATACTACAGGTGGCAAGAGAAAAGATGTTAAAGTATAAAGATAAAGAAATTGTGGTACTGAAACAAGTACCAAGAAGAGTAAGAGAGATGAGATGAGAATACAATTTTTTGGCCAAAGAGTTACTTAAAAGAGGAGTAAATTACAGATGGCTAACAGAAGGACTTTTGTTCACCTGGCAGGAACAAAGACACAGAATTGACATGGTTGAAAAAACAGAGTTATTTTACTTAGAATATCTTAGTGAAAAGGAGGAAGATACAAGAAAAGAAGAGTCTTTGACTGAATTTCAAGAGGAGTGTATAGCAGCAATTGAAAAGGAAAAAGAAGTGCAGTAGGTGTGCACCAGAGAGCAAGAGAAGTAAGATCTACTAGAGCAATAAAACCTCTTATAAAGTCTAAAATGGATGAGAAAATTAATTTATGAATAAATGGACTTAATTTAGCTACTAAAAGAAGGAAAGTATTCCATAAATTAGAGAAATTAAAGTCTGATATAATCTGTCTGCAAGAAGTACATATTAAAAAACAACATGAATACATTGAAACAAAAAGTTAGGGAAATTATTCATCATTGGCACAATGTAAAAAAAAAGTGTGGTCTTATATATTAGAGATACAATTCCAAGCAATCAATTTATACAGATGATGATGGAAGGATTTTGATGGTGGAAATAGTGGACAATAATGTAAAGACACTTCTAATAGCAATTTATGCTCCAAATGATAATCAAGAAGAATTTTACAGGAAATTGCATATGAAAATAATTGAACTGGACTATGTTAATGTTTGTATGATGGGAGATTTCAATGGAATAATTAACAAGCAGTTGGATTATAAAACACAGAAATCAACAAAGAAAACAAGAAAGACACTACCAAAATCCTTTTTTGAATGATAGAGAAATAAATTTAAAAGATGCATGGAGAGAGAGAAATGTGGAAAATAAGCAATATACTTTTTATTCAAATAGGCATACATCATGGTCCAGAATAGATATGATATGGATATCAGCAGATTTATTTTCTAATATACAAGAAATTGAAATAGAAGCAAGTACTTGGGCAGACCACAATCCAATGACAGTTACTTGGAAAGGACAAAAGAGGAGATCTAGATGGACTTTAAATAATATGATAGTAAAGGAAAAAGACTTCAAACAGAAAATTGAGAGAGAATTGGTTTTCTTTTTAAAAACAAAAAAAGAATACATCGTTACAGAATCTCTGGAACACGAAGAAGGCCTACACGAGAGGTTTGATAATAGAATATACAAAGAAAAGAAATATAAAACAGAAAAGACTTTTAAAACACTGGAAGATGACTAGAAACTGGAAAAAAATTACAGAAATCTCCATAAAAAAGACATTAAAATTAAAATGGACATAATTAAACATAAAATGGGATTAATAGAAAAAGGAGCTAGCACAAAAGATTAAAAGTGCTAAACAGAATTATTTTGAAGATGCAAATAAACCAGGAAGATGGTTAGCTTATAAACTGAGAAAGGAAAGAGAATCAAAAGTTAGCCACTTATTAGATAAAGAAGGACATG
>CM019151.1:3121440-3177913 GCA_009733165.1 Naja naja | reverse complement strand
GAAGAAGAAGAAAGAAGAAGAAGAAGAAGAAGAAGAAGAAGAAGAAGAAGAAGAAGAAGACTTTGATCCTGGTCCTGGTTTCTTGTGTCTCACACAACCTCCTGCTTAAGAAAATTGTGTAATCTTTTCTGGGCATCCTGATGGTTTCTGTGTGTCTCACTTTCTTTTTCTATGGGTTACTTGGTGTTCTCAGAGCTTGATTGTTCTCTTGCAGATATCTCACTACCCAACTAGTGGAGAGGGAGGGAGGGAGAGAGAGAGAGAGAGGAGGAGGAGGAGGAGGAGGAGGAGGAGGAGGAGGAGGAGGAGAACAGTGGGGTCCTTGGTGCTCTTTGAGCTTGGTAGCTTTCTTGCAGATGTTTCATTACCCAACTAGGTAACATCATCAGTGCCAGAAGGGAGTGAGGGCTTGCTCTTTGTTTATAGACAAGTGGCTTGCTCTGTCAGTGTTGGCGGGAGTGGTAGTTCATTCATTAGGCTGTTGTTTACCGTTTAATTGTCAGAATTGGCAATTCCTTGATTGGGGTATTGTTTATTGCTTGATTGTTGAGGTGGTATTACTTGTGGTGTTATATTCTGCTCACCTGGTTGTTGAATGCTGGTGAGGAGGTGTTTTGTTCTTTTTGTTTCCTCTTTTTGGTTTTTTGATGGTCTCTTTTGAATAGTTATGTAGACATCGTTTATCTCTGCATGTCTGTTGATGGCTGATTTATCTGAGTGCCAGGCCTCTAGGAGTTCTCGAATATTTTTGGACTTGGCTTGGTCTGGATGCTCACAGTTTCCCAATTGAAAGTGTGACTGACCCTGCTCGTGTGTTGTCAGATTAAGAAGTTTTCAATGTGTGTCTTCTTAATGCTGGTTGGTGTTCATGGATGCACTCTGTTGGTCTTGTTTGCCCTACATAGTGGCTGTTACGGTCCTTATATTGGATGTTGTAGATGACCTCTCTTATTTCTTGATGACTGGATCTTTCCTTTTTCTCTTGCTAAATATTTCATTTATTCTGGTCTATGTGGCCATCTGGCCATGCTGTGTTGAAAGAAAACAAAAAGAAAAAAGAAAAAGGAAATTTGCGACTTATTCCACAGGCTCCCGTTGTGCTAATCCTGCCTTATTTCTCTTTGTATGCATTGTTTGTATCTGGTAGCCATTTTCAGAAGTGGAAACTCTGTGGAGATCAATGCCAAGTAATTTTGCATTAATTTTTAGGCAGTTAAGCATAAACTTTCGACTGCAGAGAATGTGTCCGCACAATGCATCCCATGCTGAGAAGAGTCCCTGGTACTATACAAACGCTGATAGGAAAAAACAGCGTGGCGCTAACATCTCTGAGGAAATGAAGCAATTTAACCTGGGAGCATGCCAATCAACTGTCCAATCATTTGAATGGTCATGAATGCTAAAACAAGCACCACAGCAAAAGGGCTGAAATTGCCCCGCTCCTAATCGACAATCAGTGAGCTTTGGAAGTACCACTTGAGTACCGCAGGGTAGGATTTAGGCAAACTGGTTCATTTTTGACACTGCTTGAACAATGTCAAAGTTTTAGAGGGTGCCGTGGTGGTGCAGTGGTGAGAATGAGGTATTGCAGGCTGACTCTGCTGATTGCTGGCAGTTTGATCCTAAGCAGCTCGAGGTTGACTCATCCTTCTGAGGTTGGTAAAATGAGGACCCAGATTGTTGGGGGCAAGAGGCTGGCTGTGGAAACTGTGTAGAGCAGTTGTTGCCAACTGGTGGGTCAGGGACCACTGGTAGTACGCGAGAAAATGTTGGTGGTCCGCACAGAAATATCACCCCCAAAGCACTCCCCAAATCAATTAATCCAGGTTGCGTGGGAACACAAGGCTTGCATTGCTTGCATTGCGAACAAGAGGTAGTGAGGGGAGGGGGGAAAGGGTGGAGGGGGGGAACTTGCCCCACTCACCCCACACGCCTGGCCTGGCCTGGCCACAGGGCTGCTTCTTTGCACTTCTTTCTTCTTCTGCTTTTGGCTGCACGCAAGGAAAGCAGCCAAAGTCTTTCTTTCTCTCCCCCAAACTCCACCAGAAATGAGTCTTTGGGACCCTGCAAGGCCTCCTGCTCCAAGAGGCTGCACCGGCAAAGACTCATTCTGCTGCTTCTGCTGCTTTCCTTGCAAGAAGCCAAAAGTCTCTCTCTCTCTCTCCCCCTGAGAACAGAGCTGGAGACGGTGTCCTGCGATCCCAAATAAAGAACAATCGATTGGTAGGAAAACAGGGTGGGGAATTTTCCTGCAGACTTTTTTGGGGATTTTCCCAGGGTCTCTGGTCCACGGGATTTAAAATTATGAGTTTGGTGGTCCCTGAGGTCCAAAAGGTTGGCAACCCCTGGCTTAGAGAGGGCTGTAAAGCACTGTGAAGCGGTATACAAGTCTATTGCTAGTTAATGAGACACAGCATTGTTCTGTAACTGGTTTTCCAATCTTGATGACTTCAAGATGGGTGGACTTCAACTCCCAGAATTCCCCAGCCAGCCATGCTGTAGAGGTAGTCCTCGACTTACAACAGTTGGTTTAGTGACTGTTCAAAGTTCAAAGGTCCCAAAGATTGTAAGCCGCCCTGAGTCTTCAGAGAAGGGCGGCATATAAATGTAATTTAAAAAAGTTACAATGGCACTCAAAAAAGTGACTTATGAGCATTTTTCACACTTATGGCCATTGCAGCATGGTCAGTGATCAGAAGTCATACACTTGGCAACTGTCTCCTATTTATGACAGTTGCAGTGTCCTGGGATCATGTGATCCCCTTTTGTGACCTTCTGATCAGCAAAGTCAACAGGGAGGCCGGATTCACTTAACAACAGTGTAACTAACTTAACAACTGCAGTAATTCACTTACCAACGGTGGTAAGAAAAGATGTAAAATGGGGCCAAACTCACTTAACAACTGCCTCAGCAACAGAAATTTTGGGCATAATTATGGTCATAAGTTGGGGACTTTCCCTTTCTTTCTTTCTTTCTTTCTTTCTTTCTTTCTTTCTTCTTTCTTTTTTCTCTTTCCTTCCTTCTTTCTTTCTTTTTTCTTTCTTCTTTCTTTCTCTCTTTCTTCTTTCTTCTTTCTTCCTTCTTCCTTTCTTCTTTCTTTCTTTCTTTCTTCCTTTCTTCTTCCTTCCTTCCTTCCTTCCTTCCTTCCTTCCTTCCTTCCTTCCTTCCTTCCTTCCTTCCTTCCTTCCTTTCTTTCTTTCTTTCTTTCTTTCTTTCTTTCTTTCTTTCTTTCTTCATATTTGCTTTATTTTTCACCATCTACTAAAGAATCCAGGAAAGAATTTGATGTAGTTTTGCCTTCCCAGTTTCTTCCATCACTATTTTGATAACTGCCACAGGAAAAAAAAATCAACGGAAAAATCAATTTGTAAGATTTAATTAATTGCTACAGTGCATCTTGAATCTTAATGGAGTTTAATCATGGTCTCCTTGACATATTAAAAACCTGATCTATTTGAGAAATTTTATAGATCACAAGGACACCGTGCTTTTCAGCTTTTGAAAATGTTTATCAAATACCAAGCATTTATTAACTGAAGATGCTGCAGTAGAGAACATAGGGAAAGCATTTGAATTAAATTAATGTATCATGCTGTTGTGCTAAAGTATCTTTTCCCAACAAAGACATTCTCCAGGTGTGCAGACTTCAACTCCAAGAACTTTTTAAAATGTGTTTATTTGTATCCTGCCTGTAAGGACCCAAAGGGGCGTAGCACAAAGGCAACATAGTCAGATAATCAGTAGAAGTCCCTTTATTTTCTCCAACTTTGCCCCCAGTGTCCTGGTTACCTTCTGGGCTGGAGAAAAACTCTCCCAGGAACAGCCTTTGGCTGCAGAGAATCAAGTCCAAAATATGTTCAACAAAAACTATAACTATAAGTCCAATCAAGGCAAAATGAGGTAATTAATCTGGCAGGGCAGGAGACGGAATTCCAGAAGTGAAGGAATGGCAGTAATTCAACACATTTGGGAAGATGCCAGGAATGCAGATAAGCAAAGTCAACACAAGATAAACTCATGTTTGTTCCCAGCAGATGCCACACTCAGCTTGTATCTCTTTTAAACTCTCATTCCCAGGTGTGCCTAATGAAGGGAATCAGGGCCCTTTCCTCCCCCGTAAGCCATGCAACCCACGTTGCTCCCTTCTCCCTTCCTCCCTGTGTGCCCTAGGATGAAGAGGGATTGGGCCTGAGTCTTCCTCTGAACTCCTTCTCCCTTGTTCTACCTCTCCCCTGCTCTGCCCAGCTGGACTTTGCCCTTCCCCAGTTTCCTCCACAGCCAATGGAGCCACACTCCTGCTCCCTGTCAGCTGTCCACCTTCCTCCTCAGATTCAGACTCCAACAGGGGCATGACACTGCCTTTATTATTTTCTAAAAATAACTCAAGGCAGCAAACACCCCCAACACACTTTCCTCCTCCTATTTGCCTCAGAACAGCAACCCTGTGAGGTGAGTTGGGATGAAAAAGAGTGAGTGGCTCAGTCACCTAGCTGACTCTCATGGCTAAAGCAGGACTAGAACTCACTGTCTCCTGGTGATTGGCCCAAAATCGCCCAGCTGTCTTTCAAGTCTAAAGCGGGTATTAGAACTCACAGACTCCTGGTGATTGGCCCAAAATTGCCTAGCTGTCTTTCAAGTCTAAGGCGGGTATTAGAACTCACAGACTCCTGGTGATTGGCCCAAAAGTCTCTCAACTGGCTTTCATGGCTAAAGTGGGATTAGAACTCACAACCATTGAGTGCGACACAAACACCCTCCCATTGGTGACTCAGCTAGAACATATAGTGTGATCTGAAAGGTTTGTTTCTCTTTAACCCTTAAGAAATGGTACTTAATCTCCTTTTTAAAAAGTCAGGGCCACTGGATGGCATACGTCCTGGGATGTTTCTTACTTGTTTTGAGAAAACCTTTTGGCTGCTCTATCTAATGTGCAAATGGTCACAGGTTTCTGATCCATTTAAAGGAACACAGGTAGTCCTTGACTTAAAAACATTCATTTAATGGCCTTTCATTCATTTTAATGGGGAGAGGTGTTGCCCCCCTTGGGCAGGGTGTGCAACCTGGGCCTCCTCCTGGATACACAGCTCAGTTTGGAGGAGCAGGTGGGAGCTGTGTCCAGGGGGGCATTTGCCCAGGTGCACCTGGTTCACCAGCTGTGCCCTTACCTGAGCCGGGATGTCCTACGGACAGTCACTCATGCACTCGTCACTTCCCGAATTGACTACTGCAATGCTCTCTACATGGGACTGCCCTTGAGGACCACCTGGAGGTTGTAGCTGGTGAAGAATGCGGCCGCATGGGCTGTAATGGGAGTGTCCCGATACTCCCATGCTACACCCCTCCTGCGCGACCTGCATTGGTTGCTGGTTGCCTTCCGGGTGAGATTCAAGGTATTAGTGACAACATATAAAGTCCTCCATGGCTTGGGTCCGGGGTACTTGTGGGAAAGTCTCCTGCCGGCATCACACTCTGATCGCCCTGTATGCTCCCACAGACAGAGCCTCCTTGGGGTACCATCGACCAGACATTGTTGGCTGGCGGTGCCCAGGGATAGGGCCTTCTCTGTGAGAGCACCCACCCTGTGGAACCAGCTCCCCTTGGGCCTTCGTTTGGCCCCTGATCTCCGCTCCTTCCACCGGGGCCTGAAGACCTGGCTGTTTCAGCAGGCCGGCCTGGACTGAACCAACGGGTGGGGGTTAAAGTATTTTTAATTGGTTTTAGTGTATTATTGGGCTTGTACTGTTCAATTATTTTTAAGTAGATTATTGTATTGTGCTTTTATATTGTGAGCCACCCTGAGTCCTTAGGGAGAGAGGGCAGCATACAAGTCTAATAAATTATTATTATTATTATTATTATTATTATTATTATTATTATTATTTCAAAGTCATGACAGCGCTGAAAAACATGACTTATAAGCAGAGCTGGGCTGCTGGGGGGTCACAGGGGTTCAGGAGAGCCCCTAGATAAGATTCTACACAGTTTGGAGAACCCCCGAATCCCACTCCTGGCTGGCCCCTCCCACCCCACCCCGCTCCTTCCAGGAGTCCCCACATGGTCCGTTTTGGATAAGGTAAGTGCAGGGGGTGCATGGAGGCTCGGGGAGGGCAAAAAACAGGCCTCCTAGAAGTTTGAGAAGGCTGGAAATGGGCCCATTTCCGGCTTCCAGAGAGCCTCCAGAGCCTGGGGAGGCTGTTTTCGCCCTCCCGGAGGCTCAAGAAAAGCCTCCGGACTCCGGGGAGGGCCAAAACACCCCCCTTCCATGGTGCAGGAGGCTGACTAGGCCACGCCTACCATGGCCACGCCCATTCAGCAACCAGGCAGAGAACCCGTTGCTGAAAGTTTTGAAGCCCACCCCTGCTTATAAGCAGTCCTTGGACTTACGACTGTCAAAGAGTCCCTGCTGTCATGTGATCAAAATTCAGGTCATTGGCAACTGGCATGTACTTACAACTGTTTCACTGTCCCAAGTCCTGCGATCCCCAATTTGCAACTTTTCCCACAAGCTTCTGACAAGGAAAGGCAACGGGAGAGACTGGATTGCCTTTAAGAACTATCGGTGAGTCACTTAAACAACCTTGGCAAAAAGGTCACAAAATTAGGCACCACTCATTTAAGGACTGCCTCACTTAGAACAGGCAACCCCGTCCCAATTGTGGTTGTAATTCGAGGACTACCTGTATATGGGGGGGAAATATTCTCAGAGGAGGAGGAACGGAAGTAGTTTCTTCTGTACTGGCTGATTTTTTTTTTCCTGCAAGTTCAATTTATTGTTTTGGAGTCCTGCACTGGGGGAACACTTGAGTGTCTTCTATTGATTACTCACAGCAATCAATGTTGGCTTTGTAATTGCATCCTGACGTGACATTTATTTCTGCGACAGGTTTCTCTTGGCTCAAGCCCTTTCCATTCTGGAAATGTTTCCTGTTTTCCCAAAAAACAAACGAACAAGCAAGGCAGCCCAGCGCAAAAATCCCATTAAGATCAGCTGTGGCAGATAATTTAGCCTGATTGATTTTTTGGTGGAGGGGGGGGAAAGAAACCTCTTAATTGTTTGCTAAATTTCTAGTGCACAGCACAGTTCGGTTCTCTGCAAGCGGATTCCAGCTTCGTTCCATTTACGTGTGTGGGTCCTTGCAGAATCTGGGTTTCGGAGGATCTACAGATCGGAGATCCCAATGAGATCCCCGCCCTTGCTTTGAAGGACCCATGATCAGCACTGATGAGCCACCGAGGTCTCTGCAGGTCAAAGAAATCAGGAAGCCGCCTGCGATGCTGCAGTGAGACTCTGCCTGCCTTTTATGTGCATTGCGACACACACACACACACACACACACACAACAACAACAAGACAGGCAGAGCTTCCGTGGCAGTTGCCGTTCTGACTTTTCGGACAATTCCCTGCAGACGCCCCTGAGCCAAGATTGCTGCTTGTTGACGTTCCACAAATCAGTCACTTCTGACTCATTGTGACTTAATGGAGCCTTGTCTATCACTAGCTGTTTTGTGTGTGTGTGAGTGTGTGTGTGTGTGTTCTTTAAAGCATCTCTCTCTGATGGCATCAGTGACAGGAAACATTTTTTCCCCATTGCCTTCAGTTTTTCCAAGGATCAGGGTCATCTCCCATTTTTTTTCTCTTCCTCTATTCCTCCCATCCATCCTTCCTTCCTTTTCCTCTTCCCTCTATCTTCTATCCATTTTTCCTCCATCCCTCCCTCCCTTCCCTCTATTCTTCCTTCCTTCCTTCCCCTCTTCCCTCTCTTTTTTCTATCTACTTTTCCTTCCTTCCTTCCCTCCTCCTTCCTTCCCTCCATTCCGTCCTTCTCCTCTTCCCTCCCTTTTCTCTGTGCGGAAACACTGCTAGCATTTATGCGTCCCTTGTCAGCTTTTTCATCCATCCTTCCAGGCTGTCTCAGAATAGCTAAGAAGAAGGCCACAAAGTCCCCGCTTTTGCCATTATGAAAAACGCAGGAGACCTGCAGTGACGTTGTGCCTGAATCCCAGGCAGCTCTCCCTGTAGGTGAGGTCTTCAGCTCTCCCGGAGAAGAAAGTCTTCCAGCTTTATCTCCGAGCGATTGTTCCAATCCAACCGTTTATCCAGAGGCCACTTTAGACTTTCTTGAACAAATCAGTCGCATGTGGATGGTTAGGGAGCCCCGCAGGCACTAAAGCCCATTTCCGTGGGGTTCTGACAATCACAAGGAAGCCGTAGAAGGCCTGAAGATGTGATGGGAGGCCAGCAGGGCAATTGCTTAGAAGCTTTTTCTTTGCCACGGAAGGGAAAGCTGAAACAGAAGAACACAATCGACTCTTAAATCAAGGTGCGGGAGCTTAGAAAAATGTGGTGCAGGCAGTTGCATGGAACAAAGGGTCTCAGAATCATCTACAGAGAGAAAAGCATTTACCAAGAAGAGATGATTTTTTGAAGCAGGGGGACACATCTGGAGAACAGGTTATTGGGGCCCTCACAAAATAGACACCATGGTAGGCAGGATTATTCATAAAATAACCCATTCAACTGTTGCTTACCACCTCTTTACTACAAGTTATCCTTGAGTTACAATTACAACTGAGACACACATTCCTAATGTTAAGTGACATTTGTTAATTGCAATAGCACTCACTTATATTCTGCTTTACAGTGCTTCACAGTCCTCTCTAGGCAGTTTACAGAGTCAGCCTCTCGCCCCCAACAATCGGGGTCCTCATTTGACCCACTTCGGAAGGAGGGAAGGCTGAGTCAATCTTGAGCTGGTCAGGATTGAACTTCTGGCTGTGGGCACCTTAAGTCCTACATTCTGATCACTGCACCATCACAGCTCAGAGATGGATGGATGGATGGATGGACAGATGAACGAACAAATGGACACAAATAACAATAGCAATAGCACTGAGACTTATATACCACTTCACAGTGCTTTTCAGTACTCCCCAGAGGTGGTTATTCAGCAGGTTCTGACCAGTTCTGGAGAACCGGTAGCAGAAATTTTGAGTAGTTTGGAGAACCAGCAAATACCCCCTCTGACTGGAGATTTTACAGTATCCTCCCCCTGCCACGCCCCCCAAGCCACGCCCACAGAAATGGTAGTAAAAAAATTTGAATCCCGCTACTGATCCTCTCTAAGCAGTTTACAGAGTCAGCCTCTGGCCCCCAACAATCGGGGTCCTCATTTTACCCACCTTGCAAGGATGGAAGGCTGAGCCAACCATGAGTTGGTCAGGATCAAACTGCTGACAATGAGCAGTGAGTTAGTCTGCAATGCTGCATTCTAATCACTGTGCCACCACGGCCCTTCCTTCCTTCCTTCCTTCCTTCCTTCCTTCCTTCCTTCCTTCCTTCCTTCCTTCCTTCCTTCCTTCCTTCCTTCCCACTTAGCTCTCAGACTTATATACCTCTTCACAGTGCTTCCCAGCCCTCTCCAAGCAGTTTACAAGTCAGCCTCTTGCCCCTAACAATCTGGGTCTTTTTATTGACCTCGGAAGGAGGGAAGGCTGAGTCAACAAGGAGCCTGCTGGGATTCGATCTGCCAAATTGCAGGCAGCCTGCAGGCATCAGAAGAAGCCTGCAGTACTGCACTCTGACCACTGTGCCACTGAAGAACCAAGGTTAAGTAAGTTTTGCCCCATTTTATGACCTTCCTTGCCACAGTTGTTAAGTGAATCACTGCAGTTGATAAATTAGCAACATGGTGGTTAAGTCAATCTGGCTTCCCCATTGATTTTGCTTGTCAAAAGGTCTCAAAAGGGAACCACATGCCAGTTGCCAAGCAATGACTATGGGATGCTGCAAGGATCATGTGAAGAACTCTTATAAGTCACTCTTTTCAGTGCCATTGTAAATTTGAATGGTCACTAACTGAGCATTTGTATGTCGAGGAATATTTGTACTAGATTGGTGCCAGATAAGAGTCAACAGTGTCCAACAAAGGTTAAATGTAGACTGTTTGTGACAACATAGTGATTCTAGGTTGATGACTTGCTTAACTCCACCCCTTACCTCCACCTGCTCTTCTCCTATAAGTAGACTCTGTTCCAACCTCAGTGCAGGGGTGGGATTCTACCAGTTTAGACCAGTTCTATAGAACCAGTTGTTATGATTCTGCACAGTTTGGAAAATTGGTAAATCGTGCCCCTGGCTGGCCCTGCCCCTCCCCACCCAGTCAGTCCTTATCACGCATGCGCAACATCGGGCACATACTTGACATCACTGACTGCATTTTTCCCCGCCCAGTTGCTCCTTAAGGTATTTCTTTTTTCCCCTCTCCCAACAATCAGCTGTTCCGATGATCAGCTGTGCTGGGATCCCCCTCGCTGTCTTACTGCTTCCCAGGAAGGAAGGAAGGAAGGAAGGAAGGAAGGAAGGAAGGAAGGAAGGAAGGAAGGAAGGAAGGAGAGGAGGATGGAAGGAGAGGATGAACAGCTGTTCCGATGATCAGCTGTGCCGGGATTCCCCTTGCTGTCTTACTGCTTCGCCCAGGAGGAAGGAAGGAAGGAAGGAGAGGAGGATGGAAGGAGAGGACGATCAGCTGTTCCGATGATCAGCTGTGCTGGGATCCCCCTCGCTGTCTTACTGCTTCACCCAGGAGGAAGGAAGGAAGGAAGGCAGGAAGGAAGGAAGGAAGGAGAGGAGGATGGAAGGAGAGGACGATCAGCTGTTCGATGATCAGCTGTGCTGGGATCCCCCTCGCTGTCTTACTGCTTCACCCAGGAGGAAGGAAGGAAGGAAGGAAGGAAGGAAGGAAGGAAGGAAGGAAGGAAGGAAGGAAGGGAGGAGGAGGATGGAAGGAGAGGACAATCAGCTGTTCCGATGATCAGCTATACTGGGATCCCCCTTGCTGTCTTACTGCTTCACCCAGGAGGAAGGAAGGAAGGAAGGAGAGGAGGATGGAAGGAGAGGACGATCAGCTGTTCCGATGACCAGCTGTGCTGGGATCCCCCTCGCTGTCTTACTGCTTCACCCAGGAGGCTTCCCTGAGGCCCAGGAAGGCAAAAAATGGAGGGGGGGCCATAGTACCACCACCACCCTACACTCTAATTTTTGCCTTCCTGGGCCCCAGGGAAGCTTCCTGGGAGCAAAAATGCCCCTCCAGGAGGCTTCCCTGAGGCCCAGAAGGCCCCAAAAATGGAGGGGGGTGCTGCAAAAAAAGAAGCCCTGCCCACCAGTCACATGGCCACGGCCGCTTAGCCATGCCCACCTAGCCATGCCCACAGAACCGGTTGTTAATAAATTAGAATCCCACCCCTGCCTCAATGCCTTATGCTACTCATTAGGTCATTCCAGCTGTTTGAGTCCTTGCACTCCATTGCTTAATTCTGCTTCCCTTCACAGCCAATTCAATCCTGAAATCCTCTGGAATTTCACCAAGCTTGAGTAGAACCTGATCCAGAGATTGTAGAATTCATCCAACATCTGTTTGGGACTGAAAAGATGTTCATTTGCATTTCCACCAGGGTGCAAAACAAGAAACTTCTTCGGTTTGCAAGGAAAGACTGGACTGGCATGAACCCAGATGTCTGATAAACGTGATTCAAACGTACCCTTCGTCTCAGGAGAATGGAACTATTTTGGTCAGTGGGAAATGGTGCATTCCTGCTTCTGGTGAAAACCTTATACACCAGTTTGGCAATTCTAGATATGTGGACTTCAACTTCCATGCTAGTTGGGGAATTCTTGGAGTTAAAGGCACCACAACTTCAAATTGTCAATGCCCTAAAGCAAGAGGACTTGTGTACTTTGTTTCTACAGGTGGAACTTATTTTATTATTATTTATTAAATCAATTGATAAAGACTCACAGATAGGTGACTCTGGTAAACTTACCAAATTTAAACCCCCTGCCTTAGGCATGAAAGCCAACTGGATGGCTTTGGGTCAATCACCAGGAAATGATTTGTTCCGGCCCCACTTGACCTTGGACCAATCACCAGGAGATGGTAAGTTCTAATCCTGCCGTAGGCATGAAAGCCAACTAAATAACTTTGGGCCAATCACCAGGAGTCTGTGAGTTCTCATCCCACCTAAGGCATGAAAATTGGCTGTGTGATTTTGGGCCAGTCCTTCTCTCTCTGCCCAACTCACCTCATAAGGTTGTTGTTGTGGGAAAAATAGGAAGAAGAAGGAGCATTAGATATGTTTGATACCTTGAATTGCTTATAAAAATAATAATGATGGGATATAAATTAAATCTGTTGCGGTGTCTCAAGGGGTTGGGAGTGGGAGGCACTGTTCTATGGTGGTTCTCCTCCTACCTCTTGGGACGCTCGCAATCGGTGTTGGCAGGGGGACAGAGGTCGACTCCGAGGGCTCTCACTTGTGGGGTCCCCCAGGGGTCGGTCCACTTGCCCCTCTTGTCCAACATCTACATGAAGCCGTTGGGTGAGATCATCCGTGGCTTTGGGGTGAAGTATCATCAGTACTCTGATGATACGCAGTTGTACATCTCCACCCCAGGCCACATCAGTGATGCCCTCTCTGTGATATCCCGTTGTTTGGATGCGGTATGGATCTGGATGGACAGGAACATGCTTCGGCTCAATCCGGCCAAGACAGAGTGGTTGTGCATACCAACATCTCGGTCCAGTCAAGAGATACCATCTTTGGTCATGGGGGGAGAGGTGTTGCCCCCCGTGCACAGGGCACGGAACCTGGGGGTCCTCCTGGACTCATGACTCAGGTTGGAGGAACAGGTGGGAGCTGTGACCAGGGGGGCCCTTGCCCAGGTCCAGCTGGTTCACCAGTTATGCCCATATCTGGACCAAGATGCCCTGCGCATGGTCACTCAGGCACTTGTTGCTTCTCGACTCGACTACTGCAACGCTCTCTATTTAGGACTGCCCTTGCATACCATCCGGAGGCTTCAACTGGTGCAGAATGCAGCCGCGCAGGTTGTGATGGGAGCTTCCCGGTACTCCCATGTTACACCCCTCCTGCGTGACCTGCATTGGCTACCGGTTGCCCTCTGGATGAGATTCAAGGTTTTGGTGTTAACATTCAAAGTCCAGCAAGACATGGGTCCGGGATATTTATGGGAGCATCTCCTGCCGGCATCAAATGCCAACCACCCTGTACGAGCGCACAGGCAGGGGCACCTCGGGGTGCCGTCTGCGACTCAGTGTCGTCTGGCGGTGTCCCGGGGGAGGGCCTACTCTGTGGCAGCTCCCACCTTATGGAATCAATTACCCCTGGGACTCTGTTTGGCCCCTGACCTTCGCACCTTCCATCATGATTTGAAAACCTGGTTATTTGGACAGGCCGGGCTGTGCTGACCTCTTGGGGGGGAGGAGGGTGGTTTTATATTTTAAATTAGTAAGGGTTTTTTAGATGAATTTGGCTTGTTTTATTTAATACTGTTTTAGTTGATTAATTTATTGTTCTGTTTTTAGTTGTGAGCTGCCCCAAGTCCTTTTCGGAGAGGGGGCGGCATACAAGTCAAATAAACAAACAAACAAACAAATAAATAAATAAATAAATGCATACATATATCCATCCATCCATCCATCCATCCTATGGCATAGTTGTTTGCTGAGGGCTGCCCAGAGTTGCTTAATAAATAAATAAATACTTGGTTAAACCCCTGCCTCCAAGCATCGAAACTAATCAAATAAAATAATCGCAATGCCATGAATGTTGCAGATAAATTCCTTCTGATAAATGATGTTGAAATATAATATTTTGGGAACAGTATGGGCAATGTGATAATGTCTTCACTGTGTCCATAGTGCATGGGTATACGTGTGTGTGTGTGTGTGTGTGTGTGTCATTTTCTTTTGCAGCTTAACAGCAGAATTCACTCTTGGCCAGGGAGGCAGAGTGTAATGCAAAATGAACCCATCCTTCCTCTCCCTAATGCAATAAAAAAAATTCGTTTTCTTTTTGTGACGTTCTGTGGAATCAGATCATACTTTATTAAAGCAAATCATCTACCCACGTGCCCAGTTGGAGCAGATGAGAAAAGACTATATTTTGCTTCATCTTTTTTTCCCTGTGATGAAAAATTGTATTAAAGTAGGCAGCTCGCTTTTCTTTTCACATGAAAAGTTGAGTAATAAAAATTATACTCTTTCATCCGATTCTATTGCAGTTGTCAGGCTCTGAAAGTCTTGTGAAATATTATGAATTTCTTGCATGTCTGTACCTGCCTATCTATCTATCTATCTATCTATCTATCTATCTATCTATCTATCTATCTATCTATCCATCCATCCATCTATATATCTATATCTATCTATCTATCTATCTATCTACCTACCTACCTACCTACCTACCTATCTCTCACATCTTTCTGTCTTCAGATTTAACAGATTTAACAGCTAATCAGAGTTGGAAGGGACTTTATAAGTTATCTAGTCCAATGCCCCGCCCAAGCGGGAGACCCTGCACCATTTCTGACAGAGAGCATTCCAGTCTCTTCTCGAAAGCCTCCAGGGATGAAGCTCCCACAACTTCTGAGGGCAACTTCTGTTCCATTGATTGATGGTTCTCCCTGTCAGAAAGTTTCTCCTTATTTCCAGGTTAAATCTCTCTGTTATGTATGTAGGTTTTGTTAAGTTTGCATGAAGAGTCAGACGCGAAGAGCTTCAGCGAAGAGTTTATTCAGTGACTACAGCTCGAATGGACCCGAGTTGGCTGGGCTACGGCTGCCTCTTATAGCCTGCAGCCGTAGTTGCCAGCCAATGGGAGTGCAGGGTTTCTTCCCGCACTATTTAAACCAATACCATTTGACATTTTACAAGAACAGTTCAAATAAACCAATAACATTCAAACCTACATACATAACAGGTTTGAAGTCATTGGTTTAGTTTGAACTGTTCTTGTAAAGTGTTAGAAATGATTGGTTTAAAAGTGCGGGAAAAACCCTGCACTCTGATTGGCTGTCAACTGCGCTGCTGGCTATAAGTAGCAGCCGCAGCCCAGCCAAATCGGGTCTGTTCTGAGCTGTAGTCACTAATAAACTAAAGAGCTTGAAGCACTCCGTGTCTGTCTCTTCATGCAAACTTAACACTCTCCTTATTCAGTTTCCATCCATTATTCCTTGTCTGGCCTTCGGGTCTGTTGGAGAATAGCTTGATCCCCTCCTTCTGTCTGTGGCAGCCCCTCAAATATTGGAAGACTGCTATCATGTCTCCCCTGGTCCTTCTCTTCACCAGACTACCCAAGCCCAGTTCGTGTAGCAGTTCTTCATATGTTTTAGTCTCCAGTCCCCTAATCATCCTGGTTGCTCTTCTCTGCACTCTTTCTATAGTCTCAACATCTTTTTATAGTGTAGTGAACAAAACTGGATGCAGTACTCTAGGTGTGGTCTTACTAAGGCTTTATAGAGTGGTATTAGTACCTCCCTTGATCTCGATTGTATCCCTCTGTTAATGCAACTTAGGATTGCATTGGCTTGTTTGGCTGCTGCTGCACATGGCTGGCTCCTATTTAGCTGGCTGTCCACTAAGACTGTCTCACAGTTCCTAATATTGAGCCTGGTTTCACCCAGTCTATATGTGTCCTTTTGGTTTTTCCTGCCTCACTTTACTTTTCTCTACATTGAATTTCATCTTGTTAGATATGGCCCAGCATCCTAGTCTGTCAAGATCCATCTGGATCTTCAGCCTATCTTCTTGGGTGTTAGCTATTCCTGCCAGCTTAGTATCATCTGCAAATTTGGTAAGTTCCCCTTCTATTCCCTCATCTAAGTTGTTAATGAAGATATTGAAGAGTTCTGGGCCTAAGACAGAACCTTGTGGCACCCCACTGCTTCCTTCCCTCCATGTAGACTTAGACCCATTAAGGACTACTCGTTGAGTATGGTTTATCAGCCAGTTGCAAGTCCATCTAGTGGTGGTGCTATCTATTCCACTTTTTTCTAGCTTACTAAGAAGTAGGTTGTAGTCTACTTTGTCGAATGCCTTGCTGAAATCTAAATATATTATGTCCACAGTATTTTGCTGGTCTACTAATTTAGTCACTGTGTTGAAGAATGAAATAAGATTGGTTTGGCATGATCTGTTCTTAACAAACCCATGCTGACTGCTAGTTTACTTGACTTGTTTCTAGATGTTGGCAGACCTGTTTTTTTAATTATCTTTTCCAGTATCTTCCCGGGTACTGATGTTAGGCTGACTGGTCTATAGTTTCCTGGGTCTGTTTTTTTTTCCTTTTTTGAAGATGGGAACCACATCTGCTCTTTTCCAGTCCTCTGGTAGTTCCCTGGTGCTCCAGGATTTTTGAAAGATATGGTGCAGTGGTTCTGAGATGACCTCTGCCAGGTCCTTTAAAACTCTGGGATGTAATCCATCAGGCCCCAGTGACTTGTTTTCATCATGATCAGACAGGTGTTCTTTTACTATTTTTTTTGCTTATTTTAACTTTTATTTCTGGTCTGTCTTTTACAGTTATGTTTTTGGTGGGTTGAGCTAGAGTTTCTTTTTGTGTGAAGACCGATGCAAACAATGAGTTAAGCAGTTCTGCTTTCTCTCTGTTGCCTGTTACTTCCTTGCCATCTTCTATCTTTAGTGGACTGACTGTTTCCTTGATTTTTTTTCTTGCTATTTATATATTGGAAGAAACTTTTTTTATTATCTTTGACTTTTGTTGCAAGTTCTTTGTTCGTTTGCTATCCTGACTTCGTCTTTGCAGATTCTGGCTATCTGCTGATATTCTGCCTTAGTTGTATGTCCTTCTTTCCATTTTTTGTACTTGTCCTTTTTTTCTCTCAATTTGCCAGAGAGATCTTTGTGCAGCCATGCTGGTTTCTTCTTGGATATCTTGGTTTCTTCTGTCTGTCTCTGTCTGCCTCTCTGTCTCTGTAGCTACCTCAGGTCAATTTCTATTTTTAAGATTGAAAGCACAAGGAAAAGAAAACTCTGAAAGACAAATGCATTTGAGATCCTAAATTGGGAAAAACATAACCCAGGTAAACATCCTCCGTGCATGCAATTGATACCTCGCCTGTCGTTTGAACCTCTCCAATTTGTGTCAAAAGCCAGTGCACATTTGGTCTCCTTTCCTTATCTAAATAAAGCACCTGAAGGCAGGACAAGAAGCAATGGATGGAAACTAATTAAGGAGACAACCAGTGTAGAACTAAGTAGAAAGGTTGGACTTGCCTGCGGAAGTTGGGAGTTTTAAGAAGAGAGTGGACAAACATTTGTCTGAAATAATAGGGTTTCCTGCTTGAGCAGGGAGTTGGACTAGAAGACCTCTAAGGTCCCTTCCAACTTTGTTATTCATCTTCTTCATCATCATGTTCTACTTCATCCTCTTCTTCATTTACTTCACCACCATCTTCTTCTCCATCCTCTTCTACTTCATCCACTTCATCTTCATCATTCTCTTCTACTTTTTCTTCTTCTTCATCCACTTTTATTTATTTATTTATTTAATTTATTTTGTCAATCGCTTACAAGATAATAGGTATAAGTATAAACATAGTTATGAATACATGAAATGGATACATATAAAAAAAATAAAAGAAACAATAGGACAGGGACGGTAGGCACGTTGGTGCGCTTATGCACGCCCCCTACAGACCTCTTAGGAAAGGGGTGAGGTCAATAGTAGACAGTCTAAGGTTAAAGTTTTTGGGGTTTGGGGAAGAAACCACAGAGTCAGGTAGAGTATTCCAGACATTGACCACTCTGTGGCTGAAGTTGTATTTTCTGCAATCAAGTTTGGTGTGGTTAACCATGAGTTTGTATCTATTGTGTGCTCTTGTATTGTTATGGTTGAAGCTGAAGTATTCATTGACAGATAGGACATTGCAATGTATGATTTTATATACTATACTTAGATCGGACCTAAGGTGTAGTTCTAGGTTGTCTAGGTCTAGAATTTCAATCTGGTGGCATAAGGTATTCTGCAACGAGTAGAGGAGTGGAGAACTCTTCTTGTGAAATATTTCTGGACTTTCTACTGTGTTAATATCAGATACGTAATGTGGGTTCCAGACTGATGAGCTGTATTCAGTATTGGTCTAGCAAATGTTTTGTATACTCTAGTTAGTAGTGTAATATTACCAGAGAAAAAGCAACATAGGATTAGGTTAACAACTCTTAATGCCTTTTGGCTATGTAGTTACAGTGGGCTCTAGCACTTAGATCATTTGAGATGAGTACTCCAAGGTCCTTGACAGAGTTTGGATCATCAACAAGGTCTTGACTATTCAGCTTGTATTTTATTTTCTGATTTTTTTTGCCAGTATGTAAGACAGAGCATTTATTTGTTGAAATTTGAAGTTGCCATTTGTTTGACCATTCTGATACATAGTCGAGGTCTTTTTGAAGGGTAGCAGTATTGTCTGTGGTGTTGAATAGCTTTACATCATCAGCGAAGAGAACACAGTTGCTCTTAATATGATCACAGAGGTCATTTATGTAGAGTATGAAGAGAGTTGGTCCTAGAACACTGCCTTGGGGGACACCACTGTTGACAGGTACAGAATTTGATAGGACGCTCCCAATTTTGACCATTTGTTGTCTGTTTGACAGGAATGCTTCTATCCAGTTATGCAGGTGTCCAGAGATACCATAAGATTTTAGTTTTAACAGTAGTTTGCTGTGTACCACTGAATCAAAGACTTTACAGAAGTCTATGTAAATTGCATCTATTGTTTTGCCCTGATCTAGTTGTGTAGTCCGTATATTTTTGCAGTGTAAGAGTTGCAGATTACAGGATAGTTTTTTTCTGAAACCAAATTGTTTATTAGAGAGTAGGTTGTTTGTCTCTAAGTGGAGGATAATGGATTGGTTAATAATTGATTCCATGACTTTACAGATGACGCAGCATAAGGAGATTGGTCTGTAATTTTCAACTAGGCTGGGGTCTCCCTTTTTGAAGATGGGGATGACCGTGGCTAGTGACCATAGGTTTGGCAAGGAGCTGGTCCTGAAAGATTTTTCAAAGATTATGCTTAGAGGTTCGGCTATGGCAGTGGATAGCTTTTTAAGAAGTAGGCACATATTCCATTCGGTCCAGATGGGTTTTAAATTACGTAGTGCTTTTTCACCATTGTCTTCTGTAAAATCGATACATATTAGATCATTGTAGTTGTCTGTGGTTCGACTAGGAAATACTGGGCATGATCCATTGCTGTTTACAAATACTGAGCCAAAGAATGTGTTAAAGAGGTTGGCTTTGATGGTGTCTTCGTTGCAGTCTTTTCCATTAGATCCTTTCAGGGGTGGGATGGACCTTGAGTCTTTTAGTTTGTTGTTTACAAAATTGTAGAAAGCACGGGTGGAATTGGTGTGTAGAAGGTTTTCTTCTTGTTTAATGTGATGACTTCTTCATCTTCTTCATCATCATCTTCCTACTTTGCCCTCTTATATTTCATCCTCTTCATTTTCTTCTTCATCCTCTTATACCCCATCCTCTTCTTCTTCATCACCTTTCAAGCAAAGCATGATAAGAATAATTTTTCCTTGCACTATATATCCCCAACCGCTATGATTCAGAGATATGCTGCCTCTAAAATGGACATTTCACATCAACATCCTTGACCCTTTCCATTAGCAAATATTGGCTGACCGAAAACTAACTAACTAACTCTCTCTCTCTCTCTCATTATCTCTCTTTCTCTCTCCCCTCCCTCCCTCCTTTCCCCCCTCTCTCTGGACTGTTCTTATTTAAAGCAAACCAGTAAAAGAGATAATGGTCTGATGTGAAATAATTCCAAGTAATAAGGCCATGCATTCAAGGGAAATGACTTAATCCATGATTATGAGCTCTTAAGCTGCCACCGTCATCCAAAGCTTAAAATGGTTCAGGTCTGCCTCACTTCCTCTTGCAACAAAAATGCATTTTGATCATTAGCAGAACAGAAAAGCTCAGGAAGAATTGGGATAGAGCAAGCAAAACCCAAATCTCCTAGCAGGGTTATTTAACAGGTGGTTTTTTTAAAATAAATAAATAAATAAATAAATAAATAAATAATAAATAAATAAATAAATAAATAAATAAATAAATAGCGAGCAGATTTGGAGGGATCAAAGCCGCAGATGCAGAATCCGAAGGTCACTGCTGCTATTAATGAACAGATAACAGATAATCAGAGTTGGAAGGGACCTTGTAGGTCATCTAGTCCAACCCCCTGTCCAAGCAGGAGATCCTACACCATTTCTGACAAATGGCAGTCCAGTCTCTTCTTGAAAGCCTCCAGGGATGAAGCTCCCACAACTTCCGAGGGCAACTTCTGTTCCATGGGTTGATGGTTCTCACTGTCAGAAAGTTTCTCCTTATTTCCAGGTTGAATCTCTCCTTGTTCAGCTTCCATCCATTATTTCTTGTCTGGTTTTCAGGTGCTTTGGAGAATAGCTTGACCCCCTCCTCCTCTCTGTGGCAGCCCCTCAAATACTGGAAGATGCTCTCCTGTCTCCCCTGTTCCTTCTCTTTACTAGACTAGCCAGGCCCAGTTTCTGCAACCGTTCGTTGTATGTTTTAGCCTCCAGTCCCCTAATCATCCTGCTTGATCTTCTCTGCACTTTTTCTAGAGTCTCAACATCTTTTTTATAATGTGGTAAACAAAACTGGATGCAGTACTCTAGGTGTGGTCTTACCAAGGCTTTATAGGGTGGTATTAGTTCTTCCCTTGATCTTGATTGTATCCCTCTGTTAATACAACTTAGGATTGCATTCGTTTTTTTGGCTGCTGCTGCACACTGTGGCTCCTATTTAGCTGGTTGTCCACTAAGACTCCAAGATCCCTCTCACAGTTACTGCTATTGAGCCTGGTTTCACCCAGTCTATATGTGTACTTTGGGTTTTTCTTGCCTAAGTGTAGGACTTTACTTTTCTCTGCGTTGAATTTCATTTTGTTAGATACCGCCCAGTGTTCTAGTCTGTCAAGATCCATCTGGATCTTCAGCCTATGTTCTTGGGTGGTAGCTATTCCTGCCAGCTTAGTATCATCTGCAAATTTGGTAAGTTCCCCTTCTATTCCCTCATCTAAGTTGTTAATGAAGATATTGAGGAGTCCTGGGACTAAGACGGAACCTTGTGGCACCCCACTGCTTCCTTCCCTCCATGTAGACTCCATGAAAATGGTGACAATGTCTTTTGGAGCTTAATACAGGTAGTCCTATACCAGTGTTGGTATTCTACCAGTTTGGCCCGGTTCTGCTGAGGTGGTAGCACTGATGAGCAGCAGGGACCGAACTGGTTCTCTCCACTGCTCTGCTATTGGGCCCACCTGCCCACCCGGGCTCCCATACTCACCTTTATTCCCTGCTTTCGAAGCGTAACTGCTCTGTGAGGCACAGCAGAGTGCTGCGCAGGAGCTCTGAAGCGACCGGGAGAGTGCAGGCTTGCAGAAGTGAGTTGGAACATGTCTGCGCCTGCGCAAAGTGCACGTTTGACACATGCATGCAATGTGTGTACACGCGTGCAAAGCACGCCCCCCCAAGCCACACCCACCGAACCGGTGGTTAAAAATCTTTGAATCCCACCACTGTCCTAGACATACGATGATAGTCCTAGTCATACAACCACAATCGAGCCCAAAATTTCTGTTGCTCGGCAAGACCATTGTTAAAGGAGTTTTGCCCCGTTTTATGACCTTTCTTGCCACGATCGTTAAGTTGAATCACTGCAATTGTGAAATTAGTAACACGGTTGTTAATTGAATCTGGCTTCTCCATTGTCTTGGCTTGTCAGAAGGGGCAAAAAGTGATTGCAACAGTCATAAATATGAGTCAGTTGCCAAACTGACAAATCTTGATCATGTGACCATGGGGATGCTGAACAGAACAAAAAAAACAGAGGTAGAAGGATCCTCAGAGGTCTTCTAGTCCAAACCCCAGCTCAGACAGAAAGCCCTATACTATTTCAGACAGATGGTGGTCCACTCTCTTCAAAACTTCAAGTTTGGATCATTCACAATTTCTGAAAAGCTAGTTGGCTTGGAGAGATTATGTCCACTGGAACAGGAACTTTACATCTCATTTTGAGCAGGGGACTTTGTTAAGATATTTCAATTTAGTAGCTGGAACAGTGGGATTGTGCCGTGAGCCAAAACACACCATTGTGGTTGATTAGTACCAGAGTCCCGTCTTCTGAGTGAGGCAATCTGCACTGTGATTAGCTGCTGTGGGTGTAAAGCGGGAGTTTCCCTTTTCCCCCCCTGCCTTTTTCTTCCGTGGGCTCTGTGATTTGCCTCATGATGTTAGTGATGCACCTGACTATCTTGTTTGCTCTAAATATAGATGTTAAATGTGAGCCAGAACACACAATTGTGGTTGATTAGTATCCAAGTCCTGGCTCCTGCGTGAGGCAATCTGCACTGTGATTGGCTGTTGTGCATGTAAAGGGGGAGTTTCCCTTTTCTCCCGCCTTTTTCTTCCGTGGGCTCTGTGATTTACCTCATGATAGAATAGAATAGAATAGAACAGAACAGAACAGAACAGAACAGAATTTCTTTATTGGCCAAGTGTGATTGGACACAGTAGGAATTTGCCCTGGTGCAAATGCTCTCAGTATACATAAAAGAAAAGAGTCAAGAATCATAAGGTACAACATTTAATAATAGTCATAGGTCAATAGTCATATTTTTCCTGCCTTTTTCTTCCGTGGGCTCTGTGACTTGCCTCATGATGTTAGTGATGCACCTGACTATCTTGTTTGAACAGTAAACAACAACCTAATCAGGAAACCAGCAAGAACACTCTCGCCAACACTGACAGGGCAAGCCATTAGTATATATACAGAGAGCAAACCCCACTCCCTTCTAGTACTGATGACGTTACCTAGTTGGGTAATGAAACATCTGCAAGAAATCAACAGCCACCAGGATGTGACCCACCATTATCTGAGTCTACCTGAGTGGTAGACTCCTGTTCCTTGTCTCTCTAGTCATCTCCAGAGGCCTGGTTTTTTGTTGGCTCTCAAGGCTGATGGATTGAATCTCCAAGCTCTGACTCAGAGGTAAAATGACACAAATGAAAGAGATAATGGGGGCAAGGAAGCTATTATTATGTATGACAGATGAGTTTTACCATATGTACTGAGTAATTAACCCCTTGCAGGCCAGATGATGGAATTCCTGGCCTGCAGCAACCAGCCGTCTGAAGGCCACGGTGACTCAACAGCTTTCTAGATTCCTGCTGATTTGTGGCAGTTTTTCTAGTAAAAATATCTCTTTGGGTGGTTATTTTCTTCCTTCAATAAACCAACTCAAGAAAACAGACTTTTCTCCAGATATTCCACATGCTACAACAAGCATGTGATAAGAGGAACTTGGCAATAACTTGAAAAAACAAGTGAACGTTAAAATGATTTTGACATCTTGAAAACTGCAATCCAGGATAAAGAAGTGTTCTCATGGTCTTCACACCACCCATGACGCAACAACAATTTTCCTTCCATTTGCAAACTTCACAGTTAAACAAGCTTCTCCAAAGTTGAACCCAAAACTGGAACCCAGAAACACACACACACACACACACACACAAAATGTGACAAACATACAAAGACTGCAGTAGGATGACTTTTCCAAGCATAGCTGAAGCTGAATGAGTTAGACAAGCGAAGTAACGATTTCTAATTCAGGAAATTAGAATTAGATTTTGCACATTTTTAGCATACCATTTTGCATATATTTTTTTAGCAAAGCTAAATTGATTTGGGGAAAATGCCTTTATTAATAAATATCCTTGTCACCTCTGCAACTCTCTAGGTACAATAACACGCTGTGTGTAAAGCTATCTTTGGAAATGTGTTCTGAAGACGATGCAGATCTAACCAACTTTTTGGGTTGTTGATGAGTCAGACTGCACTGTTGAATTGGCCCAATTCAGCAAATCAACAGAAGTTTCCAAATTGATGTAAATAAACCTGCGAAGGGGGAAAAAATTGCTGTCAAGTCACGTTCAAATGGGATTTTGAAGTTCTTCATTAAGCAAGTCCCTCGAGGAACTAAACAGAGTTTTCCATAATAATAACCTATTCCAAAATCAAAATGATGGTGGTAGTATAATTCACAGATTTATTTATTTATGGTGAAGCAAAGTATCAAGGCACCTACTACAATTTCTCTTCTGATTAATTCTCAAGGGATTTCATGGAAACAGAGGCTCTGTAAAACAACAAAATAAACATGAAAAAGAATATTTGTAGCCCTGGGTTGCATTGTGGGATCCTTGGTGCTCTCTGAGCTTGCTTGTTTTCCTGGAGACGGTTCTTTAGTGCTACTCCAGACTAGCCCTGATGATGTTGCCTTGTTTGGTAATGAAACGTCTGCAAGAAAGCAACCAAGCTCAGAGAGCACCAAGCGCCCCTCAATGAAACATACAGTATGAATGTTTTATCCAACAGTAGTAAAATGCACCTTTCCCCAAAATACGTTTAATCCAAATGATCTACACAGGTAGTCCTTGTGTTATGACTACAATGGAGCCCAAAATTTCTGTTGCTAAGCAAGACCATTATTAAGTGAGTTTTGCCCCATTTTACAACCTTTCTTGCCACCTTCGTTAAGTGAGTCACTGCAATTGTTAAGTTGTAAAGTGAGTCTGGCTGCCCCCTTGACTTTACTTGTCAGAAGGTCACGAAAGCTGATTGCAGAACCTCAGGGCACTGCAACCGTCATAAATATGAGTCAGTTGCCAAGCATCTGAATTTTGATCACATGATCATGGGATGTCAACTAAAAAATACTCCTTTGGTCTTTTTAGTTGCCAGCAGAAAGGGATTGGGGGAAAGCAGTCCATTCCTTTAATGCCTTAGATAATCACCTAGGCAGCCGAAGCTGTTGGCGCGCGAGATTATTACTGGAGAGCCTGATTGATGACTCTTGGCTATGGATGTGTCCCATTGGAGAATATACATCCAGTGGGGTGGGTGTATTCTGTATTCTTTATTAAATTGTAAAGAATTCATTCACTGGCATTTTTGTATCAGAGAATAATGCTACGGAGAATATTGTGAGGTTGATGGTTGGGAAACATCTCGTTCAGTTCAAGGAGCTACCAACGATTAGATAATTAACAAATATCTCTCTGCTCTCTCCCTTCAGTAGGCCACTTCCCCAGGATGAAGTTGAGCTGTCACATTACCCATAAATTACAGCATGTGAAAAATTCTCCTCATGAACCTCCTTTCCCCGGAGCTTTGGAAATTGTCAAGGACGATGTAGAATCCAGAGGGCATGGCCTTTACACCCTCGTTGGTCTCCTTTTACATCTAGAGCTGCCTTACAGATCGTGCCAATGAAATTCTGTTAAAATTCAAGAAACCCAGCCAGCCTGACTTTCTCTTTGCGTCCGATAAATCATTACATTGAGTCGAGCTGACTTAAACCAGAAAAATCTGGAATGTTGCCCATTCACTCAACTCAACCCATTAAAATACAAAAAGAGAGAGGCTAATATTGGACCAAGAGAAGAAATCAGTAGAAACCTTACAAGTTTCACTGCTTTGGCAGAGTGTTGGGGGAGCCGGTGAACGTGTATGTCAGCGTTTTGCATGCTATAAATTTCCTCAAAGAACGCCAGATGTGTTTACGACTCCCTTTTCCTCTTAATTTTATAGTGATGTCCACTTAATTTTAACAATGAAGTATCTATTTTTATAAGTGAGGGTGACATGCTGCAGGGTTTTAGCAGCTGTTTCAGACAAGGATGTCAGATCATTAGCCAAACCTTGCTGATTAAAAAAAGGGAAATGAAAGCATGCTTCTTTGGAGATGCTACAAAGAAGGAAGGAAGGAAGGAAGGAAGGAAGGAAGGAAGGAAGGAAGGAAGGAAGGAAGGAAGGAAGGAAGGAAGGAAGGAGGGAGAAGGGTAAGGTAGGGTAGGGTAGGATACAATAGGATAGAATAGAATAGAATAGAGTAGAGTAGAATAGAATAGAATAGAATAGAATAGAATTCTTTATTGGCCAAGTGTGGTTGGACACACAAGGAATTTGTCTTTGGTGCAGATGCTCTCAGTGTACATAAAAGAAAAGGGACATTCCTCAAGAGTCAAGAGTCATCAGGTACAACACTTAATGATAGTCATAGGGTACAATAAGCAATCAAATCATACTAGGAAACAGTCCATATAAATCTAAGGATACAAGTGACAAAGTTATCAATACAACAAGAGGGAGGGATGGGCAATAAGGAGTGAGTTTAATATAGTGGTTTCTATATAGAAATGGTGAGAACTTTTAATATCTTTTGAAAGTCTTATGGATCAGGTCGTCGAAGTCAGGCAATGGCTGGCTGGATAAATAGTCAAACAAATGAAAAGGAGAGGAAAAAGGAAAAAGAGGAGGAAAAATCGAAGATTGAGGCGGAGAGGAGGAAAACGCCTTACCGAAGAAGTTTAGCCACTTTTTTTTGGTTTTTGCTTTTTGCAGAAAAAGAAAGGAAAAATCGGAAGCGGAAGCGGGCGAGAGAGGAAGCGCAAAAAGAGGGAAAGGAGGAAGAAGGAAGGAAGGGGGAGAGAGAAGGAAAGGAAGGAAGGAGGGAAGGAAGGAGAGAGAGAAAAAGAAGAAATAGAGAAGAAAGAAAGAAAGAAAGAAAGAAAGAAAGAGGTTGGGTCAATGGTATCCAGCTCAGTTGTCAGAGAGTCATCTCACCCCTTTTATATGTTCAACTATCTTATTGGACTGGAAAGAATAAAAGCCACAATAAAAGGTCTGGAAAACAGTTGTGAACCCTTGTGGAACATTCAGAGGTTTGGATGATGTCAGCATCAAGACAGCTTTCAAGGTGGCAGCCAGATTTTCTGTGCTTTTTACAAAAAGACACACAATGATCTGGCTGGAAACCACATGCTGTATGCTTGACCTAATGGTTAAGGCACCAGGCTAGAAAGTGGGACACCCTGAGTATATAAATGCTATTGCTAGTCCTTCCTTCCTTCCTTCCTTCCTTCCTTCCTTCCTTCCTTCCTTCCTTCCTTCCTTCCTCTCTTATCCCCTTTCTCATTCTCCTTCCTGGCAGCACAGTGGTTAGAATGCAGTATTGCAGGCTAATTCTGCTGACTGCCAACAATTCAAATCTGACTTGCTCAAGGTGGACCCACCTTCCGAGGTGGGTCAAATGACGACCCAAATTGTTGGGGGCCGGAGGCTGACTCTGTAAACTGTTTAGAGAGGGCTGTGAAGCCCTATGAAGCGGTATATAAGTCTAAGGGCGACTGCTTTTGCTATTCTGCAACCCTCGTGATGAGACGGATGGCAAACAAATGTAATATATCAATATTTTCTCTTCCAAATGACCTCAAATGCTATCCTCACTAAAGCATTACAGTGACCTTGGACCAGTTGTTCTTCCTCAGCCCAACTCATCACTCAGGGTTGCCTTAGGAATATAAAGTGGAGGAAAAACACGCCAGCTAGCCTTCCGTGGAAGGCTAAAATTAAATTAAATAACCGCTTTGTATTTCTGCTGCATGCAAATCGCACTCCTGCTGAGCTGCATTAGAGCCGAGTCATTTGTAAACAAAGCAGAGAGAATCCTGAGCAGACTTGGCTTTGCTAAATAATTTTGCACCGTTTTGGTTAAACAGGAATTTCACTGCTTAGAAAAGGAATCTTGTTTTCATTATGTGGGCTGCTAAGTCGAAGTCATGTGCACACCCATTAAGGTGAAGGTGTGAGCATTTAACACACACAGAAAGAGAGAGAAACACCACAACTAAAGCACTCAGGCCTTTGCACTGTTTTGTGTTCGGGTGTGCTAACAGTATGCACTGCTATTAGTTTGTCGTGTTGGCATGCCCAACATTTCAAACAAGTCAAGCTGATAACTAGGTTTCCAAAACAGAAACTTTTTCAGCTGTGGGAGCACCAACAACGGATGAGCAAAAAGTATTTGTGAAAACTCTTATTTCCATTAAACCAACTGAATGGACAAACAGCGAGGGTGACATGAAGGGAAAAAAATTAGGCCCAGACAGTCTTAAATGTTAGGTCCCTGTTCAGCAAAAAATATTTTCTTGAAGATCCCTGTTAGAGGGGTGAAAATTTGCATCAATGGCAGATTAATGCCCAGTTCCTCAAACCTGTGTGTTTAACCCAACCAACGATGGTGTTGGTTGCCCTGAAGTCTGTGGAACGGTTTGCATTCAGAAGATGTGGGTGTTGTGGTTCGCCGGCAGCCTGTGCAGACGGCAGCGGAATCAAACAGTGGGAAAGAACGGGGACCAGTCCGGGAGTCTGGAGAGGACTCAGACGAGGGTCCTGCGTCCGATGCAGAGATGGGGCCAGGACCACCTGGGAGTGGGGTGCTGCCTCTGGAGTCTCTGGAGTCTGGCAGCAGCGAGGCAGAGGAACAAAGGGAGCCTGTTCCCAGTGTGCATGTGCACAGAGCTGCTAGAATGCGAGAGCAGCTGAAACAAAAGGGGCGATTCGGGAGTAAGGCTGGGGGGTGATTGCCCCCCCCCATAAGGGATAAAGGACAGGCCAAGGTGATGAAACCTTTGCAGGAAGCAAAGTCGTTCATTCTGTTCGGATTAATCCTTGAAGCTCTGTGTGGACTTTGTACTTCGGTTGGTTTTTATAGTTCATTTGGCACTTTAGTTGCTGGCAGAAATTCAAAGGAGGGAAAGGTGGGTGCTTATCTCGAGGGACTGTTTGGGACTCATTACAGGCTGGGAATAAACATAATTCCCAGCGTTGAAATAAAACAAGAGTTATTTGGACTAAGCGTGTGCTTAATTATGGTCTCGGGAAGCCTTGGTCAGAACAGTGGGTGCTCCATCACTGGAGGTTTTCAGGAAGAGACTGGACAGTCATTTGTCTGGAATCACATATGATCTCCTGCTTGAGCAGGGGGTTGGACTAGAAGACCTCCAAGGTCCCTTCCAACTCTGTTGTTGACAAACAGGAACACATGCAGGTCATTTGACCGGCAGTCCATAATCAGAACCGCACTTGGAGAAGCATGTTCTTGTGCTCTGTCTCATTCCAAGCCAGTCTTGTCAACTCTTGAGAGGAGATTCTCAAAATGTATTCACAGCGTCTCCATTACTGTAGAAGCACATCGATAAGCAGGAGTTGTGGCCTAGGATATTTTATATAGCCCATTGACGGTCCAAAACAGGTAGCATAAGGGTTAGTGGGATCCTTGATACTCTCTGAGCTTGGTGGCTTTCTTACAGACATTTCATTACCAGTCTAGGTAACATCATTAGTGCTAGAAGGAAATGTGACTTGAGAAGTGGAGAGGAGGAGGAGGCCTGTGGCTCTCTGAGCTTGGTAGCACTAATGAGGCTACCTAATTTGGTAATGAAACATCTGCAAGAAAACAACCAAGCTCAGAGAGCACCAGAGACAACAGTTCAACCTTGAATTACAAATATTATCTTCCACTGGCAGGAATTAGTGCCTCACTAACCCTTCATCTTTATTGGAAGATTCTTTGTTTTGTGCAGTTCTGTATCAACTCATGGCCCATCTCCTGGTCATTGCTTCAGCATCTTTTCAACCCTCAAAATCAAGTTGACTTTATATGTGCATTTCTTATCAGTGACAAAATTTTCATAGCTGACTTTTGCCTGGTGTTTCCCCTCTGGCTCATCGCAGGGAGAAAACAGTATGTTGCCTTTAGACAACACAGTTAAGCAGGCCACCAAAGACTACAGTGGATTCGCTGGCAGATCGTGCTAAGCTTAGACCTCATTCTCATGTTCTGCTAACCAGGACATGGAAATGTTCTGCTTGTTTTCAAGAACTTATTTTTGTGTAATTGCTCTCTTCTCCTGCTCACAGTCCTTAGTGGTTAAAACCATATTTTCCCTCATTTTCTAACCCAGATTTTTCCTTATGCTCGGGTGCTTTGTCAACAATCCTGGTGGTGACATGGTACAACACGGTGATGTGCTTACGGTGTTCTGCTTAGTCACTTTGGGCTGCTGCAGATTAATTAATAGATTAATTAAGTAACCAAATTAAGCATGCCATACAGGCTAAGCCCGTGATGGTGAACCTATGGCACGCGTGCCACAGATGGCATGGAGAGCCATTTGTGTGGGAACGTGAGCTCCAGGCAAACTTACCACACTGCGCATGCGTGCACCTCCCAGCTGATTTTCGAGCCTTTTTCGACCTCCCAGAGGCTCAGAAGAAGCCTTTGCAGCCTTTGGAGGCCAAAAAACAGGCCTGTTTCATCACTTCCTGTATTTCCAGAAATACCAGAAGTAACAAAACGGGCCCATTTTTCGGCCTCCAAAGGTTGCAGAGGCTTCCCCTGAATCTCTGGGAGGCCAAAAAAGGCCCAAAAATCAGCTGGAAGGTGCCCGCATGCACAGTGTAGGTAAGGGGGTGGCAGGGGCATTGCACGTGCATGTGCTGGGGGTGTGGGGGGCATGCACATTGCCTTCTGGGTGCTGGCATACAAGCGGCAAGCGCAATTTTTGGCACAGGAGCCCAAAAAGGTTAGCCACCACTGGGCTAAGTGATTCTTATATTCTTTTCTGCCAAGTTAGGTGGAGAAACTGGGACTTCATTACTTGCATGCAGGGTCTATCTACATATGTCAGAGAGAGATACAGAGTAGCAGAGCTAGGGGGAGGAGTCAAGCAGGGAATTGGTTTAGAATCCCTACACAGTCACAAGTCCAACTCCCTTGAATGCCATTGAAACTTGTTTGTTTGTTTGACTTTATTTTGTGACCCATCTTGTAGCAACTGACTCTGGGTGGCTGCAAATGAATCTTGAGTGTTCACACTAATTGTTTGCAGTTACTGCAGGCAGTACAAATTATCTGTCTGAGAAGATTCCTATGTCTAGACCTGAGCAATAAAACATTGAATTAAACTCTCTGCATGTGAATGTGTTTGTTTGCATCTGACAGTCTAGGACCAAGCTCTTAGTGGTAGCACAGGAAGAAGTAACACTTAACAATTATAGATGGTTATCAAGAATAATTTGGGATCCTATCTTGAAGTTGGCTCCCCGTGTTTCTATTTTTGCTTTTTTTTGTGAGGATGACAGTATGTAAGGGTGCAAATCTTCTTTGGGGGAGATAAAATCCTCGTTTTGAGAAAAACAAGCTGCTTTCTCAACAATTGCATTTTGTGCATTTTGAAAGAAATCAGACATTCTTAAGCCAAGCAATTCACATGATGCTCTATCATTTGTGGGGAAAACGTGGTTGTTGTTGTTGTTTTTTTGCTGGGAATCAAAAAGCTATTTTTTCCCTTATGGGTAGATGATGGTACCATTTCAAGCAGGCAGCGGAGAAAAAAGAATCAAATTTTTGTAAGCTGTGCTCAAGCACCTAATTGTGTGTGCAAATGGTAACTCCAAAAGGAGAATACTTATTACTCATAATGTGAAATATTCGAGACATTTTTTATTGTGGAGGACTAGAAGAGGGAGCTCATGTGCAGGTTTTTCATGGTGTTGAAAAGCTTTCTTGAGCATTGCTGGGAAAAAAATAACACACAGTGCCTTCCTCGGAATAGAATGGAAAAACTAAAATATGCATGCTGCAAATCCCCCAAAGTTCCATCAGGAAAGATCGTTGTTGGATTTTGCCGCCTCACACCCCTCAAGACTTTATTAAAAGCATAATTTCCTTGGAAATGGGTTGACTTAATAGGTTGCATTGTGACTCATGGCAGTCTTTTGTGGGTAGCCATAAAAAAAGCAGATTTCCTGCTTTTACAAATGCAGGATTCTCAGTGTAGAAAGTCAGCACCTACCTACCCTCCTAGAGAATGAAATATTTGGGGGAATATTAAAAAGACAGGATAGAATATTTCCCCTACAGGAGAAATGGGTGGAGGGAAACCTTAAGGGAGGCAGAAACCAGTACCAGTCTCCCTGCCCCAAGCAGAAACTGAGGAGGCCAGCTTTTAGGAAGGCAGATTTGGCAATCCATTCAGAAAGGCTGGGTCAGACAGAGACTCCAGATAAGCAACACAGTTAGGCAAGACAAGATTAGCTCAGACAAACACCTAGGATTTGCATTTCCTCTTTTGCCTATAGAGCCAGTCATGACCTCTACATGACCCCATAGGAATCAAGAAAGGTATTAAAAACCTACCCACTCTCAACTCCATTCTGTCAGCTGCCCCAGAATCACATGCTGTTGGTGGTTCTGCTCATCAATAAACAGAACTTTCTTTCCAGTCAGCCTCCATTTTATTCCTGGCTTGGAACTGGAACTGGAGTTTTCTTCCACATCAGCTTCATACTTTTGGTAACATCTTGTTTAAAAAAAAAAGGCCAGAGGGCAAGTCAAAACAGAGTGGGGGGCTCAGTGGGACAGTCCCCAGCTGCTGCTTTAACTTTTCTTGGGACCCCATTTTACCTTGCAACACCCCTGTTTTGCAGCCCCAGCAAAAAGTCTCTCTCTCTCACTGCAGGATAACAAGTCTGTCCAGAAGGAAGACTAATAGTTGCCTGCCACACCTATCCATCTCCGCCCCCTGCCTTTTATCCCCAGAGCTCGGGTGGGGCCTCGCTAGCAGCAGTGGCTCTTCTGTCCCAAGGACCGGCCCATTGATTCCCACTGCTCTCCTCTCCTCTGCCTTCTGCGCATCTGCACGTCAGGCACTGGACCCAGCTGTTCGTCCTCTTCCTCATCAGCCACCTCCAGACCTGGGGGCTGTTGACTCTCCATCTGAGGGCTGACTGACGGCCCAGGCTCCATCTCTGTCTCTCTCTCTCTCTACGATAGCTCCATTCCCGCTTCCCTCCCAAAGCTTGCCCTGATGCTGAGCCTAACTCGCACGCCTCCTCCTCCTCTGACTCGGCTACTGGAGGGGCCGGCAGCCAACAGGCCACAACAGAGGGTCTTATGATGGGCCAGGTGTGAGTCATCAGTGAGTCTTATTATGGGTCTACGACCACTCACCATGGCCAACTTGCTGCAGGACAAGGGTTATACTAATATTGAAGAATGGATCTTTACAAGACTGTCTATAGTCCTTGTAGCTGGAACCATCATAGCATTCCCACGGTCATGGGACCAAAATCCAGAAGCTTGGTAAGCCGCCTGTATTTATGAGCGTTGCTGCATCTTGGGATACATGAACCCCATTTGCAACCTTTGCAGGAAGCTTTGGACAAGCAAGTCAATGGGACAATCTGGATTTGCTTCATGTCCACACAATTTACGTAACAATTGCATTGATTCACTTAACAACTATGGCAAAAACAAAGTCGTAAACCCGACCATGACTCACTTAAGAATTGCCTTGCTTAGCAATGGAAACTCTAGTCCCATTTACTGTTGTACATCAAGGACTCCCTGTATTTGATAAGGCTCTTGTTTAAAATCTGCTTTTGCTCTCAATTTAATTCTTCCAGTGTTTAGTTATGTTGCATTGCAGGTATGATTGGGTTTAAAAAAAAAACACTGGAAAATCCATATTATGTTGCTCTAGGCAACAATCCGTAGTACCTACTTTTCAAAAAACCTAATAAATTCTAAGCACCTCCAAGCAAAGCTACCAATATATTATTTTTAATTAAAAGAAATATTTTGATGTCATTTGTTTTGGGAAGGCAACCTTGTCTGGTTTTGCGATTACATCTTACCCAAATGCAAGGTTTATTGTGAGAATTTTGCAAAAAGAATAATGGATTTTAGCGCAGCCAAATTTCTTCCTGTTGGATCTGCATTATGTTTGTTTCAATAAATAAAATTCCTATTAAAATCCACGGAGGATTTCTCATATTAATCTTACCTGCATAAACTTGTCTCTCAAGTGCTGGGATAGGATGAAATAACTGCACAGGAGAAACTTAACCTAGTGCCAGGTATTTGTTTTAATGTATATAATATTTTTATTTATTTATTTATTATTTGAACTTATATGCCGCCCCATCTCCGAAGACTCTGACTTACAACTAAAAAGCAAGAACAATAAATACATTAAAAAACAATTAAATCAAAATTATAAGCCCAAATATTTATAAAATGAGTTAAAAATTTAAAAATAACCCTATTAATAAACTATTAATAGTTTTCCTATGGATTTACAGGTAGTCCTTGACTTATGACCATAATTGAGCCAAACATTTCTGTTGCTAAGCAAGACAGTAATCAGTGATGGGATTCAAAACTTTTTACTACTGGTTCTGTGGGTGTGGCTTGGTGGTCATGGAGTATGGTGGACATGGCAGGGAAAGTCTACTGCAATCCCCCTTCCCTCCTCAACCCACTAACCTGCTTTCCAGCTCTGTTCTCCTGTGCAGGGCAACCAAAGAAGACCCAGCCGATCAGCTGGGACTCAATGGGAGGCAGAGAAGAGATGGGGTTGGCGGGGCCAGTCAGAGGTGGGATTGGCTGGTTCTCCCAACTACTCAAAATTTCAACTACTGGTTCTCCAAAACCGGTCCGAACCAGCTAAATACCACCTCTGAGATGGTTGTTAAGTGAATTTTGCCCATTTTACAACCACTCTTGCCACTGTTGTTAAGGGAACCACTGCAATTCTTGACTTAGTAACCCAATTGTTAAATGAATCTGGCTTCTCCATTGACCTCGCTTGTCAGTAAGTCACCAAAGGGAATCACGTGACCCCAGGACACTGCAACCGTCATAATGGTGAGTCAGTTGCTAAGTGTCTGAATTCTGATCACGTGACTACGGGGATGCTGCAAGTCACTTTTTTTCAGTGCTGTTGTAACTTTGAACAGTCACTAAGTGAACTCTTGTAAATCAAGGAATACCTGTATGTTGTTTCAATATTGATATAGTTTTAATTTTTGACTAGAAGTCCCCTAGA
This sequence comes from Naja naja, assembly GCA_009733165.1. NCBI lineage: Eukaryota > Metazoa > Chordata > Lepidosauria > Squamata > Elapidae > Naja > Naja naja. The sequence goes on along the minus strand of CM019151.1, from coordinate 3,143,260 downwards.
TTTGGGTAAATGATGGATTGGTATATAAATGTTTAAAATAATTTTTTAAAAGCATTTTACTTGTGTCTTGCCTGTTTTATTTTGACAAAAAAAATAATTGATAATGTGATGAATGTATCCAACTCACCTTCCTCCTCTTATTTTCTACACAACAGCCGTGGAAGGTGCAGGTTGAGCTGAGAGAGAATGACTGGCCCAAAATCTCCCAGCAGCTTTCATGCCTAAAGCAGGACTAGAACCGGGGGTGGGATTCAGCCGGTTTGGACTGGTTCGGGCAAACCAGTAGTTCCAGTCATCGTTTGGCTCCGCCCACCCATCCCTCCCCTAGTCTGTCCTTTATTCCTGTGTTTTGCACCTCAGCTGATCCTCGTGGCAGAGTGGATGGCCGTGCCTCAGCTGTTTTACTCACCTGGGCGACAGTAGAAGGTATCTGTTGTGACCAAGGCTTCCTGAGACATTAACAAACACATGTTAGTCCCAAAAACCTTTTATTTTATTTTAACAGCTGTGAATTATAGTCATTCACAGCCCATAATGAGTCTCAGACAGCTTGTAAATAGTCCCACAGAAGTCTGCCAAAGTCCTTCAGGATGAGGCTCATAAGCACCCACCTTTATCTCCCTTGAAATACTGCCAACGACTAAATTGCCAATTAGCTATACGAGGCCAAACGGAGCACAAATTCAACATGGAGCTTCAGGTTTCAAACCGACCAGTATGAACAAAGTTGCTTCCTGCAAAGGCTCCTGTCCCTTTGCTCCTCCTTTATACCTTATGGGAGGGCCAATCACCTCCAAGCCTTACTCCCGAGTCGCCTCTTTTGTTTTAACTGTTCTTGCCTTCTGACAGCTCTACGCACGCACGCACTGGGAACAGGCTCCCCTTGTTCCTCTGCCTCACTGATGTCAGATTCTGGAGGCTCTGGAGTCAGCACCCCACTCCCAGATGTCCCTGGCCCCATCTCTGCATCGGACACAGGACCCTCGTCCAAGTCCTCCCCAGACTCCTGAATTGGCCCATGTTCCTCCCCACTGTCCTGACTCTGCTATTGTCTCCACAAGCTGCCGGCAGACCACAACAGTATTAGAGCTGAAAATGGGTGGTTTTCAAACGCTGTGTGTGCGAACTAAACCAGTTGTTACACCCGTTGAATCCCACCACTAGGAGTAGAACTCACTTTCTCCTACTGATTGGCCCAAAGTCAAATTGGCCCAAAGCCAGTGTTTGTGCCTAAAGCAGGACTAGAACTCACTGTCTCCTGGTGATTGGCCCAAAGTCACCCAGCAGGCTTTCATGTCTAAAGTGGCACTAGAACTCACTGTCTCCTGGTGATGGGTGTAAAGCCACCCAGCAGGGTTTCATGCTTAAGGCAGGACTAGAATTCACCGTCTCCTGCTTTCTCTCCTGGTGCCTTAACTACTAGACCAAAACATGCTCTAAAATAAAAATAACATTAAATAAAACATGACACAGATTCACCAAAAATCTGGCAGATTTCACTAGATGGGCTCCAGAATATTCATAACTTATATATATATATATAACTTGGGATGCCTGAGGACTCAATGAAACACATTTCAAAAAAGATTCTATTTAAAGCACCCAAGTTCATCAGAGGCGAATTTTAACAGCCAGCTGATGTTGGAATTGCAAAAGTGAGTCTCTTCTGGACTGCAAGTAAACAGCAGAACACCTGCCAGTTGTGAGGGGTGGGAGATAATTATCTAATTGGAAAAGGCATCTTCCAGATGGGTGACTCAGTTAAGAGATTGGAGGGAGAAGTTCTAAAAAAATACCACGGCGAGTTGCAAATTCTGCATCTCCTCTCTATTTGTTAATGCAAATATATACATATACATACATATATTTAATATCCTGGATCTTAATTACTCTGCTGCTTATAGTAGGTCTAATATTAGTGGTCATTCTTTTGGAAAGTAGAAGAAAATTTTGCCTGGGAGATACAGTTGGATTAGGAGACTAGGACAAAATCTGGCCCTTTCCACAACATTAAATTGAGTATATAGGTAATCCTCAACCTCTGACCACAAAGGGAACCAGAATTTCCACTGCTAAACCAAGCAGTTCTGAAGTGGATCACACCTGATTTTATGACCTTCTTCCCACAGTTGTTAAGTGAATCACATGGTTGTTCAGTGAGCCCAACACACACGCACACTGCGCAGCGCACACACACCCTTTGACTTTGCTTGTTGGAAACTGGCTGGTAAGCTTGCAAATGGTGATCATGTGATCCGGGATCCTGCAACCATGGTAAATGCATATGGTTGCCCAGTGCCCGAATTTTAGATCACAGGACACAAATCTGTGTCCTCTTGGGGGTCAGGACTCAATCCAACAACTGTCTCCCACTTTAAAGCTCCGGATTACAATAATCTAACTCCTCCTCTTCCTTGTCCACCTTTTATTCATCCTTCACCTCCTTCTCTTCTTCTTCCTCCTCCTCCTCCTCTTTCCCCTCTTCCTCCTCCTCCTCCTCCTCCTCAGCCTGATTTTTCACATCTTCCAACTGCATATTCATTATACATATCACCTTTTCTTCCTGTTGGAGAAAGTGGGCCATTGCTAATAAAAGACCTTACTTACCAGCTCCTACACAGGTATTAAGGTCCTGCTTTGTCTCTGCTAAATATAAAGCCATCGTTGTGATGAGATTCTTTCCTTTTTGCTGCCTTCCCACTCTGCAGAAGAAGAAAAAGAATAATTGGGCTGACTTTTCTTCAGGTGCCCAACCTGAGCCACTCCATTTTAGTCTTGAAGCACTACCCAAAACCATCTTTGCTTACAATGAATGCGGCAGGAACCAGGAAACCTAAGCAAAAGGGAGGAAAGGCACATGGGGAAATCCAAGAATGGAAGCTGTCCTGCCAGGCAGCTCAAAATAAATTCAAAATATGGGATTTGTTGATTTGCCTCCTGTGGCCTTCCTTTAATCAGCGGAAGATCCTTTGAAAAGTATGTTTGGTGCACACTCCTGCACACTAATGGATGCCTCCGGCTTCAGAGTCAATGAGTTTTGAGCAGCAGTGTTAGGGTCCTAACACTGAATAAGGTGGTGGTCAGGGTAAATTATGCAAGCAAACTCAGGCTGCAAGAGCTGGATATACAACCAAGAAACCTGGAGGCCAAATATGATTATGGTTGTGGTTGTGGTGGTGCAGGAGGAGGAGGAGGAGGAGGAGGACTGTGGGGTCCTTGGTGCTCTCTGAGCTTGGTGGTTTTCTTGCAGACATTTCATTACCCAAACAGGTAATATCATCAGTGCTAGAAGGGAGGGAGGTTGGATTGCTTTTGTAGAAAGTCAGCATGCACCCAACCCCTAGAAGAATGAAATATTTTGAGGAATATTTAAAAAAGGCAGAATATTATATTTCCGTGGATGAGAAATGGAGAAACATGTTTTTTTTAGAGGCAGAAAGCAACCCCCACTTTCCTTAACAGCCCTCAGCAGATGTCAGCACTTAAGAGGTAAAGAGCTTATTGAAAAAAGAAGACAGGTATCTAGGTAGCTCTATTCCTAGGCAAAGCAAATACTGCAGGCAGAAATCCATTCAAGACAGGATATTTTGAAATTCTCTGCAGCAAGGTCTGAACAAAGATAGGATTAGCCCTCAGCCACAATAGAAATTGCCCAAGACCCTTTCAGTTGCACCACCCCCAGCAAATTTCAACCCAACCTGGGAGCTCAGCCAACCTATAGAGCCAGCTATGACCCCTACATAACCCTTACATGACCCCCCATAGGAATCCAACAACAGCCAATAGACTATTAAAGGACATGTTCTTGCAGAGGAAGAGGAAGCTCAAGTGCAAAGTTCAAAGAAGGTATAAAAACCCACCCACTCTCAACTCCATTTGGGTCAGCTGCCCAGAACCCATGCGGTTCTGCTTCATCATTAAACCCTCTTTCCAATCAGCCTCCAAATTTCCAGGGTCTTTCTCCTGGCTTACAGATAACAAATAATCATAGTTGGAAGGGACCCTGTAGGTCATCTAATCCAACCCCCCACCCAAGCAGGAGACCCTACACCATTTCTGACAGATGGCAGTCCAGTCTCTTCTTGAAAGCTTCCAGGGATGAAGCTCCCACAACTTCTGAAGGCAACTTCTGTTCCATTAACTTCTGTTCCATTGGTTTATTGTTCTCATTGTCAGAAAATTCCTCCTTATTTCCAGGTTGAATTTCTCCTTCTTCAGTTTCCATCCTTTATTCCTTGTCTGGCCTTCAGGTGCCTTGGAGAACAGCTTGACCCCCTCCTCCTCTCTGGGGCAGCCCCTCAAATACTGGAAGACTGCTATCCTGTCTCCCCTGGTTCTTCTCTTCCCTAGACTAGCCATGGCTTGGAACTGAACCAGATGGATGTTTCTTCCCACACTTTTATTTTGAAGCAGGCTGTTATTATTATTATTTTTTGAATTCACATGCTTGGCAACTGGCTAACAGGTATGACGGTAACAGCATCCCAGAATCATGTGATCACTTAACGACCATGTCACTAACTTAACAACTGCAGTGATTCACCCAACAACTGTTGCACGGAAGTTTGTAAAATGGGGCAAAGCTCACTCAACAATCGCCCAGAAATCTGGGGCTCTGTTGTGGCCATACCTATTTATTTGATTTGTCAATCACCTACAAGATAATAGGTATAAGTATAAACATGAGTAAGAATACAGGAAATAGGTACGAATAAATGGGGGCAATAGGACAGGGATGGTAGGCACGATGGTGCACTTATGCACGCCCCTTACAGACCTCTTAGGAAGGGAGTGAGGTCAATAGTGGATAGTTTGAGGTTAAAGGAGTGGGGGTTAGAGGATGGAACAACAGAGTCAGGTAGGGCATTCCAGGCATTGACCACTCTGTGGCTGAAGTCATACTTTCTGCAATCGCGTTTGGAGTGGTTTACATTGAGTTTGTATCTGTTGTGTGCTCTTGTATTGTTGTGGTTGAAGCTGAAGTAGTCATTGGCTGGTAGGATATTGTAGTAGATAATTTTGTGTGCTACACTTAAGTCTAACCATAGGCGGAGTAGTTCAAGGTTGTCCAAGCCCAAAATCCCAAGCCTGGTGGTATAGGATATTCTGTTGTGAGCAGAGGAGTGTAGTACTCTTCTCGTGAAATACTTCTGGACTCGCTCAATTGCATTAATGTCTGATATGCAGTGTGGATTCCAGGCTGATGAGCTGTACTCAAGTATTGGTCTGGCAAAAGTTTTGTATGCTCTAGTTAGCAATTTGATTTTTCCGGAGGAGAAGCTTCATAAGATTAGATTTACAACTCTTAATGCCTTTTTGGCAATGCTGTTACAGTGAGCTCTGGCACTTAGGTCATTTGATATGAGAACTCCAAGGTCCTTGACAGAGTGAGGATCATCAACGAGGTCATATCCACCTAGTTTGTATTTGGTGTACTGATTTTTTTTACCAGTGTGTAGGACAGAGCATTTGTTGGTCAAGATTTGGAGTTGCAGATGTTTGACCATTCAAACAGGAGCACCTCCTACCAGCATCGAGGTCCAATCACCCGGTACGCTCCCACAGGCAGGCCCGCCTGGGGGTGCCGTCACCAGACAATCTTGGTTGGCGGTCCCCCGGGGGAGGGCCTTCTCTGTGGGGGCGCCCACCCTTTGGAATCAGCTACCTCTAGAGCTGCGCTTGGCCCCGGACCTGCACTCCTTCCGCCGTGATCTCACGACTTGGCTGTTTGCGCAGGACGGCCTGGACTGAGCAGGGTTGGGAATTTTAATTTAAGGGTATTTTAATTAGATTTTATTATAATTGGATTAGATAATTTGATAAATGTTGTATTTATTGTTTATATATTTCTGTGTAAGCCGCCCCGAGTCCCCCTGGAGATGGGGTGGCATATAAATCCAAATAAATAAATAAATAAATAAATAAATTCAGACACATAATCAAGGTCGCTTTGAAAGACGGTAGCATTGTCGGTGGTGTTGAATAGTTTTATGTCATCCTCAAGGAGGACACAGGTTTATAAGGTGATCGCAAAGGTTATTTATATAGTATCTGTATCAGCAAGTTTTCCTGGGATCACTTGAGACTGGCTCCGAGTTAGATGATGTCTTCCATCAACAACTAAAGATATGAAGGAGGCTTTTTAATCCAAAACGCTACTGCCAGCACTCAAACAAATACCTTCAGCAACTTCCCTCCTGTTTAAGTCCCATCCCGGAGAATTAGCTGCAAATGATCTATGATCAATATCTGTAATGATCATTCCCACCAAGCCTTCGTGAAATTAAAGTGAAATCCAATTATAGCTTTCCATTCTCACTTATCGCTTTCCACCCCTAAAGGCCGAGATGAAATTTGCCTAGGTTTCCTTCGACAGTTTGTGTCACTTGTTACTTCATGATTTATAGCACTGTGCCATGAATCATCATGACTGAGGGGGGGGGGATTAAATTTGTGCAAGTGCCTATGGAGTAAAGGAGAAAATGATACGCTCACAAAGCAGGAAATTATTTTGGTGCAGAGACCTCTAAACAGGCTAAGATTCTCATGGGATGTGAGAGAAGACACCTCATAAGCTGAGTTTCCAGAGTTTTGTACTGTAGGAGAAGAAAAGGCAAAAGCGGAGGGGGGCGGAGTCAAGAAAGGACTTAGCCTAGAATGACTACATGTCTGCAAACGCTCCAAATCCAGCCTCTCATGAATTCAGTTAATTCTTACTTAGCACCCATTTAGTGCTGTCAATTAATTGACAAGATTCACTTGTGTAGTCTTGATCAATAAATCTTCTTAACTGGAACTTAATGTACATCCTGATTCTTTGCGGCAGGCACATATAACCTAAAAAAAAAAATCTAAAGTGGAGCTCAGGATGCTTTACTTAAACTAATCAAACTGAATTTCTTATTATGTCTAAATGGGGAAAGGCTTAAATAGGACTAATCATGTAAGGCTATATTAGAAAGGGACGTGAAATGAAATTCAGCTCAAGCATGTGGCCTCCAGCACAATGTTCATCGGCAAGCATAGCTCATGGTCCGGAAGAAGCATTCATCTCTGGATTGAGAACTGTTCACTGTGACTTAGAAACATGGACTTTATTTAGAATCTCTTCTCTACCATTCTGCTCTCCCCTGTAATGTATATTTTAATATATTTACATGTAATATACATATTTATATATAAATTACATGGATATGTTGTTATTCATTTTTTTCCTGAAGTGCTTCTATGGCAAAAAGATTTGCCAGTGATATTACCATGCACCAGAAATGCCCATTGGGGGATCCTTTCATGCCCCCATTAAGTTACCCACCTAAGTGGTACCCATTAATCTACTCTTAGCTGCCTGCTTGCAAACCACGGGTTCGGCAGGAGCTGGAGCGTATGATAGGAGCTCATCCTACCCCACAGCAGCGATGGGTCTCAAACACGAACCTGCCAATCAGCAACTCAACGTTCTAACCTCATGAGCCACTATGCACCTATTCTTATTATTATTATCTATATTTATGTATCCTTACTCGCCTATTAAAACAAAAGCTGGGTAAACAAGTTGGAAATAGCAATAAAGGAGAATATTTGTAGCTTCAGGGTGGAAACGAAGGGTCATTGGTGCTCTCTGAGTGTCATGGTCCACGAGTGGCCAGTGGAGCTGGTGGCAGAATCGGACAGTGAGGAGGTGGGGAGGACCATGGGCCAGTCCTGGCGTCTGGGGAAGGCTCGTACGAGGGCTGTGCATTGGAAGCAGAGATGGGGCCAGGGCTGTCTGACGGTTATCAGATGCCTTTGGAGTCGGAGATCAGTGGGGCAGAAAAACAGCTGGAGCCTGTTCCCGATGTGCGCATGCACAGAGCTGCCAGTAGAAGGGCAGTTAAGCAACAAGGGTCGACTCAGGAGTAAAGGCACAGGTGGACAGTGAATGACCCCTCCCATAGGGAATAAAGAGCAGCGAAAGGGGAGTGGGGTTTGCAGGAGACAATTAGTTTGTTTAATTAGTGTGAAGAGTTGTTTGTGACTCTCAGAGACTCCTTGCTAAGCATTTTCTTGTACAGCGTTGCACTTGGAAGCTATTGGCTTGGCAACTCTCCAAGCCTGATAAGGACTGTGGTTATCATTCACCCTTGAAAGACTGTTTTCCGGGACTTTGCTGGATGTGAATGATAGGAATTCACATCAGCCTAATAAAAAGGGGTTTTGTCAGGACAAGGAGTCTGCTTTGTGACTCCTAGGAGCCTAGATCAGAATACTGAGCTGGGTTGTTTTCTTACAGATGTTTCATTACCCAACTAGGTAACATCATCAGTGCTAGGAGATTGATGGGAGTGTTCGTGACGGTTTCTTGATTAGGCTACACCAGACCAACAATCAAGAAGTAAACAAGATCCCCAAAAAAGATCTACTAGCTCAGACAATCAAACAGTCAAACAGCTAATCAAGAGATTACCAACAATACTGAAACCTGCTATGACCCAGGTGGTCAAGGCAGCAGAGGTGGTATTCAGTCGGTTCGACCAGTTCTGGAGAACTGGCAGTGGAAATTCTGAGTAGTTCGGAGAACCAGCATAAATCCCACCTCTGACTGGCCCCACCAATCCCATCTCTTCTCTGCCTCCCATTGAGTCCCAGCTGATTGGCTGGGTCTCCTTTGGTTGCCCTGCACAGGAGAACGGAGCTGGAAAGCAGGTTAGTGGGGTGGGGAGGGAAGGGGGGTTTTGCAGTCACCTTCCCTTGGCATGCCCACCAAGCCACACCCACCAAACCACACCCACAGAACCAGTAATAAAAACATTTGAATCCCACCACTCCAAGGCAGGCCTGTAGAGCAGGGGTGTCAAACTCGATTTCATTTGAGGGCTGCATCAGGGTTGTCTTTGACATCGGGGGGAGGACAAGGGTGGATGTGGCTGGGGTAAGCATGGCCAGCTTGACATCACTTGTGTCGGGGGCGCCTATGGTGGCCCGAGCACTCTGCCAGTGAAAATGGGCTCCCGAGCTCCGTTTTCAGCTGTGACGGCCTCCTGCAACCCTCTGCCAGCGAAAATAGAGCTCAGGAGAGTGCTTCCTGTGGGAATTCTGGAAGTTGAAGTCCACCAGGCTTAAAGTTGCTAAGGTTGGAGATTCCTGCTCTAGAGAGTCCTTTATTTCTCTCAACAAATAGTCCAGCAAACAGCCTTCCATTTAATTTTGAACTTTGGGACTTTGGGACAGTTGCAAGTCCAAGGACTGGTTGTAAGTCCTTTTTTCAGCACTGTCAATAATTTTGAACGTTCGTTCAACAAATAGTTGTAAGTTGAGGCCTACTTGTACTCCTAAACATAGTCATTCAGGCACCAGCAGTGGCCCCCATTCCAGTGTAACGTAGATCCAAATTGCTCATAAGCAAGACAATTAGAATTAGTCAATTCCTTCAACCCTCTTCTCCATTGCAAGAATTATTTAGATTAATCCTAAGCTTCGCCTCTGATTCTTCCTTGTGGAACATTTACAGGATTTCCATGTTTCCAACAGCAGTTCTACTAATTTGTCACCATTTGAGAGTCAAACCTTCCTGGAGATGGAAAGAAGGATTTTGTGAGTGGCCAATTAAACCCAATTAATAATTCCAAAACTGGAGCGAATTCATCATCTGAAAAATAGACTTTCCTGGAAGGAATGGGGCCAGTTGATAGCTGGACCCATCATTAAACACAGGTTTAACAAGCCAAAGGCATCAGTTTTGTAATTCCGTTAAATGGGATAACAACACCATTTCATCTAAATAAAGAAGTATTATTTAAAGATGCAAGCCCCACACTTGCTTTTCAAAGGGGGGACACTGGAAATTTTATTGCATTGTAAGTAAACAGTAAACAATGCCATGCCTTCAGTTTTCAAGCCTAAATCTAGATCACAGTGGGGATTTTCTAACTGTTACATAATTGTTTTAAATTAATAAAATTAAAATCAAACTTATACCGCACTCTACTTAATAGAGAACAAGTCCTTCTGATTCAGTTTCTGAAAGGAGGGTAACAGCAATAAACACAATGGTTTTGTGACATGTTAAAGGTGATAGGATGTTATTTTAGCTGCACAAGGATTCCAAGCTAGGCCCCTGCTTAACTCCTCCTTCCAGCCTAGCTGGCAGTTTCCCAACATGTATAGTCACTACTTCCTTTAAAAAAAAGAGATTCTTAATCTGCCAAGCAAGCAGCCTAGGAGAAAGAAATTCCAAAGCTTCAATAAGGGAAAGATGGAGAATTCCTAACTTTGCGCTCAAGAGTTTTGTACTCTAGTTGTTAATTTGTGACGTTTAAATCTACTAAAGAAAATCTGTACAAATCATGTTTCCTTGATTGTGCTGTGAAGTAAAGGGACTAGAATGATGCTAGATATCATTACTTCTGACTTCCTTGCATACTCCCCTGGGCTGATAGGTGGTCAATCAGGTGGTTTTTGAATAGTGGTGAAATATTCTTTCTGAAGAACATTGGACCTGTGTTCAGAAATAATTTCTGATGGAACACTAAGCAGACCTGAAGGCAGAGGAGGCAGCAAGACAATTAAGGGAGGAAACTGCATCATTCCAGGAATGACTCTTGAATCCAGCACAGGGGAGAAGGATGAGAAATAGACTCAGAGTATAACTCCACCTTAATTACCTTAGATATAAATTGCTGGGAGAATTGCTTTGGGGAGCCTTTCAAGGATCTCTTACAGAGCCTTCCAGAAACTCAACCAGATCTTGTTTCCTGAGTTTGTCAAGCCTCGGGATTTGATGTAACCTTAAGGGGCAGATCACCAAGCATTGGAAAAAGGTTGTCCCAAGTGGAACTTCACAAGACCTTCCTCCCAATTCATCCACTGCTCTCTTTGGTGCCTGTGACCAGTGGTGGGCTGCAACCAGTTTAACAACCGGTTCTGTGAGCTCATGCACCTAACACTTACTTCGTGCACACGTGCTGTCAGCTTTGGAAGCCATATTAGCCCCAGACGCTTCCATGCTGCCACCTTCTTGATCCTGGGAAAATGGGAGGGGGGAATTCCTTGGAGTGTATGTGGTTAGACATAATAGCATTCTTCTCCTAAGTCAAGGTCATGTTATTTCTGCACCTGGTTGAGAGGACGCCTCAAGTTGCGATGGAGGATGATTGGGGCATGTGATGCCATGATGGGTGCAGGGGGTGGATTAGTGATTTTTTTACTTACTTCAAGGAGGCCCGGAACTTTCAGAATCGGGATTTCCCAGACGTGCCAGTTTACTACCCAAATAAAAAAGAACTTTGGAGAGGATGTCTGTCTCAGAGTTATTGGTTGGAGTGGAGGTTTTCTGGAATGCTGACACATGCATCGCTTCAAAAACACAGATTTTAACCTCAACAGCTTACCTTGTAGGGCAGCCCCAGTAAGTAGAACAGCTGAGGCGCGGAAATCAGCTGCGCTGAGAAAGACGGAAATACAGGACAGGATAGGGTGGGGTTGTCAGGTGGGGCCAGCTGATGGTCGGAACTACTGGTCCGCTAGAACCAGTCTGAACCAGCAGGAGCCCACCACTGATTCAGATGCAATAGAATAACCGAGTTCGAAGGGACCTTGGAGGTCATCTAGTCCAACCCCTGCTCAACCAGAAAGCTCTATACAAATGGTTCTCCAAACTCTTCTTGAAAGCCTCCAATCTTGGAGCACCCAAAACCAAGTTGGTAATACTGATTTGCAGACTAGGGCATTCAAAACCTTTGCTAGACCAACACTTGAATTCAGCTCTGCTGTCTGGAATCCGCACTGTATATCAGACATTAGTACAATTGAGCGAGTCCAGAAGTATTTTACCAGAAGAGTACTACATTCCTCTGTTCACAACAGAATATCCTATACCACCATACTTGAGATTCTAGGCTTGGACAACCTTGAACTACGCTGGCTAAGAAAGGACTTAAGCATAGTACATAAAATCCTATGTTCACATATCACATCTTACCAGTTGATGAATATTTCAGCTTTAACCTCAACAACACAAGAGCACACAACAAATACAAACTCAATGTAAACCACTCCAAACTTGATTGCAGAAAGTACAACCTCAGCCACAGGGTGGTCAATGCCTGGAATGCCCTACCTGACTCTGTTGTTACATCCTCTAACCCCCACTCCTTTAACCTCAAACTATCCACTGTTGACTTCACCCCATTCCTAAGAGGTCTGTAAGGGGCGTGCATAAGCACACAATGGTGCCTACCATCCCTGTCCTATTGTCCCCAATTATTAGTTCCTATTTCTTGTATTTAAACTTATGTTTATTCTCATTTCTATGGTATTATAAGTTTTTGACAAAATAAATAAATAAAATAAATAAATAAAATTAAAATTCGGAGGAATTGTCCTTCTGAAATAAATGGAATGCGGGGGAATCACATTTTAGCAGGTTAAACCGTGGGGCATTGAAAGGAGATCCAATTACACTGGCTAAGATAGGACTTAAGCATAGTACATAAAATCATATGTTCACATATCACATCTTACCAGTTGATGAATATTTCAGCTTTAACCTCAACAACACAAGAGCATACAACAGATACAAACTCAATGTAAACCACTCCAAACTCGATTGCAGAAAGTACAACCTTGGCCACAGAGTGGTCAATGCCTGGAATGCAATTGGATCTTAATTAGATCTCCTTTCAATGGTGGAGCCCTGGCTAGGTGGGATCTGTGTCATTTGCACGACGAGATCATTGAATGAGGCTCATCGCAGCAGGAAATTGATCTATTTCCTGGAATCTGTTGCCTTGAGGGAAGACTGTGACGTTCCCCATAAAATTTATGGACCGTGGGTTTTACTTTGGTTTGCTTTTGCACCCGTGGGAAATCTAGCGGTGGCTAAATGTCGCCTTGCTGGCAATGGTAAAGTACCATTTGCTCCACTTATCACTTTGCAAATTCCCTCGTCCAGGTGTAAACCCTCAAAGGCTGTACTCGCAGGGCAGGTGAGACTGGCAAAAGGATGAAGTTAAATAAATAATACATCAATGTTGTTTTACCATTTTTAGGCCAGCTGTTCTCTTCTGGATGCTTTTGGGACAACAAACCCTGCTCGCTATCAGCACTAAATGATCATTAGAATCATAGCCGGTGGTGCACAAAATACTCTCTTCAGATGCATTTCTCTTGTGGGGAGTCCTATTTCTTTTTAATGCTGTCTTACAGCTCAGTCTCATTACACAGAAGTGGGGCCTGGATCATTCAAGAGGACTTTCTGCAGTAGAGCAATCTGATGCATGGTTATAGGGAGAAACCACTAGATACCATCAGATACCACCTAGCATTGATGGCGTTACCTAGTTGGGTAAAAAAAGGTCTGCAAGAAAACAACGGAGTTCAGAGAGCACCAAGGACCTTACAGTTCTCCTCCTCCCTTACTGCCCTCCTCCTCCTCCTCCTCCCCCCTCCCAGCAAACCCTAATCCCTTCTAGCACTGATGATGTTCCCTAGTTGGACAATAAAACATCTGCAAGAAAACAACCAAGCTCAGAGAACACCAAGGATCCCACAGTTATCCTCTTCCTCCTCCCCCCCCTCCCTTCCTCCTCCTCCTGTCTGCAAGCTCCACTCCCTTCTGGCACTGATGATGTTACCTGGTTGGGGAATGAAACATCTGCAAGAAAACCACCCAGCTCAGAGAGCACCAAAGACCTCACCGTTCAACCCTGAGCTACGAAGATTTTCTTCTATCGAAATTCTTCTACATTTCGTGTGCAGCCCACCCCTGGTCTTGAGGCCAGAGTCCAAAGGAGTATCAACCTGCCTTCTAAAATAGCAGAGGCCAGAAACTAATAAAAGTACGTTTTAATCTACCCAGGCCAGCTATCTTTCAATTTAAGGTGGCTGTCCTTAAGAAAAAGACATTTCAGAAGGAAGCTTCAGGGGAAAAAAAAAGACTTTAATGAGAAGGAAAAATAGCAGAGAATTCTTCCCTCCTTATGTGTGCTAAAGGAAGCTGCCATGGCAACTTTTCTTTCTTTCTGCTGGGTCCTCCTGCGGTGACTTTCATCTATTTATTTAGCAAGTTAATTTGATTTGTTAGCTGGCCCTCCCTAAGTGACTGGTCATAAGTTGAGGTAGTCCTCAACTTATCTTAAATTATTGTATTCTATCCCGATTATCTTAAATCATTGTATTCTATCAGATTCCATTCTGGATTGTATTTTATTCTAATATTATTCTGAATTGTAATTATTCAATTCATTTTGGGTTGCTTTTGTCAAATTTTAGTGGTGTTTTGTTTTTAGAACTCTGCATTTTGATATGGCCCAAGGGCTAATCAATAAATGTTGGTATTAACATTCAAAGTCCTTCATGGCTTTCCGGGTATTTCTGGGGAGCATCTCCTGCCGACATCGAATGTCGATAGCCTGTCTTGGCGACAGACTGGGACTCCTAGGGTGCCGTCCATAAGACAGTGTCTGGTGGTGCCCCAGGGAAGGGCCTACTCTGTGGCAGCTCCCGCCTGGTGGAACCAACTCCCCGTGGGGCTCTGTTTGGCTCCGGATCTCCGCTCTTTCCGCCACAATCTGAAAACTTGGCTGTTTGAACAGGTCGGGCTGGACTGACCTCTTGGGGAGGGGGTTTTTAAATTGATTTTAGGTGGGCTTGTAGTGTTTAATTTGTTTTTAATGTATTTATTGTTGTTATTTTTAGTTGTGAGCCACCCGGAGTCCTTTCAGAGATGGGGCGGCATACAAGTCCAATTATTAAATTGAATTAAATTAAATTAAAATAAATAAAGATTGAAGATTTAGTGACTGTTTAAAGTTACCACCGACCTCCCTGAGGGCCACTTCTGGCCCAGTTCTGAAGTTCTGGTGGCCGGAGGAGCCCTACAGTCAAAGGACCACATTTGGGGATGCTGGGCAACCAGCCCATATATTCGGCCCTTTGCAAAGTCCTCTAGTCATGTGACTGTATTTTGCGGCATTAGGACGTTAAATTTAGTGGCGAGAATATTGAAATGTACAATAGGACAGAACCCGCCATTGCAGCCAAGGGGTTAGAAAGTGCTGACTCATGCATGAGGCAATCCACGCTGTGATTGGTTGCCGTTGTATAAAGGGGGCGTTTCCCTGACCCCCCCACCTTTTTCCTTCTTGGTGTTCTGTACAGATAGTCCTTGACTTACAACACTTCGTTTAGTGACCGTTCGAAGTTACTTCAGCACACGGCGTCTTACGCTTTTCACACCACGACGTTGCGCATCCCCATGATCACGTGATTTACATTTGAGTGCTTGGCAAATGATTCACATTTATGACGGTTGCAATTACCTTAAATTGTGACGGTCCCAGGATCCCCTTTTGTGACCTTCTGGCAAGCGAAATCAATGGAAAAGTGTATCAATGGTGTTGCTAACAACCGCAGGGATTCACTTCACAACTGTGGCAAGAAAAGTCGTAAAATGGAGCAAAAGCTCACATTAACCAATGTCTCACTTAGCAACACAAATTTTGGGCTCATATTTTGTGGTCGTAAGTTCAGGACTACCTGTGCACTGTTTAATTTACCTCATGATATTCCTGTATTCCTGAGTCTACCTGGCATTCTTTCTTTCTGGGTGATGACAAAGACTGCTGTAAATTTAAATAAAGATATATATATTCTTTGCTGTGGGGTGTTTTTGCTGAAAAATGTCATTTATTGAGAAAAAAAGTTTGTCAAGGAATTGTGTAGGCACTAGCACATATTTTGGGATATATATATATATATATATATATATATATATATATGTAGGTTTTGGTGTATTCGGGTCTTGTCCCGTGTAAGATTGAGAATACCTTGGCAACGTTTCGGTTTTAAATCTCATCCACATCTTCAGGCTGGTGTCTTCTTCGGCCTTTTCTGGGAGAAGTGTGTGATAGTGGCTGTTTTTTTTTCAGCTGGTGCAGAATGCGTCGCTGGCTGTGAAGGGGGGTATCCCCACCATGTTACACCCCTCCCAAGCAGAACTTGCATTGGTTGCCGTTGCCTTCCCGGTTTCCTTCAAGGTGTTAGTAACAACTTATAAAGCCCTAAATGGTTTGGGTCCAGGGTACTTATGGAGCCGCCTCCTGCCAGCATCACATTCCGACAGTTCTCCGCGCCCCACAGGAGGGGCTCCTGGGAATACTCCGGTTAGGCATTGTCGGCTGGCGGTTCCCAGGGCCACAGGCCTTTTCGGTGGGAGCACCACTTATGGAATCAGCTCCTCATGGATCTTCGCTTGGCCCATCTCCGCCTCCTTTCATTGAGACCTGAAGACTTGGCTGTTTCAGCAGGCTGGCCTGGATTGACCCAGGGGGTAGGTTGTTTTAATTGTATTGTTTATTATCGTAATTTTAATTGTTTTTAATGTTTTTAGTAACTTATAGACTTGTATGTATTTAATATCTTTTTATTGTAAATATATTTCTTTTTAGGTATGTTAATGCACGCCTGAATAATAATAATAATAATAATAATAATGGGTCAGAACACCTTCTGACAGGCAAAATCAGGGGGGAACCCAGATTAACTTAACAACTGTGTCACTAACTGAACAAATGCAATGATTCACTTAACAACTGTGGCAAGGGAAGTCGTAAAATGGAGCAAAACTCACTGAACAAATGTTTCACTGGGAAACACAAATTTGGGGCTCAATTGTGGTCGTAACTCAAGGACTACCTGTATCCCAGTTGTTTGGCTCTGGCTGGGAGGTAAGAAACTCAGTTAAACTTGGTGATCCAAGTCCTCTCTGAAAAAAAACGAGGATTTGTATTAACTTCACAGTGATCGAACCAACTTGTGGAACAATTTTTCATTAGATCTAATCCCTGCTCCTTACTCTGTACTCCCTGGGTTGCTGTGTTGTGTTAAGGGGAGGTGTGGTTGCTTTCAGTGATGAAGAAGACAGCAGATAATAAGCCCTAGGCTTCTACCTGCTGTTTTTATCCCAATTAATTTCATTCCAAGCCAAATGTATCTCCTTCTGCATTCTTGGTCACTGCTGGTTCAAGCATATCTCTGCATTTTTATTTTTTATTTTTTTTTAAAAAATGCAGGCAGCTTCTTTAAAAAAAACTACACTTTTTTTGAGGAAAACCAACCTGGCTCTCGAATAAAATGTAAACTCTCTTAAACTATTATTCCCACATTCTATTTTTTGTTACAAGACATTTGATCAAGTCTTGTTAACAATTCCTCCATGTGCATTTTAAAGACAATTAGAAACAGTGAAAGGGACTTTTTAATAATAATAATAATAATAATAATAATAATAATAATAATAATGCTGCATTGGAAGATCTGCAAGAAATATCATTTGCCTGTAAGCAAGAACTGGTGGGACCATAAAATAGAAAAAGTCATAGAAGATGAAGACGTTAAATTGCTCTAGGGCTTCAGAATCCAGACAGACAGGCACCTGCCCAGATAACACCCCAGACTTAACAGTTGTCAATAAGAAAGACAAAAAAAGTCTGGATAGTAGATGTGGCAGTGCCTGGAGACAGCAGAAGAGAAGAGAAAGAACAGGAGAAGATAACAAAATCCATAGTCATAGAACGACTATGGCAAAGGCAAGCAAGGGTAGTACCAATAGTAATAGGCATCCCAAAACAACTGGAGCACCACTTGAACACCCTCAGTGGCATTGACAAATTTGCCATCAGTCAATTGCAGAAGGCAGCTTTGCTTGGAACAGCTTCCATCCTGTGGCGATATCTGTAACACCATCAAACACCCAGATTTGCCTAGCCCAGGTCCTTGGGAAGGACTCGATAGATAGACAAAAATGCCAAACCTAGTCTGAACATCTGGCTGACTGTGCAATGAAGAAGAAGAAGAAGAAGAAGAAGAAGAAGAAGAAGAAGAAGAAGAAGAAGAAGAAGAAGAAGAAGAAGAAGAAGAAGAAACCATTGATCACATACTGAGCTGTTGCAAGACAATCGCTCAAACTGACTACAAACAACGTCACAACACATAATAATAGGCTCAAGAATGCCAGCAGAAGATACAAACATAAATAGACAGTTGTTAGAATATCAAGTTTGCTTGTCTGTTGTCATGACACCCAGAGCTGCTATTTAGCCAAAGACACCTTAGTCCAGGAGTGTCAAACTCAAGGCCTGTGGGTGTTAGAATAAATCAAACACAATCCAAAAGGAACAGAAACCTTGTAATGCTTTTACAAAATAAGTAGCTGTGATAAACACAAGTCTTGCCAAACTGTGCAAGACTTGCCAAAAGATAACAGACAAGAAATAATTTGCAAAATAAGAACCTTCAAATACAAACTCAGGATACTGGAATATCCACGAGGCTGGAGTTTCAAAACGTCTTTGCCTTCTGCAAAGTATGTTCGTTCACAGCTGGCTTTCATCTTCTTGAAGGAGGGGCCATTACCTTGCAGCCTTACTCCCAAGTCGCCTGTGCTGTTGTAACTGCTCTTTCCTGCGAGCAGCCCTGCGCGCACACGCACTTGGCACAGGCTCCTTGGGAACCTCCTCATCACTGCTGCCAGCCCCTACAATCTCTGAAGAAAGCAGTCCACTCCCAAATGGTCCTGGCCCCCCATCTGAGTCCTCGCTCTCCTCAGCCGTCCACACCTGCTGCCGGCTAACCACAACACTGGGCCACATCTGGCCTGCAGGGTGCTTAGATCTGGCCTGCGGACCCATGCTGGAAACAGTGAAGGACTGGCCCGCAGTGCCTCTGCCAGTGTGTGTCTGATGACACTTGGCCAATAAATAATTCTATTCTATTCTATTCTATTCTATTCTATTCTATTCTAACTTTAACATACAAAGTCCTTCACGACATGGGTCCCTATTATTTAAGGGAGCGACTGCTGCCGACATCGAACACCAACCGCCCTGTACGATCCCACAGACAGGGGCTCCTTGGGGTCCCGTCAGCCGGACAGTGCCGGCTGGCGGTCCCCCGACGACGGGCCTACTCTGTTGCGGCCCCGGACCTCTGGAATCAACTTCCCCTGGAGCTTCGCCTGGCCCCTGACCTCCGCACTTTCCGTCGCGACTTGAAGACCTGGTTGTTTAACCAATCCGGGCTGTGACCCTGGGGTGGGGTGGTTTTTTAGAGTTTTAATTCTGTAATTTTAGTGTTAATTCGGCTTGATTGTTTAATTTGGTTTTATCTAATTTATTGTTGTGTGATTTTATTTTGTAAGCCGCCCCGAGTCCTTTTGGAGAGGGGGCGGCATATAAGTCGAATAAATAAATAAATAAATAAATATTCTATTCTATTCTATTTTCTATTTTCTAGTCTAATCCAGTCCAGTACATATTTTTTCTATTCTTTTCTTTTTTCTGTTGTTCTGCTCTGCTCTGTTCTGTTATATTCTATATCCTAGTCTACTCTACTCTGTTTTAATATTCTATTCTACTCTATTCTGTTCAACTCTATTGTAATATTCTACTCTAACTTTATTCTACTCTATTCTAATATTTGACTGTATACTCTACTCTACTCTATTCTATTCTATTCTTAAATCCAAAGAACATTTAACTTTAATCTACCATGATGCACCCCATGAAGTAGAAGGGACGGGCGAAGTAATAGTTTATATTGATGAAAAGATCCCCGTGGTGCTTTTCATTGGAAAACTGAACATTGATCCTGCTGAGGGAACGGCCAAATTTGAGAGTCAGCTATTAGCAGCATTCAAGGGCATTGATTTCTTTTATGGATTCTTGATGTCGAGGAAATTGCTTAAGTCTTGGTCTAGAATGGTCACACATGCAAAGCATATTGAGTCTGGCATCTCCGCAGAAGGGCGTGCCAGGCAGCCAGATTCGTCCGCCAGAAGATTGCTGCAAAATCACTATGGAGGAACTATATTTTATCAATTTAATTTAATTCATTTATCAAATTGAGAAACCACCCGTCTCCCTCCCTGGGGGTGAAGTTATGAGCTCTGACCCTCTTTTCTATCTGCTGTTTTAGTCCTGACGTTCATCCAAGCCACTGCTCTGTTTTCTCACCAGCCAGGATCCCAGCGTAAAAGTCTTGTCTATTGTGGTTGGGGATAATACAATGAGCCTCCCATCCTTTCCTTTAGTGTGATCCAGCAGGTTTGATTTGGGGTTACAGCCCTGTAATTCCTGATTATTGCGATGCAGTTTTCTTTTTTTCTTTAAGCACTGCAGGAACCTGAACGAGTTCAGGAAAAGACCGGTTATGTATCACAATATAAGTTCTGTGGGACATTGACGCTCTCTGAGCTGGGTGGTTTTCTTGAAGACATTTCATTACCCAACTAGGGAACATCATCCATGCTAGAAGGAGGTGAGCTTTGCATGTATATAAACAGAGAGCAAACCTCACTCCCTTCTAGCATGGATGATGTTATCCAGTTGGGTAATGAAATGTCTGTAAGAAAACAACCAAATTCAGAAAGCACCAGGGACCACACAGTCCTCCTCTTCCTCCTCTTCCTCCTCTTCCTCCTTCCTTCTAGCATGGATGAACTTATCTATTTTGGGTAATGAAATATCAGCAGGAAAGCAACTAAACTTTTTAACTTTTTAACTTTTTTTTAAACTAAACCTGACTCTGTTGTTACATCCTCTAACCCCGCCACTCCTTTAACCTCAAACTATCCACTATTGACCTGCTCACCCCTTTCCTAAGAGGTCTGTAGGGGGCGTGCATAAGCGCACCAACGTGCCTACCGTCCCTGTCCTATTGTTTCTTTTTATTTTTAACCCCAGAAGCCCAAACCTCATCAAGATGACTTAGTGCATCCTTGGCTTGGTCCCAAGGCTGCCCTTCATCAGTAATCAGAAGTGGAAGTAGCACTTGAGAGTTGGCCCAAAGGCGGGACTAGAACTCAGCGTCTCCTGGTGATTGGCCCAAAGTCACCCAGCTGGCTTTCGTGGCTAAGGTGGGATTAGAACAAAGGGTGGAATTCTACCAGTTCGGACCGGTTCTACAGAACTGGTTGTTATGATTCTGTGCAGTTCGGAGAACTGGCAAATCATGCCCCTGGCTGGCCCGTCCCCTCTCCGCCCACCCCTCCCCTCCCCTTCCAGTCAGTCCTTATCACGCATGAGCAACATCGCATGCATGCCCGACATCACTGTCTGCATTCTTCCCCACCCAGTCACTCCTTAAGGTATTCCCTTTTTTCTCTCTCCCAACGATCAGCTGTTCCTATGATCAGCTGTGCCGGGACTCCCCTTGCTTACTTACTGTTTTGCCCAGGAAGCTTCCCTGAGCCCCAGGGAAGCCTTCTGGGAGCAAAAACACCCCCCAGGAGGCTTCCCTGAGGTGCAGGAGGCCTAAAAAACAGGGGAAGGGGTTGCAAACAAAGCCACGCCCGCCCAATCATGTGGCCACACCCACCTGGCCATGCCCACCTAGCCACACTCACAGAACCAGTTGTTACAAAAATTGAATCCGACCCCTGATTAGAACTCCCTGTCTCCTGGTGATTGGCCCAAAGTCACCGAGCGGACTTTCATGCCTAAGGCAGGACCAGAACTCGCAGACTCCTGCTAGAGCCCGATGCCTTAACCACTAGACCAAACTGCTTCTTGGGTTACAGGCAGGAAATCAGAGACAAGACCATCTGTCCTGCCTTCCCTGAATCCCTGTCATGGGTCCCAGAATGGAGCTGTAACAGCTGCATGATTTAATGACAGAGTAAGCAGAGGGAATTCAGTGCTATCTATCTATCTATCTATCTATCTATCTATCTATCTATCTATCTATCTATCTATTTCTCTAACTATCTATTTCTCTATCTATCTATTTCTCTATCTATCTATTTCTCTATCTATCTATCTATCTATCTATCTATCTATCTATCTAT
>CM019151.1:3100680-3120440 GCA_009733165.1 Naja naja | reverse complement strand
TCATGGTTGTCCCAAAGGTGCTCCGCTCATTTCCTCTTAGTACTGAAGATGTTACCCAATTGGGTCACAAAAACGTCTGCAAAGAAAACAACCAAGCTCAGACAGCACCAAGGACCCCACAGAATGGATTCAATTTTTTACTACCGGTTCTGTGGGCGGGTTGGTGGGCGTGGCTTGGTGGGTTGGCAAGGGAAGGTTACTGCAAAATCCCCTTGCCTCCCCACCCCACTAGCCTGCTTTGCAGCTCTCCTCCTGTGCAGGGCAACCAAAAGGAGACCCAGCCGATCAGCTGGGACTCAATGGGAGGCAGAGAAGAGATGGGGTTGGCGGGGCCAGTCAGAGGTGGGATTGGCGGTTCTCTCAACTACTCAACATTTCTGCTAGGTTCTCCAGAACCAGTCAGAACCAGCTGAATACCACCTCTGCCACTGATAGATATAATATAGGTAGATATAGAGATGGATGGATGGATGGATGGATGGATGGATGGATGGACAGACAGACAGACAGACAGATAGGTGTGTGTGTTGGAGAGAGAGAGAGACAGAGAGAGGGAAGGAGGAGGAGGCAAACAGACTGATGATGTTACCTAGTTAGGTAATGAAATATGTGCAAGAAAACCACTAAGTTCAGAGACCACCAAGGACCCCACAGTCCTCCTCCTCTCCCCACATACCCCACTCCCTTCTAACACTGACGATATTACCCAGTTGGGTCATGAAATGTCTGTAAGTTCAGAGAGCACCCAAAACCCCAGAGTTCAACCCTGTGCTAGAAATATTCTCTTCTATCAGTAGAATGATAATGGCCTAGTGAGGAGATAAGTTATATCTGCTTCATATTATATGACCATTGTACTCATAACAAGTGAACGTATGATCAGAAAGTATGCGCTGGAAAAAAAAATCAAGCCTTTTTTTTTCATCAGTGTATCCACAATCCCTTCTGAACCAAATAAATTGCCAAATTGCCGCTATGCTAGAACTTTCCAGGCTGCCAAATCAGTGGAAACGAAGAGAGAATGCATGAAAGCTGCACTTCAAACTCCCCAAAGAAGCCAGGAAGCTAATACAAATATTGAAGACCCGGACAATCTCATTATGAGAACAATTAGCGTGAAATTGCCAAGACTTTCTTCCTCTCGCCATAATTAAAGACTTTTCGATGCTTTTAATTTAAGCTGGAAAAAAAAAACTACAGCCTGGGCTAAAATATGTACTACAAGGATACGCTCCAGATACCATTACGACGAGGGTGTGCGCGCATGTGTGTTTTCCTTTCTTTGATTCTGCTTACAAGTATGACTTTCTAATTAAAACTGACTGCGTGTTTAAATGGAAGCGAGGTGGAAAGTTATTCCATTATATGAAATAATTGCTGGGTTATTTCAGTCCTTCCTTTCAGCTGCCAAACTGGGCGGCCTCTTCTCCGTAGCTCAAGCTCACACAAGGAGTTGCAATTATTCGGCTGTGATGCCAATATGTTTTACATGAGTTTTTCTTTTATTTGAAGGTATCTTATTATACCTCTGAAGAGTCTTTCCTGATCTGTCGTTCCCACTGGTTTTGAACTAAAATAAAAATAATTTAAGGAGGACACACGATCCACAGATCTGGGAAGTTATTTTTACTGCAATGTTTTGAAAGGGAGCCTACACCTCCTCGGAAAAATCCATTTTCTTTCAACCCAAGATGTGACATGGGGCACTGTCATGAGGGCCATAATCGTGGATGTTCACAGAAAAATGCCGAGTGGGTAAGATGTTGAGGTATCCCTTAAAACAGGGATCTCCAACCTTGGCAACTTTAAGACTGGTGGAGTTCCAACTCCCATAACTTTAAGACTTGTGGACTTCAGCTCCCAGAATTCCTCAGCCAGCTATGCTGGCTGGAGAATTCTGGGAGTTGGAAGTCCACAAGTCTGAAAGTTGCCACGTTTGGGGACCGTTATCCTAGAGACAAAGACAAACAGTGAGAGCACATTTCTTGTGTCGTAAACAAATAAGAAGGCTCATCCCTCTGGCAATCATTTTATTTGAAGTCACCAAAGCTAATATCCCAGATTGGAAGTGTTTGCTGATGGCTTAATTCATGCCTTGTGTCTCTGCAAGCCATCAGGATGGGAAAGAGCGCCAAGCCAAAAAAAAAAAAGCTGGCCAAAAAATAGCATCATGTTAGGGATTATTTCCTCTTTAAAGGATTTGGGTATCTCCGTCAGCCAATCCAACGGCAGTTTAAGGGATTGGCCAAAATGAAGCAGCCAGATGAGCCCAAGTGTGAGTCCAGAACCTGGAGGGAAACTGAAGAGGAGATGGACTGGAATAATCTCTTTTTCCCAGACACAATTAATGCATTATTTTCATGCAAATGCGATCCATCAAAATTCTATTGGTCGGTATGGAATCTGGAGATAGAAGCTGGTGACAGTGACAAATTAGATGGCTTGTTTTCAGTCTTTATAAATCAGTGCTGCACGTACCCCAAGGTTAGTCTGGCATCTAACTGCGATAGTAAATGTCCCGCCACATGGGGTGGGTAAATATTTATTTTTTAAATGCAAATAGCAGCTCTTGGGGGGTGGGGGGTGGACTTTATCCATCCAGAACGTGATCATGGCACAGAATGGGGCTCTTTCTCTCTGCTGCAGAGAGAGCGTTTCACATGTGATGCGCTCAAGATGATTCAAGTCCAGTTTGAGACATTCCAAGGCTGCATTTAAATAAGAAAAAGATGTGGGTTTGTCAGTATAACAGAACAGAATGATAGCATTGGAAGGGACCTTGGAGGTCTTCTAGTCCAACCCCCTGCTCAGGCAGGAGACCCTATACCACTTCAGGCAGAGGGTTGTCCAATCTCTTCTTAAAAAGTTCCAGCACTGGAGCATTTACAACTTCTGGAAGCAAATCGTTCCACTGATTAATTGTTCTAACTAATTTCTCCTTAGTTCTAGGTTGTTTCTCTCCTTGATGAGTTTCCATCCATTGCTTCTTGTCCTGCCTTCAGGGGCTTTGGAGAACAGCTTGACTCCCTCTTCTTTGGGGCAGCCCCTGAGATATGAGAACACTGCCATCATGTCTCCTGGTCCTTCTTTCCGTTAGACTAGACACCCCCAATTCCAGGAACCGTTCTTCATATGTTTTAGTCTCCAGTCTCCTAATCATCTTTGTTGCTCTTCTCTGCATTCTTTCTAGAGTCTCCACATCTTTTTTACAGGGTGGCAATGAAAACTGGATGCCGTAGTATCCCACGTGTGGCCTTACCAGGGCCTTATAAAGTGGTATTAACACTTCTCATGACCTTGATTCTATCCCTCTGTTAATGCAGCCTAGGATTGTGTTGGCTTTTTTGGCTGTTGCAGCACATGGCTAGCTCCTATTTGATGAAATCTTATCTTTCAGCGTGCAAGGGCACAACATTATTACCTAGCCAAGAGACTCCTGGTGAACTGCAGTGAAGCCCATGGAAGAGCATTGATTGATTGACTGAGTGATTTATCAATTGATTTATGTATTAAATGCTGCCCATCCACCCACCTCTCCGACAAGATGCCTGTGGGCAATTTACAAATGATAAAAAGGCAAATCTAGCGTGTTCCACAAATTTAAACGTTATGTTTTGTTCACCTTAGTAGGTTGTGCAAATCTAGCAATGGTGGTTCATTTAATAAACCAATACTACGCACACAAATGGATTCATTTGCAAAGCAGACGATCGTCTGTTGCCTCTTTTAGCGGCTGAAAACATAAGTTACATCATGCCTGGTATAAAGAGGTAATCCCCAACTTGCAACAATTGAGCTGAAAATTTCTGTTACTAAGCAAGACAGTTGTTAGGTGAGTTCCCCCCCCCCCACTTTACAACCATTCTTGCTACCATTGTTAAGAAAATTACTGCAGTTGTTAAGTGAGTAACACGGTCGTTAAGTGAATCTGGCTTCCCATTGATTCTGCTCATCAGGTGGTCACAAGAGGGGATCAGGTGACCCCTGGACACTGCGACCATTATAAATATGAGACAGTTGCCGGCGCCTGAATTCTGATCATGTGGCCATGGGGATGCTGCAACGGTCGTAGCGTGAAAAACAATCGAAGTCGCTTTTTTCAGTGCTGTTGTAACTTAAATGGTCACCAAAGAAACGGTTGTAATTCAAGGACTCCCTGTACACCAGGAATTAGGCAGCTTATTCATGTTGATGTGCAGTGCGATTCAGCTACGGCTGATGGCCAGCATTTTGTGAGAATCCACATATTGAGGTTTATTTAACAAATCAGAATTAAACCAACTGTGGGATTAGTGCAGTACATGGATGCGGCTACATTAGAAATGTTCGCTCCTGCATTTCGTCATGATAATTGCTTTTTGGACTCTAGCCCACAGTGGTATTTTTATTTAGATTGAGGTAGGGTCTGTTGTTAAAGTATGCTTATTTTTAGGTTGTTTCCAGGTACAAGCCCTTTAGCGAGAACACTTTATGTTCAAGCTGCAAAGAAATGGCCGTTTCTTTTCCACATCCTTGATTGATAGGACCATAATTTTGTAGGTAATATTTAAAGGTGATATAAAAACCCAGTTTATTTTTCTCTATGTCCTGTAACACCACTGCTTGCAAAGCAGGTGTTTTTATCTTTAATTATTTTACCTTCTCTTCTATTAATGCAGAACAGCTTCTCACGGTCCCATGGCTGCTATTTGCAATATTTTTTTTTTGGCTGTTTCTGGAATGATTTTGACTGTAAACTTTTGATTCTCATGTAGTGTCTTATACAGGTAGTCCTCGACATATGACCACAATTGAGCCCAATGTGTTTTTGGCCAAAGTGAAATATTTGTTAAGTGAGCTTGACTTGTTTTACGACCTTTCCAGCCACAGTTGTTATGTGAATCACTGTAGCTTCTATGAAATCATCCCCAGGAAGTAAACTTAGAAGCTCACATAGCAGGAGCTGGCTTTCATGCCTCAGGCAGGACTAGAACTCACTGTCTCCTGGTGATTGACCCAAAGTCACCCAGTCAACTTTCATGCATAAGGCGGGACTAGAACTCACTGTCTCCTGGTGATTGGTGCAAAGTCACCCAGTCAACTTTCATGCCTAAGGCGGGACTAGAACTCACTGTCTCCTGGTGATTGGTTCAAAGTCACCCAGCTGGCTTTCATGCCTAAGGCAGGACTAGAACTCACCGTCTCCTGGTGATTGGTGCAAAGTCACCCAGTCAACTTTCATGCCTAAGGCGGGACTAGAACTCACTGTCTCCTGGTGATTGGTTCAAAGTCACCCAGCTGGCTTTCATGGCTAAGGCGGGACTAGAACTCATGTCCCCTCCTCAAGAAACCTGCCTTGGACCCGGCCGTTTTGGATAACTATCGTCCAGTCTCCAACCTTCGCTTCTTAGCGAAGGTTGTTGAGAGCGTGGTGGTGCAGCAGCTTCCCTTGTTCCTGGAGGAAACTGATTATCTAGACCTGTATCAATCGGGCTTCAGGTCCGGACACGGCATGGAGACAGCATTGGTCACACTGGTGGATGATCTCTGGAGGGCTTGGGACAGGGGTTTTTCCTCTGTCCTAGTCCTGTTAGATCTCTCAGCAGCTTTCGATACCATCGACCGTGGTATCCTTCTGCAGCAGCTCCAAGGATTGGGGGTGGAGGGCACCATTTTGCAGTGGTTCTCCTCCTTCCTCTCAGGCCGTTCGCAGTCGGTGTTGGCAGGAGAGCAGAGATCGGCCCCAAGGCCCCTCACTTGTGGGGTGCCTCAGGGGTCGGTCCTCTCTCCTCTCCTGTTCAATATCTACATGAAACCGCTGGGTGAGATCATCCGAGGTTTTGGGGTGAGGTAAGATCAATATGCTGATGATACCCAGCTTTATATCTCCACCCCAGACCAGATCAGTGATGCTCTCTCTGTGGTGTCCCGGTGCCTGGAGGCGGTACGGGTCTGGATGGGGAGGAATAGGCTTCGGCTCAACCCCACCAAGACTGAGTGGCTGTTCTTACCGGCATCTCGGCTTTCATTGAATGTACCATCTTTGGCCATGTGGGGAGAGGTGTTGCCCCCCATGGATAGGGCGAGGAATCTGGGCATCCTCCTGGATTCACAGCTCAGTTTGGAGGAGCATGTGGGAGCTGTGGCCAGAGGGGCTTTTGCCCAGGTTCGGCTGGTTCACCAGCTCCTCCCTTATCTGAACCGAGATGCCCTTCAACGGTCACTCATGCGCCATCACCTCCAGAATCGACTACTGCAATGCTCTACATGGGGCTGCCCTTGTGGACTACCTGGAGGTTACAACTGGTGCAGAATGCGTCAGAGGCTGTGATGGGAGTGTCCCGATACTCCCATGTTACACCCCTCCTGCGACTTGCATTGGTTGCCGGTTGCCTTCCGGGTGACCTTCAAGGTGCTAGTTACAACTTATAAAGCCCTAAATGGCTTGGGTCCAGGGTACTTGTGGAAACGCCTCCTGCCAGCATCATATTCCGATCGCCCTTTTTGCTCCCATCGGAGGGGCCTCCTTGGGATACCGTCGGTCAGGCATTGTCGGCTGGCGGTCCCCAGGGCTAGGGCCTTCTCCGTGGGAGCGCCTGCCCTCTGGAATCAGCTCCCCGTGGATCTCCGTTTGGCCCCTGATCTCCGCTCCTTCCGCCGGGACCTGAAGACCTGGTTGTTTCAACAGGCCGGCCTGGAATGACCCGGGTGGGGTTTTAGGGTTATTTATTTGTTTTAATGTATTTTAATGTATTTGACTTGTTATATTTAATGGATTTTTATTGTAAATTTGGTTCTGTTTTAATGTTCGCCCTGAGTCCTTAGGGCTGCATACAAGTCTAATAAATTATTATTATTATTATTATTATTATTATTATTATTATTATTATTATTATTATGTTTTCCCTGTTTCTAGCCAGGCACCATAACCACTATACCAAACTGGTTTTAGATGCTTTATAAAAATAATCTTGAAAATTCTGAGCAAAAGGCCCATATTAATTTGACCTTTTTGGTGTCAAAGGGATCCGCATCACATTTTTAAGTTACCAACTGTTATTTTATTTCAGTTAACATTTTGTTCACACTCTGGAATCTCATTATAATTTATAATGATGCCCATTAGAGATAAAAAGCCTGCAGGAGGAGATGGGCTTCTGTGGTGGAGTTTTTCAATAGCTGCCCACTGCCACCAATGCTTTTTAGACGTAGGAAAATGAATGGCATCAGTGATGACCCAGGACGTGGCACAAAGCCAACACAGCCAGAATAATAAGTAGGGTCTATTTATTAGCTCCAACTTTGCCCTCAATGTTCGGTTACCTTCCAGTCTAGAGAAAAACTCTCCCAGGAACCTGCAACAGTCTTTACAGATATTTCCAGTCCAAAACGTTATAAACAGAAAACTTTAAACTATGAATTCAGTAAGACAAAATAAGGTAATAAATCCGCAGGGCAAGATAAGACGTTTCATTTAGTGACCATTTGAACTTGCAGCAGCACTGTGAAAGCGACTTATGACCGTTTTCACACTTACAACCGTTGCAGCATTCAGACCCTCAGCAACTGACTCCTATTTAGGATGGTTGCCATGTCCGGGTGGTTGCCGTGTCGGGTGGGGTCACAAGATCCCCTTTGCAACCTTCTGACAAGCAAAGTCAGTGGGGGAACCAGATTCACTTAACAACCATGTTATTAATGGTCATAAAATGGGGCAAAATGGACTTAGCAACCATCTCACTTAGCAAACATAAATTTTGAGCTCAGTTGTGTTCGTAGATTGAGGATTAGCTGTATATGTTTGATATTATCTTGCAAAGGGACTTTCTCCGAACAGGTTGCCGAATTCGAGAGGATTTAGTATATTTTTTATTAAAACATGTTTCTGCTGCTCATGCAAGCCAATCTATTGGCATATTTGCATTCGTCGAGAAGAGCAATACAGATCAATGTAAGTGAAAGCCATTTCATACCTGTCAGCATGTTAAATCAGAATATTTCTTCTTTCTCCCTCTGCAAATGACTTCAATCTTCCTTCTTCCCTGGGAGCAGTGATCTGTTTTCAGCTACTTTCTCCTGTGCTGCCTGTGTCTTGACAAGGAGGATCTGTATGAGTGACAGGTGCCAAGCTTGGATGAAGCCATCTCGGGCATTCCTATCTCCGAAGAGCAGGTAAGAAAACCGCTACTCCTGAAAGTCTGTTTAAAAACATCTCTACTTACAGGATACTCACAATGTCCTCGTTCCCCAGTGTCATATTCTGCCGTTCCTTTTTTATTTTATTTTTGTTTCTCTCCAACATTTTTTTTCCTAAGCAGATTGGTCTAGTGGTTAAAGCACCAGACTGGAAACTGGGAAGCTGGGAGTTCTAGCCCCACCTTTAGCTAGGAAAGCCAGTTGGATGACTTTAGGCCAAGCACTAGGAGATGGTAAGGTCAAGTTCTACCTTAGGCATGAAAGATGGCTGGGTGACCTTGCACTAATTAGCAGGAGAAGGTGAGTTCTAGGCCTGCCTTAGGCCTGAAAGCTGGGTGGGGGGCTTTGGGCCAGTCCCTCTCTGTCAACCCAGCCCACCTCACAGGATTGTTGCTGTGGGGAAAATAGGAAGAGAAAATGTGTTGGATCTGTTCGCTGCCTGAGTTATTTATAAAAATAATCAAGGGAATTAAACAAACAAACAAATAAATGTACTGCCTAATCAAGGAGCCCCAAAGAACAGTCCCACGAACGCTGATCAAGCAAACCCCTGTACAGAAAATGAGAGCAAATTCTGCACTCTCCTAGCACTGATAATGTTACCTAGTTGGGTAATGAAAGGTCTGCAAGAAAAGAACTAAGCTCAGAAAACATTATGGACTCCAAAGTCGCCCTCCTCCTCCTCTTCCTCTTCCTCTTCCTCCTCCTCTTCCTCTTCCTCCTCCTCCTCCTCCTCTCCTTTCCATTTTTCTCATTTTTCTCGTTTTCTTATTAGGAAGAATCAAAGGCATTCAACAGGGAGGCTGTGAGCTTCTTAGACCAAGCTAAATCCCCAAACACAAGAGGTTTTTTCTGAAAGCTTGGCATTCATACAAATCAGCCATCAAACCCAGATGCACTTGATGAGGCTTGCTTGTCAGATAAACAGGCATACATTTGGGCTGCAAAGCTGGATCGTAGCCTGCTTGTTTCAAAACCATCTTCACGGATATTCTGGGAGAGAGATCATGTGTCATCCAGCAGATGAAAACGTTCTGCCAACAGCTGCCACCCAATTTTTTCCCCTGTAAAATCTGTGTCCCAAGCACACGTGTGTGTGTGTGTGTGTGTGTGTGTGTGTGTATTCCTGGTTTTCTAAATAGTTAAGACTCGATCAATCCTGGCTGCAAACGGCAAGAAAAATCATACCATGATGGAGAGAGAAAATAAAACAAGCCTTTTATGTTATTAAAGCAGAATTCTTATTTCCAATGTCCTAAATGCAATTATTAAAAGGTTTCACCATAAACTAAAACAGAAATCTCCACATGACGGAGGGAAACTTATGCACAACATGTGTGCCATTCTGGCTGTGCCGTGTTTCCTGGAAACCTCCTCTATTGGCTGAGCTTACGCATAGTACTATTCTACAATTTTGTCAAATTTATCTGTGGAATAAACTCTGAAGAGCTGGATTGAGACCAAGCTGTATGCTAAACTACAAGTAAGCAAAGCGGACAATGTGTGAATACAGTTTTAATGCAACATTCAGCTACTCTCCATTAAGTCAGCATAGCTATTTGATGTCGTGATTTCTAAGAAAGAAAATATAGTGAACTATCTCTTAGGTTATTTCAGTGGAATGCAACCTATTTTCTGTCAGTAGAACTTTGAGCCTTGATCTGGGGTTCTGGGAAATATATATATATATATATATATATATATATATATATATATATATAATCTCCAACCAATATATATATATATATATATATATATATTTGTTTTCGTGAGATTTTCACGGGGGGGTCTTGGGTATTGGTCTTGTCCGTTAAGGTTGAATACCTTGGACAAAATCTCATCCGTCATCTTCAGGTTGTAGCTTCTCTCCTGGGAGAAGTGGGAGACTTCTCCCAGGAGAACGAAGCTGAAGACACCAGCCTGAAGATGACGGATGAGATTTCAAAACGCTGCCAAGGTATTCTCAACCTTACACGGACAAGACCAATACACCAAGACCTACATATATATATATATATATATATATATATATATATATATATATATATTTGTTTTCGTGAGATTTTCACGGGTAAAGGTATGTAGGTCTTGGTGTATTCGGTCTTGTCCGTAAGGGTATTCTCAATCTTACACGGACAAGACCCCACCAAGACTACATATATATATATATATATATATATATATATATATATATATATATTTATATATAGTCCAACCACTTCTGTAGCCTGAAGAAGTTTGAAAATTCCTGCCCTAAATTATGCTAGGTCTCCTTTCTAGCTACATTATTCATGAAGTAAGATAGATATCTGGCTGTTTTAAATGTCACTTAATTTTAAAGCAATACAGGTAATCCTTGACTTACAATCCTTTGCAATAATAGAAAATACTTGTAGCTTGGGTTTTAGATTTTGGCAGTGGTTTGCTCTCCAAGCTAGTTTCAGTTTAGTTTCTGAACGTTTTGTTACCAGACTAGCTAATATCATCAGCAGGGTTGAGCAGACTGAGCCTGAGGGAGGGGTCAAATATGTCATCAGTCTCGTCAAGACCCTTCACACCCACAAGAGATCTAAAAGTCCAGCCCACTTTGAATTCCATTGATTCTTATCCACCACCAATTTGCTTTGACTGTTAGTAGTTCAGATTCTTGCAGAGAGCTTAAGCTTGCAATAAACCTGTACAACTGCCTGAATCCCTGATTTCTTGTGTTTGATAGTTTCCCATTTCTCTCTCTTTCTCCCTCTGGTTCATATTTATGATGGTGTCCCCTTTTGCAACCTTCAGACAAGCCAAGTCCATGGGGAACCCAGATTTGTTAAGCAACTGTGTAACTAACTGAACTGTCACGATTCCAGGGTATTCAGCCAGTAGAGGAAATTTTGAGTAGTTCAGAGAACCGGCCAATCCCGCCTCTGACTGGCCCCACCAATCCCATCTATTCTCTTCCTCCCATTGAGTCCCAGCTGATCAGCTGGGTCTCCTTTGGTTGCCCCGCATAGGAGAACGGAGCTGGAAAGCAGGTTAGTAGGGTGGCGAGGGAAGGGGGATTTTGCAGTAGCCTTCCCCTGCCATGCCCACCAAGCCACACCCACATAACTGGTAGTAAAAAGATTTGAATCCCATCACTGTGTGATTCCCTTAACAACTGCAGCAAGTAAAGTCATAAAATGGGGCAAAACTCACTCAACAACTGTCTCCCTTAGCAAGGGAAATTTTGAGCACAATTGTGGACATAGGTAGAGGACTATCTCCACACCTGTTCTCTAAATGGCTTTTAATATCATGGTATTGTCAGACTTCCGAATAACACATCCAACAAAAGCAGAACTCTGCGGCAGATAGATTCCTCAAAGAGCATGTTTATTGGACACATCTTATCGGCACAGCTAGTGAAAACCAACTCTAGAGGTTCCTGCGTTTGTTCCCCTAAGTAAAAGAGCAAATGTTTCCCTCCCCAGGTGTCACTGATCACATTGTCCAATGAAGGTAGCTGGGAGGCTGTTTGGTTACTCCTCTCCTTCACTTGGCATCTGCTGGGATGACCTTGGTTCCCACAAGAAATCTTTTTGTTTTGACTGGTAGCCGGTCTATCTGCTTCCCCCCTCTCTTCTTCCTTTCAAAGTTCGTGGCACCTACAAGGCAGGAAAAGATGGCTTCAACCAGATCAGCTTCAGAGTTGACATATATCCTTGATAGCTGAAAGCATAATGTTATCTATAATGATTCTCCTTCCTTCAAGAGTGGTTCCAATTAGTGTTGATAAGGGGTGAAAGGTCTTTCTGGAATTCATCACAGCTCTGTCTTCTTTCCTTTCCCATATAACATCTACATGATGCCTCTGTTGGCGCAATGTGACACCAGTGTGATGCTTCCCTTGAGTATTTTAATGTTGGATTGACCAAGTGATGCATAAATGCTTTTACTCACTGCATACACAGAGAAAGGAAGATGACCTTGACAGACACCTGCAAAAGAAGCTGCATCATTAAAAAAAAATCCAGAACAAAAATCTAACATTCAGAAGAGGTTCCAGCAATTAGACACCTCCCTAATTCATTGAATTATGGGGGAGGGCGGGAGGAAGTGCAGCACAATCAGAGTTGAAGAGATATTCTGTTCTTAAAGCCAATCTCAGTAAAAGGAATTTTAGCTCTAGGGTTGGTATCCTGATCTGGTCTATCTAATGGGGCTGAGATGCCTGGAGGATGTTGGAGGGTTAGATGAAGAAAACCATTCAATTGTGGCTTAACTGAAGCTAAATAGTGGATTTTTGGGTGTCCTGGAAGTAGAGACTTTCCTTAATTCCAGGAGTATTTCTTTAGACCAGGGGTCCCCAAACTTGGCAACTGTAAGACTTGGCAACTTCATAGCTGGCTGGAGAATTCTGGGAGTTGAAGTCCACAAGTCTTAAAGTGGCCAAGTTTGGGGACCTCTGCCTTACACAAACCTAATGTACAATTTGAGGGTCCTTTGGATTTGCAGGTTCTGCTTGCAGAAGACATGGCCACCATGCCCAAGAGCCCCGTTGGAGAATGCCATCTTAGATGCCAAGTCTGGACCAGGAACTGTCCTGAGCATTCCTCATCCCATGACTATCTGGTGCTTTGAATTACTGCAAAGTGGGTTTAAAAAAGCTACCTTGAAGTTCACCCCACCTAATCCAGCTCCTTGAATTGTAAGCTATAAATCTCCATGTGGACAACAGGGAAAGAGTGCAGCTTCAACGTAACGGTGTTACATGAACACATTGTAGTATGGCCGTTATGTTATGTGCAATTGTGGTATGTCCATTATGGACATGTTACCATTTTCTCATGTAGTACCACGATGTTGAAGCTGTACCCTTTTCCTGTTCTCCA
Source organism: Naja naja (assembly GCA_009733165.1). Taxonomy (NCBI): domain Eukaryota; kingdom Metazoa; phylum Chordata; class Lepidosauria; order Squamata; family Elapidae; genus Naja; species Naja naja. The sequence goes on along the minus strand of CM019151.1, from coordinate 3,107,406 downwards.
CATGGAGATTTATAGTTTACAATTCAAGGGGCTGGTTATTGCCTATAATAAAGCCCTTCATAATGCAGGGTTGGATTATTTTGTGTGTTGGGCAATACTTGTTTAACACAATGGATACTTTGCACAGCCTCCAATGGATTTTGTATGCTGTGGAGGGATTAAAATTTTTTTACTACCGGTTCTGTGGGCATAACAAGGGAAGGATACTGCAAAATCCCATTCCCTCCCCACTCCACTAACCTGCTTTCCAGCTCCCTTCTCCTGTGCAGGGCAACCAGAGGAGACCCAGCCCATCAGCTGGGACTCGATGGGAGGCAGAGAAGAGATGGGGTTGGAGGGCCCAGTCCAAAGTGGGATTTATGCCAGTTCTCCAAACTACTCAAAATTTCTACTACTGGTTCTCCAGAACTGGTCAGAACTGGCTGAAGACCCACCTCTGTTTGTATGGCCGCAAAATCACTGGAGGTGAGAAGAAGAGAACAGTGAAGATCCTTTGCTTGCTTTGTGGCTGCTTAGAAGTCCAGCAGTCTTCCCCAGTGCTGCATATGAGAAATATGTCAGTCTGTTGTTTGGGGACAGTTGCATAGGGGATCCTTGTTTTATACATCAGTGAATTTTAGTGTTTCTGGCTAGTGGGCGCTCTAGCACAGCACAGAACAGAAAGTCAGACCCACCAATCAGCGCACAGGGTGTGCACTTCTGTGCAATGCGCAGCTGGGATTCAGGAGGTGACTGCGTCAGCCCATCTTCAGCCCTCTGCAACCTCCATCAAGATCTGCAATGACAACTAAGGGCCTGTTGAGGGCATAAATCAACCTTGAGTTACAAGGTGATAGCAACACTAAATGTTTCTTTAGTATGTCCTAACAAGTTGGTGAGATGTGCATGTTAGTGAGATCCCATCATTGCACTATTGAAGACTTTGGCCACATCATGCATGTCAAGGATGAACAAGGACACTTTTGCAAAAACCAGCTTGGTCATCAAGAAGAGAAAGACTTTGAAGCCCATGATTAGCCAAAAGTACACTTTATCAAAACCAAGTGGTTACAGAAGAAGCAAGGCTGGATCTGAGGTTTTCACGCCAAAAGCACATAGTTAACATCCCCTCGTTCCCACCTTTCCCCTGGTTATCAGTGAGTGCCCAATTAGGTGCAAACAAATTCTTTGGGTAATGGTCCGTTTTCGTGGGCTGGGTGGTTCTGCATTCTACAGTGTGGAACAGCCAGCTCTCGGGATGGTCTGAGGCTTAGTTTTTATTCATCTCATGCTAACACCCCCTTATTCCACCTGCTGTTCTCCTTCCCCGCTAAGCATGGCAGACTGACAGCAGGCACATAGCAGGATGGCAGTCCTGACACCGACATTCTCAAATGTTGGTGAGATCACCCGCAGACCCTGCAATGTGACAGGAATAAGTCAAAGAACAAGAAAACGAGAGGGTGTCCTCACAATTTGGATCTTCCAGAAAGCACCACAATTTCCATCACAAAAATATTGTCAACCATGAAGCTGGCCTGGCTGAGGAGGCCATTTTGAGACTTCAGCACACTTGAGAAGAGGGGAAGGGGAGAGATAGTTGGGGTGTTGTAGTCAAAACAAAATACTTTCTCTTGGGAACCAAGGACATTCCTGCAGGTGCTCAGGAGGAGGGGGCTGGAGTCACCTAGCAACTGGACAGTGTCCTGATTGGACCACGTGACTGGCTGTTCTGAGAAAGTGAAATTTTTTTTTTACTTTTAACTAGATGAAAACTGCGGGAATACTCAGAGCCGGTTTTCACCAGCCTGTGCCAATGACATATCCAATAAACGTATTCTTTGAGTAATCTACCTGCCTCAGAGTTTTGTTTGCTATGGGTATGTTACTTGGAACCCTGGCAAATATACTTCGTGTTGGATGTATGTAGTGGAACGTAGCCAGGAGTTGGAGGGAGGATGGGCTCTTTCCCAAAAGGGAAAGTACAGCTTGGAATGGCTGGTAGGAAGGGAGTCTCCCTAGCAGTTCACAGAGTATATCTATAGTTATTGCAGTTAATTGCTTTAGTCCGGCAAGATTCTGTCTGTAGGCGAAAAACAATAAAGGAACGACTCAGAAGTAACTCCATGTGTCATTTTTGGTTCCTTGGGCCTGACAATGTGGAAGGTGTATATCTGATAGAGGGGTGACCAAGAACTGGTGAGATTTTACACAAGATTAACTTTCTTGGGACTGCAGATCTTTATCAGTATTTTCTACGGTGGGTTTTTTTTCCCTTGAACACCTACCTGGCAGTTGTAAAATACCGCAGCCCACAATCATTTCAAGAGAGATGCAACCAAGTCCCTGCCCACAGCAGTTGCTTCTCATCCAACATAAAATATCCTTACTATGTGCTACACCTCCTGTTTTGCCCAACCGTGATATATTTGCCTGGCTTAGGATATAAAAACATGCTAGCAACCTAAGAAGCTCTCTAAACCAATCTTCAGCTGTGTGTGGAAGAAAGTAACAATGCACCTTCAGAAATGTTTTAAAAATATCTCTTCTGTCTTACTGATCACAAAATGGTCTCTTTTTAAAAAGAAAGTAGGTAAGTATAATATAACTGCATTATGTTCTGTAGAGGCTAGAAAGAGTGCTTTGGTTTTCTCAAACATGATAAATGTTGCTTTTCAAACTGTTCTTCTTGAAGAAATAAACCAATGCAGCTTTGTTTTTTCTTCCTGTGATTGGGAACAAGTTTCCTATTACAATGAAGTCACTGAGGAACATCAATGCATATTTCTAGCTAGGTGTTTACTGGAAATAAGGATAATTTGATCTGTTTATTTTCTCCTCTCTGAGTCCTCTAAAAGCCACAGTACCATGGTTATAGGATTCTGGATGGCATCAGCCCAGCGATTTGAAATTTCCTGAAAGACTGACATCATGCCTTAAGGCAAGGAGAGAAAATAATCTGCTATAAATGATTAAGGAGAATGATACACTTAAGCCCTGGTAAAAGTGACTCGTCCCCGAACTTACAATATGTTTTCTATGAAGGATGTTAGATATCGTAAATTTCCTCCTGGTAATTCAATTTGCTAATCTTCTGAATGTTATTTCTTAACATCCCCCCCTTTTTTAAATGGACATTTTGTTATCACAATTTTGCTCCAATTTCCTATCTTACAGTAGAACAAATGCTAACATCTGGAGTGCATCTCAGATAACGGTGATCATGCATGACTCTGCATATAGGGTAGTTTTTTTAAAATCTAATAACAATAGTAGCAGTTTTGCGATGTTTATAGGCAGGGCAAGGAGGGGCCTTGAGATCCCTTGTCTTGCTTTGGGAGAATCTTGAGTACAGATACACCTTTAAAAATGAACTTACACCCCTCTCTAAGCACTTTGAGGTAGTATCCTTTGGGTTACTGAATTTCTGTTTAGTGAGTCATGGCTCTATCTATCATCTATTTTATCTATCTACCTACATCTATCATCCATCTATCCATCTGTCTATCATCTAATCTAGCTAGCTATCATCTGTCTATTGCCTTTATTATTTTTACAAGCAACTTCAGGAAATGAACATACCTAATGCTATTTCTTTGTATTTTCCTCACAACAATCCTGTGAGGTGTATTTGGCTGAGTGAGTGACTGGTCCAAAGTTTTCTTGCCTAAGGTAGGATTAGAATTCACAGCCTCCTGGTGATTGGCTGAGTCACCCAGCCAGTTTTCATGCCTAAGGCAGAGCTAGAATTCACAGCCGGGTGATTGGTCCAAAGTCACCCAGTTGTCTTTTATGCTGAAGGCAAGATTAGAACTCAAGAGTCAGCTGGTGACTGGCCAAAAGTCAGCCAACCAGCTTTCATTGCTTAAAGTGGGACTAACACTCACTGTATCTTGGTTTGTAGCCTGGTGCCTTAACCACCAGACCAAACTGGCTGGATGTATTGGGTGAACTAAATCCACCAAAGAGTTAATTCAATAAGCAGATTAAGGATGTTGTGTGAATGCAGCCAAACTGATAGTTTGGTTCCAATAAAGGAGAATAAAGAATAAATAATCATAAATAAAATAAAATAAAATAATAAATAAAGAATAAAGGAGTAGCTCCAGGCTGACATGAGGGGCCCTCGGTGCTCTGAGCTGGGTTGTTTTCTTGCAGATGTTTCATTCCCAAACGAGGGAACATCATCAGGGCTAGTCCAGTTATATGTTTGGTCACCATCAGTAACATTTTGGTCCAGACCAAGAAACTACCAAGTAGATGTCTCTCTGACTGAAAACGTGTTAGCCATTACCCTGCCCATAATTATAATTGAATCAGGATTGAAAGAAGAAAGAATTGTGTTATCATAAAACTATCTACAGTACTTATGTTTTCAAGCCAGACATGTGTCAGGGTTATCAGCCTGATGTCTTGTCTGAATAAGTGTTGCCTGTCTTGAAGCACATCCTTAGGAATACAGCAAATATTTTAACTTATTAAAAATGTATGTGCCCAAGTTGTTCTCCAGAGGCATTGGGAGCACGATCAAATCATCTCCAATGGAGTATGCTGGTCGATGGGAGAATGTTATTATTATTGTTGTTGTTCTTGTTTTTGTTCGCTTGGTTTGATTTGCAGAGACTGCCTGGATGGGTCCCTGCTTTTGGCAAGGTTTTTCAGAAACATTTTTGCCATTGCCTGCACTGAGGCTTAGAGCAGGGTCCCAAACTTGGTAATTTTAAGGCTTGTGGATTAATTCCCAGAATTCTCCATCCAGCATGGAGAATTCTGGGAGCTGAAGTCCACAAATCTTAAAGTTGCCAAGTTTGGGACCTCTGGCTTAGAGAAAGGGGGGCCCAGCTGGCTCCACCTGGCTTTGTGTTCAAATTTTATTACTGGTTCTGTGGGCGTGGCTTGGTGGGTGTGGCAGAGGAAGAATAGTGTAAAATCTCCAGTCAGATGGATTTGCCAATTCTCCAACTACTCAAATTTCACTACCGGTTCTCCAGAACCGTCAGAACTTGCTGAATACCACTGCGGTGGGATTATAACTCACAGCCTCTCGCTTATAGGCTGGTGCTTTAACCATAATGGTGTCCAACCTTGTGACTTCAACACCCAGAATTCCCCAGCCAGCCATGAATCCTGGATTTGAAGTCCATAAGTCTTAAAACAGACATGGCTGGTCACCCCTGCTCTAATGCAAACTGTCTCTCTCTGCTTTATTAAATTTGTCCATTTATCACGCGATCAAATTGCAACTGATTCCAAAAGAGTGACTGTTTTAAGGTCACTCCGTGCCTAAAGTAGGATTAGAACTCAGGGTCTCCTGGTGCCTCATATGGTTCGTGTCTGCCAAGAACAGATTCTAGAACGATTGTCCACCCATGGGGTCTTCAAAGCATAGGTAGACTTTACTTAATGACAGTTGAGCCCAACATTTCTGTCGCTAAGCAAAAAGTAAGTTTTGCCCCATTTTACAACCTTTCTTGCTCATGGTGTTAAATGAATTGTGGCAGTTGTTAAGTCACTAACACAGTCATTAAGTGAATCTGGCTATTGACTTTCGTGTCAGCGGTTGCAAAGGGATTGCAAGGAGGACACTGCGTCTCATCATAAACATGAATCAGTGCCTGATCATGTGACCCACGGATATGATCTGCAACTATGGTAAGTGGGAAAATGGTCATAAATCAATGTTTTCCAGTGCCTGTAACTTCCAACGGTCACTAAACAAATGGTTGTAAGTTGAAGAACTACCTCCTCCTTTGCCTTTTGTTCCCCTGGGATTTGCTGGAAATCCTGCAAGAGTCAAGCTTTAGACTTGACTCTCTGCAAATACAGGAGGGGCATGATCCTCTTTTGCCACCTTCTGACGAGCAAAGCCAGATCCCTTAACAACCTTGCTACCAACTTAACAAGTACAAGGATTCGCTTAACCACCGCGGCAAGAAAAGCCATAAAAGTGGGGCAAAACGCATATTAACCGATGTCTCACATAGCAACATCCATGTTGGGCTCCACTGTGATCGTAACTCGAGGACTACCTGTACTTATCTCTCCCCCAGGTGAGAACCACACACATGGGGAGGGGCAGAGCCCTCACCCTGGCACCACCCCCCCCCCCGTTTTTGCACGTGGTTGCCAGAGGGAAAAAAGTCGCTGGGGCACCCGGTGCAGGCAGGACGATCCAGAAAATCACCCCAAAACGAATCCCGGCTTATCCTGGGCTGAGGACAGCCTGCACGTGGATGGGAGGAGAAGCCCCCTGGAAGACACCGCCCCTCCAAGAAGGGGCAGGGGCTGACCGCATTCCCACGACCACTTTCTCCAACCCTCCTCTTTCCCCCACATTACCACGCCCTCCCCTCCCCAGCTCGCGGCTCCGTCGCTAAGCAACGCGGTCCAGGGCCCCCCTCGAGCGCCTCCAAGCGCCGCACCTGCGCAGTGGGCACCGCCTGCTCAAACCCTTCGCCGGCTCCGGCAAAGGGAGGCACCTGTACCTTCTCCCCCTCCTCCCCCTCCCGCCTCTCCGCTCGGCTCTCCTCGCCGGTGCAGGCGCTCTTCTCCTCAGCCACAGCGGCCGGTCGACTCGGTTAGGGTGGGTGGGGAGAGATTGTAGGCGGGCGCGAGCGGGGGGGCGAAGAAAGGGGGGCTGTCCGTCAGCACGTTCGTTGGCGCGCGGCGGGCAAAAGGAGGGACGGAGGAGGGAGGAGGAGGGGCGCGCGAGGCTGCCCGCCCCTTCGGTAGTGGCTCCCTCAACCG
>CM019151.1:2964007-3099680 GCA_009733165.1 Naja naja | reverse complement strand
GGTTCATACGGAGTTGATCTGTGCCACACGGAAAGAAAAACTGGACAACTTCCTCACACATCTCAACAGCCTACACCCCAAAATACAATTTACCATGGAAACAGAAACCAACAATCAACTTCCGCTCCTGGACGCCCTAATTTACAAAAAACCCAACGGCTCCCTAGGACACACCATCTACCAGAAAAAGACACACTAACCGCTACTTAAATGCACAATCCTATCACCACCCTGCACAGATCAACTCCAGCCAAGACCCTCATTCCAGAACCAAACGCCTAGCTGACAAAGACCACTTGAGAACAGATTACACACCCTCACTAACGATAATGTCCAATGGATTCCAAAGAAGCACAATCACCAACCTAATCCAAGGGAGACTCCCAAAACTAACAGACACAGAACAGGACAATGGCATCGCCTCCCTCCTTACATCAAAGGCACCACAGATAAAATCAGCAAATTCTCCACAAACACAATATCAGGACAGCCTTTGGCACTGATCAAAAAATAGCCAACATCTTAAGAAACCCCAAAGACAAGATCCAGCTAGAAAACCAAGGAGTTTATAAAATACCATGCAAAATTTGCCCAGCCACATACATTGGACAAACCAACAGGAGAATAAATGCACGATCGCAGAACACAAGAACGCAGTCAGAAAAGAAGAAAAACTTCCTCCCTTTTCCAGCACCTTAAAGCCACAGGACATGAAATTGATTTTGAGGGATCCAAACTTATCTCCAATACTGAACACTTCAACAAGAGAATAATTAGGAAGCCATCGAAATAGAGAAACACCCCATAACTGAATAAACGGGATGATACTTCCGCCTACCAGACATCTGGAAACTAGCCTAATCAACAAACGAGTCCCAGCCACAAAAACCAACACCGACCCAAAATAACACATGATGCCACCACCATCTCCTTCACCAGACTCAAACCCAAGCCCACGCCACAGATGAAAGGCAACCACCATCCAGAAACCAGACCATGGCTGCAACACCAGCTGCTACACCCCCTCCAACCCCCAAACTAAGCAAACTGACACACGCTATAAACACATAGCCAGACCTCAAACTGGAGCCAAACCAAGGCCCAGAATGCCACATCACAGCCTTCCACCCAGGATACTACATCACAGAACTCAGGAGATCACAACACAAAACATCAGGAGGTTGCAGCACAGACAACGACCCAGGAGATTACAGCACCACACCCAGGACATCACAACAATAGAACTCAGAAGGTCATCACACAGCCCATTACCCAGGTCGTTACAACACAAAAGGCTGAGACACACCTCCAGCACCTCAGCCACACAGGGTCTCAGGAAAAAGCCATCCAATCTGCATACATCAACTCCACAAACCAATCAAAAAGTAACAACACATCCAACTCTAGAGTTTAAAAGGGAAAAACAGCCACGATCACACACTTCTCCCAGGAGAACGAAGCTGAAGACACCAGCCTGAAGATGACGGATGAGATTTCGTTGAAACGTTGCCAAGGTATTGTCAATCGTACACGGGACAAGACCCGAATACACCAAGACCTACATACCTTTACCCGTGAAAATCTACGAAAACAAATATATATATATATATATATATATTGTCTTAAGTTTTTGCGGGTATTCATATATATGGTATTCAGCTTTGTTTGGGTATTTTCCCACGTCATTACAGTTGTGCTTGCAGGTCTGAGTTTGACGATGACAGGAATGCAATTTCTTTTGGCAAAAACGCACTTTTAGGGGGTTTTTGTTCTTTCTTTGCTAAAAGGCAGTCAGAGTTTGACAGCTGGAAAGGCGAGATGGATAGATGCCTCCATCCATGCCTTTTGCTAACCCCTCACTTTGGGTTTTTCTTGCTGACTGCTTCCCTCCCACGCCATCTTTCTATCATTAGGGCCTTGTTATTTTGTCAAGCAAAACCTGCAGAGAAATTCCTGCGGTTTCTCCTACTTGTGGATTGTAAACAATTTCCCTGCCCTCCCTCCCACCCCCATCAAAGGTGCAAGTAGCAGTAGGTTCTTTAGGTCGGCGTTTCTCAACTTTGTCAACATGAAGAAGTCTGGACTTCATCTCCCAGAATTCAAAGCTCAGCTGGCTGGGGAATTCTGGGAGTTGAAGTCCATAAATCTTCAAGGAGGAGGAGGAGGAGAAGCAGAGGAAGAGGAGGAGGAAGAGGAGGAGGAGGAGGAGAAGGATAAAACCCTAGATAAATCAATTTTATTTTAAGTAGCATTGGGTGTAAAATAACAAAGGGCCTTCAATTGCACATCTATCCTCCTTGAGACACATTTCCTTGACACATCTGGTTAGATCTATTTTCCCTTCAGATTGCACACTTGTGTGTGTTAAATCAAGGTTTTAACTGTTAAGATGAGGCTTACCACAAACCACACCGTTTACGTCAACTATGCAACTCCGCAAAGAATGTGAATGGATCTTCGCATCCTTATACAGCTTTTTAATGCGACTTCATTAAATTCAGATTGAGCACATTTATCCTCCCCCAAATAGCCTGTGGAGTTGAGGATTTAAGATCATGGTGTTGTCGCTCCATCGTTCGGTTATTTCTAAGGCGTTGGGGATCTGGCAGTCCCCACTCCCGTAGAATTATCTCTCTTCTCTAAATTCTGGGAAGCTGATCCTTGCATCCCAGGGATAATTTATAGCCGTGTTATCTCGCCTGCAATTTGTCCAAACAGTTTTTTTTTCTTTTTTTGCTAAGGATTCTTGCCTTTGTGTCTGTCCAAAATATTTGAGCTTTAGCTTTTAGTTATCAATCCTTGTCTATGAACAGTCTGGTTTCCCTTCCTGGATGATTTACTGTGGTGGCAAGATCTTTTCAATCTGGCAAGGCAGAAAACTTCTTTAGATGCTCATATTCCATTCTGGTTATATCCTGGCAACTACCAATTCTTCAATGAGCAGACAAAGTAACCAGATACAGCAGGCAGGTTTTTAGGACTATCCATAATTATGACTATCACTTACGATTTATGATTTTATTTTATGATTTATGATTTATCACTTTGTTGCTTGTATGAATACTGAGAACTTAGTCCCTGGAGACAAATGGTTTGTGTGCTCAATCACATTTGGCCAATAAAGAATATTCCATTCTATTCTATTCTATTCTGTTCTGTTCTGTTCTGTTCCGTTCCGTTCCGTTCCATTCCATTCTATTCCATTCCATTCCATTCTATTCTAATCTTGCTTTTTTTTGTCTTTTCTGCTATTCATTACAGATTCCCATTATTTCTGTGACTTTCTTTCTCTGCTTCCCATCTGGTTTTCTTCCTCAATGTTTTTGCATCATTTGCTTAGATGTACAATAATACGTTGTCCTCTAGAAATCAACATTCACCAATAGACAAGAATATTTGTAACTGAGGGTTGAACTGTGGGGTCCTTGCTCAGTGGTGGGGTTCCATTTTTTTTACTACCGGTTCTGTGGGCGTGGCAGGGGAAGGAGACTGTAAAATCTCCAGTCAGAGGTGGGATTTGCCAGTTCTCCAAACTACTCAAAATTTCCTCTAGTGGTTCTCCAGAACCGGTCAGGACCTGCTGAATCCCACCTTTGTCCTTGGGGCCCTCTGAACTTGGTTGTTTTCTTGCAGATGTTTCATTACCCAACTAGGGGATATCAACAGTGCTAGAAGGGAGCAGGCTTTGCAGAGTGGAGGAGGAGGAGGAAGACTGTGGGGTCCTTTGTGATCTCTGAGCTTGATTCCTTTCTTGAAGGCATTTCATTACCCAACTAGGTAACATTATCAGTGCTAGAAGGAAGTGAGGTTTGCTGTTACACATGCAAACTCCACTCCCTTCTAGCACTGGTGATGTTGTCTAGTTGATGAATGCAAGAAAACAATCAAGTTGAGAAAGTACCAAGGACCCCACAGTCCTCCTCCTCCTCCCCCCTCCTCCTCCTCCTCAAACCCCACTCCCTTCTAGCACTGATGACGTTACCTACTTGGGTAAATTAATGTCTGAAGAAAACAACTAAGTTGTGAGAGCACTACGGATCCCACAGATCAACATTTAGCCCGGCCAATTTTCCTTGCTCTTTGTAAGCATTCGGTTCTCAGGGCTGTTCAACGTTCAGGATAATAGTCATTTTCGCCTTTTTGCTATTGACGTTCTGGGGTTTTTAAATGACGCCATAAATTTCAGTCCAGAGTAATTCAGGCTGTTTGTTGATCCAATCAAATTTGTGACAGCTACTTGTTAATGTCATGGCATAAATATATGGATTTTGCTGACAGAAAGTTATCCGTTGGGTCTGATTTTTTTTTATTTCTTTTTCTTTAAGTTAAGCTACTATTTTGAGAAGGGGATTGGGATCAAACCATAGTCAACACAAGGTCTTGTTTTCTTAACCAAATAAAGCAGTTCATTTAATGCTTGTTAGAAGTTAAAACGGCAATTAAAAAAAGTTATTTATGACTGTTTTTCACACTTACGACGGTTGTAGCATCCCCATGGTGACCTGATCAAAGTTCGGACGCTTGGCAACTGACTCATAGTTATGATGGCCACAGTGTCTTGGGGTGTCGTGATCCCCTTTTGCGACCTTCTGACAAACAAAGTCACTAAGGAAGCCAGATTCACTTAACAACCGTGTGACTAAATTAACAACTGCAGTGACTCGCTTAACAACGGTGGGCAAGAAAGGTGATAAAATGAGGCAAAGCTCACTTAACAGAGGCCTCACTTAGCAACAGAAATTGTGGGCTCAGTTGTGGGCATAAGTCGAGGACTACTGCAGACCTTCTCCATCTGCTGATTTACTCACTTAGTGTCCATCTTTACTGGCCAACTGTGTAGCCAATGTGCTTCTGCTGCTGCTGTCCATCTTGTGATGCCCTTGTGTAGAATTATCTTTTAGGGGAGATAAAAGATGGATTTTTTTTTCTTTGCTGGAAGGAGCTGTTTGCTATAAACTTTAACCTCTTGTGGCAGGCCTCCATTAATCTCTCTTCTGCTTCATTCCGTACACAGACACCAACTTTTTGCGTTATCCTCCTAATATTTTATTGCCAATGTTAACTTTCTGGCCTCCGATAAATTGGCACTGTGTCTTCTTGGTGTGTGTTGGGTCAACAAGGGAATGAAAGTTGGCATACTACTGTTCAAACAGTCAGAATACAGCTGGGAGGGACCTTGGAGGTCTTCTAGTCCAACCCCCTGTGCATACAGGAACTCCTATATCATTTCAGACAGGTGGCTCTTCCAGTCTCTTCTTAAAAGGCTCCAGTGTTGGAGCACCCACGACTTCTGGAGGGAAGCACTTCCAGTGGTTAATTGTCCTCCCTGTCAGGAAGTTTCTCCTTAATTCCAGGATTGCTTCTTTCATCCATCGTTTCTCGTCTTGCCTTCTGGCGCTTTGGAGAATACCTGCATCAACACGCTTCTTTGGGGCAGCCCCTCAAATACTAGAAGGCTGCTGTCATGTCCCACCAAGACCTTCTCTTCTCCAGACTGGCCAAACCCAAATCCTGCAACTGTTCTTTGGATGTTTTAGTCTCCAGGCCTTTAATCACCCTTCTCTGCATTTTTTCCAAAGTCTCAACCTCTTTTTTTGTAATATGGTAACCAAAACTGGATGTAGGATTCCAGGTGTGGCCTTACTAAGGTTTAAACGTCCTTCATCTGTAGGGCATTGACTTGAAGAGTATTTCTGAACTCCAAAATATTAATGGTTGAGCCTAGATTCCAATTGACATTTGGGGGACTGTGTGTGGCTGACTTTAACAGTCTTTGTTTGACTATTTGACTCCTGTTTCTTCTGATGTGCCTATCAATAGAAGGGACCATTCCATTCATAGGCCTCTGTAATGTCTAGAACAGGGGTGGGCAAACTTTTTGACTCGAGGGCCACAATGGGTTCTTAAACTGGACCGGAGGGCCGGAACAAAAGCATGGATGGAGTGTTTGTGTGAACTAATATAAATTCAAAGTTAGATTACTTCATGTAGCCTTCTGGCAGAGCAAGAGAACCCTCCGCTCTTTCGGCTCCGCGGGCCGGATAGAACAGCCGAATGGGCCGGATCCGGCACCCGGGCCGTAGTTTGCCCATGGCTGGTCTAGGTTCTGTCTCAGTGACTATGGAGATTTTCAGTCATCCAGGTCATGGTTGTCCCAAAGGTGCTCCGCTCCATTTCCTCTTAGTACTGAAGATGTTACCCAATTGGGTCACAAAACGTCTGCAAGAAAACAACCAAGCTCAGACAGCACCAAGGACCCCACAGAATGGATTCAATTTTTTTTACTACCGGTTCTGTGGGCGTGGCTTGGTGGGCGTGGCTTGGTGGGTTGGCAAGGGAAGGTTACTGCAAAATCCCCCTTGCCTCCCCACCCCACTAGCCTGCTTTGCAGCTCCCTCCTCCTGTGCAGGGCAACCAAAGGAGACCCAGCCGATCAGCTGGGACTCAATGGGAGGCAGAGAAGAGATGGGGTTGGCGGGGCCAGTCAGAGGTGGGATTGGCCGGTTCTCTCAACTACTCAACATTTCTGCTACCGGTTCTCCAGAACCAGTCAGAACCAGCTGAATACCACCTCTGCCACTGATAGATATAATATAGGTAGATATAGAGATGGATGGATGGATGGATGGATGGATGGATGGACGGACAGACAGACAGACAGACAGATAGGTGTGTGTGTTGGAGAGAGAGAGAGACAGAGAGAGGGAAGGAGGGAGGCAAACAGACTGATGATGTTACCTAGTTAGGTAATGAAATATGTGCAAGAAAACCACTAAGTTCAGAGACCACCAAGGACCCCACAGTCCTCCTCCTCTCCCCACATACCCCACTCCCTTCTAACACTGACGATATTACCCAGTTGGGTCATGAAATGTCTGTAAGTTCAGAGAGCACCCAAAACCCCAGAGTTCAACCCTGTGCTAGAAATATTCTCTTCTATCAGTAGAATGATAATGGCCTAGTGAGGAGATAAGTTATATCTGCTTCATATTATATGACCATTGTACTCATAACAAGTGAACGTATGATCAGAAAGTATCGCTGGAAAAAAATCAAGCCTTTTTTTTCATCAGTGTATCCACAATCCCTTCTGAACCAAATAAATTGCCAAATTGCCGCTATGCTAGAACTTTCCAGGCTGCCAAATCAGTGGAAACGAAGAGAGAATGCATGAAAGCTGCACTTCAAACTCCCAAAGAAGCCAGGAAGCTAATACAAATATTGAAGACCGGACAATCTCATTATGAGAACAATTAGCGTGAAATTGCCAAGACTTTCTTCCTCTCGCCATAATTAAAGACTTTTCGATGCTTTTAATTTAAGCTGGAAAAAAAAACTACAGCCTGGGCTAAAATATGTACTACAAGGATACGCTCCAGATACCATTACGACGAGGGTGTGCGCGCATGTGTGTTTTCCTTTCTTTGATTCTGCTTACAAGTATGACTTTCTAATTAAAACTGACTGCGTGTTTAAATGGAAGCGAGGTGGAAAGTTATTCCATTATATGAAATAATTGCTGGGTTATTTCAGTCCTTCCTTTCAGCTGCCAAACTGGGCGGCCTCTTCTCCGTAGCTCAAGCTCACACAAGGAGTTGCAATTATTCGGCTGTGATGCCAATATGTTTTACATGAGTTTTTCTTTTATTTGAAGGTATCTTATTATACCTCTGAAGAGTCTTTCCTGATCTGTCGTTCCCACTGGTTTTGAACTAAAATAAAAATAATTTAAGGAGGACACACGATCCACAGATCTGGGAAGTTATTTTTACTGCAATGTTTTGAAAGGGAGCCTACACCTCCTCGGAAAAATCCATTTTCTTTCAACCCAAGATGTGACATGGGGCACTGTCATGAGGGCCATAATCGTGGATGTTCACAGAAAAATGCCGAGTGGGTAAGATGTTGAGGTATCCCTTAAAACAGGGATCTCCAACCTTGGCAACTTTAAGACTGGTGGAGTTCCAACTCCCATAACTTTAAGACTTGTGGACTTCAGCTCCCAGAATTCCTCAGCCAGCTATGCTGGCTGGAGAATTCTGGGAGTTGGAAGTCCACAAGTCTGAAAGTTGCCACGTTTGGGGACCGTTATCCTAGAGACAAAGACAAACAGTGAGAGCACATTTCTTGTGTCGTAAACAAATAAGAAGGCTCATCCCTCTGGCAATCATTTTATTTGAAGTCACCAAAGCTAATATCCCAGATTGGAAGTGTTTGCTGATGGCTTAATTCATGCCTTGTGTCTCTGCAAGCCATCAGGATGGGAAAGAGCCAAGCCAAAAAAAAAAAGCTGGCCAAAAATAGCATCATGTTAGGGATTATTTCCTCTTTAAAGGATTTGGGTATCTCCGTCAGCCAATCCAACGGCAGTTTAAGGGATTGGCCAAAATGAAGCAGCCAGATGAGCCCAAGTGTGAGTCCAGAACCTGGAGGGAAACTGAAGAGGAGATGGACTGGAATAATCTCTTTTTCCCAGACACAATTAATGCATTATTTTCATGCAAATGCGATCCATCAAAATTCTATTGGTCGGTATGGAATCTGGAGATAGAAGCTGGTGACAGTGACAAATTAGATGGCTTGTTTTCAGTCTTTATAAATCAGTGCTGCACGTACCCCAAGGTTAGTCTGGCATCTAACTGCGATAGTAAATGTCCCGCCACATGGGGTGGGTAAATATTTATTTTTTAAATGCAAATAGCAGCTCTTGGGGGGTGGGGGGTGGACTTTATCCATCCAGAACGTGATCATGGCACAGAATGGGGCTCTTTCTCTCTGCTGCAGAGAGAGGCGTTTCACATGTGATGCGCTCAAGATGATTCAAGTCCAGTTTGAGACATTCCAAGGCTGCATTTAAATAAGAAAAAGATGTGGGTTTGTCAGTATAACAGAACAGAATGATAGCATTGGAAGGGACCTTGGAGGTCTTCTAGTCCAACCCCCTGCTCAGGCAGGAGACCCTATACCACTTCAGGCAGAGGGTTGTCCAATCTCTTCTTAAAAAGTTCCAGCACTGGAGCATTTACAACTTCTGGAAGCAAATCGTTCCACTGATTAATTGTTCTAACTAATTTCTCCTTAGTTCTAGGTTGTTTCTCTCCTTGATGAGTTTCCATCCATTGCTTCTTGTCCTGCCTTCAGGGGCTTTGGAGAACAGCTTGACTCCCTCTTCTTTGGGGCAGCCCCTGAGATATGAGAACACTGCCATCATGTCTCCCCTGGTCCTTCTTTCCGTTAGACTAGACACCCCCAATTCCAGGAACCGTTCTTCATATGTTTTAGTCTCCAGTCTCCTAATCATCTTTGTTGCTCTTCTCTGCATTCTTTCTAGAGTCTCCACATCTTTTTTACAGGGTGGCAATGAAAACTGGATGCCGTAGTATCCCACGTGTGGCCTTACCAGGGCCTTATAAAGTGGTATTAACACTTCTCATGACCTTGATTCTATCCCTCTGTTAATGCAGCCTAGGATTGTGTTGGCTTTTTTGGCTGTTGCAGCACATGGCTAGCTCCTATTTGATGAAATCTTATCTTTCAGCGTGCAAGGGCACAACATTATTACCTAGCCAAGAGACTCCTGGTGAACTGCAGTGAAGCCCATGGAAGAGCATTGATTGATTGACTGAGTGATTTATCAATTGATTTATGTATTAAATGCTGCCCATCCACCCACCTCTCCGACAAGATGCCTGTGGGCAATTTACAAATGATAAAAGGCAAATCTAGCGTGTTCCACAAATTTAAACGTTATGTTTTGTTCACCTTAGTAGGTTGTGCAAATCTAGCAATGGTGGTTCATTTAATAAACCAATACTACGCACACAAATGGATTCATTTGCAAAGCAGACGATCGTCTGTTGCCTCTTTTAGCGGCTGAAAACATAAGTTACATCATGCCTGGTATAAAGAGGTAATCCCCAACTTGCAACAATTGAGCTGAAAATTTCTGTTACTAAGCAAGACAGTTGTTAGGTGAGTTCCCCCCCCCCACTTTACAACCATTCTTGCTACCATTGTTAAGAAAATTACTGCAGTTGTTAAGTGAGTAACACGGTCGTTAAGTGAATCTGGCTTCCCCATTGATTCTGCTCATCAGGTGGTCACAAGAGGGGATCAGGTGACCCCTGGACACTGCGACCATTATAAATATGAGACAGTTGCCGAGCGCCTGAATTCTGATCATGTGGCCATGGGGATGCTGCAACGGTCGTAAGCGTGAAAAACAATCGTAAGTCGCTTTTTTCAGTGCTGTTGTAACTTAAATGGTCACCAAAGAAACGGTTGTAATTCAAGGACTCCCTGTACACCAGGAATTAGGCAGCTTATTCATGTTGATGTGCAGTGCGCGTATTCAGCTACGGCTGATGGCCAGCATTTTGTGAGAATCCACATATTGAGGTTTATTTAACAAATCAGAATTAAACCAACTGTGGGATTAGTGCAGTACATGGATGCGGCTACATTAGAAATGTTCGCTCCTGCATTTCGTCATGATAATTGCTTTTTTGGACTCTAGCCCACAGTGGTATTTTTATTTAGATTGAGGTAGGGGTCTGTTGTTAAAGTATGCTTATTTTTAGGTTGTTTCCAGGTACAAGCCCTTTAGCGAGAACACTTTATGTTCAAGCTGCAAAGAAATGGCCGTTTCTTTTCCACATCCTTGATTGATAGGACCATAATTTTGTAGGTAATATTTAAAGGTGATATAAAAAAAACCCAGTTTATTTTTTCTCTATGTCCTGTAACACCACTGCTTGCAAAGCAGGTGTTTTTATCTTTAATTATTTTTACCTTCTCTTCTATTAATGCAGAACAGCGTTCTCACGGTCCCATGGCTGCTATTTGCAATATTTTTTTTTTGGCTGTTTCTGGAATGATTTTGACTGTAAACTTTTGATTCTCATGTAGTGTCTTATACAGGTAGTCCTCGACATATGACCACAATTGAGCCCAATGTGTTTTTGGCCAAAGTGAAATATTTGTTAAGTGAGCTTGACTTGTTTTACGACCTTTCCAGCCACAGTTGTTATGTGAATCACTGTAGCTTCTATGAAATCATCCCCAGGAAGTAAACTTAGAAGCTCACATAGCAGGAGCTGGCTTTCATGCCTCAGGCAGGACTAGAACTCACTGTCTCCTGGTGATTGACCCAAAGTCACCCAGTCAACTTTCATGCATAGGCGGGACTAGAACTCACTGTCTCCTGGTGATTGGTGCAAAGTCACCCAGTCAACTTTCATGCCTAAGGCGGACTAGAACTCACTGTCTCCTGGTGATTGGTTCAAAGTCACCCAGCTGGCTTTCATGCCTAAGGCAGGACTAGAACTCACCGTCTCCTGGTGATTGGTGCAAAGTCACCCAGTCAACTTTCATGCCTAAGGCGGGACTAGAACTCACTGTCTCCTGGTGATTGGTTCAAAGTCACCCAGCTGGCTTTCATGGCTAAGGCGGGACTAGAACTCATGTCCCCTCCTCAAGAAACCTGCCTTGGACCCGGCCGTTTTGGATAACTATCGTCCAGTCTCCAACCTTCGCTTCTTAGCGAAGGTTGTTGAGAGCGTGGTGGTGCAGCAGCTTCCCTTGTTCCTGGAGGAAACTGATTATCTAGACCTGTATCAATCGGGCTTCAGGTCCGGACACGGCATGGAGACAGCATTGGTCACACTGGTGGATGATCTCTGGAGGGCTTGGGACAGGGGTTTTTCCTCTGTCCTAGTCCTGTTAGATCTCTCAGCAGCTTTGATACCATCGACCGTGGTATCCTTCTGCAGCAGCTCCAAGGATTGGGGGTGGAGGGCACCATTTTGCAGTGGTTCTCCTCCTTCCTCTCAGGCCGTTCGCAGTCGGTGTTGGCAGGAGAGCAGAGATCGGCCCCAAGGCCCCTCACTTGTGGGGTGCCTCAGGGGTCGGTCCTCTCTCTCTCCTGTTCAATATCTACATGAAACAGCTGGGTGAGATCATCCGAGGTTTTGGGGTGAGGTAAGATCAATATGCTGATGATACCCAGCTTTATATCTCCACCCCAGACCAGATCAGTGATGCTCTCTCTGTGGTGTCCGGTGCCTGGAGGCGGCACGGGTCTGGATGGGAGGAATAGGCTTCGGCTCAACCCCACCAAGACTGAGTGGCTGTTCTTACCGGCATCTCGGCTTTCATTGAATGTACCATCTTTGGCCATGTGGGGAGAGGTGTTGCCCCCCATGGATAGGGCGAGGAATCTGGGCATCCTCCTGGATTCACAGCTCAGTTTGGAGGAGCATGTGGGAGCTGTGGCCAGAGGGGCTTTTGCCCAGGTTCGGCTGGTTCACCAGCTCCTCCCTTATCTGAACCGAGATGCCCTTCGAACGGTCACTCATGCACTCATCACCTCCAGAATCGACTACTGCAATGCTCTCTACATGGGGCTGCCCTTGTGGACTACCTGGAGGTTACAACTGGTGCAGAATGCGGCCGCGCAGGCTGTGATGGGAGTGTCCCGATACTCCCATGTTACACCCCTCCTGCGCGACTTGCATTGGTTGCCGGTTGCCTTCCGGGTGACCTTCAAGGTGCTAGTTACAACTTATAAAGCCCTAAATGGCTTGGGTCCAGGGTACTTGTGGAAACGCCTCCTGCCAGCATCATATTCCGATCGCCCTTTTTGCTCCCATCGGAGGGGCCTCCTTGGGATACCGTCGGTCAGGCATTGTCGGCTGGCGGTCCCCAGGGCTAGGGCCTTCTCCGTGGGAGCGCCTGCCCTCTGGAATCAGCTCCCCGTGGATCTCCGTTTGGCCCTGATCTCCGCTCCTTCCGCCGGGACCTGAAGACCTGGTTGTTTCAACAGGCCGGCCTGGAATGACCCGGGTGGGGTTTTAGGGTTATTTATTTGTTTTAATGTATTTTAATGTATTTGACTTGTTATATTTAATGGATTTTTATTGTAAATTTGGTTCTGTTTTAATGTTCGCCGCCCTGAGTCCTTAGGGAGAAGGGCGGCATACAAGTCGAATAAATTATTATTATTATTATTATTATTATTATTATTATTATTATTATTATTATTATTATGTTTTCCCTGTTTCTAGCCAGGCACCATAACCACTATACCAAACTGGTTTTAGATGCTTTATAAAAATAATCTTGAAAATTCTGAGCAAAAGGCCCATATTAATTTGACCTTTTTTGGTGTCAAAGGGGATCCGGCATCACATTTTTAAGTTACCAACTGTTATTTTATTTCAGTTAACATTTTGTTCACACTCTGGAATCTCATTATAATTTATAATGATGCCCATTAGAGATAAAAAGCCTGCAGGAGGAGATGGGCTTCTGTGGTGGAGTTTTTTCAATAGCTGCCCACTGCCACCAATGCTTTTTAGACGTAGGAAAATGAATGGCATCAGTGATGACCCAGGACGTGGCACAAAGCCAACACAGCCAGAATAATAAGTAGGGGTCTATTTATTAGCTCCAACTTTGCCCTCAATGTTCCGGTTACCTTCCAGTCTAGAGAAAAACTCTCCCAGGAACCTGCAACAGTCTTTACAGATATTTCCAGTCCAAAACGTTATAAACAGAAAACTTTAAACTATGAATTCAGTAAGACAAAATAAGGTAATAAATCCAGCAGGGCAAGATAAGACGTTTCATTTAGTGACCATTTGAACTTGCAGCAGCACTGTGAAAGCGACTTATGACCGTTTTTCACACTTACAACCGTTGCAGCATTCAGACCCTCAGCAACTGACTCCTATTTAGGATGGTTGCCATGTCCGGGGTGGTTGCCGTGTCCGGGGTGGGGTCACAAGATCCCCTTTTGCAACCTTCTGACAAGCAAAGTCAGTGGGGGAACCAGATTCACTTAACAACCATGTTATTAATGGTCATAAAATGGGGCAAAATGGACTTAGCAACCATCTCACTTAGCAAACATAAATTTTGAGCTCAGTTGTGTTCGTAGATTGAGGATTAGCTGTATATGTTTGATATTATCTTGCAAAGGGACTTTCTCCGAACAGGTTGCGAATTGAGAGGATTTAGTATATTTTTATTAAAACATGTTTCTGCTGCTCATGCAAGCCAATCTATTGGCATATTTGCATTCGTCGAGAAGAGCAATACAGATCAATGTAAGTGAAAGCCATTTCATACCTGTCAGCATGTTAAATCAGAATATTTCTTCTTTCTCCCTCTGCAAATGACTTCAATCTTCCTTCTTCCCTGGGAGCAGTGATCTGTTTTCAGCTACTTTCTCCTGTGCTGCCTGTGTCTTGACAAGGAGGATCTGTATGAGTGACAGGTGCCAAGCTTGGATGAAGCCATCTCGGGCATTCCTATCTCCGAAGAGCAGGTAAGAAAACCGCTACTCCTGAAAGTCTGTTTAAAACATCTCTACTTACAGGATACTCACAATGTCCTCGTTCCCCAGTGTCATATTCTGCCGTTCCTTTTTTATTTTATTTTTGTTTCTCTCCAACATTTTTTTTCCTAAGCAGATTGGTCTAGTGGTTAAAGCACCAGACTGGAAACTGGGAAGCTGGGAGTTCTAGCCCCACCTTTAGCTAGGAAAGCCAGTTGGATGACTTTAGGCCAAGCACTAGGAGATGGTAAGGTCAAGTTCTACCTTAGGCATGAAAGATGGCTGGGTGACCTTGCACTAATTAGCAGGAGAAGGTGAGTTCTAGGCCTGCCTTAGGCCTGAAAGCTGGGTGGGGGGCTTTGGGCCAGTCCCTCTCTGTCAACCCAGCCCACCTCACAGGATTGTTGCTGTGGGGAAAATAGGAAGAGAAAATGTGTTGGATCTGTTCGCTGCCTGAGTTATTTATAAAAATAATCAAGGCGGGAATTAAACAAACAAACAAATAAATGTACTGCCTAATCAAGGAGCCCCAAAGAACAGTCCCACGAACGCTGATCAAGCAAACCCCTGTACAGAAAATGAGAGCAAATTCTGCACTCTCCTAGCACTGATAATGTTACCTAGTTGGGTAATGAAAGGTCTGCAAGAAAAGAACTAAGCTCAGAAAACATTATGGACTCCAAAGTCGCCCTCCTCCTCCTCTTCCTCTTCCTCTTCCTCCTCCTCCTCCTCCTCCTCCTCCTCTCCTTTCCATTTTTCTCATTTTTCTCGTTTTCTTATTAGGAAGAATCAAAGGCATTCAACAGGGAGGCTGTGAGCTTCTTAGACCAAGCTAAATCCCCAAACACAAGAGGTTTTTTCTGAAAGCTTGGCATTCATACAAATCAGCCATCAAACCCAGATGCACTTGATGAGGCTTGCTTGTCAGATAAACAGGCATACATTTGGGCTGCAAAGCTGGATCGTAGCCTGCTTGTTTCAAAACCATCTTCACGGATATTCTGGGAGAGAGATCATGTGTCATCCAGCAGATGAAAACGTTCTGCCAACAGTTGCCACCCATTTTTTTCCCCTGTAAAATCTGTGTCCCAAGCACGTGTGTGTGTGTGTGTGTGTGTGTGTGTGTGTATTCCTGGTTTTCTAAATAGTTAAGACTCGATCAATCCTGGCTGCAAACAGCAAGAAAAATCATACCATGATGGAGAGAGAAAATAAAACAAGCCTTTTATGTTATTAAAGCAGAATTCTTATTTCCAATGTCCTAAATGCAATTATTAAAAGGTTTCACCATAAACTAAAACAGAAATCTCCACATGACGGAGGGAAACTTATGCACAACATGTGTGCCATTCTGGCTGTGCCGTGTTTCCTGGAAACCTCCTCTATTGGCTGAGCTTACGATAGTACTATTCTACAATTTTGTCAAATTTATCTGTGGAATAAACTCTGAAGAGCTGGATTGAGACCAAGCTGTATGCTAAACTACAAGTAAGCAAAGCGGACAATGTGTGAATACAGTTTTAATGCAACATTCAGCTACTCTCCATTAAGTCAGCATAGCTATTTGATGTCGTGATTTCTAAGAAAGAAAATATAGTGAACTATCTCTTAGGTTATTTCAGTGGAATGCAACCTATTTTCTGTCAGTAGAACTTTGAGCCTTGATCTGGGGTTCTGGGAAATATATATATATATATATATATATATATATATATATATATATATTTATAGATTTTCACGGGTAAAGGTATGTAGGTCTTGGTGTATTCGGGTCTTGTCCCATGTAAGGTTGAGAATACCTTGGCAACGTTTCGACGAAATCTCATCCGCCCATGATTAGCCAAAAGTACACTTTATCAAAGCCAAGTGGTTACAGAAGAAGCAAGGCTGGATCTGAGGTTTTCACGCCAAAAGCACATAGTTAACATCCCCTTGTTCCCACCTTTCCCCTGGTTATCAGTGAGTGCCCAATTAGGTGCGAACAAATTCTTTGGGTAATGGTCCATTTTCGTGGGCTGGGTGGTTCTGCATTCTACAGTGTGGAACAGCCAGCGGCTCTCACGGGATGGTCTGAGGCTTAGTTTTTATTCATCTCATGCTAACACCCCCTTATTCCACCTGCTGTTCTCCTTCCCCGCTAAGCATGGCAGACTGACAGCAGGCGATGCATAGCATAGCAGGATGGCAGTCCTGACACCGACATTCTCAAATGTTGGTGAGATCACCCGCAGACCCTGCAATGTGACAGGAATAAGTCAAAGAACAAGAAAACGAGAGGGTGTCCTCACAATTTGGATCTTCCAGAAAGCACCACAATTTCCATCACAAAAATATTGTCAACCATGAAGCTGGCCTGGCTGAGGAGGCCATTTTGAGACTTCAGCACACTTGAGAAGAGGGGAAGGGGAGAGATAGTTGGGGTGTTGTAGTCAAAACAAAATACTTTCTCTTGGGAACCAAGGACATTCCTGCAGGTGCTCAGGAGGAGGGGCTGGAGTCACCTAGCAACTGGACAGTGTCCTGATTGGAACACGTGACTGGCTGTTCTGAGAAAGTGAATTTTTTTTTTACTTTTAACTAGATGAAAACTGCGGGAATACTCAGAGCGGTTTTCACCAGCCTGTGCCAATGACATATCCAATAAGCGTATTCTTTGAGTAATCTACCTGCCTCAGAGTTTTGTTTGCTATGGGTATGTTACTTGGATCCCTGGCAAATATACTTCGTGTTGGATGTATGTAGTGGAACGTAGCCAGGAGTTGGAGGGAGGATGGGCTCTTTCCCAAAGGGAAAGTACAGCTTGGAATGGCTGGTAGGAAGGAGTCTCCCTAGCAGTTCACAGAGTATATCTATAGTTATTGCAGTTAATTGCTTTAGTCCGGTAAGATTCTGTCTGTAGGCGAAAAACAATAAAGGAACGACTCAGAAGTAACTCCATGTGTCATTTTTGGTTCCTTGGGCCTGACAATGTGGAAGGTGTATATCTGATAGAGGGGTGACCAAGAACTGGTGAGATTTTACACAAGATTAACTTTCTTGGGACTGCAGATCTTTATCAGTATTTTCTAGGGTGGGTTTTTTTTCCTTGAACACCTACCTGGCAGTTGTAAAATACCGCAGCCCACAATCATTTCAAGAGAGATGCAACCAAGTCCCTGCCCACAGCAGTTGCTTCTCATCCAACATAAAATATCCTTACTATGTGCTACACCTCCTGTTTTGCCCAACCGTGATATATTTGCCTGGCTTAGGATATAAAAACATGCTAGCAACCTAAGAAGCTCTCTAAACCAATCTTCATGCTGTGTGTGGAAGAAAGTAACAATGCACCTTCAGAAATGTTTTAAAAATATCTCTTCTGTCTTACTGATCACAAAAATGGTCTCTTTTTTAAAAATGAAAGTAGGTAAGTATAATATAACTGCATTATGTTCTGTAGAGGCTAGAAAGAGTGCTTTGGTTTTCTCAAACATGATAAATGTTGCTTTTCAAACTGTTCTTCTTGAAGAAATAAACCAATGCAGCTTTGTTTTTTCTTCCTGTGATTGGGAACAAGTTTCCTATTACAATGAAGTCACTGAGGAACATCAATGCATATTTCTAGCTAGGTGTTTACTGGAAATAAGGATAATTTGTATCTGTTTATTTTCTCCCTCTCTGAGTCCTCTAAAAGCCACAGTACCATGGTTATAGGATTCTGGATGGCATCAGCCCAGCGATTTGAAATTTCCTGAAAGACTGACATCATGCCTTAAGGCAAGGAGAGAAAATAATCTTCTATAAATGATTAAGGAGAATGATACACTTAAGCCCTGGCCGTAAAAGTGACTCGTCCCCGAACTTACAATATGTTTTCTATGAAGGATGTTAGATATCGTAAATTTCCTCCTGGTAATTCAATTTGCTAATCTTCTGAATGTTATTTCTTAACATCCCCCCCCCTTTTTTTAAATGGACATTTTGTTATCACAATTTTGCTCCAATTTCCTATCTTACAGTAGAACAAATGCTAACATCTGGAGTGCATCTCAGATAACGGTGATCATGCATGACTCTGCATATAGGGTAGTTTTTTTAAAATCTAATAACAATAGTAGCAGTTTTGCGATGTTTATAGGCAGGGCAAGGAGGGGCCTTGAGATCCCTTGTCTTGCTTTGGGAGAATCTTGAGTATAGATACACCTTTAAAAATGAACTTACACCCCTCTCTAAGCACTTTGAGGTAGTATCCTTTGGGTTACTGAATTTCTGTTTAGTGAGTCATGGCTCTATCTATCATCTATTTTATCTATCTACCTACATCTATCATCCATCTATCCATCTGTCTATCATCTAATCTAGCTAGCTATCATCTGTCTATTGCCTTTATTATTTTTACAAGCAACTTCAGGAAATGAACATACCTAATGCTATTTCTTTGTATTTTCCTCACAACAATCCTGTGAGGTGTATTTGGCTGAGTGAGTGACTGGTCCAAAGTTTTCTTGCCTAAGGTAGGATTAGAATTCACAGCCTCCTGGTGATTGGCTGAGTCACCCAGCCAGTTTTCATGCCTAAGGCAGAGCTAGAATTCACAGCCTCCGGGTGATTGGTCCAAAGTCACCCAGTTGTCTTTTATGCTGAAGGCAAGATTAGAACTCAAGAGTCAGCTGGTGACTGGCCAAAAGTCAGCCAACCAGCTTTCATTGCTTAAAGTGGGACTAACACTCACTGTATCTTGGTTTGTAGCCTGGTGCCTTAACCACCAGACCAAACTGGCTGGATGTATTGGGTGAACTAAATCCACCAAAGAGTTAATTCAATAAGCAGATTAAGGATGTTGTGCGAATGCAGCCAAACTGATAGTTTGGTTCCAATAAAGGAGAATAAAGAATAAATAATCATAAATAAAATAAAATAAAATAATAAATAAAGAATAAAGGAGTAGCTCCAGGCTGACATGAGGGGCCCTCGGTGCTCTGAGCTGGGTTGTTTTCTTGCAGACGTTTCATTCCCAAATGAGGGAACATCATCAGGGCTAGTCCAGTTATACGTTTGGTCACCATCAGTAACATTTTGGTCCAGACCGCCTAAGAAACTACCAAGTAGATGTCTCTCTGACTGAAAACGTGTTAACCATTACCCTGCCCATAATTATAATTGAATCAGGATTGAAAGAAGAAAGAATTGTGTTATCATAAAAACTATCTACAGTACTTATGTTTTCAAGCCAGACATGTGTCAGGGTTATCAACCAGAAGGAAGGCCGCATTCTGATGTGGCAGAACTTGTCTGAATAAGTGTTGCCTGTCTTGAAGCACATCCTTAGGAATACAGCAAATATTTTAACTTATTAAAAATGTATGTGCCCAAGTTGTTCTCCAGAGGCATTGGGAGCACGATCAAATCATCTCCAATGGAGTATGCTGGTCGATGGGAGGATGTTGTTATTATTGTTGTTGTTGTTCTTGTTTTTGTTCGCTTGTGTTTGATTTGCAGAGACTGCCTGGATGGGTCCCTGCAATTTTCTTGGCAAGGTTTTTCAGAAACATTTTTGCCATTGCCTGCTTCGTAGGCCTTAGAGCAGGGGTCCCCAAACTTGGTAACTTTAAGGCTTGTAGACTTCAATTCCCAGAATTCTCCATCCAGCATGGAGAATTCTGGGAGTTGAAGTCCACAAATCTTAAAGTTGCCAAGTTTGGGGACCTCTGGCTTAGAGAAAGGGGCGGGCCCAAGGTCATCCACCTGGCTTTGTGTTCAAATTTTTTTATTACTGGTTCTGTGGGCGTGGCTTGGTGGGTGTGGCAGAGGAAGAATAGTGTAAAATCTCCAGTCAGAGGCGGGATTTGCCAATTCTCCAAACTACTCAAACTTTTCACTACCGGTTCTCCAGAACCGGTCAGAACCTGCTGAATACCACCTCTGCTTTGCGCCTAAGGTGGGATTATAACTCACAGCCTCTCGTTTATAGGCTGGTGCTGTAACCATATGGGTGTCCAACCTTGTGACTTCAACACCCAGAATTCCCCAGCCAGCCATGAATCCTGGGATTTGAAGTCCATAAGTCTTAAAACAGACATGGCTGGTCACCCCTGCTCTAATGCAAACTGTCTCTCTGCTTTGCTCGATTAAATTTGTCCATTTATCACGCATCAAATTGCAACTGATTCCCAAAAGAGTGACTGTTTTAAGGTCACTCCGTGCCTAAAGTAGGATTAGAACTCAGGGTCTCCTGGTGCCTCATATGAAGTCGTGTTCAAGTTGCCAAGAACAGATTCTAGAACGATTGTCCACCCATGGGGTCTTCAAAGCATAGGTAGACCTTACGAATGACAGTTGAGCCCAACATTTCTGTCGTTAAGCAAAACAGCAAAGTAAGTTTTGCCCCATTTTACAACCTTTCTTGCTCATGGTGTTAAATGAATTGTGGCAGTTGTTAAGTCACTAACACAGTCATTAAGTGAATCTGGCTATTGACTTTGCGTGTCAGAAGGTTGCAAAGGGGATTGCACGAGCTCAGGACACTGCGTCCGTCATAAACATGAATCAGTGCCTGATCATGTGACCCACGGATATGATCTGCAACTATGGTAAGTGGGAAAAATGGTCATAAATCAATGTTTTCCAGTGCCTGTAACTTCCAACGGTCACTAAACAAATGGTTGTAAGTTGAAGAACTACCTCTACTCCTTTGCCTTTTGTTCCCCTGGGATTTGCTGCTGGAAATCCTGCAAGAGTCAAGCTTTAGACTTGACTCTTGCAAATACAGGGAGGGGGTCACATGATCCTCTTTTTGCCACCTTCTGACGAGCAAAGCCAGATTCCCTTAACAACCTTGCTACCAACTTAACAAGTACAAGGATTCGCTTAACCACCGCGGCAAGAAAAGCCATAAAAGTGGGGCAAAACGCATATTAACCGATGTCTCACATAGCAACATCCATGTTGGGCTCCACTGTGATCGTAACTCGAGGACTACCTGTACTTATCTCTCCCCCCCAGGTGAGAACCACCACATGGGGAGGGGGCAGAGCCCTCACCATTTTGCACCCCCTTACCCCCCCGTTTTTGCACGTGGTTGCCAGAGAGGGAAAAAAGTCGCTGGGGCACCCGGTGCAGGCAGGACGATCCAGAAAATCACCCCAAAACGAATCCCGGCTTATCCTGGGCTGAGGACAGCCTTGCACGTGGATGGGAGGAGAAGCAGCCCCTGGAAGACACCGCCCCCTCCAAGAAGCGGGCAAAAGGGGGCTGACCGCATTCCCACGACCACTTTCTCCAACCCTCCTCTTTCCCCCCACATTACCACGCCCTCCCTCCCCCAGCTCGCGCGGCCTCCGTCGCTAAGCAACGCGGTCCAAGGGCCCCCCTCGAGCGCCTCCAAGCGCCGCACCTGCGCAGTGGGCACCGCCCGCTCAAACCCTTCGCCGGCTCCGGCAAAGGAGGCACCTGTACCCTTCTCCCCCCTCCCCTCCCCTCCCCATCTCGCCTACCGCTCGGCTCCCTCGCGCCGCGGCGCAGGCGCGCTCTTCTCCTCAGCCACAGCGGCCGGTCGACTCGGTTAGGGTGGGGTGGGGGGGAGTAGATTGTAGGAGGCGGGCGCGAGCCGGGGGGGGGGCGAAGAAAGGGGGCGGGGCTGTCCGTCGTCAGCGTTCGTTGGCTGGCGGCGCGCGGCGGGCAGGCAAAGGAGGGACGGAGGGAGGGGGCGCGCGCGCGCGAGGCTGCCCGCCCCCTTCGGTAGTGGCTCCCTCAACCGGGCGTGAGGCGGCGGCGGTGGCAGCGGTGGCGGCGACGGCTCCCCCGGTCGCGAGCTGAGGTGAGGCGAGGCCAGGGAAGGGCAGAGCATCCTTCCTCCTTTTTTTGTGCCGCCCCTCCTTATCCTCCCCCGGCTCCCCCATTCTCCCTCCCGCCCTCAGGCTCTTCCCGCCCCCCGCGCTCCCCCCTCCGTCACCTTTCGCCCTCCCCTCCTTTCTCGCTCTCTCCCTCGGCTCCCGCCGCTCTTACCTTTCCCTCCCGCCGGGCATCCTCCCTTCCTTTGTGTCCGCCGCCGCCGCCGCGGTGGGAGATGCGCCTCTCGTGTGTGTGTGTGTGTCTGTGTGTCGCCAGACCCATGTGCGTGTGTTGCACCCGCCCGCCCGCTCGTTCGCTCGCTCACTGGCTGGCAGACGGGGGACCCCCGGGTGTGTACGGCCACGCCAGCTTGCCTAAAAGCGCGCATCCATCCTCGCATCGGCCTCCATGCACGCTCCCTCCCTCGGCTCCCTTCTCTCTCTCTCTCTCGTTCCCGAGGTGGGGAAGGTGCATCCGGAGCATCCGTCCACCTCTTGGAGTGCATGAAGGGAAAGGGCCAAATGCAGAGCAGGGACGGGGTTCTCTGCAGCCCCTGTGCACCTGGGCATGGTGCAAGGGGGTGAGGGAGGGAGAGGAGCTGGAGGGCTTTGTTGACTGTGGGTGTGTGGTGATGGTGGGGAGAGCTGCCAGCGAAGCATCCTTCGTGCCCTTTGTATGGCAGAGAGATGCTTTCTTGCTCCTCTTTTCATCCAAGGGGGCTTTTATTGTGCCCTAGCTGTGAGTTGTCAAAGACATCCTGAGTTGTCTTATGGCACCCTTTCCGGTTGGAAGTCCTTTGAAATTAGCCTCCTGCCTTGCTTCTGGCTTCCTCCGAAGGGATGAAAAGGGAGAAAGTGTGAAAAAGAAGCTCATGCATGCATGCATGCTTCCCTCCATCCCATCCATCCCTCCACTCCATCCATCCCATCCATCCCTCCACTCCATCCTTCCATCTCTCCATCCCAGCCATCCCTCCATCCCTCCACTCCATCCCTCCATCCATCCACTCCCTACACACACATACACATGTCTACATGCTTTCATAAATATATATATATATATAAATGGATTGGAGAGTTACATATATTGCTTGTTCTTTGGCCAATTCCAAGGCAGCTGCTTCACCTTTGATTTGGGATTCCTTGAGAAATGTTTGTGGGGTCACCCACATTTGTTTGCAGGGGAAACCAATTGACATTGACCATAAGTATTGTCTGGCCAAGCCTTTTTTTTTAATTAGAAAAACCTGAAGTTTGGCTATTTCTCACGTCTACAAACCAAAGAAAAGTTGTGGAACTTTGGGGAATGGGAGCTGATGGGTGCTCTGGAAAAGCATCAAGATGGAGTTTCACTGTTATCTTTGAAGTTTCTTGTTTTGTTTTGTTTTTTTCTACTTTGAGGAGCCTGCTTAACTCTTAAGGGTGTTTTGAGAAGGGATTGAAAATTTATTGGATGAAGAAAAAATTCTAATGTTACTATGTAACTGCTTCTCTAGAAGGATTTAGTGTTGACAGGGAAGTTGTTGGACATTGGATGTGGTGATTACTGGTTGGTTTTCAACTGTCAGTAAAGTTAACACATTCTCAATTATATTGGTAGAAAATAAATTTGTTTTAAAATACTTAGTTGTTGGAACATTTAAAAATGTTTTTATCAACTTGAGCTTGTGTTGTGCAATATTGACACGTTCAAAATACTATAATCACCAGCACAAGTTTTATATATGATTATTAATGAATATCTCATAGACATTAAACTGTAAATTTATTCACAATTTTGGTACTGTACTTGTACATTCCTAAAGCTTATAGCAATCAGGCCTGAGGGAGGGAGGGGAAGGGAGGCAGGGAGGATATTGTATGATTAATGGGTTTTTTTTAAATCAGTGATCAGTAGTCTGAAGGTTTGTGTGCTGAAAGATCCTTCTAGGAATCAATCTAAAATTTAACAACATAGGAAATAAACAGAACCATTTAGTATAGAGAAATATCTGTGCTTTTTGGGCTTCATTTAGTTGTGCTTAATTGAAACAACATATATAAACTGCCAATGATGTATTTATTATATAAATACTGTATATTTGTTAAGTCCAAATTGTATGGATATTAGCTGCATTCTGAAATATTGATATGTTCATTTGAATAAAACTTTTAGGCATGTGTCTCTACATGTACATTTCATAGGACCTGCTGAGGGCAATATCATTCCCATTTCACTGCATTTTGAGAACTCTACAATTACATTGTGGTTCCAATTTTATGATTCTATACAGCTAGTGCTTGTCTTATGACTGATCATTTAGCAACCATTCAAAATTATGATAGACCCCCCTCAAGAGTACTTACAAACTGGTTCCAAAATGCTGGTGGCTGTCCCTTTCCTGCGGCCCTGGGACTATGTTGGCTCCTTGGCAATCACCCTGCATTTATGGCCACTTGCAGCATCCTGTAGTCATGTGGTTGCATTTTACCATGTATTTGCCAAAAAACCAGCAATTACTTATTGGCAAAAACACCCCATATTGAACAGAGTGCTTGCTTTATGACCTGTACATTCTTTACAACTGCTGCATTTGCTTTTATGACCGGTACATTCACTTAGCCACCATCACAAAAAAGGCCACAAAATTGGGTTGGTCACCTGGGTGACCTGTTTTACCACTGTAATGCTCAGGCTTAGCCCTGTAAGTTGAGGACGACCTGCAGAGGGAAGTATTATTGACATGTAATTAATCAAAACGCCAGTGAGCAAGTTAAGTAATCCACACGGCAGTCATGGTCTACCTATTGCCTGTGCAAATCAAATACAATTTTTTTTTAAATTTTTTTCTGCACCTACTTGTAAGAGCTCTTTGTATTATCTTCCCCTACCCCCCATCTCGCTAGACGGTCATAAAAACATATGCAGAATGTGAGTACAAAGCTTTCTCCTGCTATTACTACCTGGCAGCTGGTATTCAGGAAAATCACACCTCTCATCCTGGAGTTATTAGCTGGTTATTATGAATATTAGTAGTAGAGGGACTTATTCTTAAGCAATACAGCTGATCCTTAAAAAAAAACTTACAGAACTGGATGCTGTCACTTGAATTTTCAGTCATTTAACTTTATTCTGAGGTTCCCATGTTTTAGTTTTAGGAGAGAATAAGAACAATAAATGCCCCTGTTCATTTTCTCCATGTTGTGTATACTTTTATATTTATATATTCCTGTTGTAATTTTGTACTCCTCAGCTACTAGCCCTCCCCAATTACTTGCATTTTCTGTTTTGTAATAATAAATCCAATGTTGTTCTCCCTTCATAGGAACTTCTCTTCCTTTCTGATAACTTTGCAAGACTTTCTGTTTCTCTGCCAAATACCACTACAGTTGTATCAGAGATTACTCTAAAAGTAGCAAACACTGACAGTTTCATTTTCTATTCTTTTTCCGTATTATTCTCATAATAATTTTACTTTTCAAATTCATGATCAAGAGATCATTAGACTTTCCAGCTGCTTGATTTATTTCCTGATCAGTCACTTCCAGCTTTTATGGATTAGGGCCATCCAGTTTTACATGATGCTAAAAATGTTTGCCCTGATGTGAATCCAATTCATTATTACTCATCTCCTCTGTTTGAAAGGAACCTTTTGGAACTGCTTGAAATCCTTTTGTGTTATGTGCAAATATGGTCAGGTCACTCCTCAACCCAACTGCATATAACTTCCCAGCTAGTTAAAAGGCATTGCTAACACCAATTCCAACAAATTATATTAAAAAGGCATTGTTAGTTTTTGTGAGTATCAGTTCACTTCATCAATTTCTGGATGTGGAAGTCCACACCTCTTTAGGCTGCCAACATGAAGAAACTCTTCTCACAGAATACTGTGGCTGTCTTTTTATAACATTACCCATAGAACATTGATGGAAATCCTTGAAAATCCCAGTTCTTCTATTGACAGAATAAATTATCCATTTATTCTAGAAAAATTTATATATCAGCTGAACTTCCCAATAGTAATCCATTATACTTTAGGGTAAAATTGATTTCTATCAAGATTTTAGCAGGCTGAAGAAGCTTTGCTGTAAGCTGCCTAGAGCTTAAATAAACAAACATAAAGAATAACTTTTGTTCCAATTTTCTGTAATACACATTCCCAACTGAAGATACAATGTATCCTTAAACTAGTACAAATATATTGTTTGGGAGATGAAGCAAAATGTTAATTCTTCTTCTTCTTCTTCTTCTTCTTCTTCTTCTTCTTCTTCTTCTTCTTCTTCTTCTTCCTCTTCTTCTTCCTCCTCCCCCTCCCCCCTCCCCCCATCCTCTTCCTCCTTGCAATGTGTTCATAAACTTTGAAAATGTCTAGCATTGCAGCATCATAATTTCTTGTAACCCAGGGGTGTCAAACTTGATTTCATTGGGGGACTCATCAGGGTTGTGTTTGACCTCAGGGGGCCGAGGGCCGTGGCCAGTGTGGGCGTGACCCGCTCATTCATCGAGGTGCCATTTTCAGCTTTGACGGCATCCTTGAGCTCTGTTTTCTCTGGCAGAGGTTGCAGGAGCTCATCGCATCTGAAAACAGAGCACAGGCAAGTTGTGCACGACCCTCCCAAGCTCTGTTTCACTGGCAGAGGCACTGCAGGCGGTCCTTTGCTGTTTCCAGATCTAAGCAGCCCGTGGGCCGGATCCAGACCACGGGCCCTGAGTTCGACACACCTGTTTAACCTATTGCTTGGAAATTCCAGTTACACCGGAGAAGTACAAAATGCTGGTTCCTTTTCTGGGTTTTGCAGAATATATAATGTTGGTGGGTAAACAGAAGGGAAAGGACAAATGAGAAGGAGGGTGCTGGTTGGGAATTAGATGATTTTGGAATATAGCACTGAAATGTAAGTAATGCATACTAACATTATGGTAATTGTAAATAGTTGCTCAAACAATTTTAACAGCATGACATAACAAAATACCATTGTATGAAACTATTGGTGGCTCAGGTATGAAACTATTGTGGCTCAGGATAGAACTGTGTGGATCTTGGTGCTCTCTGAGTATTTGGTATAACAAAATACTTAGTTCTTTGATGACTACACGCAGTTACCAAACACTAATATTAGAACTGTCATTGCTGTTCTCAATTGGCATAAATTTATCTAACTTTATTGAAGTTGGTTTTGATTGTATTCATTTCTATAAATTGGTGATGGGACTGAAATACTTTTTCTAAAAAGGATCTCCTTCTAGAATAGCTGCTCACTCTTGCTCTCTCTGGTTCACACAAACGCTCCTTGATGTTGTTGTTGTGAGCTGTTGGCTAAGTGGTCATTCCCATATCCCAGAACCAACATGATCAATAAAGAAGAATATTTGAACCACTAGAATATAAATTGAGAGCAAATCCCATTTCTTACTAGCACTGATGATGTTACCTAGTTGGGTAATGAAACATCTGCAAGAAAATGACAACCAAGCTCAGGGAGCACCAGAGACCCCTCAGAATGACATACTTGCCATAGGTGAAGGAATTATCAGGTTTGATGGACTATCTTGATTTTTGTTTTCCATTCCATTCCATTCTCCTTTTTCAATTACATCTTTAGAATACAAACAGATAGGAATGGGTGTAGTGATAGTGTCTACTCCTGTGTAATGTATTTGCTGTGCAAGCTATACTGGTTATTAATAAGTTTCTGAGGACAATTCAGTGTGTTGATGGTAGTCTATAAAGCCCTCCATGGGATAGGGCTGGCAATCTCTATCTTGCTTGCACCTGTCTGGTAACATGTGGTAGAGTGAGCTTGCTCCAGGTGGGATAGAGGTGATGTTCCATCTTTGTTGCACCACCTGGAATAGTGTGGCTGTGGAAATTTGAGTTGACCTGACTTTGCCTTCCTTTGCACCTTGAAGAGCTGACGTTCTCTCTTCCCCCCATGTGCTGGGTTATATAACCTTTGGGGGAGTTTTAATAATTGCTTGGTACATTAGTCTCTGAGTTATCACCTTCTTTGGTTTGTATTAAATTGGATTACTTTTATTTTTAAACCACCCAGAGCTGCTATTAGTTGGGTGGCCTGTAAATTTGATTTATAAATAAATACATATAAACTCTCTATTTTGATGATTATATAGGCTTCTTGCAGCTTTTCAAACTGTACAATAAATACACAGGCATATGTATGTATGTATAAAAGAAATATAACCAGTTTCTTTGGCCTTTCTCTCATGTAAGATTATTCTTTAATTTTTATTTCAGTTGCTGTGACTTTGTATTCTCTTTCAATTCTGATGGCCAGAACTAATTACTGTATGGAGGGGCCTTTAGGAAAATTCTGAATTAGAAGGTTTTGGGAAGAAATCCTCTTTGAAATAGCCTAACATTAATAATATATCTGAGCATTTTTTCTTTATTATTTATGAATTTATTGCTAATGAATTGTATCAATTGATTATTAATAAGGAATGTTTATGAAATTTTCTGGAAGAGGCCTGCTGTGTCGGGGGTGACAGATGGGGTAGAGAAGATTTTCATCTGCAGGCTGCCCACCATCTTGGTTTTTAACTTTTAACTTC
Source organism: Naja naja (assembly GCA_009733165.1). NCBI lineage: Eukaryota > Metazoa > Chordata > Lepidosauria > Squamata > Elapidae > Naja > Naja naja. The sequence goes on along the minus strand of CM019151.1, from coordinate 3,070,981 downwards.
TCTCTTCAGTTTTTCTCATTTTAATTTTTTTTCAGTGCTTTATACTTCTTTTTACCTTGTAATCTGCCCAGAGATGCTATATCAGTGAGATGGGCAGTATAGAAATTAATTAATTTTTTTTTTAGAAAAAATATCAGAACTAGATACAGAGATGCACTGGAATAAATGCACTGAAATTGACTAGAATGCAATTACAGGTTGTCCTGGACTTAACAACCGTTCATTTAGTGAGCGTTCAAAGTTACAGTGGCACTGAAAAATGTGACTTATGATCATTTTTCACAGTTACGAATGACCCTTGCAGCATCCCCATGATGATGTGATCAAAATTCAGATGCCTGGCAATCAGTTCATATTTATTATGATGGTTGCTGTGTCCCAAGGTCATGTGATCCCCTTTTGTGACCTGACAAGGTCAAGGGGGAAACCAGATTCACTTAGCAACCAGGCTACTAATTGAACAACTACAGTGATTCACTTAACAACTATAGCAAGAAAGGCCATAAAATGGGGGCAAAAATTCACTGAACAAATGTCTCACTTAACAACAGAAATGTTGGACTCCGTTATGGTTGTAAGTCGAGGACTACCTGTATTGCTTTCTGTATGATCTGGAATCTGTATATATAGTATTGCAACTCTCACACCTGTAACTTTAACTGGGCGAAAGAGTGCATCACAGGGCAAATGTTTTCAACCCAAGTATCTCAAATGTGCTAAGCTACAGAATGTTGGGACTCATTACTTCCATATGAATGAAATTCTGGAAAGCTCCGTGTCATTCCAGTGCCATCATGCTGCTGCTGTTCAGCCTGCTCCCTTGCTGACACAATTACATGACTCTCATTTATCACATTCCCTGAACACCTTCCCACAATTATTTGTTTATAGAATTTATTTGCCTCCCATCTCATATCTGACGACTCTGGGCGGCTCACCACATGAAAAACATCCATTATAAAACACAACCAATAAAAAAACATGAACAATATCATAGAGACAAGATGGCCAAGAAGGGCTGGGACACACGAGGTGGTGGAGATGGCATTGAATTTAATTAGTTCACCACCTTCAGTATGAAGCTCCCCCGTTGGGTACCCAAGCCCATCTGGCAGAGTGAGGTCTTCAGGCAATTCAGTGGGGCAGCCTGGGAAGCTTGCAGGCAGAAAGTCAATGGGGATCCCATGGGGAGCCCAGCAGGCTGGATGACCCAGTGAGTAATGGACTAGTATTTATTCAAAGTAGAAATTAGCCTTTGTACAGCTGGTTCTTCCAATAGGTCCTTCAACTTCCCAGTCTGCCTATAATAACCCTGGAATTCTGTGGGCTCTCCTTTCCAACTATTACTAAGCCTATCTCTGCTTAGCTGTACAACCTGGGCATAGCGGCTCAAGTGGTACCACCTGCTGAGGTTGTTATACTGCAGGTCAGTTATTTGTAATGCATGAGTTGAATAACAGCCCAGAGCTTCTGCCAAGCACCCAGTGAGTCTAACGTCGTTCCAATTGGGCTTGTATTATTGGAAAGAGCATTTGAAAATTGCTTCGGTATTTTCTTGATGCCCCTCTTAAATGTAGGATGGGAATCTCTTGAGGCTGGAGGGATAATAAATTCCCATCTGAATGTGTATAGTTTCTGAGGCTCTAGGGCAGAGGTCCCCAAACTTGGCAACTCTAAGACCAGTGGACTTCAACTTCCATAATTCCTGAGCTAACAGAATTCTGGGAGCTGAAGTCCCCAAGTTTTAAAGTTGCCAAGTTTGGGGACCCCTGCTCTAGGGTTTAAAGCCCCTCATTCCTCAACAAACTCAAACTGAGAATTTATTTATTTATTTTTCAGAGGTTTATTTTGACTTCCCTTCTTCACTGAAAAAAAGCTTCTCTCTCTCCAGTGATTGAGTGGTTTACTGGCTAATGTTGCAGAGGGTACGGGGAATTTAATGGCTATTAGTATAAATATGCTTTTACAAGTAGCTCTGGAACATCTTCACAATTGACATCAATTGGGTTTAAAAGCCAACTGTTCTTGCCTTGAAGGAAGTGTTTTGTAATAGAGTTGTAGGATTAGGTTGTAAAATATTTGCGATTCAGTCTAAGGTCCTTGAACAGCAATTACAACTAGTAACATATTGCAGTTAGCGTGTTGGGCTATGAATGGGGAATATCTGAATTCAGATCTCCTGCCATGATATTTAAATTTCTCGCGAAAGTAAAATAAGGAATGGGGGTGATAAAAATTGCTTGCGGAGAGAGCATATACAAAAGACAACCAGTTTAGAGCGATAAAAAAGGAGTGAATCCAAAGAGCAGGATAGTAGAAGTGGTTTTACCTTTGTTGTCTTTCAAATAAACCCTTCCATTGGCTCTACCAAGAGATAAAATATCCATGAACAGTCTTAGAAGTAACCAGTGTTACATCTGCTTTTGCAAACTCTTATTCTGGTTTTCTAATATGGGATCAAGGAGCATGGTGCTGCTTTACGCTGAACTCTTAGGTGGCTAATATTGTTCTTCTGCTTGTATTTTTAGCATAACAAATGTGTATCTTCTCAGATAATATTTCTGAAACGTTGAGGGACCTTGAATTTTTACGGGGGAGGCAGTTGCAATGTTTTTTTGTTTGAACCTCTTCTCTTTTGTGCTTCCAAAGAAACCATAGAATATATCATGATAAAAATGGCTCAATCTGAAGTGGGCAGAGAAATACATGTATTTATATAAGAACTGTCCATTTGTAAGAACTAGTCAATTATTCATTACTTTTAAAAAGCATATATGTATGTATGTATGTATGTATACATATGTGTGTGTGTGTATATATATACACATATGCATATATATATATATATTTGTTTTACACCAAGACCTACATATATATATATCTACGAAAACAAATATATATATATATATACACACACACACACACACACACACATATATATATGTTTTAAGATTTTCACGGTAAAGGTATGTAGGTCTTGGTGTATTCGGGTCTTGTCCCGTGTAAGATTGAGAGTATCTTGGCAACGTTTCGACGAGATCCCACTCGCCATCTTCAGGCTGGTGTCTTCGGCTTTGTGCTTCTGCCAGCAAAGCGTGATCTGAGCTGCCTTCTCTCTAAATACTGGAGGGGAGGTGTGGTGTGCTGGCTCTGCTGTGCGTTGGTTGGCTGTGTTGTTGGCTGTGTTGTCACTTCTTGATTGGTTGATGGAATTGGTGTTTGCTGATTGGTTGGCTTTTTTGTAAGAGCCTGTGTGGCTGAGGTAGTGGCTGTGTGTCCTTCAGCCTTTTGTGTTTTAGCTACCTGGGTAGTGGGCTGTGTGATGACCTTCTGAGTTTATTGTTGTGACATCCTGGGTCTTGTGCTGTTAGGGCGGAGGGTAGTATCGATCTTTGGGAGTGCGCCCCCTCTATCTCCAAGCGGGTGCACGCTCCGACCCTCCAGTTCCTACCCATTTGCCTGGGGGCTTAGAGGAACGGGACCCTGGGCTGAGGCTGGTTTATTTGAATGCCAGGTCCATTGGAAAAAAAGCTTCCCTCATCTGAGATTTGAAAATGCGGACCTGGCACGTATCACGGAGACCTGGTTGGGCCCAGAGGGAGGGGTCCCTCTGGTAGAACTATGCCCACCAGGTTTCCGTGTAATACACCAGCCTCGGACCCAGGGCAGGGGTGGGGGTGGCTGTGCTCATCAGGTTCTTTGTCCAAGGGAGGCCACTGTTCTGCAGATAGGTGGGTGTGAGTCCCTTCTATTGAGGTGGGGCCCTTGGGGTCAGTTGGGTCTGTTGCTTGGGTACCTTTCTCCCAGCTTCATGGCAACGCACTGCCTGGTCTACTCGATGTCTTGTCAGGGGTGGCCAAACTATTGGGAGATTTCAACCTGCCATCCCTGGGGGGGGGTGTCAAGGTTAGATCAGGAGTTCATGGCTTCCATGGCGACTATGGACCTGACCCAGATAATACAGGGTCCCACTCAGGAGGAGGGACACACCGCGACCTTGTTTTCATCTCGGGACAGTGGTGTAATGATCTGGGTGGGGGATCTCCGATTGTTTATCCCCTGCCATGGACGGATCATTCCCTCCTGCAGCTGACCTTCTGGAATGCCGCCCCTCACCCCTGGGAGGCGGAGCCAGTGAGATGGTTCTGCCCCAGGCGCCTAATGGACCTGGAGAGGTTCCAGGCAGCGCTTGGGTTAATCCAGACCTCTCTTGCCCATGACTCGGTTGAGACCCTGGTGGGCGCCTGGCAGACGGCTGCCACCGGGGCACTCGATCGAGTTGTTCCTTTGTGGCCTCTCATCCGATGCAGATCCCGGTTGGCTCCCTGGTTTTCCGCAGAGCTCCAGGAAATGAAGCTTTGGAAGAGAGGCCTAGAGAGCTGTTGGAGGTCCAGCCGGTCTGAATCTGACTGATCGCAGCTGAGGGCCTATGTTAGGTCTTATTTGGCTGCGATGAGGGAGGCAAAGCGTGTTTACTTCTCCTCTCTCATCGGATCCGCAGATAATCACCCGGCTGCCCTGTTCAGGATCACCCGCTCCCTCCTTAACCAGAGGGGGGGGGGAGGATCCTTTGCAGGGATGGGCCGAGGAGTTTAGTCAACATCTGATGGATAAGATTGCTCAGATCTGGGCTGGTTTGGACTCTGACTGGTCAGAGTCTGATGGGAGTATTGTGGCGGGTCTTAGGGATGTCATCTGGGAGGAGTTTGACCCTGTAACTCCAAATGAGGTGGACAGGATCATGGGGAAGCTGAGCGTTGCCATGTGTTTATTGGACCCGTGTCCCTCCTGGCTGGTCTATGCCGCCAGGGAGGTTACACGAGGCTGGCTCCAGGCAGTAATTACTGCTTCTTAGAGTGAGGGAGTCTTCCACCTGCCTTGAACGAGGCGGTGGTGAAGCCCCTCCTCAAGAAGCCTGCCCTGGACCCAGCTAATTTAAACAACTTTCGTCCCATCTCCAACCTTTGCTTTGTTGCGAAGGTTGTTGAGAGCGTGGTAGTGCAACAGCTCCCGGTGCTCCTGGAAGAAACCGACTATCTAGACCCACACCAATTGGGCTTCAGGCCTGGATACAGCACGGAGACGGTGTTGGTTGCACTGGTGGATGATCTCTGGAGGGCATGGGACAGGGGGCATTCCTCTGTCCTGTCCTATTAGATCTCTCGGCGGCTTTTGATACCATCGACCATGGTATCCTACTGCGATGCCTCGGGGGGTTGGGAGTGGGGGGCACTGTTTTGTGGTGGTTCTCCTACCTCTCGGGCCATACGCAGATGGTGTTGGCAGAGGGACAGGGATCGGCCCCGAGGCCCCTCCTTTATGGGGTGCCTCAGGGGTTGGTTCTCTCGCCTCTCCTGTTCAACATCTCTATGAAGCCGCTGGGTGAGATCATCCATTGTTTTGAGGTGAGGTATTATCAGTATGCTGATGGTACCCAGCTTTTCATCTCCACCCCTAACCAACCCAGTGACACCCTTGATGTGATGTCCTGGTGCCTGGAGGTGGTGCGGGTCTGGATGCGGAGGAACAGGCTCCAGCTCAACCAGCCAAGACGGAGTGGCTGTATGTGCCGGCACTTTGAGCTGTCCAGGATATTCCATCATTAATTATGGGGGGAGAGGTGTTGCCCCCTGTAGATAGGGTGTGTAACTTGGGTGTCCTCCTGGATACACGGCTCAGTTTGGAGGAGCAGGTGGGAGCTGTGGCCAGGGGGACATTTGCCCAGGTTCGCCTGGTGCGCCCGTTGCGCCCCTACCTGGATCGAGACACCCTACGTACGGTCACTCATGCACTTGTTACTTCCCATCTGGACTACTGTAACGCTGTCTACATGGGGCTGCCCTTGAGGACCACCCAGAGGCTTCAACTGGTCCAGAATGCAGCGGCGTGGGTTGTGATGGGAGTGTCCCGATACTCCCATGTTACAGCCCTCCTGCGCGCACTGTACTGGTTACCGGTTGCCCTCCAGGTGAGATTCAAGGTGCTGGTTTTGACCTATAAAACCCTTCATGGCTTAGGACCAGGATATTTACGAGAGACCTTGCTGCCAGCGACTGTTTCCCATCATCCTGTGTGTTCTCACAGATGGGGCCGCCTCGGGGTTCCGTCAGCCAGACAGTGTCGGCTGGTGACCCCTGGGGTAGGGCCTTTTCTGTGGAAGCACCCACCCTTTGGAACCAGCTGCCCCTGGAGCTTTGGCTGGCCCCTGACCTCCGTTCTTTCCGCTATGGCCTCAAAACAAGGTTGTTCCAACTCGCTGACCTGGACTGAGGGGTGTGTGTGGGGGAGTTTTAATGCTTATTTTTAGGGTTTTAGATTTTAATTGGGTTTCTTATTTGGATTTAATCTCTTTTTAATTGTATATGTATATTGCTTTTATTGTACGCCGCCCCAAGTCCTTAGGGAGATGGGGCGGCCTAGAAATCAAATCAAATCAAATCAAATAAATAAATAAATAAATAACAAACAAACAAACAAACATATCCCAATATGTCAAACCATATCTGAGAAATATTTTGAAAGAAGTGTATTAGAAAATGTTGGTTTTAATTCATATTACTGTTTTTAAGTAAATACAAATGTTTGAAAGAGCATAAATTTAATAAAGAAATGGGTTCTGTCTGTCTGTCTGTGTTTTTCTGTTTCTCTATCATCTATTGCAGTGGTTCTTAACCTGGGCAATATCGCCCCCCAAGGGGAGATTTTGTTTTTCAGGGGGGCGATGGAATGAAAAGGGGCGATATGGGGGCAATGGAACGAGATATATTGGGAGAGAGAGAGAGAGAGATCTATATTGGTAGATAGGCAGGAAGGCAGGCAGGCAAACAGACCTTTTGGATGGATGGACAGACAGAAAGAATGCGAGAGCGGCAGCACTTTGGGAAAGCGATGGCGGCGGCTTTTCCCAACATGCTGCCGCGAGTTCAGGTGCGGTACAACAGTCAATGGGGTGAGCCTGCAGGGCCGGCGCCTCGAACGCCCCCTTGCTGCCTCTTAGCGCCTCTGCTGTCCCCTTGGGGATGCTAAGATGTGGCAGGGGGCGGTTATGTTGGGGGAGGAGGGCGATGACAACTTCCTCAATGGCTCAAGGGGGCGATTCTTTCAAAAAGGTTAAGAACCACTGATCTATTGTACAGCTTTACCTGATTTTTGCTCATCAAAGCAGTTTGCCCCCCCTCCCCAAAAATAAAAAAATCACGAGCAACAAAACTAAGGAACTGTCTACAGCCCCCAAAGTTATCAGGCTTTGAACACAACTGCCATGCTTTAAGGTGGCCCCAATTACAGCCTATTGTAGTAGTCAGAGCATGAACTGACAAGGGGAAGTCGGTCAGGTATTATTTTACTTCTGTTGTAAAAATGGGATGATGAAGTGATGCACATTTTAAATCCATGTTTTTGGTTTCTCTGTCCTCAAAGCTACTCTCATTTTAACTGACCAGGTATCTTCTGGTGATGATGTTAAATAATAGCAACCTGAAATGGAAGTAATGCAGCATGCTTGAGATACTGAAATTGCCTTACTAAAATAGACCAAGCTTTATGTAAGCTATGCATTAGTCTCTGTATGGCAGGTAGAGTCTGAATGAAGATTTGAGACTGTTCTTTTGGAGATCTTGAATTTGGACACAAGGCAGGATTAAGAACAATGTTCATAAATACAGCTTTTTATGGTTTGCACTGATACGGAATTATGGAATCTCTCACTTTATAGAGTGCTTGACTATAAGTGAAAATGTACAAATAAACTAATTATTATCTCCTCTAAGTTGTAGCTTCCTTTACACATCTCTGGGTATAAACCCTATTCAACTCAATAAAGTTTATTTTGATTAGGACCACTTAGGATTTCATGGAATACTTTTGATGCAGAGGGGTTAACCCTGCAATTTTACATATATTCCTCATTCCTAAAGTCATTCTTGTGTTCTTCATGCTGGACCACTGGTCAACCATTTAACAAATTTCCATAAAATATAATTATTTAGTTTTCCATTTACTATACTTTATAAATAAAGATAGTTGGCTTAGATTGGTATCACAGTTTCTCTAAGATTTTGGTAGACAACTGTATATAATAAATATTAGGAATGACTTTTAAAGAAACTGTTCCAAGTTATCACCATGAATAGTGGAGCCCAGGCCAGAAAGAATAAATATTTTCCATGTTATCAAGCATGACTATAATTCAGTCTGTTGGGGAAGACTGGAAATTGCTTGTAGTTTTTTCTTCTTTAGATAATTCCTCTGATAAATATATTTAGCTCGATGGCTTATTGACTAGGAGTGATTTTATTTGTGGTACATATATGCACTCTTTGATATAATAATAGACACAGGTTTTAAAATCATCAATAATTATCTTCATTAAACATTTTGACATTTAAATTACACCAACTGTTGATGTTGTGTTTTCTTATTTTAAAGATGGGAAATTAAAATTGAAATGAAGTGTTGAAGCTTAAGCTTTCTGCATCTTTATTAAGTTTTCTCTGATACTTCAGTCTTAACGTTTTCCCAAAAGTGTCTACTGGCATTTTAACTTGATTGTCTCAAGATGCTGAAGGACCTTAGGGCTGCACTGAAATATTATGGTTGTAAGAATAGCAAGTTAATAGCAGATTAGAGTCTGGATGTCGCATATGCAAATTTAAGACTTTGTTGATGTCCTAAAATTTTTATTTTGCACATATTTTATGTCCCTGAGTCTGAAGCACAAAGCGACTGAAGTAAATAAAGCCTTCCAGAAATCAAGCTTGATACTTGGGGAGCTATATGAGTATATTCATACTGTTTTCTTGGCCACAGTACAGAAATAGTTTCTTTGTTTTGTATTAATTTGTCACTCTAATTTAACCCCTTGAGAATTTCCTAGGGCCTCTGAGGCAAACTCTAGTTAGTCTGCAAATATCTCAATATGTCAGGCTATAGAACTTTTCCCATTAGAATGAACTTCTCAAAACGTATCGAAAGGAATCCTTTACTGAGATGAGACATTTCAAGAAGGGGTTAAAAGCAGTGTCTAAGGTCTCTCAGGCATGCAGAGATAGATAAGGGAGTTTAAAACCCCTCCCCTTATCTTAATATGTATTTACTAAAACAAAGAGCCAACATGTTAATTCCCCCCACCCCCTTTTTAGAACGATCTTTTCCAGAGTTTCCCAGGACACATCTCACTGTGGAATTTTTATGGTCTCTTCATCTCCTGGCTGTCTCTCCCAGGGGTGATAGGTTCCGGCCATCTGGGTTTCATCCCTCCATTGTGTCATGTGTAGGTTATACAAATTCGATATAAGATTACATATATTCAGGTTACATCAAGAAGGATTTCATTATCAGTCTCCCCCCCCCCTTTCCTTCTTTCATTGAAGAAATGACAGATACACGGATCTGACAATTGTGGTCATAGACTAGCATAAGAAAGGTAGAATACAGAAAATATTTTTCATATTTTATATTTTTAGCTTTTAAAAATATTATTGGTATTTCACTCTTCTTATGCTGGTCTATGACCATAATAAAGTTATTTGCAATTAGGTCTGACTTGTTTAGCTTTTTAAGATCAGCCAAGAGCACTTGCATTGCTGTTGGTCTCGTAAGGACAAAATGAACTAGTTACAGGTAAGTTACAGGTAGTCCTCGACTTAGGACTACAATTGAGCCCAGCATTTCTGTTGCTATGCAAGACAGTTGTTAAGTGAATTTTGCCCGTTTAGGACCTTTCTTGGCAGATTTGTCAAGTGAATCACTATAATTGTTAAGTTGGTAACATGCTTATTAAATGAATCTGGCTTTAAATGAACTTTGCTTGTTAAGAGGTTGCAAAAAGGGATCCCATGACCCCGGGACACTGCAATTGCCATCAAGCCAAGCCTCTGAATTTTGATCCCATGACCCCGGGGGATGCTGCACTGGTCGTAAGTGTGAAAAATGGTCATATGTCTTTTTCCCAGTGCCATTGTAACTTTGAACAGCCACTAAACAAATGGATATAAGTCGAGGACTACCTGTTGATGAGACTTACAAACATTTAATCCTTCCTGTCTTTTTCCCCCTCTAAGGAAAAATTGGAAGAATATTCATAAGGAATAGTGGCTGAGAATTGTGGAAATTGTAGTCTCAGCTTACCTTGTGTCTGACATTGACAGCTGATGCAACAGCACTGAATACATCACTTGTAGTTGTGTCTCCCATGAGGCTGAATGGGACATGCATCTGGTTTCCCAGTTTAGACATTGGTTGAGCTCAAAATACTCAGCCAGTTGCTAAACAATGTTGGACTGCATGGTATCATCTAGAACAGGGGTCTCCAACCTTGGCAACTTTAAGCCTGGAGGACTTCAAGGTTGGAGACCCCTGATCTGTAGGACAGAGGTGGGGAACGATGGGCCTTTTATGACTTGTGGACTTCAACTCCCAGAATTCCTGAACCAACCATGCTGGCTCGGGAATTCTGGGAGTTGAAGTCCACAGGTCATAAAAGGGCCATCCTGATCTAGAAGAAGGTATTCCTTTCGTTGACACAGCAGTTTGCCCTGCACTATGAAAGTGGGTGTAGGCTTTGTACAGGTGTGTTCCTTACTGGAAAAGTGCTGGCCTTTATTTGTTTTTTAAGAGGAAGTTATTGTGATGACTTCAAGCATGTCATGAAGAATGGGCTCAGGTCACTAGGATAGTTGCCATAAATATGAGATGGCCGTAACTCTCTTAGCAGCTCTATATTCTTAGTTGCTATTAGAGAGGAAATATGCTCTCAAACGAAAAGAATAAAGGCTGTGCGGTCAGAAGAAAGGGTTTACCATGTCAACATTATCTCACCTTGCTCTTGAATGTTTCTGGCAGCCCTCTCCTTCCAGGAGAGAAGTATCCATTACTGCTTGTGACAGGAAAGGATTGTTTAACACAGGGATGTTCTCTAGAAATATGATGAGATTGAGTAGCTAAAAAGAAGAAGAAGAAGAAGTGGCAGTGCAAGCAATTTATGAACAGTCGCCAAGAAAGGCAGTTGCATGATGTCATTGAGAGATAAATGCGACAAAGAGGACTTTTAGCCTGATAATGGGTGTCCCAGAGCTGCTGAAATAAATGTGCTTTAAAGATGCATATATGTTTCCCTCCATTTATGTGGAAACCAAAACATTTGCTGAGCAGGGTCCTTGGCCCAGTGGCCCACAATGAAAGTGTGTGTGCGTGTGTGTGTGTATCTGTGTGTTTGTATGCGTGTGTTGAGTAGCTGGAGAGGGAGCTTTGTTCTAGATTCTGTGAATACTTGGATTTTGTTTCATAGGATTCATAATGGGGTCTTTGTATTGTGTTGTTGGACCTGTTCAGGCTGGCGTGTTTTAAAATCCCAAACCTCCAATGATTATACAGACGTTTCCATGTTGATTTCTTAGCAGAAAACACAATTTGCAAATTACTCGCTTCCCCAGTGGGCTTTTTTTTTACTTTATCCAGTTTACAACCTTATTGTAAAAGACAAGTTGATTCGCCACTTGTTGATTTTTTTTTCACCATTGATTACACGTGTGTAACAAATATTCTGCTTAAATTGAGAGCTTAATTTGGAAAATAACAATCACGTTTGTTTAGGTAATTTGGAATAAATTACTCTGGGCTGTTTTACATACTAACAACTTCCTGATTGCATTCAGAGTTAGTCTACAAAGCAGAGAAGAGAAAGACAAACATCTTTGAGATGGCGAAGGTAAGGTTGTCTGACATTAATGATTTTTTTTAAAGAATTCCTTGGGGCTTGCATTTTGAAGATTGTTCTCCCCCTGTTTTAACATGGTTGGTGCTGAGGAGCAACATATCCAAAAGGAATAAAAATAAAACGGTCATCCCCATCTTCAAAAAGGGAGACCCCAGTCTAGTTAAAAATTACAGACCAATCTCTTTATGCTGCGTCACCTGTAAAGTCATGGAATCAATTATTAACCAATCCATTATCCTCCACTTAGAGACAAACAACCTATTCTCTAATGAACAATTTGGTTTCAGAAAAAAACTATCCTGTAATCTGCAACTCTTACACTGCAAAAACATATGGACTACACAACTCAATCAGGGCAAAGCAATAGATGCAATTTACATAGACTTCTGTAAAGCCTTCGATTCAGTGGTACATGACAAACTACTCCTAAAACTAAAATCTTATGGTATCTCTGAACAACTGCATAACTGGATAGAAGCATTCCTGTTAAACAGACAACGGATGGTCAAAACTGGCAAACCAGGTCCAACTGGTTCGCCAGTTGCACCCATATCTGGACCGAGATGCCCTTCGCATGATCACTCATGCACTTGTCACGTCCCGACTCGACTACTGCAACGCTCTCTATTTAGGACTGCCCTTGCATACCATCCAGAGGTTTCAGCTGGTGCAGAATGCGGCTGCGCGGGTTGTGATGGGAGCTTCCCGATACTCCCATGTTACACCCCTCCTGCACAAGCTGCATTGATTACCAGTTGCCCTCCGGGTGAGATTCAAGGTGTTGGCATTAACATTCAAAGTCCTACATGACTTGGGTCCGGGGTACTTGCAGGAGCATCTCCTGCCAATATTGAATACCGATCGCCCTGTGCGCGCGCACAGACGGGGATTCCTTGGGGTGCCGTCGGCAAGACAATGTCGGCTGGCGGTGCCTCGGGGGGGCCTACTCTGTTGCAGCTCCCGCCTTGTGGAACCAACTCCCTTTGGAGCTCCGTCTGGCTCCTGATCTTCGCTTTTTCCACCGCGATTTGAAGACCTGGTTGTTTGAACAGGCTGGGCTGGACTGACCTCTTGGGGGCGGGGGTTAAATTTATTTCAAATTGATTTTAGTGATTGGGCTTGTTGGTTTAATTTTTTTAAAATATTTATTGTTGTTTTTTAATTGTGAGCCGCCCCGAGTCCTCTCGGAGAGGGAGCGGCATACAAGTCCAATTATAAATAAATAAATAAATAAAAATTGGAAACGTCTTATCAAATTCTGTACCTGTCAACAGTGGTGTCCCTCAAGGCAGTGTTCTAGGACCAACCCTCTTCATACTCCACATAAATGACCTCTGTGATCATATTAAGAGCAACTGCGTGCTCTTCGCTGATGATGTAAAGCTATTCAACACCACCGACAATACTGCTACCCTTCAAAAAGACCTCGACTATGTATCAGAATGGTCAAACAAATGGCAACTTCAAATCTCAACAAATAAATGCTTTGTCTTACATATTGGCAAAAAGTCAGAACATAAAATACAAGCTGAATAGTCAAGACCTTGTTGATGATCCAAACTCCATCAAGGACCTTGGAATAGTCATCTCTAATGATCTAAGTGCTAGAGCCCATTACATAGCCAAAAAGGCATTAAGAGTTGTTAACCTAATCCTAGCTTTTTCTCTGGTAATATCACATTACTTAACTAAGGCATACAAAACATTTGCTAGACCAATCCTCGAATACAGCTCATCAGTCTGGAACCCACATCACATATCTGATATTAACACAGTTGAGAAAATCCAGAAATATTTCACAAGAAGAGTTCTCCACTCCTTTACTCATTGCAGAATACCTTATGCCACCAGATTTGAAATTCTAGACCTAGAAAACCTAGAACTACGCTGCCTTCGGTCCGATCTAAGTATAGTATATAAAATCATACATTGCAATGTCCTTCCGGTCAATGAATACTTCAGCTTCAACCATAACAATACAAGAGCACACAATAGATACAAACTCAAGGTTAACGGCACCAAACTTGCTTGCAGGAAATACGACTTCAGCCACAGAGTGGTCACTCTCTGGAATAGTCTACCTGACTCTGTGGTTTCTTCCCCAAACCCCAAAAACTTTAACCTTAGACTGTCCACTATTGACCTCACCCCTTCCCTAAGAGGTCTGTAGGGGTCGTGCATAAGCGCACCAACGTGCCTACCGTCCCTGTCCTATTGTTTCTTTTATTTTTCTTATATGTATTCATTTCATGTATTCACAACTATGTTTATCCTTATACTTATTATCTTGTAAGCAATTGATTAAATGAATGAACGAACGAACAAACAAACAAACAAAAAATGCTAGTGACCTCGTGTTCCTTGAAATTTCACTTGGGACAGGGCTTCCTTTCTTGATATTCCTGTCTCATTTCTGAACTATTCATTGCACGGTTCTCTGCTTGGCTGAGTAAGGGGCACACAGACTGTCTCCACTTGAGGGAAAATTTGTCTGACATACGTTTTGAATCTGTAGGAGGGAGAGTGAAACCACCCAGATTAACCAGTATGAAATCTTCCGAACTTTGTACACGAGTACTCCTCGACTTACAATCACACTTGAGCCCAAAGTTTTTGTTGCTAAGTGAGCTTTGCCCCATTTTATGACCTATCTTGCCACAGTTGTTAGGTGAATCCCTGCATCTGTTAAATTATTAACACAGTTGTTAAGAGCCTGGCTTCCTCATTGACTTGGCTGATCAGAAGGTCGCAGAAGGGATCACATGACCCCGAGACACCGTAAGCGTCATAAATACGAGCCAGTTGCCATGGGACTGAATCCTGATGACATGACCATGGGGATGCTGCAACATCTTTAGAAAGTATTCCTTTATTGTTTTCTGTAAGATAGTTCTCTGTTTGGGAATAATTGCTTTGCGGAGTTATAAATGGTCAGAGAAAGTCTGTTTGGTGTAATGGTGTCAAGGCAGAAACTGGAGAATTGTGAATTATGGTTCTCACTTAGCCACAAAGCCAACTGGGTGACTTCCAGTTACTCTCTCACCTTGGGAGGAAGGCAGGGGCAAACTGCTTCTGAAAAATGTTGCCAATAAGACTGCAAGGACTAGTTTAGACAGTTAGCAGGAGGCCCGTGCGTGCACATGCAAACACGCAGGTACATAGAATTTAGAAATCCATTATGTTATATAAAGGGGAAGGGGGCTCAGTGCTTAAGAAGCTGAGCTTGTCAGTTGGAAAGCTGACAGCCTGGGTTTGAGACCCGAGCGCCACACAATGGTGCGAGTACCCATTCTTGCCTCAGCTCCTGCCCACCTAACAGTTCGAAAGCATGAAAATGCGAGTCGATAAATAGGTGGCTGAATTATGATCACATGACTATGGGGATGCTGCAACAGTCATTAGTGTGAAAATGGTCGTAAGTCACTTTTTTCAGTGCTGTTGTAGCTTTGAACAGTCACTAAATGAACTGTTGTAAGTCAAGACTCCCTGTATGTCTTAAGGGAAAGTGAATGGCAATCCTCAAAATGCCTTAATCACTGGGGACGGGAAAAGAGTTTTGAGGAGAGAGTATCTATTACTTTTGAGAGGAGAATAACTACACAATTCTTGGATGCATAGGATACGGGCAGCTTATAAATTTAATACTTAAAAATATATGACAGTGTAGTGTTCCCAACACATGGCATCCCATTGAGATGGAGCACAAATAGCTTGCAGCATACAAAAAAGGCATTTTGATACTCTAAATACCGTAAACACATAGAGACTTTTACTGCTTTGTGGTCTTTGGGTTACTTAATCTAGGTTCAATTTAGTAGATTTTAGTTTATCGTCCACTAGGATTCTATTTCCATATGAATGAAAGGAGGAATGTTCAGTGAAGTGTCCTGAATTTTGGAGCATAAGTTGTCTCCATGGCAGTGCATCTCATACCTATTAATTCAGATAATCGTCCATCCAAGAACTATGACTTCGCACTTGGAATGGGCCCATTGTTTTGTTTGGTTCCTCCTTCCTGAACAAATTTAAAAACTAAAAACAGTTATCTCTTGAGGAAATAAAAGTGCATGGTTTGGTGAGTAATTTTTTTATCTTCTTTCAGAGGCTGTAAGTTCTGAAGATAGCTGGAGAAACTAACCAGTTCTCTTCCTGTTGTGCTAACAGACCGAAGCAGCTTTCAGGCAGATTTCCAAATGGAATTCAGATTAGCTTGGAAATGATCTAGATTATTTCTCCTAGCTGTTTTTGTAACCAGAAGGGGATTATTTCTGAGTCCGTCTGATAAAACATGCAATGGTTCATTCAACCAGTTGAAATCTGATGATTCAGGTCTAGCTTTTCAATGTCCTCTGAAAGTTTTGATAGATTTTATTGACTTGTAGATTAAAGTTGGTTGGCATATGCGCATAGCTATATAATGAGTGCATGCACACACATTCACAAGCTGTATTGCCAAGTGTCAGGGCAGTGACCAGTATGCCCAGGCAACTGATTTTTTTGGATCCAGAGACAATGAGCATATCAGTAAATAAAGGGTTTTTAAAATTTTATTATTAGCTGAAGCAAACAGAATCAAAAGTCTAACATAAAAAAGCATACATACCAAGCAAGATAACCCTCACACGTCTTACAAGCTGCCGGAAGCTTCTTCATAATGACAGAGAAGTCAGCCTCTTGTCCCCAACAATCTGGGTTCTCATTTTACCCACTTCAGAAGGATGGAAGGCTGAATCAACCTTGACTCAGAGTCAGGATTGAACACCTGACAGTGAGCAGAGTTAGCCTGCAACACTGCATTCTAACCATTGCACCAGATAGAAAAGTATGTAAAAATTTAAAACTATTCAAAAATTTAAAACTGTACAAGAAACCAGGACCAAGAGACAGATGGCAGGGAGATGCCGTCTTCTTACCCGGTCATCCACTTCCAGCGGTGAGCGCCTCCTCGGGGTCTCAAGTCAGCTGGCAAAACAAAGTTTTAATACCCTTCCGGAAGGCCGAAGGGATGGGAGCAGTTCTTACCCCAGTGGTAAAATGTTCTGCTACTCTGCTAAAAGAGTAACACCTACAGTGCAGGAGCTTCGCTGGTTGCCAGACAACGTCTGCATCTAATTTGAGCTATTTGTGTCTCAAGTGGGCTTGTTGCTTTTGGGACCTTCTGCAGGCAGAACCTGCCATCCCTACACAATCTGGCCAGGAGGAGATACTGTGAGAACCCATCACGGGGAAGTGGAAAATGGCATTCTTGGTGGCAACCCCTTATTTCTGGAACAGCTTTCCCCCAGCCACCCTTCTCCGAAGACTCAGGGCGGCTTACAATTTTGGAGCACCCAATGCCAGCAGTAGCCTTCATTCCATTGTATATGCCTGCTTATTACTAAGCGGCATTTTTACAAAGTCAGCTTATTGCCCCCAACAATCTTGGGTCCTCAGTTTACCTACCCCGAGAGGATGGAAGGCTGAGTCAACCTTGAGCCTGGTGGGATTCGAGCCTGCAGTAATTGCAGGCAGCTGGAACTAAGTGCTAGGCGTTTAACAGCCTGAGCCACCAAGGCCTTTCAATTTGCCCACTTTATCCTCTGGGACAGGGTCCCCTGGGCCATTGGGGACTGATACCTGTCTGCAGCCTGTTGGGAACCGGGCCACACAAGCGGCAGGCAAGCACGTGAAACTATATTTGCACATGCACAGGATTAGGTTACATGTGCGCGCAACCACCTCCTCCCCTCACCACCACCACTGCTGGACCCCAAAAAGGTTGGGGACCGCTGCTTTAGGAAACAGGTTAACAATGCTCTTCTGGACTTTTGGGGAATGGGTTTTAGTAGAAGACAGAAGCAAAATTGCAATGACTTAATGGATGATTTTAATGAAACTATAGTAAGCCACCTAGGGTATTTGAGTAGGCAGGCTAACAATAATTGTAATAAATTAATAAACGACAACTCTCAGCAGCCCTGGGAAGCTTGACCAACAATAAAAGAGATGCTGGCAGTTGTAATTTAGTTATTATCCGGAATTCCACCAATGGCCTCTTGTTTTCTGAAGGGCTACCGCCATTATGTCAGTGTCCACACATTTTGTAGCTTTGGAGATTGTAGATGTCGTTGAGATGGGATCTGTAGGATAAATGGCAAGGTTCAAAAGCCCCCTCTCATTATTTTGGGGCGGGGGACAGAAATGGCACAGAGCTTATACCTCCCTATTTATCAAGCATTAGAAGAAAGCATATAAAAGGTTGACCATCACGTAGTTCACCTACACTAAATTATTTGGGGCAGGAAAATCCATTTGAAAATCCATGGCTGCCCTGGAGAATGAGGATCTGGGGGTGTGACCGATGGCAGTTTTGCTCCATCTGTTTGCCCAATAAAAAGGAAAAGGAAAAGAAAAACAAAGACAGGGACAAAGTGGCAGCTGCTGCTATCAACAAGGGAAGACAGGATGAGTAAAGGGATTCAGAATATTATTGAGCTTAGTGGCATGTGGATTTTGGAAGAGAAAATAGTGCATAAACGTTCAAGTTACAGTAAGTGGAATTTTATTACTTCTCTTTGACATGCAGTGCAGGAACAATACGTCTTTCTTGAAAAGCCGCATGGAAAGGAATCTTTGTTGCAATTTAGCAAGGCTTTTGACTGAAAACCTGAAGGAAACTCTTGAAAGAATGAGAGGATTCGGGCATGCTGTATCTTTTAGCATCTTTAATTATGACTGATTCATAATATTGAGACAAAAATGATCCATTGTTTTCTACACCTGACAGTATACGACGTCTGGAGCACTTGTTTTTCTACTGATATTTGTTCTGCAGTTATTTCAGTCATCCCTATCAAACAAGGGTCTTCCAACTTGGCCAGTTTAAGACTTGTGGACTTCAACTCCCAGAATTCCTGAGCTAACATGACTGGAGGAGGAATTCTGGGAGTTGAAGTCCACAAGTCTTAAAGCTGTCAAGTTGGAAGACCCCTGCTATAATAGCTTAAAAACTCCCCCAAAAACTAATCAGTTCAGTTCAGAGGTTTTCAAACTTTATGATACAGTGATCCCCTAAAATGATAAGTGTGAATTTGTTTGACCCCCTTTCATTATTAGAAATACTTCTAATTATTTCAGATTTCGTGTGGAGCAAAGAAATAAATATATTCTACGCTCGCTAGATAACTTCTACTGTACTTTCCTGACCTTGACATTTATCAGTAGCACGGTTAGTTGATCGCCTCTTCCTTTGCCACCCAGAAAAACCTTTTGAAAGGCTGAGCACTTAAAGTAATGGATAAAATTACTGAAGATGATTACACCTGCTACTACAGGTATCCCACAGACCTTATACATTACTACACACCACATAGAAGCCACGCATCAGAAAGAATCAGCCCCACTGCTGCTGTGATTGGGAGGTGGTTTTGGCAGAAGATTTGCAAGTTTAGCCATCTCATAATTTGTCCTGGGCTCCTCTCCCTGCAGTGATAAAGCAAAGAGTTGTTGAGGGAGTTCCCTTTGCCTTACCCACCCGAAGCTCCAGACTCCTGGTTCTTCCAGGGGATGCAGCCCATCATCTGAGAACTCTTGACTGAATGGATAACTGTATCTCTTCTCAGTCTGAAAATTAGATGGGTATGTGAACATTGTAGAGTTACTTGCCGTGATTCAATAACTCCAGCCCACTCTATCACTGTGGTTAATACCGTAAATTTGCATGCAAATTATATCACATATTACATTTTGGTTGCCATTTTTTTGGTTGTACATTATTTCCACTACTGTAAAAGTTTGGCAGTTGAAATGGATATTTAAAATAGCCGTTGGATAGAAAGTGCTGTGTACATTTCTGTAGCTAAGTATTGCGTGTAGTAAGTATTCTGTAGCAGACCCTCAGTTATTGCTTTCTAAGTATATTTATTTGTGGGGGATTTGACAGAATCACTGTATGTCTGAATGCAATTGATCATTTGTGGTCTATGGCATGCAAATAGCTTGCCCATATGTTGGAAAAGAATTGAGAATTGGGAGGGAGGAATCTAATTAGGTACTATAAAAACACCATATTTTTCTGATATAATTGTTTTTATTGTCATTTTGGTTTTTATTAAAATTTGTACAGCCAGAAATGGGCATTATTTATGCATTCTCTTGAAAAGTAAGATGCTATTTTATTATTTGGATCTGGATGGACAGGAACATGCTTCGACTCAACCCAGCCAAGACAGAGTGGTTGTGCATACCGACATCTCAGTCCAGCGTTGAGGTTCCATCTTTGGTCATGGGGGAGGAGGTGTTGCCCCCTGTGGACAGGGCACAGAATCTGGGGGTCCTACTGGACCCACGGCTCAAATTGGAGGAGCAGGAGGGGGCCGTGGCCAGGGGGACCTTTGCCCAGATCCGGCTGGTTCGCCAGTTGCACTCATACCTGGACCGAGATGCCCTGCGCACAATCATTTCCCAAGTTGACTACTGTAACGCTCTCTACTTAGGACTGTCCTTGCATACCACCCGGAGGCTCCAACTGGTGCAGAATGCGGCCGCACGGGTAGTGATGGGAGCTTCCCGGTACTCCCATATTACACCCCTCCTGTGCGACCTGCATTGGCTACTGGTTGTCCTCTGAGTGAGATACAAGGTTCTGGTGTTAACATTCAAAGTCCTACATGGCATGGGTCTGGGGTATTTACGAGAATGACTCCTGCCAGCATCAAATACCAACCGCCTTGTTTGAGTGCACAGATGGGGGCTCCTCAGGGTGCCGTCCGCGACTCACTGTCGTTTGGCAGTGACCTGGGGGAGGGCCTATTCTGTGGCGGCTCC
The DNA here is from genome assembly GCA_009733165.1 of Naja naja. Lineage (NCBI taxonomy): Eukaryota > Metazoa > Chordata > Lepidosauria > Squamata > Elapidae > Naja > Naja naja. The sequence continues at coordinate 3,050,460 of CM019151.1, read as the reverse complement.
CACTCTATGGAATCAGCTTCCGCTGGAGCTCCAGCTGCCCCCCGATCTCTGCACCTTCCACCACGACTTAAAGACCTGGTTATTTGCGCAGTCCAGGCTGTGCTGACCTCCTGGGGCGGGAGGTTGATTGTGTTTTAACTTTGGGGTTTTAAATTTTGTATTTGACTTGTACCTTGTTTAATCTGTTTTTAGGTAATTATTTATTGTTGTGTTTTAGTTGTGAGCCACCCCGAGTCCTTTTGGAGAGGAGGCGGCATACAAGTCAAATTAAATAAATAAATAAAAAATATTTACCACCACCACCCCTTTCATTCAGTGTCTGATTCTCAATGACTGCCCTGCAATTTTGTTGCCAATTTTTTTTTCAGACGTAGTTTAACTTTGCATCCTCCTTAGGTTTGAGAGAGAGTGACTGGCCCAAGTTCATCCAGCTGGCTTTGTGCCTAAGGTAGGAGTAAGAGTCACAGTCTCCCAGTTTCTAGCCTGATTTCTTCACCACTGTACCAAACTGACTCTCATTAGCCACTTAATGGTACCCAGAACCCACAAAGCAGGGTTTACAAAGAGACCAGGGAAGTGCGTGGAAGAAAACAATTGTTCTGACAAATGCACATTCCTCTTGCATCTGGCCAAGTCAGCCCACACCATCTCTCCCTCGTGATGAGGGGTAAGGCTGCTTCCTCATGAGCAGCTTCACAGCCTTTCTCTGTGCCTCCCTCTGCTCCGCTCTCTGTGCCCACGGATTGATTGATCGGGCAGTGGAGCAGCTGTTCCTTGTTGGAGGTGATCTGTTGCCTTTCATTGTCACTGACCGTTGACAGCTGATTCTCTCCTGCTTTTGTTAGAGAAGGCGGCTCCCAGTCCAGTTGACCACTTCCCACAATGCTGGACAGGCCTGGGACTTTCAGGCCTGTCCTCCTCAGCCCACAGGCCCTCTCTGGATATTCTTGGGAAGAAGCCATGCCGTTCCCATCGGATGATCCTGCTTGTTATTCCTCCTCCTCCTCCTCCCCCCCTCCTCCTCCTCCTCTTCCTCCTCCTCCTCCCTCTCTGTGTAGTTTGCAGCTTGCATTCTGTCTAGTGTGGACCTGGGACTTAGTTCCTCTTCTTGTGCTGCTATGACCAGTGCCTCAAGGCTGTCTTGACGTCCAGCTCTTTCCAGCCCCTGGAAGGGGTTTCCAATGCCTGCCACCTCCACTATGTTGATCAAGCAGGATCTTTTCTTGCCAAGGCACATCCTCTGCTGGATCATCTCCCCACATTGGCTGCTGCCTCAGGCATTCCCCCAGCAGTGCCTTTTTGGGTGTCATTTTACTGATGCATTGTATATATAGAGAGAGCCTCTGATTAGATGAATCCCTGTCCAAGGATGTATTCATTTATCACTCTATGGCCTAAGAATGATTAACTGGCTGAGCTTCTCTGCAACATGCTGGTCAGACATTAGGGGTGGGATGGGTAGAAAAGGAGAACCCTATTAGAAATGCTGGTTCTTTTAATTTGGGGGATTAGCAGCAGCCCCTGTGAACAAAAGGAATGCTTGTCTTTTTACCTAATTCCTCTACCAAAGTCCCACTGGGCATGGCTTTGAACGTAAAAGCCTCTAGGTTAATATGCTGCCTTGACAACAGCAGTAGGAAACCTGGCGCTATCGCTAAAATACTTTCTTGAACATCTTGGCTCTTTAATCATTGGCTGCATTAATGGGTACCCTTTAAACCTTTTTCTGGTGTGTCTGACTCTGGTTTGCTACCCCTGAGCCTGTTCTTTACAGCAAATCATGGTTTGTTTTCCAGCAATTGTTCACACCCTTGCTTGGGGATTGCTTTTCAAAGTTAAGAGGAGATTTAAAAAAAACAACCTACAGGCAGTCCTCAACTTACGACCACAACTGAGCCCCCAATTTATGTTGTTAAGTGAGACATTTGTTAAGGGAGTTTTGCCCCATTTTATAACCTTTTTCGCCATAGGTGTTAAGTGAATCACTGCAGTTGACCAGTTAGGAACCCGGCTGTTCAGATTCAGATGTCTTCCGATGCTCTCGGAGCTCGTAGTAAATCACGGAATCTCTCTGGATCTCTCACCCAAGGTGATATAGCCTTAAGGCCGACCTGATTAAGGCCCCTGGCAACCACTTTATACTGAAAATCATCTCAAAGAGCAGCCTGCTGAGTTGTTAAGAAATCCCCAGAACCCCCTTGGAAGCCAACGGGGCCCATAAGGTGCCTGGGGCAGACCATTTTAATAGCTCCTTCTCCCTCCGAAGGTCTTTTTAATGTATTGAAATAGTTACTCATTTAATTTGTAACTCAAGGCAGCAAATACGGCTGATACTCCTTCCTCCTCCTATTTCCCCCACAACAGCAACCCTGTGAGGTGGGTTGAACTGAGAGAGGGGAGGGAGGGAGGGGCTGGCCCAAAGTCATCCAGGCGGCTTTCATGCCTCAGGCAGGACTAGAACTCAGGGTCTCCTAGTGATTGGTTTATTCTGCTGGCTTTTCATGGCTAAGGGGGTGGGGGGGACTTGGACTCACAGTCCCCTGCTTTCTAGCCTGGTCTAGCCTTAACCACCAGACCAACACTGGCTATAAGTTCTCGGTTTGTGGTTGAGTGGTAGGCTTGGAGAGATATGTAACACTGGATTATTTATAATAGTTGCATGTTGGTCGTTTCCCAGCCTTTTTCTCCTCTCCGTACAATCAATATATGACTTTAAACAGGGCATAAAATGGTCGATAAAGGACTGTGTCTTATATAGCTTATCAGAGGGGTGATGATTTATTCTATTCATAGCTGGAGGTGTCCATAGAATGTTTCCTGGGGTTTGCAGAGGATGTGCGCAGAACAAAAAGGGCAGAAGGCTAGAAGACATCCTTCTTACCTGCAGCGTTAGACGTCTGCCTTGAGAAATGCAGGAGGCTAGTTGCAGGCAATCTCTTCAGAAGAGAAGTAAACACAGGGATGAGAAAAGATTCAGAAGAGAAGTAAACATAAGAGACCCCCCCAAATATATATGAGGAAACAAACCACGGCATACTTAAGGCTACAAAAAGATAGCTATCTAGTAATAGTTTAGCTTCTTGTGGGAAGCTGTGGTTCAGAAATGTTTACTGAATATTCACTAACTCTGCCATTGTTGGAAAAAGATTGACAGGCTGAAAATGAAAGAAGAATGACTATTCAAACCTCTATGAAAGCAGTAAATGTAAGGGATGCATCTCCTGAATTCACTCTCTCATCCTTTGATTATGCAATATTTGCATATAACTCTTTGGCAGTCTAGTCGTATTAAAATTGTCAGTGCCTTGTCTGCTGGATATTCATCATTTTGGAAAGCCCTCATCTGTTCTTTTGTTACATTCATGCTACAGGACCTAGATATAATTCAAGAATTGGATATGCTAACCAGCCTAACGTGGCCATGAATCTTCTTCCTTTTGAGGGATGAATCCAGTTAGTTGGATTGAAATGTTCCTGATCTCCTACCTGAAATTATCCTAAATTCTCTTTTCAGTGGTTACATATTTTGATGTGAAAGTTCTCCCACACTTCCATTTCTGTAAAATAAAGCCTCCTTTAAATTGTAGAGATAGAAGAGAATATTTGCAGACATTTGATTAACCAGCTGGATAACTTCAGTGCTGGAAGGGAGTGGGATGGGCTCTCTGCTTCTATATTATTTATTTTATTTATTTTTATTTATTTAATTTCACTTGTATGCCGCCCCCTCTCCAAAAGGACTCGGGGCGGCTCACAACTAAAACATAACAATAAATAATTACCTAAAAACAGATTAAACGAGGTACAAGTCAAATATATTAAATGGCTTGCCATGTCAGTGTGGGTGGGAGTGTTGTTTTCTTCTTGGTAGTTCTTGATTAGGCTGTTGTTTAATATTGGGTTGGTTGTCTGAGTTGGTAGTTCCTTGATTGGGGTATTGTTTACTGCTGGTCTAGCATTAACCTTAGTTTTAATCTCTGCTTTTCTGGGTGTTAGGAGGGTGTGTTTAAGTCTTCTCGTTTCCTTTTTCTCATGTGAATTGTATGTAGATGTCAGTTTAATTCTTTTAAATTGAGTTTGGCTCATGGACGCATCCATTGGGTTTTCTTGGCAACACTAAGAAAGGCATTTGTCATTGATTTTTTCTTTTCACAATTTTGCAATCTAGTCTATAGCCCTGGGATTTCCTGTTGGCTTTCCATCCAATATTAACTAGGTCCAATTCTCCTTTCTTTTCTTTTCTTTTCTTTTTGAGATTCACCAAGGTCAGAAGGACTCTCCTGCTTCACTTGGCATTGATAAAATGGTCCGAAATTTAGTTTCATGAATTCTGCAGAAAAGCAAATTTTCCAATGATTTTAACATCAGCATTTATAGCAACAAGAATGGAGTTAAATGCGATATCTGAGTGATAGTATCATAAAATCCTAAGGTGGAAAGGTACCTTGGAGGTCTTCCAATTCAACCTCCTGCCCAAGACTCAAATGGTTGTCCAGTCTTTTCTTGAAAACTCCAGTATTGGAGCACCCACAATTCTGGGAGGCAAGGCTGTTCCACTGATTAATTGTTATCCTTAGTTTCAGGTTGGATCTGATGAACTTCCATCCATTTCTCTTGCCCTACCCTCAGGTGCTTTGGTGAATATTTGCCATAAAGTTTTGATTTTTTAAAAAGAATTATTACTTCTACTTCAAAAATATATTGATTGGATAGATCTTGCAAAAAGTGGGGCCACTATGCTGTTTGTTTTTTATAGAAATGACTTCATTTAAATATTGTTTGTTGTTCCACGCATTCATATTTTGGACTTCAATCCTGAATCTGTATGACATATGTTAAGACATTTTAAACGTGTCTGAATATATTATGTATCTAATTATTTATTTATATTTTATTCAATTTGCAAGCATGCTGTCCCATGCCAACCATTTCTGGGTAGCTCTCAATAATAAAACAACGCAGAAAACAATAAAATGCAGGCAATTTGCCAAGACAGTATTAAAAAAAATATGCACATCTTTAGTATATTTGAATTCTCATAATTGCATACTCAAGTTGTTTAACATAATTAGAATTTCATTATTTGGAGCCCCATAGATAAGGGAATAGAAATTCTTTTTGCAGTGATTCTTATTATAATCCTCTTTTTATATCTAATATATAAATATTAAAATGATATGTATTTAATCTCCAAGAGCTGCTATAATCAGTGTAGGCTTTTTACGCATTAACAAATACTATAGAAATTATTTTAGGGCGGGAAAGTGTTAAAGCTATGGGCTATTATCATTAATAGCATATGTGAATATTTAAGTATGGTATCTGGATTCTTCATGCCCTTATTATGGTCAAAAGGCTGATATTTCAGCATAAGGAAGATAAATGTATGCACTCTTTTGCTGAATGGATTGAAGTCTTGATTGTACTTGACACCAATGAGTGGATTGCTTATAGATGTAAACTTTTTATGGACAGGTATAATCAAATATGGGACTTATTTGTATAGAATACAATAAGTTAAAATATTGTCATGTAAGTGTATTAGAAATATATATGCTTCATAGAATTATAACTTTATTATGATATATGTTTCCTTCATCATCTTTTTTCACTTTTCTGTTATAAGACTTTAAATATGTTTTTCTGTTTGATGATGTATTATTTTTGTGTTTTTGTTTATTAATTAAAAAGCAATAAAATAATTGCAATATAGATAGTCCTTGACTTATAACAGTCCATTTAGTGACAATGGCACTGAAAAAAGTGGCTTATGACCATTTTTCACACTTATGACCATTGCAGCATCCCCAAGATCCTGTGATCAAAATTCATATGCTTGGCAACTCACTCATATTTATGACATTTGCTGTGTCTCAGAGTCATGTGATCACCTTTGCAATTTGTGGTATAGAATAGAATAACAGAGTTGGAAGGGACCTTGGAGGTCTTCTAGTCCAACCCCCTGCTTAGGCAGGAAAACCTACACCACTTCAGACAAAGGCTTATCCAGTCTCTTCTTAAAAGCTTCCAGTGTTGAATCATTCACAGCTGCTAGAGGCAAATTGTTCCACTGATTATTTGTTCTCACTGCTGGGAAATTCCTCCTTAGTTCTAGATTGCTTCTCTCCTTGATGAGTTTCCATCAGTTGCTTCTTGTCCTTGGAGAATAGCATGACCCTCTCTTCTTTGTGGTAGCCCCTCAAATATTGGAAGACTGCCCTCCTGTCTCCCCTTGTCCTTCTCGTCATTAAACTAGACATACTTGGTTCCTGCAACTGTTCTTCGTATGTTTTAGTCTCCAGTCCCCTAATCCTCTTGGTTGCTCTTCTGTGCACTTTCTAGAGTCTCCACATCTTTTTTTTACATTATTATTTATTTAGACTTATTATTATTTATTTATTTAGACACATTGTGGCGACCAAAACTGGATGCAGGATTCCAAGTGTGACTTTCTGACAAGCAAAGTCAATGGGGCACACAGATTCATTTAACAACCGTGTTACTAACTTAACTGCAGTGATTCACTTAACCACTGTGGCAAGAAAGGTCATAAAACGGGGCCAAATTCACTTAAATGCTTCAGTTAGCAACATAAATTTTGAGCTCATTCATGGTCATAAGTCAAGGACTACCTGTATCTAATATTTATTATTTGTTTATTTATTCTATTTCTACAGGCACCCATCTCAATCCAACTGACTCTGGGCCGTGAGCAACATCTCAATAATTAAAATAATAAAAACTGTTACAAATTATACATACATGACACCAAGAATTATCAAAATAATTACACAAAATTAGCAGGAATCAATGTGCAAGTTAGTATCAAAAATGTATGATTGATACCATATATTATGTATGTGTCTTCCATTAAATCAAACAGTGGTAATTAGATTATATTTCAGACCTATTTGTGAACTGCAACACGGTACGTATTAATCTAATTGTGCAGGAGTGAAAATTATTTTTGTGGGTATTTGTTGTACAATACAATATCTTAAATAGTTTACATAATGCATGTGAAAGAAGGAATACAATTTTACTCTGTTAAAACACCATTTTTTCTGTTAATTGATTTTAGTAATTAGCAGTTGAGATAATAATATAATATGCCTCTGCAAAGATGAATGAGTATTTTTAAGAATGTGTGCACTTAGCTATAATTGGTCTTTTTAATGGATTCGAATATAAATCTGTGAAGAGCATTTGCAAAAATGGAAGAACAGTTTAGGGAAGGCTGTGGCAAATCATTTGATATCTTCCCATATAAGAGCCGTGATCAGAGGTGGCATTCAGCCAGTTCGGACCAGTTCTGGAGAACCGGTAGCGGAAATTTTGAGCAGTTTGGAGTACCAGCCAATCCCACCCCTGACTGGCCCCGCCAACCCCATCTCTTCTCTGCCTCCCATCGAGTCCCAGCTGATTGGCTGGGTCTCCTTTGGTTGCCCTGCACAGGAGAACGGAGCTGGAAAGCAGGTTAATGGGGTGGGGAGGGAATGGGGATTTAACAGTATATCCTTCCCCTAACACGCCTACCAAGCCACGCCCACAAAGCCACGCCCCACCCACCAGGCCATGCCCACAGAACCAGTAGTAAAATTTTTTGAATCTCACCACTGGCCGTGATGGCACAGGCTAACTCACTGCTCATTGCCAGGCGTTCGATCCTGACTGGTTCAAGGTTGATGCAGCCTTCCATTCTTCTGAGGTCATAAAATGAGGACTCAGATTGTTGGGGGCAAGGTGCTGACTCTGTAAACCGCTTAGAGAGGGCTATAAAAGCACTGTGAAGCGGTATTTAAGTCTAACTGCTATTGCTATATCGGTGATGGTATTGCCTTTTAGGTATTGCACGCTTTAGGACTGTTGTGAACAGGTGTGAGAGTGGTACCAGTATGGATTGCCAACTTGCTTGCACATATAGTTGAAACATATGCTTCAGCATGGAAACAGATGCTATCAATTGAAATGATTTAACTACATATATATTTAAACATTATTGATATTATAGCTATACACACAGACCAAACACCAAACAGAAAAGGCCAATCCAGCAGCTCTCATCAACCTCATCTCTCTACAACTTTGAAATAGAAACGTTGCAAAACAAAGTACAGGTGAAACTCGAAAAATTAGAATATCGTGCAAAAATTCATTTATTTCAGTAATGCAACTTAAAAGGTGAAACTAATATATGAGATAGACTCATTACATGCAAAGCAAGATAGTTCAAGCTGTGATTTGTCATAATTGTGATGATTATGGCTTACAGCTCATGAAAACCCCAAATCCACAATCTCAGAAAATTAGAATATTACATACAATCAATAAAACAAGGATTGGACTTCTGAAAAGTATAAGCATGCATATGTCCTCAGTACTTGGTTTGGGCCCCTTTTGCAGCAATTACTGCCTCAATGCGGCGTGGCATGGAAGCTATCAGCCTGTGGCACTGCTGAGGTGTTATGGAAGACCAGGATGCTTCAATAGTGGCCTTCAGCTCTTCTGCATTGTTCGGTCTCATGTCTCTCATCTTTCTCTTGGCAATGCCCCATAGATTCTCTATGGGGTTCAGGTCAGGTGAGTTTGCTGGCCAATCAAGCACAGTAATCCCACGGTCATTGAACCAGGTTTTGGTGCTTTTGGCAGTGTGGGCAGGTGCCAAGTCCTGCTGGAAAATGAAGTCAGCATCCCCATAAAGCTCGTCTGCAGAAGGAAGCATGAAGTGCTCCAAAATCTCCTGGTAAACAGCTGTGTTGACCCTGGACTTAATGAAGCACAGTGGACCAACACCAGCAGATGACATGGCTCCCCAAATCAACACAGACTGTGGAAACTTCACACTGGACTTCAAGCATCTTGCAGTCTGTGCCTCTCCATTCTTCCTCCAGACTCTGGGTCCTTGGTTTCCAAATGAGATGCAAAAGTTGCTCTCTTCAGAAAAGAGGACTTTGGATCACTGAGCAACAGACCAGGTCTGTTTTTCTTTAGCCCAGGTAAGATGCTTCTGATGACATTTGAAGCCCATGTCCAGGATCCGTCTGTGTGTGGTGGCTCTTGATGCACTGACTCCAGCCTCAGTCCACTCCTTGTGAAAGTCCCCAACACTCTTGAATGGCCTTTTCCTGACAATCCTCTCCAGGCTGCGGTCATCCCTGCTGCTTGTGCACCTTTTCTTCCACACTTTTCCCTTCCACATAACTTTCTATTAATGTGCTTTGATACAGCACTTTGGGAACATCCAACTTCTTTTGCAATTACCTTTTGAGGCTTTCCCTCCTTATGGAGGGTGTCAATGATGGTTTTCTGCACAACTGTCAGGTCAGCAGTCTTTCCCATGATTGTGATTCCTACTGAACCAGACTGAGAGACCATTTAAAGGCTCAGGAACCCTTTGCAGGTATTATGGCTTAATTAGCTGATTAGAGTGGGACACTTTGAGCCTAGAATATTGCCCTTTTCACAATATTCTAATTTTCTGAGATTGTGGATTTGGGGTTTTCATGAGCTGTAAGCCATAATCATCACAATTATGGCAAATCACGGCTTGAACTATCTTGCTTTGCATGTAATGAGTCTATCTCATATATTAGCTTCACCTTTTAAGTTGCATTACTGAAATAAAACTTTTGCACGATATTCTTGCACGATATTCTAATATTTTGAGTTTCACCTTGTATTGATATCCCACCTTTATTATTATTTTTAATACATATGCTCAATACTCCTTCCTCCTCCTGTTTTCCCCACAACAGCCACCCTGTGAAGTGAGCTGGTGTGAGAGAGAGGGGCTGGTGCAAAGTCACCCAGTTGGCTTTCATGGCTAAGGCGGGACTGGAATTCACCATCGCCTGGTGATTGACTCAAATTCACCCAGCCAGGTTTTATGTCTAAGGCAGGACTAGAACTCACCGTCTCCTGGGGATCGACCCCAAATTATCCTGCTGGTTTTTGTCCCTAAGTTGGAACTAGAACTCACCGTCTCCTGATTTCTACCTTAGAGTCCTAACCAAACAAATAGACCAATGAAAGCGAGGGTTGCTGGGTGCTCCCTGAGCTTGCTTGTTTTCTTGCAGACATTTCATTACCCAACAAGGTAACATCAGCAGTGTTGGTAAGGAATGCACTTTGCTGTCAGTTTCTATTCTGGTGCCTTGCCCTGTCAGTGTGGGTGGTCTTAAGAGATTCTTTGTTTGAGCTGTTTACTGATGGCTCTTTGACAGTTTCTTGATTGGAGTATTGCTTACTTGAAACAAAAACCAAACAAAAATATGCAATTAAACAGACATTTGAAAGATGTTAAATATGTAATAAGAATTAGGGAGAAAAGAAAAACAGAAAAGCAGGAACAAAACCCTCTTTCTCCAACCTTCACCCAAAGTCCTGGTGAAGAGAGAGGCCATTAACAGATGCACTATTAGTTGTGTGATAGAACTCAAGAGCAGAGAATATTTGAGAACGTAAGCAGGTTTTGGTATGCAGCGCTCCTGCAACAATATCCTTGGTTAGCTCTGCCTTCAGCAGTATCAGGTTTCCTGGATCGAACTTGTTTAGGGCCGTATCACCTTATGACCTTGAAGTTATCTCCGTAACTAATTAGCAGGAAGTGCAGTTGCTTTAACACAGGTGCAGTGTGTATGACCAGGTACCCTGTTTGGCAAATTGGCCACTGCATTCTGCAGCAGATTTACTTTTGATGCAAGATCCGGCTTCTCAATGGTTTTAAAACATCTGATTTTTTTGTTTTGTTTTAATCATTCAGTTGTGTCTGACTCCTGGCACAGCTTCTTTCCAGCTGTTGGATGTTCAATTTGGTATCTGCTTTGATATTATCAAGCCAATGTATGCTTTCCCTGCCCCTTCTTCTTGTTCCATTAACCACTCCTAGCATCATTGACTTCTCCAATGGATTTGCACGTGGCCAAAGGAAATGTCTATTAGGTACTTCCAAAACTTTAAAAAAGTGTGATCTGTTCCCAACTTCGCAAAAGAGACAGACCTGCCCTTTACATAGCATAAGAGAAAAAGAAGTAGAAACGGTCTCCCACTACTACACATCTACTATCTCTATTTGGAAATAGCGTACTCATCGGAAGGTTACTAAACTTCTATTAATCTTACTAATGAAAGCTCTGAGAGACATGCTTTTGGGATTATTTGCTTCCAATTCACGTTGCTATCCATAGCCTGGATGGAGCAAGTTTCATGTGGGCTTTCAAAAATATTGATGACTCTCAGGTACCTTAAGAATATAAATGTAATGTCCAAAAGGAAAGAGACTTTCCCCCAAAAGGAGATTAAACAGAAGAGCCCCCTCTCCACAGTTTTCACTTCTGTTGCATTATGCGAAGTGCCTCTTTTGAAGGATTTCAGGGAAAATTCTACGGTCTTAGGAGGAATGGAGCACCTTGGCAACAAACTCTTTATGTTTTCTGCATCTCTAGAGAAATATTTTGTAAGGCTTTCAAAGCTCTTTGCCATCCATCCATTGTATTTCAGGTTTTCGTTTTGCTACTTCTACATGCAGAACCACAAATAGCTGCATTCTGAAGGACCAGTAGAGTCCTTCAAAATACTTCACTGAGCGCTTATATTTGAGAAGTTCCATCAGCATTGATGCCTCAATCCTCCATCAGATGAAAGTTGCTGGCAATTTGTTTCAAGAATAAAACTTCACTTCCATTTCTTTCCTGTTCGTACTTTATATTTATCCCACCTCTCCCTCTCTTTAGTTAGTTATTAATTGTAATGGGTTTGTGCCTTGTTTCTTATATTATAGTAACAGTCACAGAGTTGGGAGGGACCTTGGAGGTCATCTAGTCTAACCCCCTGCTCTTGCGGGAGGCCTCTACTGTTTCCAATAGATGGCTGTCCAGTCTCTTCTTAAAAGCATTCAGCATTGGGGCACTCACAGTTTCCAAGGGCAAATTGGTTTGTTGTTCTCACTGTTAGGAATTTTCTCCTTAGTTCTAGGTTGCTTCTGTGCTTGGTTACTTTCCATCCATTGTTTTTTGTCCTGCCTTCTGGTGCTTTGGTAAACAAGTTAGCCCTCTCTTCTTTGTGGCAGTCCTTCAAGTATTGGAAGACTGCTCTCATGTCCCCCCTGGTCTTTCTCCTCATTCGACTACGTATACCCAATTCCTGGAATCATTCTTCATATTCCTTAGCTTCTAGGCCCCTAATCGTTTTTATTGCTCAGAAATGTTATCCAAGAGCTCCTTATTCAAGCACATTATTTCCATAAGATTATCTCATGTTTTTTAGTATTGTGTTTAATTATATTATTTTTCAGACTTTCCCAACCCTTCTAGTTTTCCCCCCATTAGGATGTCCATCCATGTTTATGGAGCTTCTCAGTCATCCAGGTCATGGCTGTTCCAAAGGTGCTTATTTCAAGAGGCAGCTGGACTTTCTGATTTTTCTTTGAAGACGTTTCACTCCTCCTCCAAGAAGCTTCTTCAGCTCTGACTGGATGGTGGGGAATGGAAGGATGAATATTCCTTGCAGACAGCTGGTCATTTGCATCCTTTTAGCAGGTCCTTGAAGCACTTGGAGGTTTATCTGTGTCCTCAGGGTCACCTGAGTGGTGCAAATGGTTCCTGTCATCTGCCATTTTTCCTCTGGAAATCCCTTCCTACTCCCACCTCATTCCAAGGGGGTTCAAAGATATGTAGTGTAGACCCTGATCCAGACCAACGTTTTCTCAGGGACGTTCAGAGTCTTCTGTTCTCAAGCCATGACCTTCGCTTAGAAGTGTGAACAAAAATCGTACCTGTGCTTCAGACTCTTTTGTCTTCCTGACAAGCTCATGATAGCCTCATGATATTTCCAATTTTTTCCTGGCAGCATCATTTGTTCCAGGAGAAAAAAGCAGAAAAAAGAGATGGTATTCAGCAGTCAGGTCAGCCTCTCTATAAATCTGGGAGAAACCACATTTCTTAATATAACGTCTAGTCTACAGATTACTCTCTCCATTCTTCAGAGCAGCGCCATCCATTGCCACCATGTGGCTTTTCCCCTCTGGGGAAGCTGCTGGATTTCTGTGGAAACCTGAGCCTTCCATCTGAGCCTCCTGGAACAAAGGGTGAACACCTCTCTCCAGAAGCCTGTGAGCCACAATTTATGAGGAGGACCTGAAATTGATGGGGCAGCATCTTCAACAGGAATGGTCATCTGGTTTCATTTCATTTCATTTCACTTATTTGGATTTATATGCCTCCCTGTCTCCCGAAGGACTCGGGGCAGCTCACATAAAAATACAATGTACAAATATGAAGAAAGTATTAAACCCAATCCAAATAAATGATAAAATCCCACGTTAAAAATGCCCAATTAAAAAAACCCCAATCCCCCTCAATCCAGGCCGGCCTGCAAAAACAGCCAGGTCTTTAGTTCGCGGCGGAAGGAACGCAGGTCAGGGGCCAAGCGCAACCCCAGGGGGAGCTGGTTCCACAGGGTGGGTGCCCCCACAGAGAAGGCCCTCCCCCTTGGTCTTTCGGCTTCCGTGCTGAGACCTCTCCTCCCCTGGACCCCCGTTTTCCTTGTGCTCTTTTTAGAGACACCCTGTTGTTGCCTTGCCTGGAAACTCCTCAACTCATCGCAGCAGGGAATGCCTGCAACCCCTCTGTTCCCTCTTTCAGTGCGGCAGTGAGTTTGCCCTTGGCATAGTTGGACACAACTGAAGGTGTCCTCAAGCAAAAGCACAAGGGTGGTATTGTTGGCCTGAAATGGTGGAGGGTTTGCCGCTTGAGCAAGGGGTTGGACAAGAAGACCTCCAAGGTCCCTTCCAACTCTTGTTCTTCTGTTATACTTACCTTGCAAGTCAACCCGATCCTTTCTTATCCATGTCTATAAACCTCCCAGAGTTTTTGCAGCTCAGAAGTTCTCCCTTTTCCACGCCACTTGGTATCGGTTCTCCTAGAAAACAAAGCGCACACAACAACACGACAATTCCTGCTATTTTGCCCCAATCTCAGGACTCTCACAGCTTTCCCTTCCTGTATAGACTTGGCCAGAGCTCCCGTGCCTTCGCTTACCAGCTGCTACCACTCAGCGGTTTTCTGCTGCCTCTTGCTCTCCGAAGCTTTTTAATGATGTGTTGATGCTGCCCTGATTGTTAGTCGTTTATTGCTGTTTTTACTTTCCATATTGTTATCATGTTTTAAATTGCTCCTTTTTATTTTGCAAAATATATATTTTTAAATTTTAATCAGTTGTTTTAATTGTTAATCAGTTCAAGATCACTTCTTTGTTCAATTTAGACACTGCCCTACTCTGGGTGGCTCACAATAAAGGGCAATGACAAAACACTGAACAAATGGCAAATCCAGTTAACATACAAGACAAATATCACCTGAGATTCCAAGCACCCTAATCTGCAGCCTGGGAGGAGAGCCAGGTCTTTAAAGCTTTCTAAGAGCCACGGTGGTGGTGCCGTGGTTAGACTGCAGTACTGCAGGCTCCTCTTGCTGATCACTGGCTGCCAGCAGTTTGGCAGTTCGATCCTGACCGGCTCCTGCTTGACTCAGCCTTCCATCCTTCCGAGGTGGGTAACATGAGGAGCCAGATTGCTGGGAGGCAAGAGGCGGAATCTGTAAAACTGCTTAGAGAGGGCTGTAAAAGCATTGTGAAGCGGCATATAAGTCTAAGGGCTGTTGCTAGTGCTAGAGTGCCATTAGAAGTGGCATGAGAAATGTTTTGAATGAATTAAAATGTCCAGGGCATTGCACTCACTTGTAGTACTTTAAAACTGTTTTGTAGTTTTATAGCAGTATTATTACTAACACCTGTGTGGATAAGCAGGGACAGATGTTAAATGGGATGAAGGCAGAGGTAAAGATTCCCTCTGTCCAGTGGCTGGCTACCGGATGGTCGGCGAGGTTTGGGTGAACCCCTAGCTGTGATCTCTGGCTGGGCCTGCCCACCTGCCCTTGTGCTGTGCTTTCCCTAAATAACTAACTTTCCCCCTGCCCAAGCTGCCCAGGGGAGTTCTGCGCCGCCCTGCTGTACTCACTGGAGCTGCCTGAGTCAGTTAGCTGCCTGTTTGAAGCTGTGTTTCAGCCCCAAAGCAGCGTGTGTGCACTCACAACCAGCGAACCCCTTGTCAATGAAAGTGCAGCCCACCTCTGCCTCTGTCCAATCGTGTTAATCTCTAAGGAGAATACTCCTCTCTGTTTCTTAGCCAAGGGAGCCAGTGTGTAGTCACACTGGCCACATGACTGCAGAAGAGTTGAACCAAAAGACACTTTTGAAGCCATATGTCCAGCGTTTATTTATTTATTTATAATTGGACTTGTATGCCGCCCCCTCTCCGAAAGGACTCGGGGCGGCTCACAACTAAAATACAACAATAAATATTTTAAAAAGAATTAAACTTAAACAAGCCCAATCACTAGAATTAATTTAAAACTAATTCAACAATAAATATTTAAAAAAGAATTAAACTTAAACAAGCCCAATAACTAGAATTAATTTAAAACTAATTAACCCCTCCCCCCCAGAGGTCAGTCCAGCCTGGCCTGTTCAAACAGCCAAGTTTTCAAATCGCGGCAGAAAGAGCGGAGATCAGGAGCCAAACGGAGCCCCAGGGGTAGCTGGTTCCACAAGGCAGGAGCTGCAACAGAGTAGGCCCTTCCCCGAGGCACCGCCAGCCGACACTGTCTCACGGACGGCACCCTGAGGAGTCCCCATCTGTGTGCGCGCACAGGGCGATTGGTATTCGATATTGGCAGGAGACGCTCCCACATGGCTATACACCAAGGTGCACGGAATGGTTTTACCGTCCCACCAAAGTGGTACCTATTTATCTACTCGCATTTGGATGCTGTTGAACTGCCAGGTGGGCAGGAGCTGGGGCAAAGGTGGGAGCTCACCCCATTGCACAGCGCTTGGGTCTCAAACCTGAGCAGCCAGCTTTCCAGTTGACAAGCTCAGTGTGTTTAATCGCGGAGCCACTTGGACTTCTATAGCGCTTCACAGTGCTTTACAGCCCTCTCTATGTTTACAGAGTCAGCCTATTGCCCCCAACACCCCCCTGAGGTGATAAACCTTGGCAAGCTTTCTACCACATCCTAGATACCTGTAGAAGGAGAGCGCCACATTGCCGCTCGTACCTTCCTGCCTCTCCTGCTTTTGAACAACTTTCTCTGCCCTGTTGTTGACCTTTAGTTGACCTACATGGAGAACTCTCTCTGTGATTTCTATGTGCTCTTCACTTCCTCTTGATGAGTTTTAAAGCAAAAAGGTGCTCCAGTCCTTTCTCCAGCAAGGGGAGAAGTTTGCATTTGAATGGAATGGAATTGACTACCATATTTGACCAAGTGTGTTTAGACACACAAGGAATTTGTCTCCAGTACAAAAACACTTGTAACTTAACTTATTAGCATATTCTTTGGGTAAGAAGCCAGAGAATGGAGAACTTGCACCACACCTTGCATGTCATCACAACTTCCGTTGTTGTTGTTGATGTTGTTGATGTTGTTGATGTTGTTGATCTTCTTCTTCTTCTTCTTCTTCTTCTTCTTCTTCTTCTTCTTCTTCTTCTTCTTCTCCTCCTCCTCCTCCTCCTCCTCCTCCTCCTCCTCCTCCTCCTCCTCCTCCCTCCTCCCTCCTCCTCCCCTCCCCCCTCCCCCTTTCAAAATCTGGGTTTGACTTCTTTCTCCCTTTCTCTTCCTTCCCAAAATCCATTTTTCTCTCCACTTGCACTGATTGCGAGTTCCCAGCTATCTGTCTTCTACCCTAAGGTTGTTTTCTGAAACACAGGTTAAGCTGAAGCTGCAAAACTTCATTTGGATGATGGTTCCAACCTTACTAGCCCTCTGCAAGCATGCTGCAATCATTTTTACAGCAACCATTTACGACTACATCTTTTAGTTACTGCTCAGAGATGCCAATATCTGTAGAGTAGATGTGGTACTTGAAGAGCGGAAGAATGTATATGTTGGCATCTATATGATAACCTTTTTGTGATTTGAAGTCAGTGCAATGTGCATTTCAAGCTACAATGTTTTGTGGCTTGCTTTGATGGCGATGAATTATTGAGTTCGCTGTCAGAATAAGGTCACAGATTATTTAAACCATGTCATTTTTTATCCTGATGGTTCTTAATCTAGTATTAAAATGCCATGAACATTGACTTATCTTGCATAGCAGTTGATTCAGTTATCGGAGAGAATAGCAACATAATATTTCATACCATGCCACTATTTTAGCATTTATTCACATTTTCGGGTCAGAGTGTCCCCAGATTCTTTTGAAATATGCTGAAATAACAGTGTTATAGTTAGTCCTCAACTTACAGCCATTTGTTTTGCAATAATTTGAAGTTATGACAGCCTCAGAAAAAGGAACTTACGACCCAGCCTTGAACTTAGAAACATGGCACCAAGGTTGTGCTTCTCAGCCAGGTGGCCTTGGCTAATACAGAAGGAGCTTGTCTGTCGATCTGGAGGTCTTGACAAAATAGAGCAGGTCTCCTCCTCCTGTGCAGCCTGAAGTGATTGGATCCTCTCCCTCCAGCATCTCCCTCTCTCTCTGCTGCCTGATACAGGTATCTCCTTGCTTTAGCTGGGCGGGTGGGGTGGCCTTGCATGGCCCTGCTGGGGGTATACAGGTAACCCTCAGCTTGCTGCCACAATTGATCCCAAAATTTATGCTGCTAAGTCAGAAATTTGTTAAGTGAGTTTTGTCCCATTTTATGGCTTTTCTTGCCACATGTGTTAGGTGAACCACTGCAGTTGTTAAATTAGGAACACGGTTGTTAAGTGAATCTGGTTTCCCCATGGACTTGGCTTGTCAGAAGGTCCCAAAAGGGATCACGTGACCCCCCCAGGGATGCTGCGGCCGTCAGTTGCCAAGCATCCGAATGTAAATCACGTAACCGTGGGGATGCTGAAATGGCCACAAGTGTGAAAAACAGTCATAAGTCACTTTTTGAAGTGGTGTTGTAACATTGCACTGTCACGAAGTGAACTGATGTAAGTTGAAGACCCTTTGCAAACACCCATGGCTGCCTTTGCTCCTTCTTTCTGGAACCCTCTCTGCAATATGCAATATGGAAACATACCTATGAGAGTAATTGGGGTGCGGGGAGTAAACCCTTAGCAGGATCAAATTATTTTTGTGATGGAATTTTATCCTCCAATTGTTTAACTGTAGATTTCTGAAGGAATACTGTGGGCATTTCCTGCCTATTTCCAAGGATACCATCAGACGTTATTATTCTGATCATACATACAGCATTATCATATTTGGCACCCAGTTGTGGGTTTAACTGTTAATGGTTTTGAAGGTTCTACTAATATTCATGTCTGGAATTTAAAGAGCGCCCTTGAAGCTTGCATTCACAGTACAAATCTGCAAGGATAGATAAACCCTAATTAAATTTGGCAAACGCTTCTGTAAAGGGCTGGCTTCATGGTAGATTGTTGCCGTTATAGAGAATTTGGGAGCAGCCAGTACTGACAACAGACCTTTTTTCAAAAAAATATATTATTTTATGTACTGGCTTTCTTTTGCCTCTTGCAAAATATGGGACTGCTGTTTGAGACCGTGTTTTAAAATGTTAAGGCGTCAACGGAGCAGACAGAAAAGCACAAACACAACTTCATCCTTTATTATGATCACTTTTTATTGTCACCAGCTCCAACCAGTTCCAAAAATATCCTTATGGTAATTTATTTTTATTTTTTGGGAAATCAAGAACTGTGTAATGATGTTGAGCTCTTCACACCAAAGCAATTCTACTTGAACTGTAGTGTTTTTAATATCTATTGGGAAAACGTGGTGCAATCTTGTTTGCATCCTTGACAGTGACTGTAATTTATAATCTGCTCTTTGCTTGAAGAGAAAGGATAGAAGAAAAAGAAGGGAGCCCTGACTACACAAATGCTGCAGTGAGAAATTAGGATGCTAACCATGAAAAACAGATGCTGGAAGTTAGAAACCGAAGGTTAAAGCTAGACAAAGAACATAAATAAATAAAGCTGGCTTTAATTTAGCCATGTGGAGGCAATCACTGAATTGGCACAGTTGGCAGGAGAGAGAGTGACTGTTTATAGACATTTTCTTGCTATTCTTGTTTTGTAGAACAAGTGGAAGATTTAATTTCATGATGTAATCATCACTTATAAACTAGTTTATAGCAAACAGAGAGGATTTTAAAAAAAGGCAGAACTTAAGTGGGAGTTGCTCCAACAGACCATTTAAGGATTACGTACAACCTTGGCTGTGTCAAACCATTGGAAGTCCTTGACATAAAAAAACCCCACTTCATTATGGAAGACAAAGTTTATGAAATATTATTATTATTATTATTATTATTATTATTATTATTTTATTAGACTTGTATGCCGCCCTCTCTCCCTAAGGACTCAGGGCGGCGAACAATAAAAGCCCAATAACAAATTACAATAAAAAATAATTAAACCAATACAAGCCTAATCAATCATTATAAAAATTTAAAAATTAAAACAAAGAGTAAAAATCAACCCACACCCCCGAAGTCAGTCCAGACCAGCCTGTTGGAACAAGCAGGTCTTCAGGTCCCGGCGGAAGGAGCGGAAATCAGGGGCCAAACAGAGATCCACGAGGAGTTGGTTCCACAGGGCGGGTGCTCCCACAGAGAAGGCCCTGCCCCTGGGCACCACCAGTGGACAATGCCTAACCGACGGTACCCCAAGGAGGCCCCGCCTATGGGAGCGTACTGGGCAATCGGAGGCGTTCCCGCAAGTACCATCTTAGCCATCTTAGCCCAGGAGTGAGGAAAGTGCACCACTGAAAGGTGATCAGGGCAAAAATCATTGGTGGCGATTTTCTCTTGCTCTGTTCCATGAGTTGAACACGTCAGCCCTGAAGCTGACCTGGGCAAGGCATCTTGGAGCTTCGGTGCTGCCACACTGGAGCGAGGGATGGGGTGGGATAGAGATAGCTGGGCTTGTGTAGTCAAGACACTTTCTCCTGGGAACCAAGGACATGCTCACACCTGGCCGGACGAAGGAGGAGTGATGTCACCAGGTCAGCGGATGCTGCAGTGATTGGGCCAGGGGACTGACTGACTGGGATTGCGGGGAGGTGAAACTTTCACTTTTAATTAGGTGAAACTCAAGGGGCCCCTCAGAGCTGGTTTTCACCAGGCGTGTGCCAATAGGAAATTTCCAGTACAGCCATTCTTTGAGGGACTCACCTGCCTCGGAGTTCTTGCTTGCAATGGGTTTATCGCTTGGAACCCTGACAGAATATTTATTTTAAAAAAAAATTAGGCCTGGTCTCATCCCACATAGCTTTCTCCTCTACAGCTGTAAGTCTCACTTAGTGGCTTTCAGTTGGATTTGGACCCCAGTCTTAGCCAGTGCCTAAAGAAGCTGATAGTCCAAACAGTAATATCTTGAAGACAACTTTGTAATGAAGTAGTAGATAAATCATTTTAAAAATTGCATAATTGGAAAAACACTAATGAAATACATTCTATGCCAAAATTATATTTCCAGTGTGGTTGAATTACAGGTAGTCCTTGACTTACAATAGTTCATTTAGTGACTGAAGTGACAACGGCACTGAAAAAGTGACTTATGACCATTTTTCACACTTATGAATGTTTCAGTACCCCCAGGGTCACGTGATCAAAATTCAGACACTTGGGAACTCCTCACGCTTATGACTCTTGTGTTCTGGGGTCACATGCAAAGTCAGTGGGAAAACCAAACTAATTTAACAAGAACCTTGGTGGTGCAGGCTGTTAAACGCCTAGCACTTAGTTGCAGCTGCCTGCAATTAGTGCAGGGCTCGAATCCCACCAGGCTCAAGGTTGACTCAGCCTTCCATCCTCTCGGGGTAGGTAAAGTGAGGACCCAAGATTGTTGGGGGCAATAAGCTGACTTTGTAAAAATGCTGCTTAGTAATAAGCAGGCATATACAATGGAATGAAGGCTATTGCTGAGCGCATTGGGTTGTATCCCAAAAATTGTAAGCCGCCCTGAGTCTCCGGAGAAGGGTGGCATATAAATATGAATAAAAACAAACAACTGCAATGATTCTCCTAACACATGTGGTAAGAAAAATCATCAAATGGATCAAAACTCACTTAACAAATTTCTCACTTAGCAGTATAAATTTAGGGATCAATTGTGGTCATAAGTCAAGGACTACCTGTATATTCCTGTCCATTCATATTTATGTCTTTTACTTTTCTCAAGTGATTTTGAATTTTATATGTTGGGATATCCAGTTTTATTCTTTTAGGAAATTTGTAGCTGGCCCAAAGGTATGTTATAAGTACGGTAATAAAACACTTAAAATATTGAAAATTCCTCTCATGAACCATTTTTTCTTATTTTACCAAATGTCATTCTACACTGTTGAACCTTCTTCTAGGAAGAGCAGAATATTTAATCTTTCTATAGTCAATAATGTTAGAAGTTTGATTGATGATTCATTACCATTACGTCGTTTTTGACTCATAGTGGACAAATAGATTTTCTCCACGGTGGTCTATCCGTAACCTCTTCTTTCTTGACCTCCAATGGTGCACTCGTTGCCAGGGTAACCAAGTCCACCCACCATTGCTGCTGATCTTTCCTTCCTTCTCTTTCCTTCCTCGTTGTCCATCATTAGAGCCTCTCCAGAGAGCTCAGTGTTTGTATGATACCGTGTTTTCCTGAAAACAAGAGCCAACCAGAAAATAAGACCTAGCATGATTTTTCAGGATACTTGTAATATAAGCCCTAGTCCCATAACAAGCTCCAGTTAAGATCATCAGAGAGACGGACACATTTAGTACCATATTTCTCCCAAAATAAGACCCAACCGGAAAATAAGCCCTAATGCATCTTTTGGAACAAAAATTAATATAAGACCCAGTCTTATTTTGGGGGAACATGGTATGTCCAATATGATAATTTGAGCCTGGTCATTTATGCCTTGCGTGAGAAATGTGGGTTGATTTGTTTGATGATCTGTCAGTTTGTTTTCTTGCTTGATCCTGGAATTCCAGGGAAGTTTCCCCAGCACCAAAGTTCAAAGGTCTCAGTATTCTTCTTTCCTGCTTCTTCAAAGTCCAGACATTAGAAATTTGACTTTCCTGGAGATTTTATCTCTCATCCAGTTTCTTTGGTTTTGCAATACAGGTAGTCATCAACGTACGACCGTAATTGAGCCCAAAATGTTTATGTTGTTAATTGAGAAATTTGTTAAATGAGTTTTGCCCCATTTTCACAAGTGTGAAAAACAGTAATGACTCATTCTTTCAGTGCCGTTGTAACTTCGAACGGTTACTGATCTGTTGTAAGTTGAGGACTACCTGCGTTTAAAGCCTGAGTCAATCCAAGTGGAACCTGGACGGCGGGGGTTACAACTAAATCCAACAATAACCCCCAGTGAAAATTATTCAAATCCATAGTGAAGGTTTATCAGTTCTATGAAGAATAGAAGTTGGAACACAATAGCCTTTTCAATGTTAAGCTGTTAATCCTTGAATTGAGCTAATAAGCATTTCTTTCTTGGAGAACTACATCCCAAAATTTAAATACATTCATCGTTTGAAGGGTAGGTGAGGGTTAATATATTCATTTATGCCCAATGAATTATTAAAGCTTCTTGATATTGAACTTTTTAAAAAAAATCTTAATTATGGACACTTCTAGTTTAATTCTTTCCACCTGCAAAGGATTGTAATTATAACACCCTGCTTGTGGTAATGACTCTTAAGATTATATAGGACATATTCTACAGGTCTTCTGTCCAGATTTTGTATGTCTCTAAAATACAAATAAGTTGTGAAATAAGTTGTGGAAATCCACCTGTTATAAGTTATAAAAAAATGTGAAAAACATCCTGCAGTGGTAATATTTGTTGCTTCTTTATTTTGTAACTTTGTAACTTTGAAACAGGTGCAAATCCTTTCTAAATATTTGAATGAAAGGTTTTCCGTAGCCAGTTTAAAGATAATCTCATATAGGTCCAGGGACAAAGAAGTAGATTATTTTGTTGCAGGAATCACATTATTCCTACGGAACAAAATATATTTATATTCAAAATAATCCTAATGGTTTTTAAAATGTTGGGTTTGTTGAACAGAAATTGTAAGACTAATAGAAAGAATTTAAAAACCCAATATAAAAACATCTTAAATATATGAAGGAAAATTAATCCTTTTCTACTTTTTTCCACTATTGGAAATATTTCCGATAATTCTGCAAGTAACCTTTCGTTATGGAATATATTAGAGATGTGCTGTTTCTGTTATTTGGTTAAAAGGTAGAAAAGAGAAAAAAGAGCGGTGGTGGGAAATCTATGGCATGTGACAGAACCTGTCTCAAAAGCTGTGTTTGATTTGATAAGTCACAAGTGAAAGCTTGCCTTAGAGGAATATGAACAAAAATTGCAATTAATTGAACCTGATGTAAATTGTTGGTTAAACTGTGGGTATCTAGCTGTGTTACTTTTATTTCTAGGAGCTGAGCGTCTTCTTTATGTACAAAGGCAACAACTCGCTTTATGCACAGTAGTATAATTGTTGCCCAGGCATCACAATGTCCTGATGCAACTTATAAGATGAAAATTGTGACCTTTTTCGTTTCCGTCCAGAGAATCTAATTATATGCTACTGCCTGGTCTCAGCCCCGAGATGAGCAATTAGTTGGGCACTCACACATCTCTTTGGAAACAGATGGTTGCTCTTTAAAAGCTTCTTGGAGGGAAGCAGTATACTCACAGGATATGTGCTCGTTGTATAAAAAAAGAGATAAACCCTCCTTACCATCAGAACATTTCTTTATTTAAATGTGAAAATATTTTATTAAAATATATCAGTTTGCTAGCAAATACGTGGCCTGGTTGTGTTGACTCTTAGCAGCCACATAAATACATATTCACCTGGATGTGCCCAAAATATGACATACAGTGACGAAAAGATTGTGTGGAAAATGAAGTTCTAACCTTATACTGTTTGTGAATGAAATTGTTTTTAGAATGAGGGAGTAGAAGCATTCTTTACTGTAGTTTTTGAAGTTTTATATCGTATACATTTCTTGAATTTATACCTAGTCCTTGACTTACGACAGCAATGGGGACTGGAATCTCCATCACTAAAGCAAGGCAGTCATTAAGAGTGAGCCACATTGCTTAGCAACAGCAATCCCTGCAGTTCTGCTTGCTGTTGTTAACTTAATCTCACTGTTGTTTGATGAGGCAACTTCCTGCTGGATTCCCACAAATCAGTGGGGAAGCTGACTGGAAGTTGCATGTCCCAGGCTGGGAGGCAGGTAAGTGAATGTTGTGGGTGGGGACGAAGCAAGGGGTATATGTGGATACGAGGGAGCATCAGGAGGGTGCAGGAGAGGTACTACACAGGTAGAGAAGTCATGGGAGGGATACAGTGTGAATTGGGGCCTATGGGAGAGTGCAAGAGAGGGTTTGGGAGGGTGTGCAGGGGTGCCCAGATGACTGGGGTACAGCTTGAAAGCAGAAGGGCTGGGGAAGGGTGAGTGGGTGGGGGAAGATTACCCCAACAACTTGCAGTCTTCCACCGGCCTCCCCATTGACTTCCTTGGGAAGCCTCAGGAAAGGTTGGAAGTGGTGATCCCAAAATCGTGGGTTACTTGGCAACCGGTCATAAGAGCAAATGGGTTGCCAAGAGGCCAGATTGGATTAAGAGTTCGGTTACATTTGGAGTGTTGACTTTTAAGATTTTGATAATTAACTATAAAAAGTAAATAGCTTTCTGTGGGAAGTAGAATTATTTTGGCTATTTTGACTCCCAACAAAGATAAGCAACTTTATGATTTAAGAAACTGGACACTATTCTCTAAGTTAGAAGGGAATAATACAAGCCTGCTTTTTGGGCTTAGAAAACGATAGAAAGTGTCATGACATTGGAAATGTTAAGAGAGACCTTTGAAGAATGATAAGTTGATACCTGATTCTATGGATAAAATATGCCAAAAGATGTTAATGGGGGAAAGACAGATGTGGAACAGATTTTGTTTGATAAGGCAGAGAACATACTGAAAGTGGAACTATAAATGACAGGCCAAGAGAATGATTTGGAAAAGGCTGCTTAATTGGAGATACAAAAGAAACTGCTTGAAAATTTAAAAATTAAAAGGGAAATGATAAACCAAGCAAAAGTTCCGGAAAATTATTATCTTTCTGGTTCTATCGAGGCTTGTTAAACTCTTGAAGAAGTGCCTGCATTATCAGAAGAATTTAAATCCCATGACAATATTTGAATTAACTAAAGATTAATGCTGTTAGAAGCAAAAGGAAATAATATAAATTCTTTTTCTTCTTCTTCCACTTTTTGTTTTTCCTTATTGTTTGTTTCTCTTTTTTGTTTAGTTTTTTTATTATTGTAATCAAAATCCTTCATAAGGATTATAGACAAAAATTTAAAACTTTACCAAATGGATATAGTGGGTATTTTTTTTCTCTGTTGTAAAAAAGCAGCACCCCAGTTTTGTGAAAATTTTAAAGGTGGTATAAGAATAGACTGCTATACAACCAGGTTATAAGAATACAGTGTTTTTTTTCCCTCATGATGCTGAGTTAGCCCTGAGACTGAATTTGTGTTTGCTACGAACTGGAACATTTATCCATCTGCTTTATTTGCTACTTTCCTTGAAATTAATTGGACAGGTTTATTACTGTAGTTTTTATCATTCTGACAGCAACTTAAACATTTTAATGGCCTGGCTCTTATAATAAAGCAATTCGGATTTTTGACATGCCTAGTTCTGGTTACACATCCATCACCGATACAGATCCTTGCCTGGCTGTTTAGATGATCATGGAATCAAACTATATTTATTCTCCAGTCAGTAGCTGCAAGTGAGTGAAAATAGGATTGTTATAATCGTCTCCTGAGTGGCTCCAGGAATTAACCCTTTGGCCAGCCTGATTCTTGCAATTGCATCCCATTTAGTCTACCTCAGTCCTTGAACGCTGCAGCTGCTATTGTACTTGACAACCCCATTTTGCCAGAAGCAATCTACACAAATAAGACCTGGAAAATCACCCAGAGCTGAAGTGTATTTTATGGCACTGCCTATGAGAAATTCTTGATGTCAAGTCACAAAATGGATATTTCTAATGATGAGACTCTGCAGAATAGCAGTTCATAAGGTTTCCAAGACATTGCTGCACACAAAGTATGTTTTGCTAGAGAACGTTTTTCAGCTGCTGCTGAGCGAATGCCCCCCAAAGGCTGCTCTCCCTGTGCTGAATCCCACAGACGGTCCTCAACTTAGTGACTATTCCAAGTTACAACAGCACTGAAAAAAGTGACCTGGGACTGACTTTCACACTTACGACCATCGCAGCATCCCCACAGTCACATGATCAGAATTCAGGCACTTGGCAGCTGACTCATAGTTATGACGATTGCAGTCTCTGTGATCCCCTTTTGTGAACTTCTGACAAGCAAAGTCAATGGGGAAATTTGATTCACTCAACAACCTAGTTTTCTAACTTAACAACTGCAGTGATATAGTTCACCATTGTGGAAAGAAAGGTCATAAAATGGGGAGGGGGAGCAAATTCACTTAAGAAAGGTCTTGCTTAGCAACTGAAATTTTGGGGTCATCTGTGGTCGTAAGTCGAGGAGTACCTGTATTTGCAAAGAAAAAGAAAAACTCTTCAAATAACCTTTAAAGAAGACATGGAAAACATTGTAATAACATAAGATGAAGCAAAAACTATAGCAATATCCAGAACGGCCCTAACCTGACCGCATTCCTCCTATATGAGCGTGAATAATTCATAGGGAGGGATTGCCTTCCCTCGTGCAGGCAAGGCAGCTTCAGAGCTGTCACTCATTCTTCCCATTGGAAACTGACATCATCTGTGGCAGCCACTTTGATCTGCAATTAAAGGAAATGATAGAGCAGCTGTGGCTTTTGCAAAGATAATCAGGGAGGTGGTGCTTTCGGAGGGGGTGGTGGAATGATGCCTTTTTTCTGCTGAAACGTTTCATGAGTCGCTAAGATTGGAGAAGGTGAGGTTGGAGTGCCTGTAGGAGCATCCGGGCAATCCTCCTTTTGTGGTGGTGGTGGTGGTTGTTTGGGATTCACTTTGTGGCAAGACTTCCCTCCTCTGTAGAGCATTACCCGGAAGGAAGTAAAAAGCATTTGGGTTTATTTCCCAGCCACCCGCCAGTGCTGGGAAATTCTGAATAGGATTTGCACCTTGCATGCCATCTGTTCAGGCTCTAAATGGGGCAGTGTATCCTCCCTTGAACGTGACTCTGGCGGACCCTGGATCATATAGTGACTAGGTGCCATTTTGAGCACTTATTTATTTATTTTATTGGACTTATATGCCGCCCCATCTCCGAAGACTCGGGGCGGCTCACAGTTAAAACATACAATACAATAATTATTTAAAAAAGAATTAAACAATTTTAAGCCCAATAAAACCAAATTAAAATACTTAAAATTATCCCCTGGCCCTGGTGAGGTAATCACAGCCCGATTTGGTCGAACAACCAGGTCTTTAAATCGGCGAAGGTGCGGAGGTCAGGGGCCAGACGGAGGTCCAGAGGCAGTTCATTCCATAAGTTGGGGACCGCTACAGAATAGGCTCGTCGCCGGGGGACCGCCAGCCGACACTGACTTGCCAACGGGACCCCAAGGAGTCCCTGCCTATGTGCCCGCACAGGGTGGGTGCCGCTCGATATCGGCAGGAGCCACTCCCTTAAATATTGTGGACCCATGTCGTGTACAAGAGGAAAAGCAGACTTTCTCCAACTAACAAAACATACAGCACATAATTGGATGAATGGCCTAGATATGAATATGTGGAACACATATTCTATTCTCACCAACCATGTATTTCAAAATGTAACCTATAATTAATATGTAACTTCTTGAATTTCCCCATTCCTTACAAAACTCCCCTCCGCCCAATAACTCCAACACAGACATCTCTCCAAGGTTCCTTTTTATCTGAATAGTAACTGGCACAACTGGGGAATCCTGCACCTGAAACTCGCGGGCTTCCTTACAATAAGTAAAAACTACAAATCCACCCCCTGCAACCATCATCACATCCCATGGTCCAATCACCATCCGCCCCAAGTTAAGACTTCCTCTCACTTATGCACAGCACAACCTGACCTTGACTCAGAAAAAGAATGTTGTTATGTCTAACTGGATCTACTCCAAAAAATCCCCCCCTCCCACTTTCCCAGGCTCAGGTGTGGCAGTGTGGGAGCATCTGCTCTCAGTATGGCTTCCAAAGCTGACAATTGACTGTATGTCTCCATCAGAGTGTGCAAACAAGCAAATTTCCAAGGACAAAATTTTCTCCTGCTTGTGATCCTCTTGATGGTGTTTGATGAAGTCCAGACCCCTTCAGCCTGGATAGGTGATATCAAAGCTTACAGTGCAGGTAGTCCTCGACTTATGACCACAGTGGAGCCCAACATTTCTGTTGTTAAGCGAGACATTTGTTAAGTGAATTTTGCCCCATTTTGTGACCTTTCTTGCCACTGCACTTGTTAAATTAGTATCATGGTTGTTAAGTGAATCTGGATTCCCCAGAGGGACTTTGTTTGCCAGAAGGTCGCAAACAGGGCATTGCGACCGTCATAAACAGGAATGGGTTGCCAAGTGGCTGAATTTTGGATCACGTGACCCTGAGGAGGCTGCAACGGTTGTAAGTGTGAAAAGTGGTCATAAGTCCCTTTTTTCAGTGATGTTGTAACTTCAAACGGACACTAAAGGAACGGTTGTAAGTTGAGGACTACCTGTGTTAAAAAGCCTGCGTGGTGTTGCTGCCATCTTGCCTCTCTCGTCGTCCATAATTAATCAAATGGAAATGCTGGCTGGGTTTTGGAGGGGGCGGTGAGCAGGCTTCTAGCTATTAGGGTTGATGTGTAATTTATTGCTCTCCCAGTGAGCGCTTGGTTGGTGGGGCAGGTTCTGCTATGAATCTTAAAAAGCCTTCAGCCAAAGCTGCTGCCAATTAAGTAATTCTTTACGTTTAAAAAAAATTGCATCATCTCAGGGCCAGCAGTGTTGCCAGCAGAGTTGCTGGACTTAATTTTTTCTGCAGAAATATTTCTTCATGGATGTCTTTCTTGTCAAGGACAACTCAACTGCAGCTCCTTTCAAATGTTGATAACCCGTTTCCTACATTTTCTAATTCTTTCTTTCCTTCCTCCCTTCCTCCCTTCCTTCCTTCCTTCCTTCCTTCCTTCCTTCCTTCCTTCCTTCCTTCCTCCCTCCCTCCCTCCCTCCTTTCTTTCTTTCTTTCTTTCTTTCTTTCACCTTATTTCTTTGGTATTGAACTTTTGTATTAGATTCAACTTGACTTTTTAAGAATGAAAAAGAACCCTAAATGGATGCTACACGGCTCAGCATTGTGGGAATTTCCTTCAAAGCATATTTTTAGGTTTTATTTTTAAGGCCAATAATCAGCCATAAAGCATAACTAAGTATAATATCTAAAACTAATACAAATGTTGTTATACAATTATTATGTAGTATTCAGTCTGTTGAATTAAAATCTCTACAGCTTACATAAAAGAAGGCAAATATTTTTTTGTATTCAAGAAGGCAGGTTTAAGACTAATGGTTTTAATTTATGGAAGGATTGTTTTTGATCGAATAATGAATACTAAGAGCAAATTGAATATAAGAAAGTTATCCAAGGATGCATTGGTCATGTTCTTATGCAGCGAGGAGGCTTCAGATATGGTGCTAAATAAAGTTGGATGGCTGAAGCCTTGTAGAAATGGCTTCAGTAGTTCTTCTACCAGAGCTGACAGGAGAGATGAGATTAGAAGTTACTCATTTGTGGGTGGCCTTGTCCTCTTCCCTACTACTTCTTTGTATCTCCATGAAGTTGAAAGCCAGTTTGGTCTAGTGATTTAAGTACAAGGCTAGAAAGCAGGAGGTTGTAAGTTCAAGTCCCACTTTAGACATGAAAGCTAGCTGGGGGATTTTGGGCCAATCAGCAGGAAACAGTGAGTTCTAGTCCTGGCATCACCATGAAAGCCACGTGGGTGACTTTAAGCCAGTCACCCTCTATCAGTCCAATCCTCTGCATGGGTTCTTGTGGGGAAAATAGGAATGTTTGTCATCTTATTTGTAAGAATAATAAAGCCAAGAAACAAATAAATAAACAGAAGTTACTGGGAAGGGGAATTTATATATGGATTTGATTTTGGGGTCCAGAATGATATAAACTATCCTTTTATAACATAAATACATTTTGTCTCCCATCTCCCTTGAGGGAGCCCTACCACCCCACCCCCACCGCCTCCCCAAAGCCAGATCTTCAAAGGAGCATCATTAAGGTGGAAGTTACACAAATCTCCTTCCAGATGACACTCACTTCCTGCAACTCCACCGATGGCACCTTTGGATTGAAGGGACCCAAAGCACCCCAACTCTGCCTGATCTTTACTGGACAGGCAGAAGCCCTGGGCCAGATGGAGTGTCTCAGGGGTCCTCGGGCTATGCTGTGAAAGGCTTTGCAGAGGATAACTAGCATTTTGAATTGCACCTGGAAGCTGCGGACCATTAAACATGCAAGATAGTAATGAAAGCACGCCTGTGCCGTTGCCTTCTGGACCAACTGTGAGGCAAATAATCGTTTGTTGCTGTTGTTCAGTTGCTAAGTTGTGTCCAACTCTTCATGATCCCATGGGCCACAGCATGCCAGGTGCCCCTGTCCTCCACTGTCGCCTGGAGTTTGCCCAAATTCATGGTCATTGCGTTGATGATGCTATCTAGCCATCTCCCCCTCTGCTGCCCCCGTCTCCTTTGGCCTTCCGTCTTCCCCAACACCGGGGCCTTCTCCCAGGAGTCCTCTCTTCTCCTTTGGTGGCCAAAGCCTTTGAGATCCAGCTTCAGGATCCGTCCTTCCAAAGGACAGCCATGCATTTTTGTGTGTTTGCTTTTTCCTTGTCTTTCTGTAATTGGCGCTGAGGGTTCGGTTCTTCGTGGCTACTTTCAGGCATCCCTCTAGCCTCAGAACACTTTATTGCACAATTCTTTTTGCATGTACATTATTTTCCACCCGTGAAGGTTCCCAGAAATTATTTGCAGATGCACCAACATCGAAAAGTTCTTGTTCATAATGAATAATATGAAAATGTATAGTTGGGGGATACAAAGCATTCCTTTGAACCATCTGCTGCATCTTCTTCACGTTTTTTTTCCCCCGTCACTACAAGATGATTTAGTGCTCCACTGTCAACTTTTTCTCTTTTATTACACTCCTGAGGGTGCTTTTCCTGCCACAAGTGCTTTTCCCTAAGAGATTTTTTCCCTCCTTTTGTTGCCCTCAGAGTTTTAAAATCTGCCCTTTCATAACTTCTTCTTTTAACCTGCAGTTCCGTCCTCAGCTCAATTCTGAAACACACACACATTTTTGTGTGTTCTCATCTCCCACTTTACTTTTTCCTTGTCTTTCTGTAATTGGCACTGAGGGTTCTTCATGACTACTTCCAGGCATCCCTCTAGCCTCAAAACACTTTATTGCACAATTCTTTTTGGTATTCAGGCAAACAAACAAACAAACAGATTTGTGAGCCCCTCAGGATATGTAATGATTTGCTTTTATTTATATTTATGTAATTCTTTTTATGACCCAGTGGCCATTGGTTTAAAGCATCCATGCGGTTCCCTTGAAGGGTTTATAAATGGAATTATTTGTTCTGACCTGGGCTTCCCAAGATCATAAAGCAGACTCCTCATCCCGATAAAACCCCTTTTATGCAGGTTAACGGGAATTCCTCTCTGGCAAAGTCCCAGCAAACAGTTGTTCATGATATTTCACATCTACAGACCTTTATCAGGCTGGGAGAGTTGTCAGGCCGATATCTTTCAAACACCACACTGCAGCAACAAGTACTTGCCAAGAAGTCAGGAACAGATCTTCACCCGAATGAATTGAACTAATGGTCTTCTGCAAATCTCACTCCCCTTTCGCTCCTCTTTTTTTCCTTCTGGGAGGCCATTCACCGTCCACCTGTGCCTCTACTCCCGAGTCGACCCTTGTTCCTTAACTGTTCCCTTCTACTGGCAGCTCTGTGCATGCACACACTGGGAACAGGCTCCAGCTGTTCTTCTGCCCACTGATCTCTGACGGCATCTGATAACTGTCGGACGGCCCTGGCCCCATCTCTGCTTCCAATGCAGAGCCCTCGTCCGAGCCTGCCCCAGACTCCAGGACTGGCCCAGGTTCCTCCCCAACCTCCTCACTGTCCGAACCACTGGCTGCTGGCAGGCCACATCATTATTCACAAATAAGTGTGAAACTCCTATGCACATGCATTTATCTGATGCACCTGAAGGGGATCTCCTGAAGAGAAGAAGATTGATGTAATGGTGTGTGTGGGAATGATCTGGTCAGGCGGGCGAAGAAGTCGTAGATAGATAGATTATTTATTTATTTGTACATCGCCTTTAGTATTTTTACAAACAACCCAAGGCAGCGAACACATCCAACACTCCCGTATCCTCCTATTTCCCCCACAACAACAACCCTATGAGGTGGGTTGGGTGAGAGAGAGAGAAGTGACTGGCCCAAAGTCACCCAGCCACTTCTCAGGCCTAAAATGGGACAAATCGCCAGGTGGCTTTCATGCAAAAGGCAGGACTAGAACTCCCAGACTCTTGGTTTTCAGCCTGGTGCCTTCAATGAACTGGCCTCTTATACCAGGGGCCCCTGGGCCGTGGCCCACTACTGGGCCAAGGTCTGTTCAAAATCAGGCCATGGGAGCGGCGGGCGAGCACGCACATGTACACAGCTCCACTTGTGCAAGGGTCAGGCGCACGCTTCTCGTGCAAAACTCTCCCCTCCCCCTCTCCCCACTGGTTCACAAAGCCAGAAAGGTTGGAGACAGCTGCCAGGCGAGTCTCAAAGGTATCTCAGCCCAGTGAAGCCAAGCGGCTGAGGGAAGCATCTCTCCTTCGGGACTCTCCGTAGTTTTCTGGAAAGTAAAATGATGATCCAGGATGTTCCTTCTTTAGTTATGGGGGGAGAGTTGTTGCCCCCCGTAGATAGGGTGCGCAACTTGGGTGTCCACCTGGATGCACGGCTCAGTTTAGAGGATCAGGTGGGAGCCGTGGCCGGGGGGGCGGGGCATTTGCTCAGGTTTGTCTTGTGCGCCAGTTGCTCCCCTATCGGGATCAAGATGCCTTACGTATAGTTAGTTACTCATGCGCTCGTTACCTCCCGTGTGGACTACTGCAATGCTCTTTACATGGGCCTGCCCTTGTGGACCACTTGCAGGCTTCAACTGGTGCAGAATGCAGCTGCGCAGGTTGTGATGGGAAGATCCCAATACTCCCATGTTACACCCCTCCTGTGTGAGCTGCATTGGCTGCCGGTTGTCCTCCAGGTGAGATTCAAGGTGCTGTAATCACCTATAAAGCCCTACATGGCTTAGGGCTGGGGTACTTGCAGGAGCATCTACTGCTAGCAACACCTCCCCAGCGCCCCGTGCGCTCCCACAGACAGGGCCTCCTCGGGGTGCCATCAGTCCGACAGTGTCGGCTGGTGACCCCCAGGGGTAGGGCCTTCTCTGTGGGAGCACCCGCCCTCTGGAACCAGTTACCCTTGGAGCTGCGGGTGGCCCCTGACCTTCGATCCTTCCGTCGCGACCTGAAGACTTGGCTCTTTCAACAAGCCGACCTGGACTGAGGCGGGGGTTTTATTGGTTTATATTAGCTGGGGTCGGTTTTAATTGAATTATTGGGATTTCTATTTGATATTTTGTAAATTTTAAATTTTGTATTGTATGTTTTTATAGTAGTGAGCCGCCCTGAGTCCTTCAGGAGAGGGAGCGGCATATAAATCCCAATATAAATAAATAAATAAAAGTAACAGAGGGGAGAAATCGTTTCTGAGTTGCAAGAGTCTTTTACTGTATCCTTACAATGAAGGCAGTACTAGTATTCATGTTTGGTGCTTCTTGTCTGGAGTACCTGACAGTAGACCAATCTGTGCTTCATGGAAAAAAAGGGGGGAAAACGGCGTGCTTTGATTTAACATTTTACTGAGGGAAAAAAACATTCTTGGTACAGTTGGCATCAAGCACTGTTCTTGCAAGCTGCTCTCTAATAATGTAGAGTGATGATCAAGGAGAAGATACGTATTATTAGTTGATGAGGTAAGGAACAAGGCTGTAAGGAAGATATTTTATGTGTTACAAGGCAGTTTGGTGCCAGTGGCTGAATTGTTAGGGTGGGGTGAATGAATCAATAGATTTAGAGTGATTTCAGAAGAAAAAGAAGAACATAGAATCAAAGCACATACACTTATTCTCTTTTTGATAAGGAGGGCCCAAAGGATATTGCTTCCTGGCTGCACATATCCATATCCATGTATCTACGGTATATCTACATCTATATATCTGTTTTCGTAGATTTTCACGGGTACAGGTATGCACCAAGACCTGCCTCTATATAGCTATATCTATACTTAAGTCTCTCTCTCTCTCTCTCTATCAGGAGAGGAGATTTATTTATTTATTATTTGAACTTGTATGCCACCCCATCTCCGAAGACTCGGGGTGGCTCACAGCTAAAAAACAGAGACAATAAATACTTAAAAAACGATTAAACTAAATTACAAGCCCAAATCCTAAAAACAAATTTGCAATAATTAACATTAAAAACTATCCCCCCCCCAAGGAGGGGTCACAGCCCCCTCATTATGATGTAAAGAATGCGACAAAAGAAAAGCTTTTAATCTTTTCTAAATGATTCTCCTTAACAGATTTAGGATGCTCTCTGGATCCAGTAACTAGCTAAAATCTCAACTTAGCGGCAGTGCCTTGAAACACTGCAGTAAAATTTGATGGATTCTATGGTTAGTGAAGGGCCAGTGAGACTTAGTGATTTGAATGGGAAAATAATGTGCAGTGAAAGGATTGAATTCTTCTGCTTAAAATGGTAGCTTCTTTGTGTTTAAAGTTACGAGGGCTTCGTTATGCCCGTTTTCATGTTTTTTATTGTAGAGAAAGGAGTGTCCAAGGAGGAAGAGTTTGTAGGGTTATGCAGAGTATTTGAATGGACTGTTTGGCAAAGGATTGGCAAGTGCAGGAAATCAGGAGCCACGGCGGTTCAGATGAATGCAGATTTATTGCAAGCTTATTCTGTGTACAAGAATCTGAACTATTAACGGTCCAAGCAAACTGGAGGTAGCTAAGAGTCAATGGCATTCAAGGTGACTTAGATCTCTTATGGGTACAAAAAGACTCAAGACTGGTGATGTGTTTGACCCCTCCCTCAGGCTCAGCCTGGTCATCTCCTACAAGAATGCTGGTACAAATGAAGCAACCCTCCTCAAATCATTAAAGCAGCTACATCCTTTGGAAGTAGACTCATGTGGCTGTTATTTTGCATCTCTCCTCCCTGGCTGTCTGCAGGGATGTGATTTTTTTTTACTGATCATGCACCCATCTGCACAGACGAGCAATGGCAAGTCATTGAAGGAGCTAGATGTGCACTAACCCACTTAACATAGCTCAGCTGAGAGCTCATGTTTTAGATTCATTTTTCTCCCAATTTCAGGCTATTTCCCCATACACTATCGCAGAGGTGTCTTTCAGCAGAAAACAACTGTGTATTCAATTTCTGAAAGTTCAGTAAGATGTATAGTATAGAAAATATTTTTAAAATATCACTAAACCTTGTTTCCAAATTTTCTATGCTGGCCAAGAAAAGATACACATGAGGGAAAAATCTAGTTGATGCATATCCGTTGGATCTCCTATACATTTCCCCTAATGTACAATATACTTAGCTATTTCTGAATTAGCTACTGAGCATGCTGTCCATTGTAAATGTAACTCTTTTAAATCAATCCAGCATCTGATTTAAAATTCAGATACAAACATGGCTCTGGGCCCAATTTATAATACTCATTATCTTTTTGTTCTAGAGAGCATGACTTCTGCAACTTCACCCATCATTTTAAAATGGGATCCCAAAAGTTTGGAAATCAGGACTCTAACTGTGGAGAGATTATTGGAGCCACTAGTTACACAGGTAAATTGTTAATGCAGATGCATTATTGTTTGTTTGCTAATGTTTTTTTTAACATTTGTAATTTTAATCAGGGTTTATATTGCAGTTGTATTTTCCAGCTTATGACAAGAATGGTGAGGTTTGTCAAATAAGGATTTTAATTGCACTGTGTATTGTGTCATTTTTCAAATTTCATTCAACATTTTGGTTTTCTGAAAAAGATTAAGCTATGTTTAGATCAAGTAGAAACATTATTTGAAATTATTTTGTGTGTGGTGGGTGGATAGGACTCATCAAATTTGTAGTAACTAGTAAGTGGTAAGTATTCATATGCAGATACAGAGAGTGTAATTCAGGAGTAGTAAGATTGATAGGTGAAATCCACATGTTCTTGAAAATAAAATTCTAGGATTTTTTTTAAGATGAATTAATACCAGAGACTTGGATGAAGAAGCCATGATTTCACAACTCTTCCAAACAACAGAAATGGGACCGCCTGGACCTCAGAGAATACGTAGCACTCAGTGCTGCTACAGATGCTTTTGGAGTCTGAATAGATGATATTGTTTCATCCAAGACACTCCGAGCACACCAACTCGGCAGGATTAAATCAGCCAAGGGATGTTATGGCAGATGGGAGGGTTCCTCAAGTAACCAGGCCCTATGAAATGTAGGGCTTTATTTTTTTTTTTATTTATTTATATGCCCTTCTCCGAGACTCAGGGTGGCTTACAATTTTGGAGCACAACCCAGTGTGCTCAGCAATAGCCTTCCTTCCATTGTATATGCCTGCTTATTACTAAGCGGCATTTTTACAAAGTCAGCTAATTGCCCCCAACAATCTTGGGTCCTCAATTTATCTACCCTGAGAGGATGGAAGGCTGAGTCAACCTTGAGCCTGGTGGGATTCGAGCCTGCACTAATTGCAGGCAGCTGGAACTTAAGTGCTAGGCGTTTAACAGCCTGCACCACCAAGGCTGTTTATAGGTAGCAGCCATCACCCTGAGTGGCCCCCGGAACCAAATTGGCAACCAGTGCAGCTTATAAAGCAGAGGTGGGACATCTCTCCCATTATGACTGCTTGCACTCCCACATTCTGGACCAGCTGAAGCTTCCAAATGGTCTTCAGTGGCAGCCCCATGTAAAGCACATTGCAGTAGTCAAGCCATTAGGTGGCTAGGGCAGGGGTGACTGGCTGAAGGGCCCCCTGATCTAGGAAAGAGAACAACTGGTGCCCCAGATAGAATTGAGCAAAGGCTTTCCTAGCCATGGCTGATACTTGTTCTGACCCAGCCTTAGCAGAAGCAAGAAACAGACTCCTTGTCACGAAAACCCATTCTCTTTATTTACCTCTTGTGAATTAATGGCCTTCACCCACCAAAAAGTCCCAGGCCTTCCAAGAGTTAACGGGCCGCAACAGACCTTATCAGTTCCTTGCGATAATTGCAAGGCCTTGAGCTCCCAGACAAAAGGCTGCAAATTAAGTTCTGGCAAGCAGTCTCTGTGGCACGAAACAGGATGAGCAAAAGCTCCAGAAAGACGAACTGTTGTCTCCTACAACCACCACTCCCCTTTCCTTCTATTTATTCCCCAGCCAGGGAGGGGCCATTCAGCGTCCACGTTTGCTTTGCTTCTCAAGTCAACTCCTTGTCCTCTGTTGTTCCCCTCTCCTAACAGCTCTGTGCATACGCGCACCTGGCACAAGCCCCAGCTGTTCTTCCTCCCCACTCATATCAGCTTCCAAGGGCAGCTGCCTCTCCGGTGGCTGGGAAATGTCGGACGGCCCTGGCTCTATTTATTTATTTTATTTTATTTATGAGATTTATATGCTGCCCTATCTCCCTAGGGACTCAGGGCAGCTTACAATACTAAAAACAATACAATATAAATATTAAAACATTAATTAAACTGGAAATCTCATAAATCAATTAAAAATTTAAAAAACAACCACTAAAAACCATTAAAACACCCTCCCCCCCCTCCTTCAGTCCAGGCAGGCTAGTTGGAACAGCCAAGTTTTTAGGTCACGGCGGAAGGATCGGAGGTCAGGGGCCACCCGGAGCCCCAGGGGTAGCTGGTTCCAAAGGGTAGGTGCCCCCACAGAGAAGGCCCTACCCCTGGGAGCCGCCAGCCAGCATTGCCTGGATGACGGCACCCTGAGCAGGCCCTGCCGGTGGGAGCGCACGGGGCATCGGGAAGCTGTTATAGGGTTTCCTGCAAATACCCCGGTCCAATGCCATGAAGGGCTTTATAAGTTAACACCAGCAAAATCTCTGCCTCTGACACAGAGCAGCCATCTGAGCCTTCCCCAGACTCCAGAACTGGCCCAAGTTCCTCCCCAACCTCCAAGTCTGCCCCAGCTCTTCTGGCAGCTGGCGGGCACCAACCATACTTGCTCTTTAAGGTTCCCCAATTGTGTACCAATCTGAAGGGGGAAGTGCAACCCCATCCAGGGTCAACGACAGAACCTGGATGGCTGAAACACCCTCCTCTTGGTAGGATTGAGTGGGGGCTAGTCCCTTCTCCCCGTCCAAAGCCATCATAGGGTGGCCTCCAGGCCTTGGCACAGAACTTTGAGAACCTCACTTGCCTTTTTTTATATTCGATACCAAATAAAAAATTATGAAAAAAAAATCCAACTGTAATGGAACTCTTCCTTAGCACAACGATATGAAAGGAAGAAAAGAAATAAAAACACTTACGGTTACGAAATGATACGTGGTAATGCATTAAGTGCTTCCAAATAATATATTTAATGGCATTACAGTTTTGTTTCTTTGAAATGACTGCAGCTGTTCAATTTGCAGCCAAGGATGTGAATGAGAATGCCCTGTTGAAAGAGAGGAAATATTATTTCCAACTTCAGTTAATATTTAATCATAGTTACAAATGTTGACTCACTGACGTTGCCTTTCAGTAGCACCTAAAATTAGGCTTATAATCTTGCAAAGGAAAACATAAGAAAATAGGTCTGGTGAAAATAGGTCTGGTGAACATTCCAGTAGGAAGATAGAAAAACATAGGAACAGAATAGCAGAGTTGAAAGGGACCTTGGAGGTCTTCTAGCCCAACCCCCAACTGTAGATTGTTTCAGTGTCCTTACTTGATTCAGGATTGATCATGTGTAGTTTAAGTAAGTACAGGTACTCCTCAAATTACAACCATTAATTTAGTAATGATTCAAAGTTGCAATGGCACTGAAAAAAGTGACTTCTGTCTGTTTTTCCCACTTATGACTGTTGCAGCATCCTCATGGTCATGTGATCAAAACTTGGACCCTTGTCCACTGACCTGTATTTATGACAGTCACAGTTTTATTTAGTTTATTTAGTTTTAATGCTTTATGTAGTTTCTGTAACTTTCCATGAAATGCCAAGGGAACCTTTATGTATCCTGTTTATGGCTTGATCAGCCACTGCTATCTGGAAATTTCAACTAGTTCAAATTGTGGTTGTCCAGTTGTTAGGGGCAACATGCCACAGAGTGTCATTATAATGGTTTTGAAGAAATCTCATAACTTCCTAAATTATAAATGGAATAGTGGTACATTATTTGATTATTAGTATACATTATTTCAAAAGTCAAAGTATGTAGGGTTGGTATTGTATAATGTTTTGCATTTATTATCATATATATATATATATATATATATATATATATGTTTTATAGATTTTCACGGGTAAAGGTATGTAGGTCTTGGTGTATTCGGGTCTTGTCCCGTGTAAGATTGAGAATACCTTGGCAACGTTTCGATGAAATCTCATCCATCATCTTCAGGCTGGTGTCTTCAGCTTCGTTCTTCTGGGAGAAGTGTGTGATAGTGGCTGTTTTTCCCTTTTAAACTCCAGAGTTGGCTGTGTTGTTACTTCTTGATTGGTTGATGGAGTTGATGTATGCAGATTGGATGGCTTTTTCCTGAGACCCTGTGTGGCTGAGGTGCTGGCTGTGTGTCTCTCAGCCTTTTGTGTTGTAACGACCTGGGTAATGGGCTGTGTGATGACCTTCTGAGTTCTATTGTTGTGACATCCTGGGTGTGGTGCTGTAATCTCCTGGGTCGTTGTCTGTGTTGCAACCTCCTGATGTTTTGTGTTGTAATCTCCTGAGTTCTGTGATGTAGTGTCCTGGGTGGAAGGCTGTGATGTGACATTCTGGGCCTTGGTTTGGCTCTGAGTTTGAGGTCTGGCTATGTGTTTATAGCGTGTGTCAGTTTGCTTAGTTTGGGGGTTGGAGGGGGGTGTAGGAGCTGGTGTTGCAGCCATGGTCTGGTTTCTGGATGGTGGTTGCCTTTCATCTGTTGCTAAGTGTGACAGTTGTTGTCATTTCATGACCTTTCTTGCTGTAGTTGTTAAGTGAATCTGGCTTCCCCCATTGATTTTGCTTGTCAGAAAGTCACAAGAGGGGATCATATGATCCCTGGGACACTGTACGCACATGCACGCACGCACACATACACACACACACACACTCCGTCACAAGTACATGCCAGTTGCGCAAGGGTCCAGATTTTGATTATGTGACTGTGGGGATGTGGCAATAATCATAAATGTGAAAAATGATCATAAGTTACTTTTTTTCAGTGCTGTTGTAACTCCAAACACTCACTAAACATAATGGTCATAATCTGAAGACTACCTTTAAGTCTTCCAGAACCTTTTACTTGGAAAGTCAACTGAACTACAGAACTAAAAAATTCTAGTTTGGTCTCTTTATGCCAGATATTTGGAAGAAATAAGGTGTCATCAGATTGCAGAAGCCAGGAGACTGCAGCTACTGACTTCTTCAGCCCAGGATGACCTGAATGGTGCTCCTCGGCCTTATCTATACTCTTCTGTAACTGTTGGCTCAAATATAATGTTGGAAATGATCACAGTTGAAAGAAACAAACAGAATTTGGAAGTTGAGAATACTATGGAGAAAGAGATGGAATAGCAGATGGGTGGAGAAAAAGGACTTTGGGTTCTGGGCAAGTTGCAAAAGGAACATCAGGGGTGCCATATGTTGCTCATCCATGTCCATTTCATAATTTATGCATACAGTTTTCCATCTCCTATTGAGTTTAAAAGACCCCTGGAATGGCTTGTAAAGATTAAGATAAATCCAGCTGTTTTGGGGTCTATGGACTAAAACAAGAATTTCTTCCAAGTCCAGCTTTCCCCTGAAGACCCCGGAGAGACCTCCATATAGTTTTCTTGCTAACAATATGGGAGTAATATGTGAGGTTCTTCGTTCAGTTCTTCAATCAGATTAAAACTCTGCAGTTTCCTGCTGCTTTTCCATCTGAACAGCCTGAACTTTCTTGAATTGTTAAGATTAGGCAAAGTTGCCTAGGGATGCTGTTTAGCTGGCACAACCTAAAAGAAAATGGAAAGGATGAGGAAAACAAAGAAATCTAGGCAAAGTTCCTAGTTTATATTGTTATAATAGGTTTTGAGAAACTGGTAGGGGACTTTCTACCCCACAGATTAAGTTGAAATCCACAAGTCTTAAAGTTGCTAAGTTTGGAGACCTCTGCCCGATACCATTTCAGACAACTTTGGTGCATTCACAACTTCTGGATTATGTTCTGATATAGTATTTTAGCTACAGGTACTCAATTTTTCTAAAAAACCCTGAGGATTTGTTTTCACAGTTCTTACAAAGTAATATTTTATTATGCTTTGCTCCGTAACTCTTCTTTTTATGGCAGCCCCTTAGATATTGGGAGGATGCTATCATGTCAACCCCTGGTCAGTGGTGGGGTTCAATTTTTTTTACTACTGGTTCTGTGGGCGTGGCTTGGTGGATGTGGCTTGGTGGGCGTGGCAGGGGAAGGTTACTGCAAAATCCCCCTTCCCTCCCCGCCCCACTAGCCTGCTTTCCAGCTCTGTTCTCCTGTGCAGGGCAACCAAAGGAGACCCAGCCGATCAGCTGGGACTCAATGGGAGGCAGAGAAGAGATGGGGTTGGCGGGGCCAGTCAGAAGTGGGATTTATGCCGGTTCTCTGAACTACTCAAAATTTCCGCTACCGGTTCTCCAGAATCAATCAGAACCTGCTGAATACCACCTCTGCCCTAGTCCTTTATTTATTTATTTCCTCCTAGTCATTTAGGATAGCACTATGGATGGATGGATAGATAGATATATTTGTTTTCGTAGATTTTCATGGGTACAGGTGTGCAGGTCTTGGTGTCTTCAGGTCTTTTCCGGTGTAAGATTGAGAGTATCTTGGCAACATTTTGACGAGGTCCCACTCACCATCTTCAGGCTGGTACTTTCGGCTTCATGCTTGTGCGAGCAAACCCCAAGGACAAGTTCTAGCTAGAAAACCAAGGAATTTATGAAATACCATGCAAAATTTGCCCAGCCACATACATTGGACAAACCAACAAGAGAATAAATGCACGCATCGCAGAACACAAGAATGCAGACAGAAAAGAAGAAAAAACTTCCTCCCTGTTCCAGCACCTTAAAGCCACAGGACATGAAATTGATTTTGAGGGAACCAAATTAATCTCCAATACTGAACACTTCAGTATTGTTCAGTATTGAACACTAAACAAGAGAATAATTAGGGAAGCCATCGAAATAGAGAAACACCCCCATAACATGAATAAACAGGATGATACCTCCCGCCTACCAGACATCTGGAAACTAGCCCTTATCAACAAATGAGTCCCAGCCATGAAAACCAACACCAGACCCAAAACAACACATGATGCCACTACCAATCTTCCTCACCAGACCCAAATCCAAACCCATCCCATAGACGAAAGACAACCACCGTCCAGAAACCAGACCATGGTTGCATCACCAGATGCTACACCCTCTGACCCCCAAACTAAGCAAACTGACACACGCCATGAACACATAGCCAGACCTCAAACTCAGAGCCAAACCAAAGCCCGTAACATTACATCACAGCCATCTGCTCAGGATATCACATCACGGAACTCAGGAGGTTACAACACAAAACCTCAGGATGTTACAACACAGCCAACGACCCAGGAGATTACAGCACAAGACCCAGGATGTCACAACAACAGAACTCAGAAGGTCATCACACAGCCCATTACCCAGGTCGTTACAACACAAAAGGCTGATAGACACACAGCCAGTACTTCAGCCACACAGGATCTTATGAAAAAGCCAACCAATCTGCAAACATCAACTCCATCAACCGATCAAGAAGTAACAACACAGCCAACCAACCCGCTTACAACAGAGCCAGTACACCACACCTCCCCACCAGTATTTATAGAGAGAAGGCAGCTCCAATCACACTTTGCTCGCACAAGCACGAAGCCAAAAGCACCAGCCTGAAGATGGTGAGTGGGACCTCGTTGAAACGTTGCCAAGATACTCTCAATCTTACACAGGAAAAGACCCGAACACGCCAAGACATGCATATATATGTGTCTGTGTGTGTGTCTGTGTGTATGTATGTATGTATGTATGTATGTATGTATGTATGTATGTATGTATATTCTATGAAGCAATGCCCTAATGGAGCTACGCTGCCCATTTTGCTAAATTGCTACCCTTGGACGATGTTTCGCCACACTTAAAGATTTGGAGGTGACCTTTAATCGCCCTGCTTTTATGCATCCTTGTTTGGATTATTTTATCAGCCGAAGAGATCACAGCCTCTGGCATGTCCCTTCTGAGGTTTTCAGTGAGCACAGTTCAAGGGAGGATGGCTGATAAGCAAGGTTAAAAGCTGAGCTGAAATAAGAAATTGGAATCCTATCTGAAATGAAGGATTGCAAGAGTTGACTTGAATAAAGAATAAGGGGAAGAAGAAGAAAAAAAAGAACTTCCAGGCAATGATCTTTGGCTCCCCCTGTTTCATTTCAAACTGTTACGAGCCAGAAAAGTTGTCCAGATAAATTGTGTTCAGCAAAACGTCTTGCCTCTAAAGGATTTTTTTTTATCCAGACTCATAGGAAAAGATAATAAGCCTTCTTTAAAAAGTTGTTTCTTTTTTTGTGAAGTTCTTATTTATGACGGTCCACTCCGTTCATTTGCATAATGATTTATATTTTGTATAACATTAGAGCAGAAGAGCATCTCAGTTGACTGGGTTAGTATAGGATAAGCCAATTACCAGCTCTTGTTTTTTTCAGAATAATTGTATTAATGTGTTTATGTGTGGTCATTTGG
Organism: Naja naja; assembly: GCA_009733165.1. Taxonomy (NCBI): domain Eukaryota; kingdom Metazoa; phylum Chordata; class Lepidosauria; order Squamata; family Elapidae; genus Naja; species Naja naja. The sequence goes on along the minus strand of CM019151.1, from coordinate 3,006,343 downwards.
AAACAAATGCATTTTTTCCTGTCTCTTGGACTCTGGAGCTTGCTCCATTTTTAAAAATAAGCCATTATTTTCTGCCTTATGCTGGTCTGTGCCCATAATTAAGATTTGATTTGATTTGTATTTTGTTCTCCTCATCATAGCACGTGCCATTGTGAGCTGTTTCATGGTCACTAGGCCAATATCCCCGATTGAATGAATGAATGAATGAATGAATGAATGAATGAATATAACTTTATTACGGTCTTAGACCAGCAATAGACATCACTATTTACAATATACATAAAAAATACTGACACATTATAATACATTAATAGTGGATAAAAACATCTGTTAAGAAAATGCATGTTCTCAAACAGTTAGGGGCACTCCCTAGTTTATATGCGCAAGGATGACCGATTAAAATAAAAACTAGACTTCTCTGTTTTTGTAGATGTACAAATTGGTCAGTTGTGACAATTTTACCCCTCTGTCCTTGGTTTTGCACTCTGTTTAATTGCTCTCCCTTCGCTCACTTGATCATGAAAATACAGAGCCCAGGGAGTCCTCTACATGCGACCACAATTGAGCCCAAAATTTCTGCTTTTCAGAAGTCCGTAAGAGGTGATCGCATGACTAAGGGACACTGCAACCGTCATAAACATGAGACAGCTGCCAAGTTTCTCAGTTTTGATCACATGACCCTGGGGAATGCTGAAGCAGTCATAAATGTGAAAATGGTCCTAAGTAACTTTTCAGTGCTGTTATACTGGTCACTAAATGAACTGTTGTAAGTCGAGGACTACCTGTATAGGAATAACGGAGCTGGAAAGGATTTTGGATGTCTTCTAGTCCAACAAAGTTAGTAATTAGAAAAAAATAGCAAAGTACCATTGAAGCTTTTGATGGGCCTCTGTGTCATTGCGTTTATCTATTTTATCTATCATTTTGGATAGAGAAGCTCACGTTCAGAAACATGTATTTATCCCCTTATAGTAGGAATTGTGTAACTCTGTTGTTGAGAGCCCTGTGGGTCGACTATGGTTTATAAATCCATAGTCCTGTGAGTAAATTGGACATATGATTCTACAGGCTTTAATTTTACGTCTCCTATTGCACTTATGATAAAGTAACATTCTCCCTCCCATGAGAGAGGAATGGAGGCCCTTGGTAGCCATCTATATATTCCCAAGGAGCCAGGAATTTATGCTTGAAGAAACAAAATAGTAAATCAATTAATCTTCATGACAATAAATCGGTAATTGTAACTGAGCCTCTGCCTTCATTTAGGAATATTAAATGAGAAATTCCACAATTGTGCATGCGTTCTGTGAGACTCAGTGTTACTGCACTTGCCTTTCAAGATGGAGTTGATTCTGGCTAATTCCGGACAGGTAGTCCTCAACTTATGACCATAGCTAACCCCCAAATTCCTGTTGCTAAGCAAGACATTTGTTAAGTGAGTTTTATGACCTTCCTTGCCACTGTTGCTGAGTGAATCACTGCAGCTGGTTGTTAAGTGAACCTGGCTTCGCTATGGTCACAAAAGGTGATCACGTGACCCCCGGACACTGCGTCTGTCATAAATGAACATAGTTGTCTTTGCTAGAACCTCTTCAACATCCAGTTGACTCTTACATGCTCCGTTCTTAAGTGTCAGTTGCTGAACATTTTGAGCACAAATTCTGGTTTGTTTGGGAACACAAAGCTCATTTGGACATGACATTCTTCCATTTCTCTCCATATGCTCTTTTCCCTTTAGTGGGAATATTCAAAACGGGGCACTGCTGCATGTGGCATTTATTATATATGAGTGAATTTTCTTGCCTAACAATTTTCATTTCTTTAGGTGCATATAGAAATCAGAAGTAACATTTTGCTGTTCGGGTTGTATCTAAGCACAAGCAAAAATTTTTGCCTTTTGCCACTATTTTCAACTCTTATTTCATGTTGTTTGTGTGGAAGCATAATCAATCTAGCAGCCTAAACTGCTGCTGAATATTGAGTTGTTTTCAGAGGACATATATTTATATATTGGAAGTTTCACAGCAAATGAAGGATTTCTGCACATGGTGGAATTTAATGATTACGTTTTAATTTACGAATTGAATTACTTCAGTGAACCATGCATTGTTCTGAAAGGTCATACAGACCAAATTTTAAAAAGAGTCAGAGTTCAGATGTGATTTGTCTGCCTGGCTCAGAATTTAACAGAGTTCTAATTGTGAAATAAATACTACATTCATGCTAAATTATACCCTTGTGTTGCATGGTTTTGAATTCAGTTTTTCATATTTGACGTGCCATCAGATCTGAGAGGTACATTGATCATTACAGGTCAGTTTTTAACATATTTTTTGATGGATCTGATTTTGGCTCTTTGTTATATTATTTTGGCAATTTTTAAACAATCTGCAGCTGGTTGATTGTCACTGAGCAAAATCTAAAACAATTTAAAAAAAAAGCTTTAAGGGATAAATTAAAAGCAAAATAGTCTTTGTCTCAATTTATTTTTGGACCATCCTAGATAATAGGCATAATATATTAAATAAAGGTTTAATATGTTATAAAGGTTTAGAATGGTGTTTGATGGCTTAGCAGGGGTTGGGGGATGGAGCGAGGGCTCAGTGTTTAAAGATGCTGAGCTTGTCAGCTGGAAAACTGACAGCTCAGGTTTGAGACCCAGGCGCCATGCAATGGAATGAGCTCCCGCTCCTTGCTCCACCTCCTGTGCATCTAGTTGTTCAAAAGCATGCAAAGGTGAGTAGATAAATAGGTACCACTTCTGTGGGAAGGCAACATGCTGGCCACATGACCACACTAAATGTCTTTGGACAACACTGGTTCGCTCAGCCAAGAAAGGGAGGTGAGCACCATGTCCTAGACACAACTGCACAGACACAACTGCACAGGAAACCTTTTCCTCTTAAAGGTTTACCCATTTACCTTCAATTAATAAATAAAGGGCACAGTCTTGTCCATTGGCATAAATTCAGCTTCTAAAGGGCAAGAGTGAAGAAAAGAAAAGCCACCTTGTTACTGGTTATAGAATCTCAGAACGATAAGACAACCACACCCTTCAGTGGGTGCAAATTCAGAGGTCTTGGAGAAGGCCCCGGGGGCTGAGGTCAGGCTCATTGGAGAGAGGGGCTTCCCATGTCTGCGCCTGGCAACTTCCCCCATCTGGACCTCATGCAAAACAGCCTTTGAAGGACGCTTGGCTCTTCTGTGGGGTTCCTTTATCAAGAGAAGGTTTTTGGTGGAGCTGCTGAAGACGAGTCCCACCGGTGCTTTTTCAGAAGGCAACTGGCCTTTCTTGTTTCTCCTTGAAGACATTTCGCTTCTCATCCAAGAAGCTTCTTCAGTTCTAGGAACAACCAGAAAGTCCAGTTGCCTGTTGTTGAAAAAGCACCTTTGGGACAGCCATGACCTGGATGACTGAGAATCTCCGTAGACATTTTGCTGAAACAGAGTTTCAAAGAGAAAGACTTGAAAGTGACAAGGAGACAGCATTGGCTTGAATATTGGAGGAAGGGGAGAAAATTGGAAATGGGACAGAGAATTGGGCTGCTCCTTGATAGAATAGAACAGAACAGAACAGAACAGAACAGAATAGAATAGAATAGAATTCTTTATTGGCCAAGTGTGATTGGACACACAAGCAATTTGTCTTGGTGCAAATGCTCTCAGTGTACATAAAAGAAAAGATGCATTCATCAAGAGTCAGAGGGCACAATAAGCAATCAAATCATACCAGGAAATAGTCAATATAAATCGTTAGGATGCAAGCCACAAAATTACAGTCATACAGTCACAAGTGGGAGGGGATGGGCGATAAGGAATGATGAGAAGATTAATTGTATTTATTTTATTTATTTATTTTGTCAAGTGATTATAAGATAACAGGTATAAGTATAGACATAGTTATGAATACATGAAATGAATACATATAAGAAAAATAAAAAGAAGCAATAGGACAGGAACAGTAGGCACATTGGTGCGCTTATATACGCCCCCTACAGACCTCTTAGGAAAGGGGTGAGGTCAATAGTAGACAGTCTAAGGTTAAAGTTTTTGGGGTTTGGGGAAGAAACCACAGAGTCAGGTAGAGTATTCCAGACATTGACCACTCTGTTGCTGAAGTCGTATTTCCTGCAATCAAGTTTGGTGCAGTTTACCTTGAGTTTGTATCTGTTGTTTGCTCTTGTATTGTTATGGTTGAAACTGAAATATTCATTGACAGGTAGGACATTGCAATATTTAATTTTATGTACTATACTTAGATTAGACCGAAGGTGGCATAGTTCTAGGTTTTCTAGGTCTAGAATTTCAAGTCTGGTGGCATAAGGTATTCTGCAATGAGTAGAGGAGTGGAGAACTCTTCTTGTGAAATATTTCTGGACTTTCTCAACTGTGTTGATATCAGATACGTAATGTGGGTTCCAGACTGATGAGCTGTATTCGAGTATTGGTCTGGCAAATGTTTTGTATGCCCTAGTTACCAGTGTGATATTACTAGAGAAAAAGCTACGTAGGATTAGGTTAACAACTCTTAATGCCTTTTTGATTATGTAGTTACAGTGGGCTCTAGCACTTAGATCATTAGAGATGAGTACTCCAAGGTCCTTGACAGAGTTTGGATCATCAACAAGGTCTTGACTATTCAGCTTGTATTTTATTTTCTGATTTTTTTTTGCCAATATGTAAGACAAAGCATTTATTTGTTGAGATTTGAAGTTGCCATTTGTTTGACCATTCTGATACATAGTCGAGGTCTTTTTGAAGGGTAGCAGTATTGTCGGTGGTGTTGAATAGCTTAACATCATCAGCAAAGAGAATGCAGTTGCTCTTAATATGATCACAGAGGTCATTTATGTAGAGTATGAAGAGAGTTGGTCCTAGAACACTGCCTTGGGGGACAACAAAGTTAACAGGTACAGAATTTGATAGGGTGTTCCCTATTTTGACCATTTGTTGCCTGTTTGACAGAAATGCTTCTATCCAGTTATGCAGTTGTCCAGAGATACCATAAGATTTTAGTTTTAGTAGTAGTTTGTTGTGTACCACTGAATCGAAGGCTTTACAGAAGTCTATGTAGATTGCGTCTATTGCTTTGCCCTGATCGAGTTGTGTAGTCCATATGTTTTTTCAGTGTAAGAGTTGCAGATTACAGGATAGTTTTTTTCTGAAACCAAATTGTTTATTAGAGAGTAGGTTGTTTGTCTCTAAGTGGAGGATAATGGATTGGTTAATAATTGATTCCATGACTTTACAGGTGACGCAGCATAAGGAGATTGGTCTGTAGTTTTCAACTAGGCTGGGGTCTCCCTTTTTGCAGATGGGGATGACCATGGCTTGTGACCATAGGTTTGGCAAGGAGCTGGTCCTGAAAGATTTTTCAAAGGTTATGCTTAGAGGTTCGCCTATGGCAGTGGATAGCTTTTTTAAGAAGTAGGCACATATTCTTTCCGGTCCAATAGATAGAGATGGTTTTAGATTGCGCAGTGCTTTTTCAACATTGTCTTCTGTAAAATCAATATTTATTAGATTATTGTAGTTGTCTGTGGTTCGACTAGGAAATACTGGGCACGATCCATTGCTGTTTACAAATACTGAGCCAAAGAATGTGTTAAAGAGGTTGGCTTTAATGGTGTCGTCGTTACAGTCTTTACCATTAGGTCCTTTCAGGGGTGGGATGGACCTTGAGTCTTTTAGTTTGTTGTTTACAAAATTGTACAAAGCGTGGGTGGAATTGGTGCATAGAAGTTTTCCTCTTGTTTAATGTGATAATTGGTGCATTCAGTCTTTATCTGGTGGCATAAATTTTTGTATCGGCTTTTGAAGTTGGCAATGTGACCACATTTGTTTTTCTGCCAAATTGATTTCTTTTTGGATTGAAGTTTCCTTATTGTTATGGCTAATCTGTTTTTTTCTGGTTTTGGGAGTTGTTATTGGTACATATAGTTTGATGACTCTTTTGACTTCAAGTAAAAATATGTTGTAATGGTCTTCAACAGTGAATAGTAGTGCAAACTTTGTAAATAGTTGGACAGTGTGGAGGGAGTTATTTGTTTAGCAGAGTGATGGTGTTCGGGGGGGAAACTGTTCTTGTGTCTAGTTGTTCTGGTGTGCAGGGCTATATAGCATCGTTTTGAGGGAAGGAGTTGAAACAGTTTCTGTCTGGGATGTGAGGGGTCTGTAGATATTTTCACTCTTTTTGACTCGGGCAGGATACAGGTCCTCCATGGAAGGCAGGTTGGTAATAATAATTAAAGTAATAATAAATAGGTCAGAGCAGGAGCAGGAAGTTGAAGTTTCTGTGAAGTTCTCAAGAATGGGGAGTGAACTATCCAAGGTCAGTCACTGTTCCTGGCTCTCTGTTCTTAGCTGAAAGACGAGTTTATTGAACACTTGGGGTTTGGTGACCTTCACTGTTTCTGCCAAATGTCAAATTGCCAAATTGAGTTACAACAAATTTCATTAATACATTGCCTTATAATGGATGATGGTCTGCTTTGTTTTGCATTACAGAGTCTGGAATGGATGAAGAGGGGAATTTCCCCCTGTTAGAAATTTGGGTTTGGCACTAATCACAAGCCCAGAGTAGGGGATGATGATGTGCAGTGGCGCTTTTCTGAAGATAACTGGATATGAGGCCTTATTTGTGAAGTTGGGCTACAGGCGGTAGAGCTGCTGCGGTTTGTCTCCTTCCTGATTTTCCTGCTTTTTTTGCTTCTTCCTTAATCTCATCATGGGGGACTGATGGTAGATTTCCCTCTAGTCTTAAGGGTGCTGGAGATCTCAGCCTGTCTTCTCTTAGGAGACTATTAGAGGCAGATACTTGTAGATCAATGTTTCCTCTGCTCAGTCAGCCGATTCATAATGATCTGGGTTGTACTAAAGATGGACTGATGGCACAGCAATTAGTTGGGCTGCTGGGAGGAAACTTGGGGTACCTGGAGAAGAAAAACCACTCAGAGGTGAAACTGGGCCTTGGAGGTGACTTGCAAGGTTACTGGCGGTGGATTTGATCCTGTGATCAAGTGGACAGGGGTTTCAAAGGTTTGCCATTGCCACTTGTAGTCTGGGTCAGGGGGTCTCCAACCTTGGCAACTTTAAGACTTGTGGACTTCAACTTCCAGCTGGCTGTGGAACTCTGGGAGTTGAAGTCCACAAGCCTTAAAGTTGCCAAAGTTGGAGACTCCTGGTCTGGATCACCCACCTTTCCTGGCTGGTGCAGTCATCCAGGGAGGTGATGGTCCAGGTAACGACATGCTTGGATGACAGTCAAGCTCAACTCAAGCCCAGGTTGCTGCTATCTTCTCTAAAAGAGCCAAGTGGTGTATCCCCCTCTCAAGAAGCCATTGCTGAAACCTGGAGACCCTTATGGGGGTGTGTGTATGTGTGGGGGGGTCATTGAGACAATTTTAAGATGGCCGTTTCAGAGGTGAGCATTCTTGCCGAAGAAGACGAGTGCATTGTTTCTGGTGTAAGAAAAGCGAACAGACCGCTCCACATTGTGCTGGAAAAATTATTAAAAAGTTACACTTATGCGATTTAACTTGTATGGGAAATGCAAAACCATGCAATTGTTAACATGCAAAAATTAAGAGTGTGCCCAGGTCTGATTAAGCTAACGTAATTCGTACTGTTAAGCTACAAAACAAAAAAGAATGACAAGCAAAATGAGTAGCAATTTGCTTTTGAATGATTATATGATTTTGGCTCCACGTAGATTCCACTGCTGCTAATTGCTGCTTTATTAACAATAGCACGAAATGGCCCTGTACAAGGATGTGCCCTTGTACGAGAGGGAAACAGTCTGCTCCACATCTTGCAAAACTCTTGCTTCCACCTTTCAGTGGCCTGCCAACATCATTTCAGGTCATCATGTCAACAGGTGACAGGATCTTGCCTGTCTGAAGGGACAGATTTCTTGCTGCTATTTTGAACTGTGTGATCAGTTAGGACGGGTCCTTCCTAAATTTCTTCCTTTGGCTGTTAAGCCACTGGGGGCTCCTCCCTCTCTTGTCTAATCCTAGTGAGCATCACTTCTCCTCGTCCCCCAAGGTCATTCACACAGCCTATTGCAGCTCGGCTACTCCATAACATAAAGCTAAGGAGAGCTTCTGAACTGGTTCCTGGATTCAGAAATGGGGGTGAATGAGGCAATGGTGGGGTTCAACCTTTTTTACTACTGGTTCTGTGGGCATGGCTTGGCTTGGTGGGCATGGCAGGGGAAGGTTACTGCAAAATCCCCCTTCCCTTCCCACCCCACCAACCTGCTTTCCAGCTCCCTCCTCCTGTGCAGGTCAACCAAAGGAGACCCAGCCGATCAGCTGGGACTCGATGGGAGGCAGAGAAGAGATGGGGTTGGCGGGGCCAGTCAGAGGCGGGATTGGCCGGTTCTTCCAACTACTCAAAATTTCCGCTATCGGTTCTCCAGAACTGGTCAGAACCGGCTGAATTGACCACCTCTGGAATGAGGTTAAACTAAGCTGAAGATAGAGACTTCATGTGGGAGTGGCCCTGGGTTCAAGAATTGGCCATGTTAAGCTCTTCTCCAGGCAGTGCCTCCAATTTAGTGAAATGTCCATTTCAAGATGGGGATATAGAGTCATTCCATACCCAGGTGTTGTACATCGCTAGTTGCTTCTGGCACAACAACTATGCCCTTTTTAAAGAGAGAGGTGGCCTCAGTGCAGCTACTGATGTGCTGCTAACTTCATGTTTAGATCACGGTAGTCTGCACTGTTCATTGTGGGGGTTTCTGCAGGTGCAGAATGCAGGGGCTTGGTATTTTGAATGTGGCATCTCCAGGTAGTCCTTGACGTGCAAAAGTTCCTTTAGTGACCGTTCAAAGTTACAACGGTACTGAACAAAGTGACTTATTATCATTTTCATACTTATGATGGTTGCAGCACCCCTGCAGTCAAATGATCAAAATCCAGATTCTTGGCAAATGTTTCACATTTATGACAGTTGTTTTGCGATTTTCTGACAAGCAAAGTCAATGGGGAAATCCAGATTCACTTCACAATTGTGTTACTAATTTAACAAATACAAGGATTCACTTAATCACCGTGGCAAGAAAAGTCATCAAATGGGGCAAACTCACTTAACAAGTGTTTCATTTAACAACGTAAATTTTAGGCTCAATTGGGGTTGTAACTCGAGGACTACCTGTCTTTTGCCTGTTTTGTCTCTTTGAGCCAGTTAGCTACAAAACTATTAAAGGTATGTAAGGCCTGGAACAGCTTAGGAACAGCAATAGTATTTAGACTTATATACCTCTTTGTGGTGCTGTATAGCACTCTCTGGGGGGTTTGCAACATTGCCCCCAACAATCTGGGTCCTCATTTTACCGACCTCAGAAGGGTGGATGGCTGAGTCAACCTCCAGTCCTGTTGGGATCGAACTGCAGTCTGTGGGTAGAGTTTGCCTGCAATGCTGCATTCTACCTGCGGCACCACCACAGCTCTTGGAAACCCCAACAGCATATCCCACAGATTGCTTGCGCTGTTCTAGCTGACCGATCCCCAGAATCCTTGGGGGGATCCTGATATGGAGAGTGACTGCACGCCATCTGCAGACCTCAATCCATCCCTATGGGTTCTTTTGAGGCCCCTATTCCGTTATCAGCAGATCAGATCAGAAGACAGAGGGAAGGAGTTGGCATATGTTGACCTTAGAGGACACATCTTTGGTGTAGGTCAGGGGCGTCAAACTGAATTTCATTGAGGGACGCATCAGGGTTGTGTTTGACCTCAGGGGGCCTGGGGGGCGTGGCCAGCTCAACGTCATTTGTGTTGGGGCCCCAAGGGCTCTGTCAGAGAAAACGGGCTCCCGAGCTCCGTTTTCGGCTGCGACGGCCTCCTGCAACCCTCTGCCAGCAAAAGCGGCCCCCGAGCTCCATTTTCCCTGGCAGAGGCACCGTCCAGTCATTTGCTGCTACCAGGGTGGCCCCGTGTTCCAGATCTAATCACCCATGGGCCAGATCCAGCCCCTGAGCCTTGAGTTTGACACCCCTGGTGCAGGTTACACCTGAAGTGGTGGCTCCTAGCAGAAGATCAAAACCCATTGTCTTTTGTTCCATGATTCCAGATGGGTTTAAGTTACAGACAAACAGTTATTTAAGCAGGAGGAAAAACATCTTCCTAATGGTTGGAGCACTTTAGGGGTATCACCAGTTGCCCAGAGTGATGATAGGACCCCATTTGTGGATAGTGTTCAGTGGGAGCCCGTGGAACTAATCCGGTATTTTAATATGGAATTTTGCCCTGAGCTGAGCGTTGAATTTCATGTCTCAATGTCGCCTTTATACATTTATTGATTCTATGTTTGGGGTTTTGTGAAAAGTGTCTAGGAATCTTTATTAAATCATTGCATCTCTCACTAAACTAAAATTACAGAAATTCCTTGGGAAAGGAAACATAGCGTTGAATAGTAAAAGAAAAAAAGAAAAGTCTGAGACATAATTTACATGCGCCCATAACGAATGCCTCAGGAGAAGATGTGAATGCTTTCAATCTATTCTATGCCTGCTTCTAAATACCAACAAAATGGGTTGCAGCTGTTTTCTAAAACACTGAGTTTGCTACTTGTTAAACTCAGATCAACAGAAATTTGGAGTTTTTGCAGGCATTTCATCATCTGAGCACTTGAGGTACCAACTTTCAGTGACAGATCACCATCTGCTTTGTTTTCTAATGAGAGTAAATGAAGAAAACATTTAGGAGCAAGAGATGGTTTGGACATAGCACATGGCATGTTTTGGTTTAATGTTTTGATGCTTCTTCTTTCTCTCTGGCATGGCTGCAAAAAAGAGTGAGGAAAAAAATTCATTTTCTGATTAGAGGAACTCTAGATTTGGTGTTCATCTACCCATAGAGGTAGTCCTCAACTTACAACCACAATTAAGCCCCATTTTTCTGTTTCTGAGACCGTTGTTAAGTGAGTTTTCCCCATTTTACAACTTATCTAGCCACGGTGGTTAAGTGAATCACTGCAGTTGTTATGTTCATATCAATGTTAAATGAATCCGGCTTCCCAGATTTGTCAGATGGTTGCTAAAGGTGATCACACGACTCCAAGACACAGCAAAGGTCATAAATATGAGTCAGTTGCCCAGTGTGGGAGGGGTGTTCACATGACCATGGAGATGCCACAAATGGTCGTGACAAAAAGTAGTAAGTCACTTTTTTCAGTGCCGTTGTAATTGCAAATTGGCACGTAACAAACTGTTGTAAGTTGAGGACTGCCTATATTTTGGCATCTGTTCCTTATGTCAAGCTTTGAAAGGCACTTTTGCTGTAGCAACTATTGTCGCTTTTCAGCTTGCCAAGGACACTGTGATGACCCAAAGGGGCACAAAAGCAACACAGTTAAATAAGTAAGAAAAGTCCCTTTAATACCTCCAACTTTGCCCCCAATGTCCAGGTTACCTTTGGCTGGAGAAAAAACTCCAAAGAACAGCCTTTAAGTGGAGGAAATTCAGTCTGAAAACGAAGTACATACAAACTGTAAATAAAAATCCACACAAAACACGCTGCAGTAATTAACTTGAGAAGGCAGGAGAAAGAATTGCAGGCTTGAAAGGCCAACAAAACACACACAGTTGGGAAGACGCCAGGAACACAGATAAGCCTCAACAATACCAGATAATTCATGATTTGCTCCCAGCAACTTGCTGTGCACAACTTCCCTTTTTAAACACTATGTTCCCAGCTGCAGCTAATGAAGGGAATCAGGGCCCTTTCCTCCCCAGTAAGCCACACAACTCACCTTGCTCCCTTCTCTGTTCTTCCCTGCATGCCCTAGGATGAAGAGGGGATGGGCCTGGGTCTTCCTCCGAATACCCTCTCCCTTGCTCTACCTCTCTACTGCTCTGCCCAGCCGGACTGTGCCCTTCTGCAGTGTCTTCCACAGCCAACGGAGCCACACTCCCATTCCTGTCAGCTGCTTGGCCTCCCCCTCTGAATCAGATTCTGACAGGGGCATGACAGACACTTTGGCAGGTGTTTTACTAGAGTCAAAAGACTCTCATAACAACAATGCCGGGATACTCCACTGCACAACGTCTAATCGAAGGAGGGAAAACCTAAACTTCAATTTGGTGGGTTTGCACGGGAAATGGTCAGATCTGGTTTTGTCCCATCGGTGCCAAGATGATGTACTCAATGAAGTTTTGCATGAAGAGAGTGGACTGTCTCGGCTGTGCTTGCTTTGGTTGGGTTCATCAGTCAGAACGCTGAGACCTTATTTTATTGATTTTATTTATTGTGCTACCAATTTCTTCCTTAAACAAAAACACAGCGCATTGGAAAAGTCAAGGATGCTTATAATAGTGTCAGAAATATGGAGCCTCACAGTTGTTCTTTCTCTTGGATTTGATTTTGGATCCATGGGAAACCACCCAACCTGTGGTCTGCAGACCCCAAGGTACTTGCGATGTTGTCCCAGGGGGTCCCCACAAAGGCTTGAAGAAATGTTATGATTTAAACCTTGAGTTAAGTCCTGACCACAGAAGGTGTTTAAGGAGGGGGTCCGTGGTCAAGAAAAGGCTGAGGACCACCGGGATAGAGAATATTTGGAAAAGAGTGCCATTCCAGAATATCTGAGCACGAGAACCAGGAGTCACTCTGAAGATTAATGATAGCGCCACATCAGCGAATCCGGGAGATGCAGTGATTCCTCTAGCATTGAATTATTAATGAACAATGACAGGAAGCTCGAGGCTTGAACTATCAATAATGAAAGACTAGGGGATGTGCTCCATACTTTTCTCTCCGCTTCCTGATGATGATTCTCTTTATTTTACATATATATGAGCCGTCTTTCTTCCATTTTAGTTATTAGTCAACCAGGCTGTAAATTGTAATAGTTAAACATGTTGCTAGTAAAAGTTATGACGTGTAGGGTAAATACATCACAAGCATTTATACTGAGGACTGAATTTTGCCACTTTTTGCACATCTGTCCTAGGAATATATATCTATAGCATCTCTTGCATTACGAGGAAAAAATGTAAAACCACAGAATTTTGGTCATAAAAATCCTATGAAACACACAGACCGATCTTTCTGAATTGACGAATGCACAAGAGGGAAGGCTGGTTTGCTTTCTCTTCTCCTATATAGGTAGTCCTCGAAGTGTGACCACAAATGGAGATTGGAATTTTGGTCATTTAGTGGTGCAGTTGATAAATAAATCATCATGTGACTGGACCCAATTTTGGGAGCCATTTCTACTGCAGTTTACTGTGCAGTCATTGAGTGAATTCATTTTAGGTAAATAATTTATTGTGTGATTTTAGTTGTTAGCCGCCCCAAGTCCTTTCGGAGAGAGGGCAGCATACAAGTCAAATAAACAAACAAATAAATAAATAAATAAATAAATAAATAAATAAATTTTGCTTAACCCACTTTGCTTATCAGAGGTCAGCTGGGAAGGTTGCACAGGGTGATCATGTGACTGCAGGCTGCTGCCATCATTGTTAGTGCAAGCTGATTGCCAAGCACCCAGATTGCAGTCAGGTGTCCATGGAGTTGGTGTGATGCTATAATTTCAAGAATAGCACTAGCAAAAGCCCTTAGACTTATAGACCACTTCACAGTGCTTTTACAGCCCTCTCTAAGCGGTTTACAGAGTCAGCCTCTTGACCCCAACAATCTGGGTCCTCATTTGACCCACCTCGGAAGGAGGGAAGACTGAGTCAACCTTTAGAAGGAAGGAAGGAAGGAAGGAAGGAAGGAAGGAAGGAAGGAAGGAAGGAAGGAAAATAGCAATAGCCCTTAGACTTATAGACTGCTTCACAGGGCTTTTACAGCCCTCTCTAAGCGGTTTACAGAGTCAGCCTCTTGCCCCCAACAATCTGGGTCCTCATTTGACCCACCTTGGAAGGATGGGAGGCTGAGTCAACCTGGAGCCTGGTGAGATTCGAACTGCCAGATTCATCATAAACCACTTTTTCAGACACTGTGGTAACTTCAAACCATCATTAAATGAACAGTTGTAAGTCGAGGACTACCTGCATTTAAAAAGTCATTCCAGGACCAAGGATAGTGACAACAGAATAGTAAAAAAGAAGCAACACTTGTTTTTTATTCAACCTGCCTATTTGCTTATAAGTAGGCAAACATTTCTGTAGATTTCTGCATTTAGGAATGTTATGTGGCTTCTCTTGACATTTCTTTATCTGAATAAAAGGGTACAGGTAGTCCTTGACTTACAACAGTTCGCTTAGTGACAATTTGAAATGACAACAGCACTGAAAAAAGGAATCGAGGAATACCTGTACATCATATCCTGCCAGTGTTTATTGTTGCAACATTACAGATGTGTTTGAAAAGTCTGATTGAAGGAAGAAGAGAGAAAAGATCGAAGAAGGAAGGTTGGTTTCAACCGTCATTTTATGCAGCTTTCTCTCGTTTCTCGCTACTCGACATGAAATAAAGCAATGGATCACCTTGTGTTGTGATGCAGATGATAGCTGTTGGGGATGGCAGGAGGATTAAAGGTATTTCAAAAGGGAAATATATTTAAATTCCAATTTAGTACATCATCTAAAAGGTTTTTATTGCATGAGGAGCATATTGAAAAAGCTTCTTAAATTAGGCTATCTATTCCATCAGACCACCGTTTCCTTTTTATGAATCCTTTTTTTGACGGGATGAAAGAAAACTTCTCAAACTGCATGATTAAACGCTGAGAGGAGATTACAGAAAAGTTGGATCAAAATATGCTCTGTTTCTCTTTCCCACTGTCCTTTCATCACAAAAGGACGCCGGCTAGATACTCCATATACATTATTCATACACTAGTTACCCTGCCAAATCGGAGATAGCCTCAGTAACAAAAGCCAATAAAAAGAAGTAGGCAGCCTTGTGATAGCTTGACAACATCACAGTAGATCTCAACAACCCAGCTCTTCTGAATGTAATAACAATTTCTGGAGGGCCCGCAGATATATTTGTAATTGGGCAGATACCTGCAAGAACACAGGTTTTGTCACCAGCATTGTACAGGTGCATTGAAGCATAGAAGCCCTTATTTTTATGGTTATTTAATTTTGTGGGGGGAGAAAAATGGGTTTGTGGCAGAGTTCCCTATAGACCAGGGGTCTCCAACCTTGGCCATTTTAAGACTTGTGGACTTCAACTCCCAGAATTCCTCAGCCAAGCTGGCCAAGGTTGGAGACCTCTGCTATAGGCCATGAGCATCCAGCCTTGGTAACTTTAAGACCTGTGGACTTCAACTCCCAGAAGGCCACAAAGCAACCAA
The DNA here is from genome assembly GCA_009733165.1 of Naja naja. Classification (NCBI taxonomy): domain Eukaryota; kingdom Metazoa; phylum Chordata; class Lepidosauria; order Squamata; family Elapidae; genus Naja; species Naja naja. The sequence continues at coordinate 2,991,085 of CM019151.1, read as the reverse complement.
TGATAAAAGATGAAGGAAGCCAGTTTATAATTATAATGCTGTATGATGCAGTAATATTTTCAACTTGTAACAGAAAGACCAAAAACCCTAACTTATGTGTAGATGCAGAGACCAATATTTTCTGGGAAGCCCTGAACTCAGGAATGTAATATTAATACACATACAGGGAGTCCTTGACTTACGACCACAATTGAGCCCAAAATTTTTGTTGTTCAGTGAGACATTTGCTAAGTGAGTTTTGCCTTCTTTTACGACCTTTCTTGCCACAGTTGTTAAGGGAATCCCTGCCGTTGGTAAGTTAGCAACCCGGTTGTTAAATGAATCTGGGCTTCCCCATTGACTTGGCTTGTCAAAAGGGGGCAGAAGGTGTAGGTCACGTGAGCTTGAGACATAGCAGCGGTCATAAGTATGAAGCATATGAGTTTTGATCCCGGGATCACAGGCCTGCTACAGCTGTGACTGTAACTGTGAAAAACGGTCCTAAGTCATTTTTTTTCAGCACTGTTGTAACTTTGAACCATCACTAAATAAACTGTTCTAAGCAGAGGACTACTTGTATTAATATCGATCAGCCTCAGGGTGACACAATAGTTTTATCTCTTTTGTGATGGGGGATGCGTGTGTTTGGATATAGAGCTATGGATACACCCAGACAGGTAATGTAGAGGAGCAGCCTCCATAAGGAGAGTTCATTCTATGAAAGTTACGCAGGAAGCTTGGAGTGATGCTTCCAAAGAAGGGCGGCACCTCTCGAAACATTGATGCAGATTCATAATTTTTTCATCTAATTCTTCTCTTCCCCAACTATAAAACAGTTATTGCTGCAGCACTGAGAATAGAATAGAATAACAGAGTTGGAAGGGACCTTGGAGGTCATCTAATCCAACCCCCTGCCCAAGTGAGAGACCCTACACCACTTCAGAGAAAGGGTTGTCCAGTCTCTTCTTAAAAACTTCCAGTGTTGGAGCATTTACAACATCTGGAGGCAAGTTGTTCCATTGATTAATTGTTCTCACTGTCAGGAAATTCCTCCTTAGTTCCAGATTGCTTCTCTCCTTGATGAGTTTCCATCCATTGCTTCTTGTCCTGCCCTCAAGGGCATTGGAGAATAGCTTGACTCCCTCTTCTTTGGGGCAGCCCTGAGACACTGGAAGACTGCTCTCCTGTCTCCCCTAGTCCTTCTTTTCATTAGAATAGACATACCCAGTTCCTGCCACTGTTCTTCCTATGTTGCAGCCTCCAGTCCCCAAATCCTCTTGGTGGCTCTTCTCTGCACTCTTTCTAGAGTCTCAACATCTTTTTTACATCATGGTGACCAAAACAGGATGCAGGATTCCAAGGGTGGCCTTACCTTCAAGGCCTTATAAAGTGGTATTAACACTTCACGTCGTCTTGATTCTCTCCCTCTGTTGATGCAGCCTAGAACTGGGTTGGCTTTTTTTTGGCAGCTGCTGCACACGGCTGACTTCTGATAGATGATCACAGAATCTGGAACAAAGTCCATTGTTTGCTTTCTGTCCCTCCCTAATGAAGTCCATACCTCTCCCTCTCTATAGCAGGGGTGTCCAACCTTGGCAACTCTTGAAGACTTCAATTCCCAGAAATGTATGGAAACAGAAGCTTGTATCTATAGTGTATTTCTATATACTGACACTGCTGGTTTCTTTTTGCCAGTTTTCATTGAACTTTATGATGGTTAACACAAACAACAATGGATGTAATAGTGAGAAAAAGCATGAAGGCATGAAACCACATTTAAAAAAAATCCCTTAGACTTGAAACTCTTTTTGGCTTTTTAAAAAACGTGTCAAGGTCTCTCATCAGCAATGGATTCCACTTTACTTTAGAATTTACTTTTTTTTAGAAATTAAAGAGGTTTCAACCCCTCTCCACCAGAGTTTCTTCAGCACTCTCGTAGCTTTCTTTAGAAAATCTTTCATCTGGGTGATGTTTATCAACTGACTTTGGAAAAACAACAGGATATATTTAGGATGCCTCAATTAAAATAGACGCTCTTCAGATAGAACTAGATGCAAAGCAATGATTCAACACAATTTTGGTTAAGGGGTAAAACTACAGAAAAGTGTTACTAGCGTAATACTCTTATGGAAGTAAATATATCAAATCCCTGCTAGTTTATTAAGTATCCTGCTTCCTGCTCAGCTGATTTGTGCTTTGCAGATTCAGAGGGATACAGGTGCGAATTCTGCACATTTTCCTTGCAGATTTTTCAGAAGGCTGCCTCAGATTGTAACTTTTGATTTGAAAATGAATTTATTTTATTCTTTTAATTGAAGAAAGGGATTTTTATTTGTTTTATTCTGATTTATACAGCTGCCCCTCTTAAATATTGGGCAGCTCACAAACAGTTAAAGGTACATAAAAACAGCAAAGCAATATAACAGTTTAAGGAGAACAAAAACCCGATCACAAGAGTGAAGCTTATTTTAAAAATGCGTTGTTTCTATTTTAGATGCAATATCCGGAAGGCCAGTAAATTCACCACTGAAGTCTATTTTCACTGAGCCATGATGACCGTTTGAAAGGGGTTTTCACACACAAATGAGCTCAAATTGAGCGGGAAGCCCACCTTGAGGCTAATGGTCCCACCTCCTGGCTTATAACAGCTGATCAAGGGCAGGGATTGAACCTGGAAGAGTAGAACCTGTGACGAAGGAGCAATACGAAGCCTAACTATTTACAGAGTGGGGCAACTCGTTGTGGCCAACTCGCCACCGTCAACTCGCTGTAGAATGGGGCAATATTCACTCAACATTTGACTTACTCTGGATTGAAAACTTTGTGCTCAGCTGGGGTCATAAGTCAAGGACTGCCCATGCTCAGTATTGGATTAGGCGAAACGGGACGAAGAAAAGGGAAATGCGGTTCCGCCTGGAAGATGGCGGACAGACTAGACTGTCGATGACTAAAAGGAGTTTGATTTAAGTGAAGCAAGGCAAGAGAAAGGACACAGGATGAAAGAGGGTAGATTCGTAACGTAATCCTGTCTCTGGGCAGGATGGATCCAGACTAGCAACAGAATCCAGGAGGAATTCAGTCTCCTGGGTAGAAAAAGAGGAGCCAGCTGGGTCTGGTTTTCATTCACAGCACTGAACCCAACCCAGAGCTGTGGGAATGAAAGAGAGGAGAGAAGGGAGGGAAGGCAATTATTTATTGGCCAAGTGTGATCAGACACACAAGGAATTTGTCTCTGGCGCATAAGCTCACAGCGTACATATGAACACAAGTAATAGATAATAGGTCATAATCATAGTTACAATCATTAATCGTAAGTTACAAACAACAATTGATAAATCATAAGAAACCAACAGGAGAAGATAGTAGGGAAGATGTGAAAAGAGACAGTGCTGTGGGAATTAACTGTTCAGCAGAGTTACAGCATGGGAGTAAGCTGCTACTCAAGAGAGAGAGAGAGAGAGAGCCGTCTTTTAAACTGCTCACGGACTAGCTCACTAAAGCTTCGTGGCTTTGTCAAAATGTACATTTGGATAGCAGGGCTTCTTCCTTCCTTATTTGACATTTTTACATCTCCAAATTGCTGGACTGCAATGCATTCAGAGTGCCTGGATTCTTGTGCTGTGCAGTGGGGAGGACGAACGTTTCCCTGTGCCTGGCCTGGAGTGGGGGGGTGATTTGTGCCTTGCCAAGATAAGGAGACTTCCTCACCCTCCATATGCTGGTTTGCTCTCATTACTTTTGCTGACTGCTGCCCACTGAAGCACTGAAGGAATTTCTCACCCTCAGCAGGGCTTTTGGTGATGGAGGTTTTAGTTCAAATCCTAGAAACTGTAACGTGGGAAGGATCGTAGTTTCAATTGGAAAAAATGTGACCCTCCTAGACCAGGCCAGCTCCAAAATGCCAGGGGATTTCTAGAAGCCTGGCACGCTGACAAATCAGCCATCAGCAGACACACACAGGCATTAACAATACCTATAGACCAGGAGTGTCAAACTCTAGGCTGGATTTGGCCTGTGATGTGGTTGGATTTGACCCAGGGGGCCATCCTGGGAAATGTAAGGGGCTGGCCTGCGTAGTTTCAGATAACAGATAATCAGAGTTGGAAGGGACCTTGGAGGTCATCCAGTCCAACCTCCCCGCCCATGCGGGAGACCCTACACCATTTCTGACCGATGGGAGTTCAGTCTCTTCTTGAAAGCCTCCAGGGATGAAGCTCCCACAACTTCTGAAGGCAACTTCTGTTCCATTGGTTGATTGTTCTCCCTGTCAGAAAATCCCTCCTTATTTCCAGGTTGAATCTCCCTTGTTCAGTTTCAGGCCGGGCTACCCACGTTGCTTTGGCCTGGTCTACCCAATGCGAAAAGGATACATGCCAGCAGTTTGGAGAGTGGCATCAAGCTGGCCACGCCCACCCAGTCAGCCACGCCCCCCCCCCGAGGTCAACCACAGCCCTGATGCGGCTCTCAATGAAGTTGAGTTTGGACACCCCTGCTATAGACTGTGCAAGAGAGACAGCTAGCCAGCCAGCCAAAAAGGGAACAAGAAGACCAAAATGTCTGTCCATCAGCAACTGGCACCCAGAACAGTACAGGGAGTCCTCAACATACAACCACAATTGAGCCCAAAATTTGTGTTGCTAAGTCAGAAGTTTGTTAAGTGAGTTTTACAACTTTCCTTGCCACATTTGTTAAGTGGTGAATCCGTGCAGTTATCACACAGTTGTTAAGGGAATCTGGCTTCCCCATTGACACTGCTTGTCAGAAGGTTGCAAAGGGCAGTCACATGTATCCAGGAGACTGCAACTGTCATAAATGTGAGTCAGCTGTCAGGCATCCGAATGTAAATCACGTGACAGTGGGGATGCTGCAGTGGTTGTAAGTGTGGAAAAAGGCCCTAAGTCACTTTTTTCAGTGATGTTGTAACTTCGAATGGTCAGTAAGCGAACTGTTATAAGTTGAGGACTTACCTGTATAGTTTAATTCCAAGATTAACATCAGGCCAACAATCAAGTAAACAGTCAAGAAGCTGCCAAAGAAGCCCAACCAAAGACTCTCTTAGACCAACCCCACCAACACTGGCAGGACAGTAGATTATAAACTGACAGGAGACCCCACTCCTCACTAGCCCTGATGATGTTACCTAGTTGGGTAATGAAATGTCTGCAAGAAAACAAGCCCCAAGGACCCCTACCTAAATTATCTAAATGACCGCCTCTCATTTGAAATTCTACACTGACGTGGATGCTGTAGAAGTTTCTTTCATTTCTTAACATCTCCTCACTATTGTAGGGCCTTCTCTGTGGGGGCGCCTTCCCCTTGAGTTGCGCCTGGCCTCTGATCTCCGCTCCTTCCGCTGCGACCTCAAAACATGGTTATTCTTACAATCCGGCCTGGACTGACGGGATCAGGGTTTTAATTCGAAAGTTTATTTGGCATTGATTTAATATTTTTCTAATTTCTTTTAACTGTCGTATTCTCTGTTTTTATGTACGCCGCCCTGAGTCCCTCGGGAGAGAGGGCAGCTTATAAGTCCAAATAAACCTAAACCTAAACTATTGTGCAATTCCTCCTAATATCCCGTTGGATCCTGCCATTTGCCTGTGGGACCACTCCCAACAGGTCCCTGATCTGCTTTCTAACCCCACAATCCTCTTTGGCTGCGAGAAACCCAGAAAATACTTTCTATCTTCTGTTTGACATGTGTCAGTCCCTTGGTTGACCTTGAAATCGATTTGGTCTCCCTGGCTTAATGCCTGTAATTGAAAATATATGTCAATTACCACTGGTCCCAAGTCTCCTGGCGTCTTTCTTCCTCTCCTCACATAATGTTCTTATGGTACTTTACAGCTTACACTGTCAAGTAATCCTACACCTTAAATCCCTCTTTCAAACCCCAACTGCTCAGCCCTGGCTAATCAAATTTGGATGATCACTAGATGGCAATTAAGAGATTAAAGCAAAATCTCTTTAAGTCTTCGCTGTGACTGCATGGGTAATATATCAGAAGGTGAAATGGCCACCCCTTAGTTTCAAGGCATGAACTAAAAAACCAAAAAAACCCCAATGGGATGAAGCTACAGTGGGAAAGAAAAGCGAGGCTGTGTTTAACAGTATTATGTATGCCATTGGAGGAGGATTTTCAAGGAGAGCTTGCGGTCAGAGGGGGCTGAAATTCCAGCCACCTGAATCAGTAATCTCAGCTCTTAGCATCCTGTGTGTTAGACTAAAACGAGCAACACTTCATCACAGACTCATTCTCTAAAGAGTAAGGAAGATGACTTGGAAGCAAGTATGTAGGGACTAAAAGATGAAGGAAGCCAGTTTGGCCAAGTGGTTAAAACCAGGCTGGAAACCAGGAATCTGTTAGTTCTAGTCCTGCCTTAGGCATGAAAGCCAGCCAGATGACTTTGGGCCAATCACCAGGAGACAGTGAGTTCTAGTCCTACCTTAGCCATCAAAGCTGGCTGGGTGGCTCTCAGTCCATCCCATCTTGCAGGGTTGTTGTTATGGGGCAAATCGGAGGAGGAAGGAGCATTAGATATGTTCACCATCTTTCTTTCTTTCTTTCTTCCTTCCTTCCTTCCTTCCTTCCTTCCTTCCTTCCTTCCTTCCTTCCTTCCTTCCTTCCTTCTTTCTTGGACTTGTATGCCACCCCCCAAAAGGACTCGGGGCAGCTCACAACTGAAAACTAACAATAATAATTACTTAAAAAAATATTAAATACTAACAAGCCCAGTTACTCTAAAACCCCAATGTACGTTATAAACTTTAAAAATTTCAGCCCCCTCCCAAGAGTAATCAAGATGGGATAAAAAAGATCTAAATAAATAAATTAGAAATGCAGCTATAGCATGTGTAGGTCAAGACATTTCAGCAGAAAGTATTAGGTCTTTCCATATCTAGAGTTGTGTTGTAGAAACAACAACAATAAGACTTTGAAAAATGTGATCATTAGTATGTTGGCTGTGTAAAAAGCGCAGAATATGGATTTTTACCCTAATACCAGTTATATTTAACACTTAGACACTGAGCCAATTTCCTAAATATGAATCAGTTAAGTACATCCGTTTTCTTAATAGCTTGTCTTTGTGGAAAGAAATGGGAAATGGGGGGAAAAGTCCTCTATGTAGCTTAATTTGCCTGATGTTTAACCTTCCCAATTATTCTTTATTTGTCAGAAAAGGTATTTTATAAAATGATGAACAAGGTATTAAAATTCAGTTAGCTTAAAAAAGAAATATAAGCACAGAAATTGTACGTGTGCTTGAGAGATAAAGTCCCAAGTGAACCCTACTCATAAAAGATAGAGATGAGATTTTATCATTCATGTTCTGAACATTTTATTCCTCATAACCTTGGAAATACATACTATGGATTAGTGGAATTGGACAGACAAATTTTCAGTCCACAAGTTCTCCAAATACGACACTTTAAAATTTTGGATAGGGTCCCGTTGCCTGTGATGGGAACCCACATTAACTTTCTATTGGAGGCTGGTTTCATTTGTAACTGTGTTAATGAAATGTCAAATTATTGACAAGTCAGTTTGTCCATAATGTAAATAATAACTTAACAGCAACCACTCCTAACTCTGATCTTGGTGACAGAGAACATGAAAACACATGGTTGTACAAACTCAAAGAGGCATGACAAATGCAGTGGGGAAAAGGTGAGCCCAGGGCATCTGTGTGGGCTCTCAGGTTTGTGACAACTGCTTCTTTTCTGGCTGTATGAAAGGAGGGTTGTATGTTTAATAACAATGGGATAAATTAAAGGACTATCTAACAAGGAGAACATTGGTCTTGTGTCCAACAGCTTCAAGAAGGAAGTCACTTGTAATTGCTGTGATGGGAGCTTTCATGTCTACCCAAGTTTTGTCGTATCTAATGTTCCTAGTCAGCTGGCTCTCCTCACTGTTGTCAATCATATGCACAGGCTATCCTCAATTTACAACCGATCACTTAGGAAATGTTTGAAGTTAGACCACCCAAAAGCTACTTACGACCAGATATAAGCTGCTTGTATCTGTTTGTCCATCTGTTTGATGAATGTCCATCCATCCATCCATCCATCCATCCACCCACCCACCCACCCCAGAGTGAAACTGGCATAAAGCTGATATCCATATTCACTTCCCACAGAGACACTTGTGAATTTTCACATTTGACAAATAGGGATAGCCCTCAATGTATGACCACAGTTGAGCCCAAAATTTATGTTGCTTATTGAAACAGTTGTTAAGGGAGTTTTGCACCATTTAACGACTTTTCTTGCCACATTTGTTAAGTGGATCACTGCAGTTGTTAAATTAATAAGCTGGTTGTTAAGTGAATCTGGCTTCGCATTGACGTTGCTTGTCAGAAGGTTACAAAAGCCGATCACATGACTCCTGGACACGGCAACTGTCATTAATGTGAGTCAGTTATTGAGCATCTGAATATAAATCACATGACCATGGGAATGCTACAAGAGTTGTAAGTGTGAAAAATGGTCCTAAGTCACTTTTTTTCAGTGATGTTGTAACTTTGAACGGCCACTAAATGAACTGTTGTAATTATGCCTCAATCATGGTTACCTCTAATGCCAAGGAGAAAAACCACTGTGCACGTTTAACCGACAAGTAGTTATCTCTGGAATAGCCACTCAGACTCCCTGGTGAGGAGCAGCATAGTGTATAATCTGTACAGAAGCAAGCAATATTAAAATATAACAACTAAATCTGAAACATGCTGTCGTTTGGACTGCTTTAAGCCAAAAGATATCAGATGTACAAGTTACTGGGTTTACCTGCAGAAAATCATTATGGACCAATTGTGCACCTGATGAATTTCTTCTTGCATAGTTACTATAGCAGGTGGAATTGTAGGGAAACACAATGCTTTGTAGAATTTGTATTAGGCCTCAGAAAGAGCCCTGTTAAGTACTTAGGAAACTTTACTTCTTGAACAGTGGTGGGATTCAAAAAGTTTTACCACTGGTTTGGTGGGTGTGGCTTGGTGGGTGCGCTTTGGGTGCGTGTACACACTTTGCGTGCGTGCACGCACCAAACACACATTTTGTGCAAGCGCAGAGGCGTTCCAACTCACCTCCTGCAAGCCTCCACTCTCCTGGTCGCTTCGGCAGCTGCCGCGCAAAGCAGCTGCACTTGAAAAGCAGACGATAAAGGCGAGTATGGGAGCCCAGGCGGGCAGGTGCACCCAACAGCAGAGCGGCGGAGAGAACCAGTTCGGTCTCCCCTGCTCATTGGCGCTACCGGCTCGGCAGAACTGGACCAAACCGGTAGAATACCACCACTGCTCTTGAATATCTGCTGGACACGACCTTCACCAGCATAGACCTCTGACACTGTTGGTGCAGGATCTCTGGCTTCTAAAGGGGCTTCCCTTGAGGACCACGCGGAGGCTTCAGCTGGTGCAGAATGCGGCCGCGCGGGTTGTGATGGGGGTGTCCCGATACTCCCATATTACACTCCTCCTGCGCGAGCTGCATTGGTTGCCAGCTGCCCTCCGCGTGAGATTCAAGGTGTTGGTGCTTACCTACAAAGCTCTCCATGGCTTAGGGCCAGGGTACTTGCAGGAACGTCTCCTGCCAGCATCGAACACCAATCACCTGGTGTGCGCCCACAGACAGGGCCTCCTTGGGGTACCGTTGGCCAAACAATGTCGGCTGGCGGTCCCTAGGGGGAGGGCCTTCTCTTTGGGGGCGCCCACTTTGTGGAACCAGCTTCCCCTGGAGCTGCGATTGGCCCCCGACCTCCGTTCCTTTCACTGCGGCCTAAAGACTTGGTTATTTGAACAGGCCGGCCTGGACTGAGGGGAGGTTGTTTTAATATTTTAAATGTTTGTAAATGGGTTTTAATGATTATTTGGTCGAATTTGGTTTAATTCATTTTTAACTTTTGTAATTTGTATGGTTGTTTTATGTGAGCCGCCCTGAGTCCCTCGGGAGAGAGGGCGGCATATAAGACCAAATAATAAATAAATAAACAAACAAACAAACAAACAAACAAATAAATAAAGCAAGCTCTAGAAGCAGGCAAGCAGAATAAAGTCTATACCTTTATGTGGTGTTGTTGACTTAATGATACTTTCAATTTCTTTGGTTTTGAAACATGATGGAAGTTACTTTGCAATTTAACCTTAGATCAAAGGCGTTTGGATATTTCAATGTACGCTATACTATTTTAAGCAATTTAACGTATTAATGAAAAACATTAATATTAATAACAGGTTAGACAAGCACTTTAATGTTAATAGGTCCTTTCTTTTGTAGTTAAATAACATTTTGCTTTTTTGAGAGAATAATGGCATTCAGTCATGGGGATAAGGCCTAAAATTGACTGATTTCTTGCAGAAGAGCCAACAATTAGAAGCAAATTCACCTTTGAGGTCAAATTATATAAGTTGGTCTTAGGTCTAGCTATACCAACTATTGCAAACGTTTCTGCAAGGAAGCATTTATGCTGCACTAATAGATATGCTCTAATGATTTAATAACCCATTACTCTAACCTCATGCTAATGAAGGACAAATAAGTATAAGGAAAAGAATCTCAGCAAATAGTTCAGCAATTATAGTTGTTGTAATTACTAACATTAGACCAGGTATAATTGGAGTTACTTTCCTGTTTGATCTACTAAAGAATTCCTTCCCTATCGACGCCAATTGGGGGTGTGTGTATCTGTGAATTGTGGAACACAGGGACCAATAGATTGGAAGAAATCATCCAGATTAGATGCAGATTAGGGTGCTACATGGAAAGTGAAATACAGGTAGTTCTCGACTTACAACAGTTCATTTAGTGACAGTTTGAAGTTACGACGACACTGAAAAAAGTGATTTATGACCATTTGTCACAGTTACAACCATTGCAGTATCCCTGTGGTCACATGATAAAATTCGGACACTTGGCAAGTGGTCATGTGATTTACATTCGGATGCTTGACAACTTGTTCATATTTATGATGGTTGCTAGGGGTCATGGGACCATCTTTTTCAACCTTCTGACAAGCAAAGTCAATAGGGAAGCCAGATTCGCTTAACAACCATTAACTTATCAACTGCAGTGATTCACTTAGCAACTGTGGCAAGGAAGGTCATAAAACTGGGCAAAACTCACTTAACAAATTTCTCAGCTATCTACATTCCAGGCTCAAGTGTAGTTATAAGTTGAGGACTACCTATTACTGGATGTTCAGCATGAATTTAGAAAGCTAAAGAAAAAGACATTATTACTGATGCACACTGGATATTTGGGAAGGCCAAAGAATAGCAATAGCACTAAGACTTATATACCGCTTCACAGTGCTTTCCAGCCCTCTCTAAGTGGGTTACAGAGTCAGCCTCTTGCCCTCAACAATCTGGCTCCTCATTTGACCCACCTCGCCCAGAAAGAACTCCATACATGATTCATTGTCTATAGAAAGGCCTTCAGTTGTGTCAATGGGGTGGAATGTAGTCTGGATTCCCAGGAGGGAGGGGCTTCATTCCAGAGGACAAAGAGACAACAAAGCTTAGATAGTTTTGGTGAGAGAAAAAGAGTTGAGAAGGGTCCTCCCTAGCAATTCTCAGAGTGCATCCATCCTACGGCAACTAGTGGTGTTGGTTTATCAAGATTTCTGTCTTTAGGTGAGGAACAATTAAGGAAGTGGCTCAGAACTAATTCTGCGCGTCTTTCTCAGTTCTTGGCACCTGACAGAAAACCTTTGTAAGCTATAGAACAGGGGTGTCCAACTCAGTTTCACTGAGGGCCACACCAGGGTTGTGTTTGACCTCAGGGGAGGGGCAGAGGGGTGTGGCCAGGGTGGGCGTGGCTAGCTAGACATCACTCGTGGTGGCCCAAGCGCTCTGCAAGCAAAAGCGAAGCTACGGAGTTTGACACCCTTGATGCAGAATGTGCTTAGGAAAATGGGGATCCCAGAACATCTCATGCAACACCTGTGTACAGGTAGTCCTCGACTTATGACCACAACTGAACCCCCAAATTTCTGTTGCAAAACAAGATGGTTGTTAAATGAGTTTTGCCCCATTTTACGACCTTCTCACTGTTGTTCATGTGAATTGCCCTCGTTGTTAAACAGCTTGTCTGAAAGTTGACTTTGCTTGTCTGAAAGCTGCAAAAGGGGATCTCGTGACCCCTGGGACACTGCAAGCATCCTCAATATAAACCAGTTGCCAAGTGTCTGGATTTGGATCACGTGACTGTGGGGATGCTGCAGTGGTCGTAAGTGTGAAAAGCGGTCCTAAGTCACCTTTTTCAGTGCAGTTATAACTTCGTACGGTAATTGACAAAATGGTTGTAAGTTGAGGTGGTCTGTACTACCTGAACAGATATGGAGTCAGCGTCCTGGGACAGACGGGGTCCAGACTGGCCAAGAAGTCAGACAAGACTGCATACTTCTTATTTATTCAGCTTACATGCTGAACATACCCACAGGGAAACTGGATTGGAAGGTGGCAATGTGTTTAGAATTGGAGGGAAAATATCGTCACTTAATGATGTTGCTCTGATGGCTGAAAATAAAATGCATTATCTGCAAGCTCTAGTAATGAAAGCCAAGCACAGTGAAAAAATGGGACTCATTTAGCACAACGAGGACTAAATTAAAGGCAGCAGGGAAAGCAGCCAGTCCCAGGAATGGTAATGAAGATATTGAAATGGGGCATGGCTTCGGTAGTTTAGGATCAGCCCTTATCTGAATCTAGCAGCCAAGAAACATGCCAGTGTCTAGCATCTGCTAGAGTCGTGTTGAAGGTCATCAAAAGGGTATTCAGGTCGCCTGCAAAGTTCAGAATCATCCGGACAATGATTGTTTCCCAGGTCAGCATAGCTGGGAAAATTCGACTTTGAGAATATTGATGGTTTTGAACTTTAGTGTTGAAAAGAATCCCAATAATACAATGGGCAGCCAAGAAAATAAACGGGTCATAAAATCAAATCAACCCAGAGCTCCCACATAGGACCCAAATCATCCTCTTTTAACGTCCCCTATAATCCCTTGCCAGGTGGAGTCTGGGCAACTGAATGGAGCTAGCAGAATGTTTTAAGGGCCAGATGCCCTTCCTGTCGCCAGGACAGAGTTTTGTTCAGCAGGTAGATTCTCATTGTGCCCAGAGAGAGAAAGACCTGCCTCTCCCTAGGATGGAACTCACAGCCTCCTGATTGTGTGAGGCGAGGCTCCCCCTCTGGGCCATCCCACCACTCACACAGGACCTGAACAACCAGGCTCAAGTTACTATATTATGGGCACATTATATGGGAAGAGCCAGAGTCCTTGTTCCTAGGAAAAGGGAAAGGAGCATGAAGAAGAGGAGAAGCTGCAACAAGATGAGGGGGAAGAATGACCTAAAAGCCCAAATGGAATATGGATCATCCTGGAGAGGATCTCTCTACTTGGCCCACAAATTGGGTAGTACAGGTAGTCCTTGGCTTCCAACGGTTCATTTGGTGACCGTTCAAAGTTAGAACAGCACTGAAAATAGTGACTGATTAGCCTTTTACATACTTACGACCTTTGTAGCATCCCCAGGGTCATGTGATCAAAGTTGGGAGGCCTGGCAATTGGTCCATACTTAGGACTGTTGCAGTGTCCCAGGATCACGTGATCCCCTCTGGTGACCTTTTGACAAGCAACGCCAAGGGGGGGAGCCAGATTCCTTTAACAACCGGGCTACTCACTTATCGGTTGCAGTGATTCACTTAACAACTATGGCAAGAAATGTCGTAAAATGGGGCAAAACTCACTTAACAAATGTGTCACTTAACCACAGGTGTTTTGGGCTCAATTGTGGTTGTAAGTTGAGGACTACCTGTACTTAATCGCACATGAATAGTAACAACACCCTTGGATGTGGAATTAAGAGTCGCAGTTAACTACAACGAAAGAAGAGCCGTGTTGGGTGATCTCAAATACCTATTTTTGTCTACTAACTCTTTTCCATCAATAACTACAAGCAGGAGAAGCACCAGAGGATTGCTTAAACCTTTCGATCTATTTTAGCCAACAAAACTTTTTTGTCATATCAGTAATAGAGTCACATTTTCATTTCTAATTTATTACGGGTCAGTGATATTGATAAGACCACATGGGTGCAGCTTGAGTTCAAAATTCCTGCTTTGAGTTGAGGCCAGACTTTGTTTTTAATTTGGAGCTAATTTGATATACCCTAGTCATTATTCCATTCCTCCTTGCTTACGGAGCAAAGCAAAAATACAAGCAGACAACTTTTTCATGGAAAGATCCATGAAGGATCTTGGGATATGTACAAGTGACCCTTTTAATACAAAAATATTTTTATTACCTATGTGCGTCACAGCGTTCATGGAAAATCATTATCTATCCAGAAAGCTGAAGTTATTTTTTCTTTCTTTCCAGGATGAGGAACTGCACATAATGTTTTTCTTTTCTTTTCACATTTCCTTCTTAAATACACAGAAACGGTGTTGAAGTTTTCTTTTATTTTTAGCATAAAATATGAAAACCATGTATTCTTTTACAAGGATCGGCAGAGGTTTGGAGATATCCTACTAGATGCTGAATACGTCCTTGTTCTCACACATTGTGTTCAGTTAATTGGAAGGAGATGCAGGCAGAATTAGAACAAAAGTTGAGCCCAGGAGTTCAATTTTGCAGAATAGAAGAGGCAAGAACATTGTAAATTGAAAGAATTTGATCTCTTTTCTGCACAAACTTTATCCTTACGCTTAAGCCGCAGAAACATACAAATGCTTGATGTTTGAATGTTATTATAAATAAATTGTCCAACGATTTCAAAAGACTTATTCAAGGAAAAACACAGTGAATTCCTGTCATGTCTCCCCCTCAGTTTACTCTTCTTTAAGCTAAGCATACTCAGTTCTCTTAAGTGTTCTTTGTCATTCTTAGATTCCAAAACCATCTTTGTTGCTCTTCTCTGCCCTCTTTCCAGTTCCTCAACTTCCTTATTATACTGTGGTGACCAGAACTGGCACGTGGTCTTTCAGGTGCAGTGTGGCTACTACAGAATAAAGCAGAACTATCCATTCTAATGATCTCAATATTATATTACGGTTGATCCAGCCCAGGAATGCATTGGCGTTTTGGGTAGCTGCAGCACATTACTACTTATTGCAGAAGTTTCATTACCAAACGTGGTAACATCATAAGTGCTAGAAGGAAGTGGGGTTTGATCTCTGTTTATATGCTATTATATATTCAATACCCCAATCAATGAACTACAAACCGAGACAAACATTATCAAGCAATAAACAGCAGTCTAATCAAGGAACCCTCAAGAAGTCTCTCTCAGCATTGCTGACAGGGCGAGCCACTTGTATATCAACAGAAAACAAACCTCACTCCCTTGTAGCACTGACAATGTTACCTAGTTGGGTAATGAAACATCTGCAAGAAAACAGCCATGCTTGGAGAGCACCAAGACCCCAATGAGCCCTACATTTCTTGCCACTGAATTGCATTTTGTTAGAAAAGGTTCAAGTTTATCACGATCCATTTGAACCTTGAGCTGGTTTTTGGAGTGTTGGCAATTCTCTCCAACTTGGTGTCATCTGCAAAGACGTTGTGCATTTTTCTATCTCCCCAATTTAGCCATGTACAAATAAACAAGACACAGCTGCATGCAAAGGATGTTAGCACACCTGGCCCAATTGCACGTTCCAGTAAACCCCTAAGTGGACAGAAATTGACATCATCTCCATATGCCAACACATTATGGCATTTTTCTGCAAACATACACTTGCTTACTTACTATTTATGTGCAGCTGTTTGTATGTCAATAGTAAAAAAAAAGGCACATACGCAATTATTTTAGTAGGACGGTGACTTCTGATTCAGTTGGGCATAGAGGCAAATGCACATTGCCTTTTCGTGCTAACAGGAAGGTCAGAAAAGCTTCTGCTCAGCCCATGCACAGAACCTTCTTTTGGCTGCTGGAACTGTTGGACGAGATCTCAGAACAATGCAGAGTGAAGCAACACAATCATTTTGTTTTCCTATTGGAAACAGGGCGCATATGGCCTTGCCAAGCATCTTTGACGGATTGATTTGTTTAAACATTTGCAGAAGAGAAACAGAGCTGTACAATAGCTCTATTGTGTTTCAATTTATTTTTTTTTAAAAAAAGGAAATATTAATAAATACTATAGCATTCTCGAGGTAAGCATCATCTGAAATATTTGAACCTAAAGGCTTAGAATTTCTGGTGGCCTTTAAGTTGTAGATGTTTATTACAGATGGTCCTCGAATTGCAACCATTTGTTTAGTGAGCACTCGAGGTTAACAACGGCATTGAAAAAAGTGACTAATGTCATTTGTATTTATGTCTGCTGCGGCATCCCCACAATCACATGATCAAAATTTGGACACTTGGCAACTGGCATGTATTTATGATGGTTGCAAGTCCCGTGACCATATAATCATCTAGTGGTGTAGTGGTTAGAATGCAGTATTGCAGGCTAACTCTGCCCACTGCCAGGAGTTCAATCCTGCCCGGCTCCATGTTTGACTCAGCCTTCCGTCCTTCCGAGGTCAGTAAAATGAGGACCCAGATTGTTGGGGGGCCAGAGGGTGACTCTGTAAACTGCTTAGAGAGGGCTGGAAAACACTGTGAAGCAGCATATAAGTCTAGATGCTATTGCTATCTTTTGCAACCTTCTGACAAGCAAAGTCTGGGAAGCCAGATTCACTTAATAACCGGGTTACTAATTTAACAACTGCAGTGACTCACTGAATGACTGTGGTGGCTAGAAAGATCATGAGTTTTGCCCCACTTTACAACTTTGTCTCCACATTTGTTAAGTGAATGGCTTTGATTCTTAAATTACTAACATGGTTTATAATTGAATTGGGTTTCCCTCCTGACTTTGCTTGTCAGAAGATCCGAAAGGGCAATCACATGACTCTGGAACACTGAAACCGCCATAAGTGTGAGTCAGTTGCCAAGCATCCAAATGGAAATCACGTGACCATGAGCATGCCACAACGGTCACAAGTGCTGTCGTAACTTCGAATGGCCACTAAATGAACTGTTGCAAGTCAAGGACTACCTGTAAACAGATTTATTGTAAATAATAATATTTATAAATCAAATTTGTACCTGCCATAATTTACAATAACACTCATTAATACCCAACTTAGTGTCATGGTGGGCTGCTTCCGATTCAGTCTCGGGGCCTGGGAGATTAAACAAAGCTGCCTCCTGGCCCCTTCCTTGTTTAATATAGTTAACCCAGGTCCTCTTGTCACAGCCCTCCAGGGATAAATAGTTCTGTCCTAAAAGGCAGTTGGACTTTCTCATTTTTTTCCTTGAAAATGTTTCACTTCTTATCCAAGAAGTGACACATTTTCAAGGGGGAAAAAGCCCCAAGGAAGTCCAGTTGCCTTTTGGGACATCTTGCCCCTAATCTTGTAGACAAATAATGACTTCACGTTTTAGTCTATATAGATAGAGTAGAGTAGAGTAGAGTAGAGTAGAATACAATAGCATAGCATAGCATAGCATAAAGTAGAATAGCACAGTGTAGAATACTATAGAGTAGAATAGAATATTAATAGAATAGAATAATATATACTATAACATATATACTCAGATTCATCTGTCTAGTGTAATGCTAAGGACAATATCTGCGTGGTTTCTAGAAGTTGAAAATGACTTGATGATACAATCAATCATGAAGTCCCCATCTTTTGTAAAATAAATCACAAAAAAAGTTATCCAGGTCACTTACTTGGTTTGTCATTTGTATTTCATTAGCTCCATTTTTGCAGAGCCATCTTCATTTGCCATAGCTCATCCGCAAGTCCAAGAATCTTATATTGTTTTGATTAACATATTAATTAAGTATGGATTGGATGTGATGCCAGCTGGATGAATCCTTCGGGTTCTTCAGGGTTGTACTTAACAAACACTTATTAACATTTGTTTCATTTAGTACCCCTATTGATACCGTATCATTGTACTCAAACATTTTCATTAAACAGTTGGACGAAGGGGTAGAGGAAGTGCTTATCAAAATTACAGAAAATACAGCATGGGATGAGCTTGCTATTATCCTAGAAGAAATTCAAAATGAACTTGAAAGGTTAAAGAGTGGATCGACTGAATAAAATGAATACAATGACATTTTATTGAGAGAAGGTGTAGTTCATTTTTAAAAATATATCTTCTAGCTCTCCAAATGAAATTCTGTAATTGGAATAAGGGGTAAAGGGTTTCTTTGGACACTGCATTTGAGGAATGACTCAATGCAGCAGAGAGGGGTGGAAAGAACAAAGAGAGATGATCAGGAGTGGCAAGTAGGTGTTAGAAGAACACAAAGGAAATTGGGTCTGCTTAGCTTTGGAAAAGATAACCCAGCTTGGATATAATTGCATTTTTCAAGTACCCGAAGAATTGTCAAATAAAGGAGAGCCTGCTGTCCATTCCAGAGTGTAAGACATGGCCTTAAGTTTCATGAAAGTCAATTTTGATTGAAAGTTAAGTAAAACTTCCAAACAATAAGAACAGTTGGGCAGAGGAACCAATTATCGGTAGGGTTGGTGAAGTTCCCTTCACTTGATGCATTCAAGGAGAGAATTGTAGGATTGAAGAACTGTATGCTGGAAATGATTTAATTTGGATTTCCCCTGTGAGCAGATTGGATTGGACAAATGGCCTTTTCCAACTTCTATAATACACACCTCCACCTCCACATGCATTACCCTCTCCCCACTTAATAGTATAACTGTATTTTCCAGGTCAATTATCCAGGTCAACTATTCTCTCTGGGAATATCTGAGAAGGAACTGTTTGATGACCTATATCTGGAATGGTTCCCTTTAATTCTATAGTTTTAATATTATAATTCTGTTCATTAATCTTTTGCACTATCTGTGCCTCCGTTGCTTCAGGGTGTGCACAGCAATAGGGATGGGCACACATTTCAGGTTAGTGTACAGAATACCTAATTGTGTAGGAAATCCCAAGAAGGAACAGAATGGAATGGAATATAGAATAGAAATAGAATAGAATAGTATTGACACTTTAAATGAATACTAATCAACACACATTAAAATGAAATTTCATTGCATTCATCTCTCAAAAGATAACCATTATGCATATGTGGGACTAGAATTCACCATCTCCTGCTTTTTAGCCTGGCGCCTTAAGCACTGGACCAATCTAAGTCTAATGTTAAAGACAGGGTTAGGGTTTGAGTTAAACAGGGCTTGCATTGACTTAAGATTCCCCCTCCACAGAATTTATCTGAATCTATGGATTAGGGCAAATATCCGTACAGTTGTACAGTGTAACATTTTCAGATGACTTGATGGTTTTTAAAAGGCAGTTCAAGTTACTTGATTTTTTTTTTCATGGTGCAGTTATTGATCATTATATGAAGAATGCCCTAAGTTTGCTCTGAATCATAGCAAACAGGATAATTACTATAATTTGTAAGAAACTCCATTGCAAATTTAGTAATTGGCCATTCAATATTCTTATGAGTGACATTTTCCCCAGCATGCAGCTATTTGAACCTTGAACTGAGTTTTTTTGGGTTTTATTTTTTTGTTTGATTTGTGTGAAATGGTCAGAGGTTAACATTTGGCATCACACATAAAGCCCATCGTGTACAATAGGAAACAGTGGTATCTGCCCATTTAGATGAGTGTACCTCTGTTATGGTGAGATTATATGTTTAGCTCTGTTACTATCCTTGATTTTTTTCCTTTCTTTTTTTGCTTTACTTGTGTGTTAGGTGGCCACCAAGAATAGCATTTTAGTGATATGTCAAATTGTAAGAAAAATGGCTGTAATTGTATTGGGAGCGTTTCAAAAGAAGCAAGAGTTTGAGAGTGATTCCATGGGCTACATTGAGATATAACAACATAATGAGAGAATATTGTTTCAGATGAAAGAACTCACCTTTTTTTAGGAAAAAAAATCGCTAAATCTCTTTGCTGAATATGTCTGATTGGCAAAACTTTTCTAATTGCCTAATGTAATAAAAATATTGTCGGAATACAATGCAAAGGAAGACCAGCATCTTCAGTGTTAAATAACTAAAATGTCTATCGTAGTGCATAATGAAAGCCTCTCTGCTTTTTTATGCGTGTCTGTAGTGCTTCATCTGCCATCTTGCCCTTTTTTGATACCCCCAGTTATTCAGCCATTCAGTCTGTATGACCTGTCTTATACAGGTAGTCCTTGACATATGACCACAATTACAGATTAACAGAGCTGGAAGGGACCTTGTAGGTCATCTAGTCCAACCCCCTGCCCAAGCAGGAGACCCTACACCATTTCTGACCGATGGGAGTCCAGTCTCTTCTTGAAAGCCTCCAGGGATGAAGCTCCCACAACTTCTGAAGACAACTTCTGTTCCATTGGTTGATTGTTCTCACTGTAAGAAAATTCCTCCTTATTTCCAGGTTGAATCTCTCCTTGATCAGTTTCCATCCATTATACCTTGTCTGGCCTTTGGGTGCCTTGGAAAATAGCTTGACCCCCTCCTCCTCTCTGGGGCAGCCCCTCAAATATTGGAAGACCGCTATCACGTCTCCCCAGGTCCTTCTCTTTACTAGACTAGCCAAGCCCAGTTCCTGCAACCGTTCATTGTTTGTTTTAGTCTCCAGTCCCCTAATCATCCTGGTTGCTCTTCTCTGCACTCTTTCTAGAGTCTCAACATCTGTTTTATTGTGTGGTGACCAAAATTTCTGTTGCTAAGTGAGACATTTGTTAAGTGAATCCCCATTTGATGACCTTTCTTGACACAGTTGTTAAGTGAATCCCTGCAGTTGTTAAATTAGCAACCTGGTCGTTAAGTGAATCTGGGCTTCTTCCCCATTGACTTTCCTTGTCAGGAGGCCATAAAAAGGGCCTCACATGACTGAAGGACACTGCAAATGTTATAACTATGAGTCAGTTGCCAAGCACCTGAATTTTGATCACATGACCATGGGGATACTGCAACGGCCATAAGTGTGGAAAACGGATGCAAGTCACTTTTCTTTAGTGCCATCGGAACCTTAAACGATCACTAAATGAACTGTTGTAGGTTGAGGACTACCTGTATAGAGAGTTATCTATTGTGTTAAGTGTGGGATGTATCCTATATGTTGTGGTCCGCCAGCAGCCTGCGGAGCTGGCAGCAGAGTCGGATAGTGGGGAGGAACATGGGCCAGTCCTGGAGTCTGGAGAGGGTTCGGATGAGGGTCCTGCATCTGATACAGAGATGGGGCCAGGACCATCTGGGGGTTATGTGCCGACTCTTGAGCCTCCGGAGTCTGGCAGCAGCGTGGCAGAGGAACAGGGGGAGCCTGTTCCCAGTGTGCACCTGCGCAGAGCTGCCAGAAGGCAAGAGCAGCTAAGACAAAAGAGCCTTGGTGGTGCAGGCTGTTAAATGCCTAGCACTTAAGTTCCAGCTGCCTGCAATTACTGCAGGCTCGAATCCCACCAGGCTCAAGGTTGACTCAGCCTTCCATCCTCCCGGGGTAGGTAAATTGAGGACCCAAGATTGTTGGGGGGAATAAGCTGACTTTGTAAAAATGCTTCTTAGTAATAAGCAGGCATATACAATGGAAGGAAGGCTATTGCTGAGCGCATTGGGTTGTATCCCAAAAATTGTAAGCCGCCCTAAGTCTTCGGAGAAGGGCGGCATATAAATGTAATTTTAAAAAAAAGGGTGACTCAGGAGTAAGGCTTGGAGGTGATCGACCCTCCCATATGACATAAAAGAGGAGCAAGGGGACAGGAGCCTTTGCAGGAAGCAACTTTGTTCATACTGGTCAGTTTGAAACCTGAAGCTCCGTGTTGAATTTGTGCTCCATTTGGCCTTGTACAGCGAATTGGCAATTTAGTCATTGGCAGCATTTTAAGGGAGATAAAGGTGGGTGCTTATCAGACTTATCCCGAAGGACTGTGGCAGACCTCTGTGGGACTATTCACAAACTGTTTGGGACTCATTACGGGCTGTGAATGACTAAAATTCTAAAATAAAACAAAATGTTTTTGGGACTAATGTGTGTTTGTTAATGTCTTAGGAAGCCTTGGTCAGAATACTGTAGAACAGTGTTTCTCAACCGTGGCCGCTTGAAGAGGTGTGGACTTCAACTCCCAGAATTCCACAGCCAGCTATGCTGGCTGTGGAATTCTGGGAGTTGAAGTCCACACCTCTTCAAGCCCACGGTTGAGAAACACTGCTATAGAAAACCAAGATTAGAAACAGATATTAATCGGGTGAAGATGGTAGATGGACCTGCATATTCTTAATACATTGGAGCTACACTGCAGCAGCTCCTTGAATGCCTGCTCAGCTTGCTTGGAAAGAACCCAGTTTTCATGATGCTGAAAATTTGTTCGATGGAGGCCTCGCAAAGAGATCTGAACCCCACCCCCCACCCCATGAACTGGCAGGTGGTCAAATGCTTTATTAAAAGAGAAATGGGGAAAGGCCAAGAGAAGGAGTCGTCTTCAGTGACTCTCTGCCCCTGGAGAAATAAACCAGGGGTTTGAGAAGCTGATCGGCTAAAGAGGAATCATTTTACCTTTAAGTATTCGAGGACCACTGAAGATGGATGAGATTTTTGAAAAGGAAATTTCGAATAGAAGCCAGTGGCAGAACAGCCCCGGACAAGGTTTAACTAATGCAGTGGTTTTCAAGCTCTGGAGATGTGGAAGAGAATTAACTTCAGTCCCAGATGACGTCTCCTTTTCCCTTGCGTATACAAGAAGCCATTATGCTGCTTTTTATGCCTGACTGATGATGCAGCACAGGCAATCCGATGCAAACCCTTGAGCCTCCCTCGATCCTTTCTCTCTGCCCATGGAATGAAAAAAAAAAGCAGCTGGTGGGAGGTCACATTTACTATCTTTCTTATCCCTTCCCATCAGTGGTGGGTTTTCATTTTTTTTACTACCGGTTCTGTGGGTGTGGCTCGGTGGGCGTGGCAGGGGAAGGGGACTATAAAATCCCCTTCCCTCCCCACCCCACTAACCTGCTTTCCAGCTCCCTTCTCCTGTGCAGGGCAACCAAAGGAAACCCAGCCAATCAGCTGGGACTCGATGGGAGGCAGAGAAGAGATGGGGTTGGCGGGGCCAGTCAGAGGTGGGATTGGCCGGTTCTCTGAACTACTCAAAATTTCCGCTACCGGTTCTCCAGAACTGGTGTTGTGGTTATCCGGCAGCAGGTGCGGACGGCTGAGGAGAGCGAAGGCTCAGATGAAGGGCCAGGACCATCAGGGAGTGGACTGCTGTCTTCAGAGATTGTGGGGGCTGACAGCAGCGATGAGGAGGTTCCCAAGGAGTCTGTGTCAAGTGCACATGCACGAAGGATTGCTCAGAGGAAAGAACAATTACAGCAGCACAGGTGACTCAGGAGTAAGGCTGCAGGGTAATGGCCCCTCCCTCAAGAGGATAAAAGCCAGCTTTGAATCGGACGTTCTTTGCAGGAAGCAAAGACGTTTTGAAACTCATCCTCATGGACATTGCTGCATCTTAAGTTGGTATTTGAAGACTCTTGTGTTGTCAAATATTTCTAGGTAAACTTATCTGTTATTCTTGGCAGCCTCACACAGTTTTGGCAAGGCTCGTGCTTATCAAAGTTAATTACTTAATTAGGGGATTTGTAAGAATCATTAAAAGGTTTCTGTTCCCTTTGGTTCGTGTTTGTCTTCTTGGACAAGGGTTTGGGTCAGAACAACTGGTCAGAACCAGCTGAACACCACCTCTGCTTCCCATCCATAAGTTGGATCTGAAAGTTGACTGATGGCCTGGTTGAGAGTGTATGAGCTGCCTATATAATTGGCAGCTCAGGTTGTTTTATAATATAACAGCCAGGGGTGGGATTCAACCAGCATTACTACCGGTTTGGTGATTACGTTTTGGCTTAGGCTGTGCCACCCGGACAGCTGAAAAGCGCTGCTGTGCCGCGCAAAGCAGCTGAGGTTGAAAAAGCAGGAAATAAAGGACAGGTAAGAGCCCAGGTGGGCGGGTGGGCTGAACAGCAGCAAACACAGAGCTGGTTCAGTGTCTGCTCCTCTTCAGAGCTACCAGTACAGCAAACGTACTGTCACACTCTATGAAACATTATTAAAATAACAAAGTTCAGTTTGAAAAAAATTATATTTTTTATAATTTATATATCCCCAACCATCTGGCCCTGCGGACAAATGACGAAAGGGGTGGGGGGGAGAGGGGATAATTTTGTGCATGCATGTGCAGCTTGTGGAGATGTAGGTTCATGCATACATGCGCTCTCCCGCTGTTTCCAGCAGGTCATGGCCTGGCACTGGGCCACAGCCTGGCGGTTGGGGACACTTGCCTTAAACAATGAAAACAATAATGAAAAGCTTTAAATGATAATTAGAAGGAGGCTTCAGTGGTTAAAGTAGTTAAGTGATTAAGATGCTGGGTTTGTCAGCTGGAAAGCCGGCAGCCCAGGTTTGAGACCCAAGCGCCACATGACAGGGCGAGTTATTATTATTATTATTATTATTATTATTATTATTATTATTATTATTTTATTAGACTTGTATGCCTCCCTCTCTCCCTAAGGACTCAGTTCCCATCCTCACCTCAGCTCCCGTCAACCCAACAGTTCAAAAGCAGGCAAATGCAAGTAGATAAATAGTCACCACTTTGGTGGGAAGGTAACAGCGCTCTGTGATCTCATGCTGGCCACATGACCGGGGAAATGTCTTCAGTCAGCCCTGGCCTTGAAATGGAGATGAGCATCGCCCCCTGTAGCCAGCAACAACTGCAGGGACTCCTGTACCTTTCACCTTTGTTTCAGCCTACTCCTGTAGTAACCTGATTCCCAGGCACAAGGAAGCAGAACGACACAAGGAGATGATCGGAATTGCTTCTTTATTGCTGTCAACCTATTTACAAGAATCTCACCAGGCTGACTGCATTCGCTTGGGAAGAGCCCAATAAAGGTTTCAGGGGTTTTTAGGGAGGTCAGGTCTGCCTGGCTTCCTGCCCTTCTCCTGATTTATGTTGATTGCTTTTATTTAGTATCTTATGACTATCATTGAGTGTTCTCTTGTGATAATTGTATTTTATGATTATGAACATGATTGATCACTTGTTGCTGCTTTGTTTGTTTGTTTTGTTTTATTTTATTTGGACTTATAAGCCACCCTCTCTCCCGAAGGACTCAGGGCGGCATACATAAAAGACAGAAAGTACAGAAGTTAAAAGAAATTAAAAAGATATTAAATTATGCCAAATAAACAATCAAATTAAAACCTCCGATCCCCTGTCAGTCCAGGCCGGATTGCAAAAATAGCCATGTTCTGAGGTCGCAGCGGAAGGAGCGGAGATCAGGGGCCAAGCGCAACTCAAGGGGTAGTTGGTTCCAGAGGGTGGGCGCCCCCACAGAGAAGGCCTTACTCCTAGGGGCCTCCAGCCTACACTGTTTAGCTGATGGTATCCCCAGGAGGCCCTGTCTGTGGGAGCGTACTGGCAATTGGTATTCGTCAACGGAAGGAGACGTTCTTGCAAGTACCCTGGACCCAAGCCATTTAGCGCTTTATAAGTTGTTACCAAAACTTTGAATCTCACACGGAGGGCAACTGGCAACCAATGCAGGTCGCGCAGGTGGGGTGTAATATGGGAGAATCGGGACGCTCCCATCACTACCCACACAGCTGCATTTTGCACCAGCTGAAGTCTCCGTATGAGATGGAGGGGCAGCCCCATATAGAGAGCATTGCAGTAGTCGAAGTCTAGAGGTGACGAGAGCCTGAATGACCATGCGCAGCGCATCTCGGTCCAGATATGGGCGGAGCTTGTATGTACATTGAGATCTTACGTACTGGAGACAAATTCCTTGTGTGTCCGTCCAATCACAATTGGACAATAAAGACTTAGTTTTCTTTCTTTCTTTCTTTCTTTCTTTCTTTCTTTCTTTCTTTCTTTCTTTTTTTTTTTCTTTTTTCTTTTTCCTTCCTTCCTTCCTTCCTTCCTTCCTTCCTTCCTTCCTTCCTTCCTTCCTTCCTTCTTTCTTTCTTTCTTTCTTTCTTTCTTTCTTTCTTTTTCTTTCCTCTTTCTCTCTCTTTCTCCCCTCCCCTCCCTCCATCCATCCACCTATCATCCACCTACCTACCTACCTACCAACCATCTGTCTATCTGTCTCTTCATTATTCCCTCTATTCAAGCTGGAGATTCTACCCTAATGACCATGTTAACTTCTGCTGATGTCCTACTTTAAATTAACTTTACAAAACTTCAGCATCCAATGAAAAAGAAACGGGCTTCTCAGAAACACTGGAACGGGTCTCTTAGGACAATCGATACTCCAAACTGACTTCCTTGGTTTCTCCTTCCCAGGTGACGACCCTCGTCAACACCAGCAACAAAGGGCCTTCAGGGAAGAAGAAGGGCCGGTCCAAGAAGGCCCACGTATTAGCAGCGTCCGTTGAACAGGCCACCCAGAACTTCCTGGAGAAAGGAGAACAGATTGCGAAGGAAAGCCAAGACCTGAAGGACGAGTTGGTGGCTGCCGTGGAGGATGTGCGCAAGCAAGGTGTGTACCTGGCCCAGGGCAGGAACCTGATCAGAGCTGTTGGCAGGATACAGGTGGTCTTCGACTTACGATGGCCACCACTGGGTCCAAAATTTCTGTTGCTGAGCAAGACCGTTGTTAAGTGAGTTTTGGCCCATTTTAGGACCTTTCATGCCACAGCTATTCAGTGAGTCCCTGCAGTTGTCAAGTTAGTAACCCTGAACATCTGGCTTCCTCATTGGCTTTGCTTCTCTGAAGGTTGCAAAAGGGGATCATGTGACCCTGGGACACTGCAACTGTCAAAAAAAAACCCCAACAACATTCCAGTTGCCAAGTGTCTGGATTTTGATCACGTGACCCTGGGGATTCTGCAATAGTCGTTTAGCGTGAAAATTGGTCGTACGTTTTCAGTGCCGTTCCATTGTTATTCATGTTCGTCAGGATTCCTTCTGTGAATTGTCACTAAATGAACTGTTATAAGTCAAGGACTTCCTCTAATAGCCATCGCCCTTAGACTTATATACTGCTTCACAGGCTTCCACCCCTTAGGTTTTACAGAGTCGCCTCTTGCTCTTCCTTCCTTCCTTCCTTCCTTCCTTCCTTCCTTCCTCCTTC
>CM019151.1:2912117-2963007 GCA_009733165.1 Naja naja | reverse complement strand
CCTTCCTTCTTCCTTCCTTCCTTCCTTCCTTCCTTCCTTCCTTCCTTCCTTCCTTCCTTCCTTCCCACTTAACAATAGCCCTTAGACTTATATTCCTCTTCCCAGTGCTTCCCAGCCCTCTCTAAGTAGTTTACAGAGTCAGCCTCTCGCCCCCAACAATCTGGCTCCTCATTTGACCCACTTCGGAAGGAGGGAAGGCTGAGTCAACCTTGAGCCGGACAGGATCAAACTGCCGGCAGTGGGCAGAGTCAACCTGTGATACTGCATTCTAACCACTGCGCCACCATGGCAATAATAATAATAATAATAATAATAAGAACACATCATACATTGAACATAGTCTGCTGGTCTCTTGTGTGGTTATTCAGAATCAGTGGAGCAATCTGTGAAGAATCCCTCTGTACTCCATCTCTTTTTTGGGTGCATTTCACCAACGGACCTGTGGGAGAATTTGGGATGCTTTTGCAAACCCGTCTTGGAAGCGAGAGCGGCAGTTCCTGGCCTCATGTGGTTCTTCTCATAGGAGCTGATTGCATGAATTATTCCTGTCAAGTCTATTATCACAGTTGTCGGCTGCGGAAGAATAACTTGGGTGCAATGTTTTATAGAGTGTAATCACACGTTCCAACTTAGGTTTAATTATAGTCCCAGCAACATATTTCACGGCATCGATTAATTTTTATTTACATATGCTTTGATTTTATTCACTGACTCTTCTTGACTGAAGTTCGCAGGCCTTCAGCGAGTAACAGAGCCCCTTTCAAAAGGAGAGAAGAGAACCCAATGACTGGTAACCATTACAAGCCTGCCTTGTAGCTGGAAGCATTCTGGTATAGGTCGTCCTTATTTAGCGACTGCAGTTGGGACTGTCCACTTAAGCGTTAAGCAAAGCCGTTGCTAAGTGAAACTGCAATTTCGGTTTCGGCCTGACGTTCGCTTTCCTCTGCTTTACTGACCTGCAAAGGTTGCTAATGTGCAGATGGGTTGCAGAGTTACTTTCTCAACACCCTGGTAACTGAGAGCAGTGAAGAGTCTTCTGCTGGCAGGAAATGAAATAAAATAAAATAAAAATAGAGCAAATGTTGTGTAAGGAGACTGCGGATCCAGGACTCTAGCAGTCAAAGGGGGAAGGAGGGGAACGCTGCATTCTTGGAAATTTTTTTTAAAATCCCCAAATTAGCTTGTCTTGCAATCTAATTCCATACAGAAAACCTTGATTACGGTAAACATAGATCCCATTTTCATACTGGTATGACGATAACTGAGCCCAGAATTTACATTGCTAGGCAGGACAGTTGTTCAGGGAGTTTTGCCCCATGTTATGACCTTTCTTGCTTGCAGTTGTCAAGTGAATCACTTCAGTTGTTGAGTTAGTAACGTGGTTTGTAAGTGAATCTGGCTTCCTCAGATTGACTTTGCTTGTTGGAAGGCCACCAAAGGTGGCTCTCCTGACCCCAAGGGGGCGACTGCTGGGACCGTCATAAACACAATGTCGGGGCTCCAACAAATCCACCCTCATTCAACTCAAAAGTCTCTAGCCTCATCTCAGAAAAAGTAAATTGGTTTATTAGAAATTGCCATGTTGGCGCATAGCTGGGTGCAGCTGATACTAAATCACATCATACATTTCCCCCTTGACCCTAGTCTTCCCCCCACCCCCTGGATGTATATTCTCCAATGGGACACATCCATAGCCAAGAGTCATCAATCATGCTCTCCAATAACCTTCTTATGCCCTGACAACTTTGGACTGCCGGGGTGATTATCTAGGCATTTAAGGAATGCCTTTTTCTGGCAGCTAAAAAGACCAAACGAGTATCTTTTCAGTTGACACACAGAACAGTTGCCAAGCCTCCAAATTTTGATCATGTGACCATGGGGATGCTTCAAAGGTCGTAAGTGTGAAAAATGGTCATAAGTCACTTTTTGCAGTGCCATTGTAACTTTGAACGGCCATTAAATGTGTAGTTGTAAGTCGAGAACTACCTGTATTAGAACTTTCTTCCAATCCAATGTTAATTTCTGGAAAGCTGCATTAAAAATTATTATTTAAGTCCTCCTCTTCTTCCTTTTCTGTTGAACTGATAACAACTGGGGATAGAGAGCTTGCTAAATTTAATTGTGCAACAGTGGGCTAGTATTGATGTATCTGTAACTATTTTTTTTTACTGGGGAAAAATATTTATAGCCAGTTCTTGCAATTTGCTATCTGTTTCAATTATTATTCAGCTTTGCCAGGATTCATTCTGTGAATTATTATGTGCTAAATGTCACTCTATGCAAATATTTTGTTGTTAGTCCTCTCAGGTCCTCTCCAAATCCATTAATTATTTTACAGCTCTCAGAAAACAGAGATTGTGAAAGGCATTATATTCTCTGTTCCTGGATGATATGAAGCACTTGGGATGAATGAACAGACACTCTGTAAAATCTTAGAAAATATATTGCATTTTACCTTTTTGCAGTAATATTTCTAATAATCTTAAGTGGTGAGCAGAAAGCTAGTTACCAAAGGTAGTTGAAATAAAAAGGAAAATTAAAAAACAACACAGCTCTACATATCTCAGTTTATCCCCTGCTGTCCTAAATTAATGTACTCTCTCCTACAGCAATTTTTAATGTGAAGTAAAATTAATATGGAGGGTAAATTCTGAAGTAGAACATGCATCAAATTCAGGCAAACCCTGAATTCAGGTGGACCTGAACTGAACCTTCGCAATGAAATTCCTGTGAAGATCTGCAATGGAAGGACAGAGCATTTGAATGATACAGGGTTTCATAATGGCGCCAAAGAGCATATAGCAGGAGTGTCTCTCAATTTCATTGAGGGCCGCATCAGGACTGTGATTGACCTCGGGGCCGGGCGGGTGTGACCAACTGGGTGTGTGTGGCCAACTGGGTGGGCATGGCTAGCTTGACACACTCCCCAAACTGCTGACATGTTTCCTTTTAGCATTGGGTAGACCAAGCTGAAGCCACGCTAGGGAAACTAGATCTTTCCTCTTTGCAGTGGGTAGACCAGGACAGCACCACAGGCCAGATCCAACCACATAGTGGGCCTTGAGTTTGACACCCCTGGCATGGAGACTCCAAACTGATGACACGTTTGACCCTGCCTTCAGGCTCAACTCAGGCATCTCTTACATACACTGTGTCAAAGATATTGTTGGAAAGCAGATCACAACTCTCTCTCTGAAAGGGATGCATTCTGTCATGACTCAGAGGATTGCAATGTCTCACCTTCATGGATCCCAATTAACAAGGCCGTGATGGCATTTCAGTCTCTTCTTCAGGTTTCGCAGGACTTTGTTCAGGCTTGGCAAGATCTCCTTTGAATCTGAGCCCAGATGTAGGAGACGACCAGGCTGGGTCTGAGGGAAGGGTCAAATGTGTCATCCGTCTTGAGTCCCTCCACATCTGGAAGAGACCTAAGTCCAGCCTACCTTAAATTCCACTGAGTCTTAACGACCACCAACTCACTTTGACCATTAGTAGTTCAGATTCTTGTAGAGAGCTTTAAACCTGACTATATTCACTAGAACTGCCTGGACTCCTGATTGATACCAGACTTGTAACTCAGATGTGCAATCCTTGAGATGCCCAGCTTTGTTTCGTGGATGAGGGGAACCGGTGAATATTGTTGTGGCTTTGCCCATCAGTCTCCACTTTGGTCTTGTGCATGTATATCAAATGTTTTTGTCTCACATTTTGTAGCTACTTCTGAGCCAGGGTGACGCAGTGGTGAGAGCGCAGTACTGCAGGCTACTTCTGCTGACTGCCAACTGCCTGCAATTTGGCAGATTGAAGCTCACCAGGCTCAAGGTGGACTTAGCCTTCCCTCCTTTTGAGGTGGGTCAAATGAGGACCCAGATTGTTGGGGGAAAGAGGCTGACTCTGTAAAAACTGTGAAGCGGTATATAAGCTTTAAGAGCTGTTGCTATTGCTAACCTACCTGCTGCATGTAATTTGTCAGTTTCTTCTGTTTCTGACGATTGTGAGAACTTCCCTTGTCTTCTTTATATGTCTGTCTGGCAGCAGTTTCAGCATTCCACACTATGGCCAATACCATTTTGCTATGAATTTCCTCAAGGAATTGCATAACACGCCCCCATCTGTTATACCTCCTGTGCCTCCTTAAGGTTTTTTCCTCATGCTCTGATACTTTCATTAAAATTCTTTGAACCTCCATAGCTCTCCGGTGGCTCAGTGCAAAGTTGCCTTTCTCCTAGCAATCACCTCACTGAAAAGAGAGGAAGAACATTGTGCGTTTCCGCAGGATGAACCCAATTTCAGGCTTTTTCATGAAGGCCGGATCAATTCCGCCAAGAGAAAGGAGATCTTTGGACCAAATGTTCTTCCTAAGGGTCACAGCCATCTTCTTCTGCTTATTATTATTATTACGGTTTATCGCACTGCCAGCCAGATATTTAGACCGTGGACAGGTAAATGTTGCTTGACGGTGTTAGAGATATACATCAACTTGCGAAGCTTTTCGGACCTTGCCATAGGCCAGGGGATGGGAAATTGTGCCTCGCAGCTACATTCACACCTCGGTCAAAACAAAACATCCTGGCCACCCGAAGTCAAGGCCATCCCCATGGAGACCCACAATGGCCGGAGGGAGGGACTTCTACAACCTGTGAAATTGCTTCGTTGGGGAATGTGATTGGTGACACAGGGCAACAGGGCCAAAGGCAAGGCATGAACTAGGTGAAGTCAGAGCTGTTCATGCTGACATGGCACCCCTAATAAACAACTGGATTTTTCTTGCTCAATGGCTTGAGGCTGCTGCTTTTATTGGGGCATTGGTTGGAACCTTGACTTTGCAGGACGTAAATTGTTCCACGTAGAGCTGCCTTTTGCAGTTGACTATTGGTGGTTTTTGTCAGAACTGATGGTATTCAAGGGGCGCTCCAGATGTTTTGGTATTGCACCCAGATGCTATTGAGAGAAGTGCTGCTCCTATTGGTACTGTCATTGCCTTCTTTTGCCACAGTTGTTCCACATCTATTTGCAGGTCTTATGTATCCTCATCGTCAAATTTCTAATGGTTCCCCATTCCATAATATATATCTTTTTTTAAAAAAAATCTTAATCATATACTTTTCTTTCTGATTTTATTTAGGCATTCTTTCCTTCCTTCCTTCCTTCCTTCCTTCCTTCCTTCCTTCCTTCCTTCCTTCCTTCCTTCCTTCCTTCCTTCTTCCTACCTACCTACCTATTTCTTTTTCCTATCTAAGCATAATGCAAATTTTCACCCTTCTCAACAGTATTGTATTGGGTAAAAAACTAACTCTTTTAGTTTACACATTATTCATCTTATTGTGACCCTGGATCATCACAGATTCAGTTAGAAATGGCATTGATGTATTGATTGCAGAGGTTTCATGTTGCAGCTTCCTTCTAAAAGTTCTTCTATCTGTACTAAAAGTGTCACTCAGGTATGCTTACTAAGGACTCAATTATTACATTCCAGGTTTGAAGGAATGAGATTGCTTACCTCATATCTCTGTCAAGGGAGAACCTAACCTTCCTCATAGGTTATAATAACTTCTCCATTATAAGCAGCCTTTATGGGTTTTCAGCTTGTTTAATCTCATGTTTTTCTTATGTGTTAACTTTTAGGTGTTCATTCTGAGATGCCTAGCTTAAATGGCAGTCATTTCTTACCCATCAACACTTTTTAAAAAATCCTCATCTTACTCCTTGCTGTTCTCAGTTCTTCAACCCTGTAACTTTTATTAATTAAATCCAATTCATTTGATTATACATGAGGCATTTATAAAACACTGCATGTGGTGGAGTGAAAAAAGAGACCAGATATAGGAGCGGAGGAGAGAGAGCTAGAAGGTGGTAGAGTTAAGTGCATCAGCAGTTTAGAATCGTTTCATTCCCACAAGCTCTCCAAGTCCAACCCCTCCTGAATTCCACTGACCCTTATCTGGCACCAATTTAGTGTGGAACTTTAGTTGTCTAGATTTCTTGCATATAGGCTTGTATACATTTTCTATGCTGACACCTTACAAATGGACCTGATTCTTTGCATCTGACAAAGACAAAACTTTGGTTATAATTTACCAGGCAGAAAAAACTCAGGATTAGATATAGCACACAATTTTTGAATTCCAGCACTGTCCTTGAGTCCAGAAGCCAGAGGAAATGTCTTCTAACGTCTGAGTTTCCCGAGTAACCATCGTCCTCTATACACAAAGTCTCAGTTAATGAAATGTTGGTTAGTTCAGTTCCAGCTGGGTAACTCCAGGTCAGCCCCTTTCTCGCAGCCCTAAGAAAAAGGCAATGGCCAGCCATCTGCAAAAATGCTGCTGAGAAAACTGTAGGGACCTCACCCTGTAATTGCCAGAATTACTCAAGTGTTACTCAAAAGCCCAGACCACGTAAAGTTATATCTCCTTTAGTATAAACATTGTTATATTGTTTCTGGAGCTCCCATTCACACCCTTCGTACATCGTTTACTGCTGACCTATCTTAGCGTATCATCACCATACGTTTATTTTACCCAGAACCAAAGGGGGATAAACTTGCATGACGAACAAAATTTCACTGTGTGTCATAAATGGAAATTTAAAAAAAAACCAAGTATCTTTTTATTGCAAAGTGACATTTGCTAGGTGCCGCACACAAGCTTTGATAGCTGAAAGAAGATTAAAAAAAAAAAGGGTTTTCATCCTTCTCCTATCCTCTCCAGGGAATGGCAGTAGTTTGCAACGATTAAAATCTATACATTTAATCTATACATTTAATGGCCCGTGTCTTATGCGAAGCTGCGGGTGGTTGGCTCCAAACCCATTTAATCGCCTTAGGAAAATCCGGATGCTGCATAGTCTTTAAGTGACATCGATGTTTTTTGTCACTCTGAAGCTAATCAGTCACAATGAGCTTTTTAATACACGACAGTAGGTTTACTGGCTGTTGTGGGGAAGGAAGCCCTGGTAATGCTCTGCTCACCCACTTTAAAAAAAAATAGATATAGCATTAAGAGTCACTTGAGACAAGTAGAGGGAAGCTATTTCAAGGGCAGTTAATGACGCTGCTTAGAATTTTAGAAAGTTTGAGTGGGAGTGGGAATCACTGTCAGAAGAATTGCTAATCACGGTTATTTAAAGGAGTTCTGGACCTCAGGCTTCATTAAATATAAAGAGTTGGCACCGTTTGGAGGCAATTATACCTGACAGGCATGCTTGGATCCCCCTCCCCTGTTTGAAAGGCTCCAGTCATCTGTACTGTAAGGCAAGCAGTAAGTTTTGCATGTTCTTAAAAAAAACAACAACCCAGAAAAGCTATTTATTAGGGCAGGGGTCTCCAATCTTGGCCACTTTAAGACTTGTGGACCTCACTGGCTGGAGAATGCTGTGAGTTGAAGTCCACAAGTCTTAAAGTGGCCAAGTTTGGAGACCTTTGCACTAGGGGGTGATCTCTAGCGTATTGGCATCGGACAGCTCTATGCAAAATAAAAAGGAAACGGTGATGAACGGAACCTCGCTTTCCAAGAGAAAAGGACAACAAAGCCCTTTCCTTGAGAGAGAGGCGTCTCATTCCAGCTTCTTGGCAGTTGTTACACTACGACACAAAATGTATGGATTGCGCCTCTTAAGTTGCCATTGTTCGTATTTCGGCATTCATGTTCCCACAATACAGACATGTCACGTCTTGAAGATGAAGAGCAGGATGGTTAATGTCACATTTGAAGGTGAGGGGGAAAAACAACCCATGTATCCAGACCATAATTTTTTTTTTTTTAATTCGCATTTATATGCCGCCCTTCTTCGGAGACTCAGGGCAGCTTACAATGTTTGGAGCACAACCCAATGCGCTCAGCAATAGCCTTCCTTCCATTGTATATGCCTGCTTATTACTAAGCGGCATTTTATTTACAAAGTCAGCTTATTGCCCCCAACAATCTTGGGTCCTCACTTTACCTACCCCGAGAGGATGGAAGGCTGAGTCAACCTTGAGCCGGGTGGGATTCGAGCCTGCACTAGTTGCAGGCAGCTGGAACTTAAGTGCTAGGTGTTTAACAGCCTGCACCACCAAGGCTGTGTTTCAGCCTGTGCCCTTAATTAATTGGTCATTAAATGTCATTAAACATAAAATCCTAGGGCTGGAAGGGACCTTGGAGGTCTTCTAGTCCAACCCACTGCCCATGGCCCATCCTTATGTCATTCCGGATAAATGGTTGTCCAGTCTTTTCTTGAAAACCTCCACTGATGGAGCACCCACAACTCCCGGAGGCAAGTTTTCCATTCATTAATCTTTCTCACTGTCAGGACATTCCTCCTTATTTCCAGGTTGGATCTTCCTCTGGTGAGCTTCCACCCATTGCTTCTTGACTTGCCCTCAGATGCTATGGAGAGTCAATCCACACCCTCTTCCCTGTGGCAGCTCTTCAAGTATTGGAAGAAGCTATTAGGTCTCCGGAAGCCTTCTCTTCCTCAGACTAAACAAACCTGGTCTCTTTAGCCTTTAGATTTAGCCTCTAGACCTCTTATCAACTTTGGTGCTCTTCTCTGCAACCTTTCTAAGGCCTCACCATCTTTTTCGTATCATGGGGACCAGAACTGAAGGCATAAGAATAGTTCTGACAACTCACATCAAGGACGCTTATCTTAGTCCAGCTCTCATACTTTTTGGTTCTCATAGTTGACAAGCAGGAGATGAACCTCAATCGCTTTCTCCCCATCGTTCTCCTGATCAAGAACTGGGAAGCACTCTGCCTTCTCTTCAGATATAACCACAAACCTTTAGGACCAGTGGTTGATTGGGTTGCTCATCCAAAATTGTGAACTCATTAAAAATTTGGCTGAGCGTGAACTGGAGGCGTTGAGTAGTTCATTTTTTTTATTCTAGGAAAAACCTTTATTTGACATACAATAAAAACAGACAAATCAACACACACACATATATACATGTATACATTTTACAGCTTATATTGAACAATGGTTAATTTTTTTTCTTTATCTTTATCATTGACATGATCTGCCTTGTTACAATAACTCCTTCATTCTTTTAATATTTTAATTTCTCTATATAGTTTGTAATTAAATGCACGTCTCCTGTCTTTTCCATAACTTATCCAAATATCAAATATTACCTTTTCTTTAACCACTCATACCAAATGTTCCATATTTCATAATAGTCACTATCTTGTTTATTTTTTAACAGTTTGGTTAGGCTATCCATCTCAGTGCATTCATGTATTTTTTTAATTACCATATCCTCTGAAGGAATGGTAGACAGTTTCCAATTTTGTGCGTAGGTTATTCTGGCCACAGTTACGATATGCAAAATTAGATATTGATATTTTTTCTCCATGTTTAAATCCATCATACTTAGCAGAAAGGTTTCGGGTTCAAGTTTTAAATTTTGTTTTGTTACATTTAAAATCCAATTTCTAATATTTCTCCAAAATTTCTGAGCACATGGGCAAGACTGAGCCTTGGTGGTTCAGGCTGTAAATGCCTGCTCTTAAGATCCAGCTGTCTACAATTACTGTAGGCTCGAATCCCACCAGGCTCAAGGTTGACTCAGCCTTCCATCCTCTCGGGGGAGGTAAATTGAGGACCCAAGATTGTTGGGGGCAATTAGCTGACCTTGTAAAAATGCCGCTTAGTAATAAGCAGGCATATACAATGGAATGAAGGCTATTGCTGAGCACACTGGGTTGTATCCCCCCAAAAAATTGTAAGCCGCCCTGAGTCTTCGGAGAAGGGCGGCATATAAATGTAATTAAAAAAAAAAAAAAAAAAAAAGTCCACCACATGTGGAATTATGTTCCTTGTGCATAGTTACATTTCCAACAATTGGGTGGTAGGTTGGGGAACATCTTAGCCAGTCTCGCAGGAGGTAGGTGCCAACGATGAACCATTTTATATAAGTTTTCTTTATATGAGACTGACATGGTTAATTTGTAATTTGTTTGCCAAATGTGTTCCCACTTATCTAATTCAATACTATGACCCACTTTTTTAGCCCAAATTATCATAGCTTCTGAAACTGTTTCTTCTTTTAATTTATAGTCCAAAAGATATTTATATGTTTTACTAATTGTTTTCTTTTCCTCTCCTTGCCATATTTTATCTAATTCTTATGGAGTCATGTTAAAGCCAAATTGTTGTCTATCTTTTTTTGTAATGGGTTTGTATTTGTGCAAAGGGCCACCATGCTATCTCCTTTCCTTGAATTTGTATTTGGTTCCTATTTTTAAGCTCTCCAGTGTCATATAGTAAATCTTTATACCTAACAATATTTTCATAATCCAATACATTTGGATGTGTAACTGCTTCCAATGTAGATAGCCACAATGGAACCTTTGGGTAGTGGGTTTTTTTTTAATCTTTCCCCAGATATTAAACAACACATTTCTTACATGGTGCCTTTGGAAATATGAATGTTTAGATTTTCCATCCCACATGAAAACGTGCCAGCCAAGTTGGAGATCAAAACCCTCTAATACTAATAACCTTTTATTTTCCAATTTAACCCAATCCTTAAGCCAGTTTACTATAGCAGCATCATAATATAATTCAAAATCTGGAAGGCCAAATCCTCCTTTTTTCCTGGCATCCTGTAATAATTTATATTTCACTCTGGGTTTTTTTCCTCTGCCATATAAATTTGGATATACATTTGTTTAATTCTACAAAACAAGTTCTTTTCCAACTTGACTGGCACTGTCTGAAACAAGAACAGCAATTTTGGAAAAATATTCATTTTTACTATCGAAATACGTCCCAATAGCGATAACTGCAATTTGACCCAATCGTCTAAATCTTTAGCTATTTGCGTTATTAACTTATCATAGTTATCTTTTTTAATCGATGAACATCTAGCAGTCAACCAGATCCCTAGGTATTTTACTTTATTTACCACCTGCATGCCTAATTTATTTGCTAGTTCTTTCTTCTGCTCCTTTGTACAGTTTTTTGTTAATACTTTTGTTTTTTCTTTGTTAATTTTTAACCCTGCTACCTTTCCGTATTCTTCCATTTCTCTTCGTAGTATAGGGCTCACTTCTAAGGGTTCTTCTAATATAAATGCCATATCATCAGCGAATGCCTGGAGTTTATATTCCTCTTTCTTAATTTTTAGTCCTCTAATCTCTTGATTTTGCCTAATTTGTACTAAAAGAGTCTCTTCTGCCAATATATACAATAGAGGGGCTAGGGGGCAGCCTTGTCTTACTCCCTTATTTATCTTTATGGTATCTGTATTTTCCCCATTTATTAATATATTTGCAAAATATTAATATTTTGGCTTTGAGCATTTTCTAAGGGCTTAGCATCTTAGTAGTATCCTGGCAAAAGCTACGGAAGAGATGATTGAAAAGAACAATGAAATGGAATCAGGAAAGGTAAGATCTAGAGAAACCAGAGCATTGATTTGAGGCTTTCTTTTTTTGGTTTTTGGCTGGAGGCAGGTCGGTGGCGCAGTGGTTAAGGTGCTGAGTTTGTTGGCTGGAAAGCCGGCAGGCCAGGTTTGAGCCCCGGGTACCATGCGGACAGGGTGAGCTCCTGTCATCGCCCCAGCTCCTGCCAACCTAGCAATTCGAAAGCATGTAAATGCAAGTAGATAAATGGGTGCCACTTTGGTGGGAAGGTAGCAGCGCTCTGTGGTGTCATGCTGGTCACACGATCGCAGAAACGCCTTTGGACAGTGCTGGCTCAATAGCCTTGAAACAGAGATGAGCAATGCCCAGGCAGGGACTAGCGGAGTAAAAACTGCAGGGATTCCATAAAAGCAATTTCCATGGAGATGAACCTTTATTCATGGTTCTTTTCACACAAGATATAAATGTCTTCACACAAATGGGAAAATCAGAATCCTCAGCTGATTGCAGACAGTTGCCCTTTCGAGAAAAGCACGGGCTGAACACATCCATGGGACATGATTAGGAATGCTAAGCAGTGAGTCATTTAACGCAGGGGTCTCCAACCTTGGCAACTTTAAGCCTGGAGGACTTCAGCTGGCTGGGGAATTCTGGGAGTTGAAGTCCTGCAGGCTTAAAGTTGCCAAGGTTGGAGACCCCTGACTTAACTCATAGTATTATAGAATGTGAAGTCTAAGGAAGGACCTTGAAAATCCTTTCCTCAGATGGTTCTCCCATTGTCAGCTGATTAAGGTAGTCCAGACAAGAAGAACAAACTGTGAGTCCTTTATTTCAACCTTACTCATCTCCTGAATCACCTTGAGGACAGCCAAGGGGATACAGTTTGAATGTCCAGGTGGCCACATAACACCTCCGAGTCTCCTGTCTGCTTCCTGTCGGAACAAGAGGCGGCCATGTGTTGTCCAGAAGTTCAGGCCTGTACCTCCCACAGGCCTTTGTTATTAGCCATGTTGATTTGGAGCAATGGGAACCGAGGTCCAGAACTTTAGGAGGATGAAAGCTGCCAGTCCTTGCTATAATATCTTATACTTAGGATGCTGGCAGTGAATAGTTCTGCTGGGAATTAACGAGTGGAACAAGAGCCAGGAAAAGAACAACATGGATTTTATCCACAGCAGGTTTAAATAAGAGAAGAAATAATGTTTTTATTGTTTGTCATCCTCCCCAATGGTAGCATGTGTCATTTGCCCTGATTTCAATAGCCTTCAGTCTTCAGAATTAGCGGGAGCATGTGTGTCACACTTGCCTCAACATGGTCTCCTAGCAAAGAAAGGCCCTCAACTCCGTTTATGTGAAAAGTGTACTTTTACTAAAAGCCAAATATATATGTGGAGATTCTCAGTCATGCAGCTCATGGTTATCCCAAAGGTGCTTTTTCAAGAGCTTCTTGGCTGCTTCTTGAAAAAGCACCTTTGGGTAAAAGCCAGGTGGTTACAGTACAGCAAAGCCACAATTAAAAGTTTGCGCATGAAGGGCCACTAGTTAACTTTCCCGTTCCTGCACCCTGTTATCTCCCCATTGTCCCTTTACTTTCAAAGGAATTGTTTCGATAACCTTCCCTGCATTGGCGGGCTAGACAGTGAGCCATTGCGTTCTCCTCCCAAATCTCTGGACTTGGGATGATGAGCCAATGTCTCGGGAAGACACTACAAGTAGTTTCAGTTTCCCCCTTCCAAGGAGCTCCCTCCTGCACATAATCTATGGCAGGCTGGTATCTAGCAAAGCAAGGCTGATGCTGAGGATGGCAGCTCGGACAATGAGGGCGAATCTGCAACTAGATGGGAGGGCGGTGTTAAGAGGGGGCCTAGCTTAGAGTCCATGCACTGCAGAAAGCAGCGCAGGCCTGAACTTCCCCAGAATCCCTGAAGCCTCGTCTGATTGTTCCCAAGGGAATGCAGTCAGTCTGGGGGAGATTCTTGTAACATAGGTGACTAGCCATAAAGTGTCTGCATGAGGCTATTCACGAGTGGTTCTGGTTGATGGTACCTGACGGAGCATCGTGTCTTCCAAGAGGAAGCCCCACAGTTGCTTTTTTTCCAGGGGGCTGCTGGACTTCCTCCTTTTTCTTTGAAGACGTTTCGCTTCTTATCCGAAAAGCTTCTTCAGCTCTGACTGGATGGTGGGGAAGGGAAGGATTTATACTCCTTGCAGACATTTCCATTTCCCCACCCATCCAAGTCAGAGCTGAAGAAGCTTCTTGGATGAGAAGCAAAACATTTTCAAAGAAAAAGCAGGAAGTCCAGCTGCCTCCTGAAAAAAAAAACAAGCTCCTTTGGGACAACCAGAAGACCTGGAGGGCTGAGGCTCTCCATGGGCATTCAAAGAGGAAGGGACCCTAGTTCTAGAAGAGACTCCCCAATGAGACCGGAGTGTGCTGTGTGGCTGGGCAATGTTCACACCCTCAGGAAGTAAGGAGAAACCTGACGAGGGGGAATTAGAACCGTTCCTCTGGGAAGTTGCCATGCTGATTGGTCAGAGCTCTGAGTGCTGCCCTTCGCCCAGTTTCCCGGGTTAAAATGCCGATCATTTGCCCATTTCAAAATTATTATTATTATTTATTGCATTTCTATGCCGCACCATCTCCCAAAGGACTCGGGGCGGCGTACAATCATAAAAACAATATAAATATAAATACTATACAATTTAAAAAGAGATTAAACATGAAACCCAATAACCTGAATTAAAATAACCCAATTCAATTAAACCCCCCATCCCTCTCCTCAGTCCAGGTCGGCAAGCTGGAACAACCATGTTTTCAGGCCCCACCGGAAGGACCGGAGGTCAGGAGCCACCCAAAGCTCCAGGGGCAGCTGGTTCCATAGGGTGGGTGCTCCCACAGAGAAGTCCCTACCCCTGCGGGTCGCCAGCTGACATTGTCTGGCCGACGGCACCCCAAGGAGGCCCTGCCTATGGGAGCGCATGGGACGTTGGGAAGCAGTTACTGGCAGCAGGGTCTCCCTCAAATACCCCGGTCCTAAGCCATGCATGCAAAATTATTCTTGGGGGAACATGAGAAAAAGAGTCTTTGGAGTCTCTTACGTGGCCAAGCCTGCCTTCTTCTGCTTTGCCAACTTTGGTGAAGACTTGGTTTCCTTCCGAAACCCCTGTCATCCTCAGTCTCCAAACAAGGCGGTGGCATCTTTGATTCCACAGATGCAGGAATTGGAAGCGTCTCACCTTGAGCCCCCATGCCGCCCTGACGCCATCCCAGTGCTGCTCAGACCCCAATAATGCCTTTTATTCACACTCTGCCTTCAGCCCATTGGCCAAACACCTGCTGTACTTCTCTTTAGAGGCTGTAGCAAGAAGTAGGTTGGCCCCTCTCTTTCCGAGGCTCCACAGTCCTTTTACAAAATCAGCTTCTATTATATCTGAAGATGGGACCTCAATGAAGCCCCCTTTTTATAGGCCATGATTCCTCCGCCCCCTGTCCATTGGCTGCTCTCCAGGTGTGATCCCTGCTTCCATGCCCCAACCATTGGCTGTGGCAGATTGTCATAATGTGGTTAAGCAGCTGCTGGCGCTTCAAACAGGTGTGAGGAGGAACGGGTGAACTGAGTATATAGGAAGGGCCAGAGCAACGCAGAAGGAACCCTCGTATTCATAGGCTGCTGAACAGAAAAGAGATTTGGCATGATAGGCTGGCAAACTCCTTTGAGAATTATAGGTTAATGGTTTTCCTTTCAAGTTCCCAAACTCTTTTTTTAAAAAGGCCAATAGTTTGAAATGTTCTACAGTAATTTCTTTGGGAGAGGGGAGTCTTTCGCTTTTGAAATCCTCTACTATTTAGACCAGAGAATGTTACTTCTTCTTCTTCTTTTTTTTTTTTTGGCAATATAGTGGTAGATGATTGCAAACTGAACTGGAG
The DNA here is from genome assembly GCA_009733165.1 of Naja naja. Classification (NCBI taxonomy): domain Eukaryota; kingdom Metazoa; phylum Chordata; class Lepidosauria; order Squamata; family Elapidae; genus Naja; species Naja naja. The sequence goes on along the minus strand of CM019151.1, from coordinate 2,947,734 downwards.
CCAGCAGGGCGGTGTGACTTTTAAGATGGCACGTGCAATGTTTATGTCAGCGTTCCAGCAACCCTCCCCTCCGCCCAATAACTCGGAGACAGAAATCTCCTCAAAGGTTCCTTTTTATTTGGAGAGTAACTGGCACAACTGGGGAATCCCGAATCTGAAAGTTCCGGGCTTCCTTGCAAAAGTAAAAAAAACTACAAATCCATCCCCTGCCCCCATCATCACATCACATGGTGTCATGCCCCTGGTGGAGACTGACTCCGAGGAAGAGGAGGAACAGCCAACAGGGAGTGGGAGTGTGGCTGCAGAGGTGGTGGAGGAGGCTGGGGAAGGGCAGAGGCCCGCTGAGCAATCAGAGGAGGATCCAGGCCCATCCCCTATCCATCCCAGGGCACGCAGGGAGGAGAGGATCAGGGCAAAGCGTGGTCTGCTTGGGAGGAGAGGGCCATGATCCTCCTCAGGGCTTACAGCTGGGAGCTCTGTATATCAGTTCGGACATGCGTAGTCAGGCTGCTGGAGTCAAGGTTAGTGTTTTAGTTCTAAAGAAGGTTTATCTTGGTTGGCGTTCTTCCAACGGACTCTCCCTGGTTATCTTCCTGCAGCTGGCAATCATCTATCCTGGTCTGCCGAGGAACTGTATTAATGCGGTTTGTTTTTGGCTTTTTTTTTGTTATCGGCTCTTTAAATGCAAACTGTGTTTTTTGCCTTTGAAATGTTATTTTGACTCCTCCACTGTGAACAATTAAACAGTGAAGCCAAGTTGAAGGCATTAAAGGACTTTTAGTGACGTTTTGGATTTTGTTATATTTCTGAGCTACTCTGGGTCCCAACTTGAGACTTCCCCTCACCCAGGTGCAGAAAGAACATGACCTTGAATTAGGAAAAGAATGTTGTTATGTCTAACTACATACACTCCAAGAAATTCCCCCCTCCCACTTTCCCAGGCTCAGTTGTGGCAGCATGGGAGCACTGGCTCTCAATAGGGCCTTCCAAAGTTGACAGTTGAGGTTGACCCGACAAAAGTATAATTCATACATCGTGCAACGTGCGAGTTTCTGTGACCGCATCTCTGGTATTGTGTCCAGCTCTGGGCACTTCAGTCTTAAGCATTCCATTTGGAGCAGGCCTTCTCTGAGGGAGACGGGTAGTACAGAAACATGAAAAAGAAAGAAAGAAAAGAAAAGGTGGAAGGAAAAAGAGGAATGGGGATCTATTTAGTGACAGTGGCAATTGGAGCAGGTTAGGGACAGATCAACAGGGAGAACATAAACAATCCCTGTGTACAGGTAGTCCTCGATTTACAACGGTTTGTTTAGTGACCATTCAAAGTTACATCACCACTGAAAAAGGGACTTAGGGCCGTTTTTCACACTTGCAACCGTTGCAGCCTCCCCATGATCATGAGATCAAAATCCGGATGCTTGGCAAAGGACTCACACTTATGACGGTTGCAGCGTGTCCCCGGGCTCATGAGATCCCCTTTTGCGACCTTCTGACAAGCCAGATTTACTTATCAACTGTGTTACTACCTTAGCAGCCTAGTAGCAGCTAACAATCACTGTAATTCACTTAACAACTGTGGCAAGAAAGGTTGTCAAATGGCCCCAAACTCGCTGAACCAATGTCTCACTTAACAACAGAAACTTTGAGCTCACTTGTGGTCGTAATCCGAGGACTCCCTGCAGATGTTTTCTTTTCAATTCTCACTGAGCAGAGGGTGTGGCTCAACAGCCTAAATGAGATCCTCCAACTCTTGTGACAATAGGATTCTGTACTCCAGTTTGGACCCTGTTTTCTTGGTCCTGGGAAGAGCCGCCTGGTAGCCTCTTTCCTGATTTAGCCCATTTCATGATCTACAAAGTTGCCACTGGAGCACACCAGCTTTTTACAGACAGGATATATGCACACAAGGTTATTTAACTCAGAATATTTTCCTCTGGCAAGTTGCAGATTAATCATGGTTAATATTTTAGAATGTTTAATATTTAACCAGTTCTTTTTTTTTAATTTTCTTCTCCCCAAATTATTCCGAACATTGAATAGATGTAAGGCAGCAGCAGATTAAGAATTCCAGATCTGGACCCAATGGATTCCTAACTGGTGCCAATGGATAGATAGTAGGAATATGAAACATATAGGTTAAAAATAAGATAATATTTTTTTGTATATGTACTGTCAAATGTATGAATATTTAAAATTTATGAATATGGCCAAGATTTTTGTACTGTCAAAGAACGTTGGTGAATTGTACAAATTTATTTTCCTTATAGACATATTTGTATTTTAATATTTTAATCTCAGTAAAGATAAAAAAAAAAGAATTCCAGGTCTCTGCTCAAGATTGGCCCACGTCGGAAAGAATGAGGAAAATAAAATGGGGGACTCGCTTAGACTGATTTGGATTGTGCTGTGGCTACTCAAATCATTAGATTCAATTTATTAGATTTAAAATGTAGTTTCAAGGGTGAGGATTTCTTCCTTGCTTGTTCTTCTGAGTTTCAGCTGCCATTGTATATCCCAAAAACTAGTTTGCATTTCCCCAAACTTACATAGAGTTTTTAATGCCTGTGAAATTTTCAAGAACAAAATGTAGAAAATGCATGTCACACTCTTCGTAGCTTCTGTGAAGGGCATGGGGAAAAATGCCCTTAATCATTTCTCCTTCCGATGAATTCAGAACCTCCTTAGAGGCTGCTTTTAATGGGCCCATAACTTGAAACTTCTGCTGTAGCAATGTCCCCATGATTTGTAAAGCCCAATTGTACAAGCTTCCGCATGCCTTTTATTTAATAACACCATAAGAAATATAGCAGGCTCTCTAATTTGCTGTGAAAGAGGAATTCCAGCTGCTTGTTAAGAGAGTCTTTCTAACCGCTGGCTTTAACCTGCTTCTTTTTAACCGTCTCCTAGGTGAAACCATGAGGATCGCTTCCTCAGAATTTGCTGACGATCCTTGTTCCTCCGTCAAGCGGGGCACGATGGTCCGGGCTGCACGAGCTCTGCTTTCTGCTGTCACTCGCTTGCTCATCCTGGCGGACATGGCAGACGTCATGAGGCTTTTATCTCACCTGAAAATTGTAAGGCTCCCCTTCAACGAGTCTCGTTACCTCACGTCAAGAGGGCGTCCAGGTGTGGGTTGCAGGAGGGAATGGACGACGTACCACGTGGGGGGGCTACCCAAAATGTCAAGAAACACCTACATCTCACCAGTGCATAAAACAGGCTTTGAATTACCTGGGTGAATTTGAACTCAGATGCTGAGCAGGGCTGGGGTTGATTTGTCCTTGGATGGGAGACCCGTGAATGTTAGCTAGAACAGGCATTAGCCAATTTTTTTTATTTTTTATTTATTTTTATTCAGATTTATATGCCGCCCTTCTCCGGAGACTCAGGGCGGCTTACAATCTTTGGAGCACAACCCAGTGTGCTCAGCAATAGCCTTCCTTCCATTGTATATGCCTGCTTATTACTAGCGGCATTTTACAAAGTCAGCTTATTGCCCCCAACAATCTTGGGTTCTCAATTTACCTACCCCGAGAGGATGGAAGGCTGAGTCAACCTTGAGCCTGGTGGGATTCAAGCCTGCAGTAATTGTAGGCAGCTGGAGCTAAGTGCTAGGCATTTAACAGCTTGCACCACCAATGATTTGGAAGGAGGCAATTTCAGGCACTTACAGGCAGCTCTTACTTAAGAACCACAATTGAGTCTGGAATTTTGGCCATATGTTATTGCCGTCATTGTGTGAGTCACCACATGACTTGGCTCCATTTTACGACTTTTTAAATGATAGTCATAAAACGATGTAGGAGCTGAGCAGGCTGAGTGGCAGGGAGGAGTCAAACTCATCATCAGTCTTGAGACCCTGTGCCCCCACAAGAGATTTAAGTCCAGCCCGCCTTGAATTCTGTTGGCTCTTATCTACTGCCAATTTGCCTTGACTGTTAGTAGTGTCAACTCATAAAATATTTCTCTGGTCTTTTTAGAGTTGCCAACAGAAAGGGAGGGGGGGAGCAGTGGGGCAGCTTGCAAACCGAAAGCACATTCCATAAATGTTCTCAAAGATAGTAACAGGTGACTGAAGTTTCTGCCAGCAAATATCTAACTGAAGAGCCTGATTGATGACTCTGGGCTATGGATGTGTCCCATTGGAGAATATGAATTATGATACACCCAGAGTGGTGGGGGAAAACCAGGGTCAAGGTTGACAGTGAATGATGTGCCTCAGAGTCGGTGACACCCAGGCAGTGCCGGACATGTAAACTCCCAATAAATCCTTCGGAATTTTGGAAGTTTGGCTGGAGACTCAGGATTTAAATGGGGGTCACTGCTGGAATCCTGACAAGTGAGAGCGTTAGCATGCAGTAAATCTTTATCCTTATTTGAACCATCTGAATCTCCTGATTTCCACGGCGCTTGACAAGCGAGTCGCCATGATTGTTAAGCGAATTATGCTTAAGCAAACCATGTGGTCATGAAGCAAATCCATGCTCCCCAACGGGCATTTGACACCCCCCCCAAAACTGGCTTGAAATTGGCAAAAACCATAGCAAATTGCAATCACTGCAACTGGTCACTGAGTGCAAGCTGGCTGCCAAGTGCCCCAAATATAATCGTTGTCACCACAAGGCGGAGCGGCCATGGCAACTTTGAGCATGAGTTTTTTTGTAACTCACACAGAGTCGTTGGATACAAGGTGGGCAGAAAATAAATTTTATCAATAATAACAACGTTTGGGGTGTCCATTGTAACTTTGGAAAGTTGTCCAGTGACCGGTCATTAAGTAAGAATTATCTGTCTGTATAGCACAGGGGTGTCAAAATCAGGGCCCATGGGCCAGATCCGACCCGCGGGGTGCTTAAATCCTTCCCATGGGGCTGGCCTGGAAATACCAAGGAATTGGCCCATGGTGCCTCTGGTGGCTAAAACGGGCTGTGTGCGCCCCCCGTGCCTCGTTTTCACCCTCCATGGCCTCCTACAGCACTCTGCTTGCTGAAGCCAGGACAAAAACTGGGTTGAAACCGGGCCCAAAACCGGGCCCAAAATGGCCAAAAAACCGGACCCAAAATGGGCTGAAAAACAGGCCCAAAATGTCTGAGAATGGCCCAAAAAGTGGCACAAAAACGGGCCACGTAGCCCCTTTTCAGCCAGCAGACTGCTGCAGGAGGCCATGGAGGGCAAAAATGAAGCACAGGGGGCCAAGCGTGGACACCCCCCGTGCCCCATTTTCTGCCGGCAGACTGCTGTAGGAGGCATCCATCCCACCCGCCCCTCCTGCCAGCCCTCAAAGGAGAACGACAGTGCTGATCTGGCCCTCGAAGAAATCCACTTTGACACCCCCCTGATACAGCAGAGAAAGAACTGTGGGGCAGCAAACAGTCCTTTGCTCTCCAAAAGACAAATGCAAGAACTGAACGCAATTCTAGCCTCCTTCGTCTTTTCTGCAGCAACTGATAAAAAGACGTATTTCTATTACTATTCAAGCCAATGCAGAGTCATCAGAGCTAAGAATCTTGTCTTCTGTGAATTTGTCTAATCTTTCCCAGAGTCTCTCGTGCAGACAGTGGCTGCCACATGTCGTGACAGTGAATTTTGTGGTTCAGTGGCAATGAGTAGGTATTTTCTGTTGGACTAGATGACCTCTGAGGTCCCTTCCGCTCCTATGGTTCTATTTTGATGGCTTTTTTCCCCTGCCAAAGCAGGCGGCCCCTGCTGCTTACTTTCTCAAGGTATAAACACTGTAGTTCGATTGAAGAGAGAAAATGTGATGGTCTTTCCTGAATTCCATTGATTAGATTTGGGTTTGTAAATCTGGCTGGGGAGTTCTGGGAGTTCTTAAAAGTTTTTACATCTTAAAGTTGCTAAGGTTGAGAAATATTGGACCAGCAACTTATCGGATATGCCAGTGTTGTAGGAAAAATATATATATTCTCTAGGACAATGGAGGCTGCTGTCTTTTATTGGATTTTTACTGTTTTTTTTTAATGACATCTCAGTGGTCTGCCACAAAAATTATTGAGAGATTCCTGATTTCTAGTGTAGCATTTTAATGGCATTCTAACTGATGAGCATTTTAACAGGTCAGTGTTTTTGTTTTTGTACCCCAGTAAGTGCATTTGTCAATTTGTAGTTATTGCCGATACTAGCATTTTTATCCTTACTTGTAACCTCTCTATTCCTATTATTTTAATGCTGCTTTGTTTGTGTTTTTATATGCCCATTTTTTTTACTGTTTTCCCTTTTATGAGCCTCTCTTCTGCTTATAACCTCTGATATGAAATTGTGCAATGTGTTCGTCAGTGAGCATAAGGAAAGCTTTCATTTTATATTAGGGCTGCACATACCTCCAAGATAATTTGGGAGAGGTGCTTCGGTAAGGTCCAGGGGCTCAAGGGTTGTAACTTTTTAAAGCTGTGGTGTCCTTTCTGGAGTGTTTGTCTGAACTCAAAAACAGATGCAACACTTTCAAAGAACCGCGCTTGGGTTTGTTTTTGAGCGTTGTAAAGCTCAGTTTAATATTTTGTTTCCGAATCCTTCTTAATCCCCGAGAGGAGATTTTTTTGGGTGCTTTATGTATAAAAACAATCTCTGGCTTATCGTGCGAGCAGCGTCTGCAAATGAAAATGTATGGATTAGCCACGTTAAGCGCCGCACGTGAGTTGAATTTTAAGAAAGCAAGAGAGTAACACTGCTAGTGTCTTTTACAGGCAGCCCTCAACTTACAACAGTTAGTTCAGTGACCGTTCAAAGTTACAACGGCAGTGAAAAAAGTGACTTAGGATCATTTGTTCACTTGCAGCATTCCCCACGGTGACGTGATACAAATGCAGAGGCTTGGCAACTGACTCACAGTTAGGATGGTTGCCATATTCCCTGGGGTCACGCGATCCCCTTTTGCGACCTTCTGACAAACGACGTCAATGGGGAAGAAGCCAAGTGAAGCGTTGTAAGTCGAGGACTGGCTGTACGTCCGAATGAGAGCTCCTCCTTTGCAACAGGTGCTCCTCCAAGTGAGCCTGGCTTGTTTGATAAGCTATGGGAGCTGTACACGATCGCCCTCTGGTGGCGGACGCGAGCCATGCACTTGGTCACAGGAGGCAAGGAAAGCCATCCCTCCTCCGCATGCCGGGATTTTGATAGCATAACAGCTGGGAAGAGCAACCGCTTAATGCTTCGTCAAAGAAGGGGGCCAAATAAAAGCCCCCGAAGAATTACAGAGCCACAGAGCGTTTTGTTGTGTAAGGTTGTGTGTTTGGTTTGCCGTTCGGCCCTGCCTGCAAGCGGAAATACACAAACGGATAAATACATCTGCAACAAAACAATTTGCAATTGGGATTAATCCATGTAAGGACTGATTTGCCCATGCAGTTGTTTTTGGTTGGTTGTTGCTAAGTGGGGGTGGGTGGTGGTGGTGGTGGGGGAATGGAGGAGATGCATTGTGTCCTTTCCCCTGAAAAAGGATTTCCAAGGCTGGTTTGTCTTCATCAGATCCCCACTCCTGCCCTCTTCTTCCTCTCCCGTCTCTCCCGTTTTCCCATAGAAGAATAACATCAGCAAACTCTCCTGCTCGAATGAAGGATGCATGGCTGGAACTGAGGTCTATGCAGGCCTATTTTGGCATTCCCTGCACCCAGGGCAGGACTCCCCTCTTAACAGCCGGGCTATGAACTTAGCAATTCCAGCAGTGGTGGGATTTGAATGTTTTTACTATCTGTTCTGTGGGCATAGCTTGGTGGGTGTGGCCATGTGACTGGGTGGGTGTGGTTTTTTTGCAGCACCCCCCCTTCCCCCATTTTTGGGCCTTCTGGGCCTCAGGCAATCCTCCTGGGGTGGGATGTTTTTGCTCTCAGGAAGCTTCCCTGGGGCCCAGGAAGGAAAAGAAACAGAGCCCGGAGGGGGTGTGCAGCACCCCCCCCACACTCCATTTTGGGGCCTCCTGGGCCTCAGGGAAGCCTCCTGGGCTCCCGGAGGCCCAGGAGGCAGTAAGACAGCGAGGGGGATCCCCGCACAGCTGATCGTCGGAACAGCTGATCGTTGAGAGGGAAAAAAAGTAATACCTTAAGGAATGACTGGGCGGGGTAAGTCAGCAAGCAGCGACCGGGATGGGGGCGTGGCCAGCCAGAAGTTTATTTATTTATTTATTTGTTTATTTGGATTTATATGCCGCCCTCTCTCCCGAAGGACTCAGGGCGGCTCACAACAATAAAAACAAGCAATACAAAATTTAAAATTATTAAAAATATTAAATTTCGAACCCAAACAAATATCTAAAACCCAAACGATGCTACACATAAAAACCCATAAAAACCCACCCCCCTCAATCCAGGCTGGCCTGTTGGAAAAACCATGTCTTCAGGTCGTGACGGAAGGAACGAAGGTCAGGGGCCAACCGCAGCTCCAGGGGCAGCTGATTCCACAGGGTGGGCGCTCCCACCGAGAAGGCCCTACCCCTGGGGGTCGCCAGCCGACACTGTCTATCTGACGGCACCCTGAGGAGGCCCTGCCTGTGGGAGTGCACGGGTGATGGGCAGTCATTGCTGGCAGGAGATGTTCCCGCAAATAGTAATAGAAGTTACTACTGGTTTGGCAACCCATGCCAAATCCTTGCTACCGGTTCCCCCAAACCGGTGCAAACCAGCTGAATACCACCACTGAATTCCAGGGAGTCACTTAACTACTGTGGCAAGAAAAGCCATAAAATGGAGCAAAACTCACTTAACAAATGTCTCGCTTAATGACATAAATTTGCAGCTCCGGTGTGACCATAAGCTGAGGACTACCTGTACTCTTATCTACCGCCAATTTGTTTTGACTGTTAGTAGTTCAGAGTCTTGTAGAGAGCTTAAGCTTGCAATAAATCTTTATACCCGTTTGAACCGTCTGGAACTCCTGATTTCCCTGCAGCTTCACAGAAGGGGAGCATTTCAGACGTTTGGTAGTGAATGCCGCTTTTGTGTTAGTCTTATGACCACACAGGAGTCTCAGATTTCTGTTGTTAAGCGAGACATTTGTTAAGTGAGCTTTGGCCCATTTTACGACCTTTCTTATTTATTTATTTATTTATTAATGAGACTTGTATGCCGCCCCATCTCCGAAGACTTGGGGCGGCTCACAGCTAAAAACATCAACAGTATATACAATAATAAATAGTTAAGAAAAAATTAAACTAACAAGCCCACAAGTTAAATGCTAAAAGTATAAAACCACCCCACCCACAGAGGGTCACAGCCCGGATTGGTCGAATAACCAGGTCTTCAGATCATGGCGGAAGGTGCGGAGATCAGGGGCAGCGGAGCCCCAAGGGAGTTGGTTCCAGAGGTCAGGGGCCGTGACAGAAAAGGCTCGTTGTTGGGGAACCGCCAGCCGGCATTGGCCAGCGGACGGGACCCCAAGGAGTCCTTGCCTGTGTGCTCGCACAGGGCGGTCGGTATTCGATGTCGGCAGGAGTCGCTCCCTGAAATATTGAGGACCCATGTCATGAAGGACTTTGTATGTTAAAACTAAAACCTTGAATCTCACCCGGAGCGCAACCGGCAACCAATGCAGGCAGCGCAGGGGGGTAACATGGGAGAATCGGGAAACTCCCATCACCACCCGCGCCGCCGCATTCTGCACCAGCTGCAATCTCCGGATGGTATGCAAGGGCAGTCCTAAGTAGAGAGCATTGCAGTAGTCAAGTCTAGAGGTAACAAGGGTGTGAGTGACTGTGCGCAGGGCATCTCGGTCCAGAAAAGGGCGTAGTTTGATTACACGACTCTGGGATCCTGCAAAGGTCGTAACCGTGAAAAACGGTCCTAAGTCCCTTTTCCCAGTGCCGCTGTAACTTTGAACGGTCACTAAATGAACTGTTGTTAACTCGAGGACTACCTGTATTGGGCGTACCTCTTCACCGCCTGGAAACCTGCTTGTGCAAATGTGCTGCATTCCCATTCAGACGGCGCCTTAGCCACCAAGAGTGACGCTTGCCTTAGACTTGATACAAGGAGCCCCTGGGGGAACGGCCAATCGCTCCAAAGGTCCATAGAGATTCTCATGCAGCTCTGACTGGGGGGTGGGGAATGGAAGGACTCTTGATATCCGGTCAGAGCTGAAGAAGCTTCCGGGATGAGAAGCGAAACGTCTTCAAGGAAAAAAACCAGAAAGTCCAGTTGCCTCATGAAAAGAAAGCACCTTTGGGACAATCCTCACCTGGATGACTGAGAATCTCTACAGACCTTTAGCTACACAATTTGGGATGAACCCCCTTGGAATGGTGTGGGAGGAGGAAGGGATTTCCAGAGGGAAAATAATTGCAGACTACAGGAACCATTTGCACCACGCAGGTGACCCTGAAGAAGACGCAGAGAAGCCTCCAAGTGGCCTCAACGACCCTCTAAATGGATGCAAATGACCAGCTGTCTGCAAGGAGTATCTATCCTTCCATTCCCCACCACCCAGTCTGAGCTGAAGAAACTTCTTGGAGGAGAAGTGAAACATCTTCAAAAGAAAAAAAACAAAGAAAGTCCAATTGCTTCCTGAAAAATCACCTTTGGGGCAATTACTTCAAGGTTACTATGGACTTTCCCAGGTGTACCTACAACCTGGTTGCAAAGTTCTGGTGTTTAAGGGCCTCCCCTGTAGTAACATGATTACATGCTCAAACCTTGGTAACCACATTTAGGGGCTGTTTGCAGCGACCCACTGTCACACAACTGTGTTTTACAATGGTTTTGCAGAAAACTGGCGCTTACTTCTGCTTTTTGGCAAAACCAGCCCATAGCAAGCCATCGGTTCGCTTAATAGTGGCGGTGTTCACTTAACAACCATTGCAAAAAAGGGGGAAAGGTCTTAAAATTGAGTTGGTCACATGGACCACCCATTTTTTGCAATATGCAACTATGGTATGCAGGTTCCATTATCGTCATAAGTTGAGGACTTACCCTGTACGCCTGTGTGCCTTGTAGAGCCAGAGGCGTATTTTGTTTCCCTGGCAAATATTTGAACAGGGTAGCGTTGACAGTAAAGACGAGAGGAGATGCTCAGGGTTCATCCCAGTTTCTATGGTTTCTCCGCATTTTCTTTATTTTATGTGCTGAATTTTTGTTGTGGGAGCCGACGGTTTCGTCACCGTTCAACATTTATTTGAGTCTTGCAACAGGATTGATGAACGGAGAGCCCCTTGAAGGCCTTGCCCTTCATAATGGGCTAGAAATGGCAAGGAGGTTGTGTCAAATTGCTTGCGAGCCAGAACCTTATCACATTCTTCCTTTTCTCTCTGATTGGCGGGTGGAATAGAATAGAAGAGAGCTGGAAGGGACCTTGGAGGTCTTGTAGTCCAGCCCCCTGCTCAAGCAGGAGAACCTATGCCAGTTCAGACAAGTGACTGTCTAGTCTCTTCTTAAAAGCCTCCAGTGACGGAGTGCCCAGGATTTCTGTTATGACAGCTATCCTGACTGCTTCCTTTTAGACTACAAAATTGGTGTGTTATTTAAAGGGAGTTTATGGACGGAGCTTGGAATTTGTGTCTGCTGGCTTTTCTGAAACGTTCATGTTACAAACACTCTACAAACGCTGCATTTGCTTTGGGTTTCTGCAAAATGCCCCACGGTGCATAGGAGGTTTGCTCTACGACCACCGCATTCACTTAATGAGTTCCACAGCCAAATCGGTCATAAAATCCGGTCGCTCCTATGGGTGACCTGCAGGGGTGGGATGCAAATTTCTTAACAACTGGTTCTGTGGGTGTGGCCTAATTTGTGGGTGTGGCTTGGTGGTCATGTGACTGGCTGGGTGTGGCTTGTATGTAAAACATTATAAATATTTATGTAAATATTGATTTTTTTATTAAAAAAGATCAACTTTTATCCAAATTCAGGCAAGGCAGGCAGGCAGATTGAGTTGCTCACAGAATCACAGATTCACTCAGAGATCTACTACCTGAGTCTGCACTGAACAGTAGAAGCTTCAGTCCTAAGGAAGGTTCAGCTCTGCTTTTAGATTAGCTACAAAGCAAGAAATCCAGTGATTTCCTGCTTTCTAGCTAATCTAAATCTCCCGGCACAGCAGAACAGCTGATGGTCCGGGGGAAAAAGAAAAGGAAAAATAGCATCTTAGCAGGCAAGTTTGATGGCGCACATGCCAGGTAAAGAGTGAGTGGGAGGGGCAGGGCGGGGCCAGCCAGTGGCGCAATTTTCCGGTTCTCCAAACTCTGCAGAATAGTAACAACCGGTTCTATAGAATGACCAGGTAGAATCCCACCCCTGGTGACCTGTTTTACGCCTGGCACAACTTACTGTTGTGATTAGCCAGCAGCAGGTGCAGGTGGCTGAGGAGAGCGAGGACTCAGATGAAGGGCCAGGACCATTAGGGAGTGGAGTGCTGCCTTCAGAGATTGTGGAGGCTGGCAGCAGTGATGAAGAGGTCCCCGAGGAGCCTGTGCCAAGTGTGCGTGCGCGCAGGGCTGCTCGTAGGAAAGAGCAGTTGCAGCAGCACGGGCGACTCGGGAGTAAGGCTGCAAGGTGATGGCCCCTCCTTCCAGAAGATAAAAGCCAGCCGTGAATCGAACGCTCTTTGCAGGAAGAAAAGACGTTTTGAAACTCAGCCTCATGGAGATTACGGTATCTTAAGCTGGTATTTGAAGACTCTTGTGTTGTCAAATATCTCTAGGTAACTTTATCTGTTATTCTTGGCAGCCTTGCACAGTTTTGATGAGGCTGGTGCTTATCAAAGTTAATTAGTTTGCAGCAGCCTTTTAACGGGGGATTCGGAAGACTCATTAAAAGGTTTCTGTTCCTTTGGTTCGTGTTTGTCTTATTGGAAAAGGGTTTGGGTCAGAACACTTACGATCACGATGGGCAGGCTCCATGACTGTTATAAGTCAAGGACTACCTGTATTTGGATCAAACAGTTTAAGGACAAACTGATTTAGATAAGTGAATCCCTCCCACCGATGCATCTGGAGGAGCCTTTCCTAAAGGCCCAGGATCAGTTATTGGAGGCTTAGTTTGAACATTTGCTTTCCTGGTTTGTTCCTGTTAGCGCTTCAAGGATAACAGACAGTTCTGCTGCTGTGTTCCTTCTCCCCTTGATTCTTGCAGAAAACTGCCTCTAAAAGTCATTGGTCTCTTGGGGAGCCGCGCGGTCCCGTTCAGCCCCGGAAACCAGCCTGCTGCAGCAAAATCTTTCATCAATTATGCAGAGGCATTGCTTCATAGCAAGTGGCCTGACCCTGAGAGTAATGCATTTCTCTTCCGACGGTCGTGTTGAAAGCATTCTGCCAATGGCGCAGGATACCGAGATCCATGCCGGTCAGAGGGTAGAACAACAGGGACATATTGTCCCTTCGGCTTGTTTTCCTGGTGCCACTGAGTCACGGTTGATGTTTGGTGCCTTTTTAGACCAAAGCTAACTGTGACCCGAACATAAATTGTAATGTGGTGCTTTCCTCCAGGATCCCTACATTTATTTTCCTGAGAAGTTTCAAAACCCATGGTGTGGCACGGTTCCTCAGAGTGGCCTAATTCACCTAACATTTTCATAAATGGGGTATGTGCAGTTTAATGACAAGAAGGACTGGGGTGACCAGATAGTCTTCCAATATATGAGGGGCTGCCCCAAAGAGGAGGTGGTGAAGCCGTTCCCCAAGGCACCTGAGGGCAGGAGAAGAAGCAATGGGTGGAAACTCATCCAGGGGAGAAGCAACTTAGAACTAAGGAGAAATTTCCTGACAAAGACAACAATTAATCTGTGGAACAACACGCCTTTAGAAGTTGTGGGTGCTCCATCCCTGGAGGTTTTAAAGAAGAGATTAGGCAGCCATTTATCTGAAATGATATAGGATCTCCTGCTTCAGCAGGGGGCTGAACTAGAAGACCTCTGAGGTCCCTTCCAGCTCTGTCATTCTCTTATTCTGTAAAAGTTCAGAAAAGGAGGATTAGGGGTGATGTTACTTGCACCAGCACTGCTCTTGTTACCTAGTTGAGGTAATGAAATGTCTGTAAGAAGAACAAGAAGGCTCAGAGAGCACCAAGGTGTCGATCACGTAGGTGTCGATAGTGACGGATGACAGCAGAGAGCTGGTGAAATGGCCAGGTCAGGGCAGAGAGGCCAAAAGGGTGGCTGGAGAAGACATGGGCGTTCAGTGGTTATAGTTGCCTTCTGCCAAGCAGAGAAGTCAAATAGACAAACCATCTGGACACAGGCTATCCGGCTGAGATTTTACTTCAACCTTTTAAAGGAAGTGTAAGCTCAAGAGGGAGCCACCATAGTTTAATATAAGAATAATCTTAAGTCGTTTCTCTTGCCTCAAGATTAGAGGTGGAGACTTTCCACTCGTTGCACATTTCCTCTTGTCCAGGGCCCTTAAAGCTCACCACTTCTTAGGATACGGCGTTTCCAATAAAATATTTTTAAACTTTTGCTCTGTCCCCCTTCCATCCCTCTCTGGGAAGTGAAATATTAAAAAGTGGTGGGAAATCAGCCACCAACGTAATTAGGGAGAAGCAGATTGTCTGGATTCTTTTTATTCAGGGACCATGGATTATATTTGTTTCAAATGCTATTCAGCTTACAGTTAATTAGTAATTAATCGGGATGTGGCAGCACCTTTTCTGACTCTCATATTTTATTATAAGGCATAAGCTTTTAACAAGGAAAAGGTGCTACCAAACTCCTGATTTTATGCCACCCTGGACCAACTCAGCTCTTTTCTTATAATGTCTGCAACAAGAAGTACTTAATTGGCAATGATATGTGAAGGCTATTCCCCAATGGTATGCAAAACATTTATGCAATGAATTTCATTAACATATTGCTGAGGCTAAGAGGGATTGAATTATCTACAGAACAAACATGCAGATACTATTTTGAATTAAGTTGTCCTCAGGGCATACTCAGTCGGTTCCACAGTTGCTTCTAGAATCTTTGGCTCTAAACAAAGGCAATAGCAATAGCCTTAGACTTACATGCAGGTAGTCCTCAATTTACAACAGTGTCAGGATTCCAGCAATTGCCCTAATTAAATCATGATCTTCGAGCCAAACTTCAAAAAACTTCAAAGGAGTCATTAGAGGCGACTTATGGCCCTGCCCTGCATGAAGCCAACTCTGGCCCACTTAATTTACAGTCCCCTGTGACCCTGTTTTCCCCCCTCCCCCTGGCTGTGCCCTAAACCAGATTCTCCAACTGAGCACGTTCATGGGCCTGGGTGTCATCAATCACATTCTCCAATTGAATATATTCACAGGCAAAAACTCTGGTAGTTTAGTTAACAATCTTTTAAAGATAAGAGTTGGAAGGTACTTTCACTTTCAAACTGCTGCAGATTTCTTGCCTCTCCCCCCCTTTTCTTTATGGCAACTACTCAAACAGGCATCGGAATGTTTGATGAGTTGACATACAGTTCATTTAGTGATCGTTCAAAGTCACAACAGCACTGAAAAAAGTGACCTATGACCGTTTTTCACACTTACGTCCATTGCAGCATCCCCCTGGTCACATGATCCAAATTCAGAGGCCTGGCAACTGTCTCATAGTTATGATGGTTGCAGTGTCCCTGGGGGTCACGTGATCCCCTCTTGTGACCTTCTGACAAGCAAAGTCAATGGGGAAGCCAGCTTCACAACGACTGTGTTACTAAATTAACAGTTGGAATGATTCCCTTAACAACAGCGGCAAGAAAACTCATAAAATGGGGCAAAACTCGCTGAAGAAATGTTTCACTTAGCAACATACATTTTGGGCTCAGTTGTGGCTGTAGGTCGAGGACTACCTGTGCTGCTTCCCAGTGCTTCCCATCCCTCTCTAAGCGGTTTACAGAGTCAGCCTCTTGCCCCCCTCCACACAATCTGGGTCCTCATTTGACCCACCTCGGATAGGAGGGAAGGCTGAGTCAACCTTGAGCCGGTTGAGAATCAAACTCCTGACAGTCGGCAGAATTAGCCTGCAATGCTCCATTCTAACCACTGAGCCCCCATGGCTCTTAAACAGCTAACAATGCAGATTTGTATGTTGCTCCTATCCCTTGACCGGCTTAACAGTAGCAACTGTGAGAGGGATCTAGGGATCCAGGTAGACCACCATTTTAAGTAGGAGCCAGCCGTGTGCTGCAGCTGCCAAAAAAGCTATTGGAGTCCTAGGTTGCCTGAACAGAGGGGTAATTTGGAGATCATTTGATAGTACCCCTTCATCCTGCACTGCCTGAGCCCACAGTAGGAATCCCAAGTCGAATTTTGGTCCCCCCAATCCGAAAAAGATGTTGACTCTAGAGCAAAGGTCTTCAAATCTGGCAGGTGTATGACTTGTGGACTTCAACTCCCAGAATTCCTGAGCTAACATGACTGGAGGAGGAGGAATTCTGGGAGTTGAAGTCCACAAGCCTTCAAGCTGCCAAGTTGGAAGACCCCTGGCCTAGAAGAACAAGAAAGGTGGCAGGAGGTGTTGAGGCGAAATGAACCATACAAGGGACGATTGAGGGAACTAGGTAAGTCCAGCCTAACCTGAGGGGTTGTCACAGAGAAGAGGGGTGGACCTAAATTCCCCAAAGCCCCTGAGGGCAGAACAAGAAGTGAAAGATTGCCAAGGAGAGATCCAACTTGGAGCCCAGAAGAAATTTCTGGGCAGTGAGAATAATTAATCCATGGAACAGCTTATCTCTGGAAGTTGTTTTCAAGAGGACAGTGGGCAGCCATTTGCCTAGAATGGCAAAGGGGCCCCTGCTTGGCAGGGAGATGCAGTAGTCCCAGGACCCTTTCAACCAATTATTCTATGTTCTGAGATTTGCCTTAAGAAAAGCTAACAAAAGTTTTACCATTTTATTCAAACTGACTTACAGCAACTTCTCAGCCGTTGTTGAAAAGCTATAAAGCCTGTTCTCATTACTGCCATTGGAGCACAACAATGCTTGAATGTTTGTAGAAGATGCTCTCAGTTACCCGAGGGGAAATGATAAAATTTATTCATTCATGAGCCTAACAAGCATTTTACTCATTTATAACACCACGAGGACATAATGTACTTCAGTGAATGATAACTGATAACTCTTCTCATCTATCACCAGCTCCTGTTTATGAGAATCTTCAGACTGCCGTACCCTGAAACTGCGTAGTTGCAATAGAGGAAAACTATTTTTTTTTCCAAATAGAAACACAAATGATGCAAACAAACTCACTAAAACCTCACATTTTAACGATCAGATTATTGTGACGGTTTTATATTAAAATTAATTTCCAAGTTCAATCCATTCTTTTTTTTTTCATCTACTTAATTGTTCCCCAACTGAATTCCAGCTTATGATTGATTCTCATTTCATCTGTAAACTACTTATAAACAGCAATTCACAATTATTTTATCTGTTGATTCAGGATTGCTGCAGGGGTAGAGTTGAGCACAGATTGATTCTAAAACATTAATGCTGTTCAATTAGTTACATTCTGTAATTCCCCGTGAATTACAAGCATTGTTAGTTTTCTAGCATTAGCTTTAGTGCTTGAAACAGGCAGACTGTTTGTAAAATCTTATAGCAGCATGAGATGATTTAAAGTAGTTTTTCATTGGTGTTTGCTGACCAACCCGGGGACTTTTCTGGTTAAAAATAAATCCTAAAAAAATTAATTCTTGATTTACACAATATTAACCGCATCAGTCTATGCATGTTTTAAATATTTTCCAAAGTCAATTTACTGTCATGCAACCCAGTCTGTTTTGCATTCTAGTTAAAATGCAATAATAAAACACTTCCATATTTCTGTTGAAGGAATGCAATGCTTAAAGCCTTGGTACCAACTGAAAAAATGTTGAACGATTTTATGATCTTGTTCAATATTGACACAAAAAATGCAGAGCGCTAATATTGGAGCAATATTCCCTGAGAAAAACCATTGTAAATCCTAGCTCCCGTTGAGAGCATCTCCTGAGGATTAGTATTTATCTATGCTAGTGTTTTAAAATATTAAACATTTTTATCTGTTGATTCAGGCTGAGGGTTTCTTAAATCAATGTAGCCATTGCCTTACAAGTTTGGCTGTTGATAGTTTTCCATGTGAAGACATAACTGTCCTGCAGTGATCCATTTCCTTTCTGCTTAATTATAACTAATTGTATAATAATCAATTGGTTTGATTGGGCTGCTGCCGCCGTGGATGCATTTTATGGTTTTTATATTGTGGATTTTAATGTTGCAAGCCACCTGGAGTCAGGTGTGCATGAGTTAACGACCGTATACATTTGTTTAATAAATGATAAAGAAATAAATTGGAAACAGATTCTTCATAGACATAAAAACAAAACAAAAACTCCTCTTTCCTTCTCATGCCAACTTGGGATCAGGCCTGAGACAAGGTCCTTATCTCCCATTGAGTAACTTTGGATTTCTCACACAGATTTCAGTAGGTCATTTAGATGTCTTGCAGCCATCTCATAATCACCCTTCCAAAAGTGATTGGATTGATATGTCAGGAATCCAGTGGTCTGAGGGTTAAGGTTGGTACTGCCAGGAAGGCTCATATTTAAATGACTTCTAAAGGCATTTGGATCGAACCAGTGCAGGGCAGTGCTGGTTCTTACCTATAAAGCCCTACATGGCTTAGGGCCGGGGTACTTGCAGGAACGTCTCCTGCCAGCATCGAACAGCAATTGCCTGGTGCGCGCCCATAGACAGGGCCTCCTGGGGGTATTGTCGGCCAGACAGTGTCGGCTGGCGGTCCCTAGGGGAGGGCCTTCTTGTGGGGGCGCCCATTTTGTGGATCCAGCCTCCCCTGAGACTACATGATTGGCCCCTGACCTCTGCTCCTTTCTCCGCGGCCTAAAGACTTGGCTATTTGAACAAGCCGGCCTGGACTAAGGGGGCGGGGTTGTTTAAAATTTTTGTAGTAGGGTTTTATTTATTTATTTATTTATTTATTATTTGATTATATGTGTCCTCTCCGAAGACTCGGGCGGCTCACAACTAAAAAGCAAAGAACAATAAATACATTAAAAACAATTAAATCAAATTATAAGCCCAAATATTTATAAAATGAGTTAAAAATTTAAAATAACCCTCCCCAAAGGGTCACAGCCCGGTTGGTCAAATAACCAGGTCTTCAACTCGGGCGGAAGGTGCGGAGGTCAGGGGCCAGGCTGAGCTCCAAAGGCAGTTGATTCCAGAGGTCAGGGGCAGCAACAGAAAAGGCTCGCTGCCGAGGAACCGCCAGTCGGCATTGGCCGGCCGACGAACCCCAGGAGTTCTTGCCTATGAGCTCAACAGGGCGATCGGTGTTTGACATCGAAGAAGGCCCCTTAAATATTGAGGACCCATGTCGAAGGACTTTGTATGTTAACACTAAAACCTTGAATTAAACCTTAAATATTTATTTGGTCCTAATTGATTTAATATTTTTAAATTTCTTTTAACTTTTGTATTCATTGTTTTTTATGTGAACCGCCCTGAGTCCTTCGGGAGATAGGGCGGCATATAAGACCAAATAATAAATAAATAAATAAATAAATAAATAAATAAATAAATAAATAAATCACTGTCTGTCTCTTTAGGACGAACTATTTGTTGCAGAACAAGGACTTAGACTAGAATAGAATAATAACTTTATTGCCACTTTGAATGTACAGAGAAACAACACAGTCTAGTTCAGATGTATACATGTACATGGTGAGAAAAATGAATCTTGCGAGTTTACCAGGAAGGTGGCCATGGGAACGAAGCTGTTACAGAATCTGGTAGTCCTGCTAGAAATACTTCAAAACCTCTTCCCAGAAGGGAGCAAAAAAAACAGACTATGAAGTGGGTGTGTGGGGTCTCTAACAATGTTTTGAGCTCTAAGCACATTATGCTTATAAGCGGTATCCTGAATCGAGCTTCCTAGAATCTTCTCCGCTGTCCTCACCACTCTCTGTAGGGACTTTCTATCTGAGGAGCTACTGCCACCAAACCAAACAGGGATGCCATTTGTTAAAATGCTCTCAATGGTGCCTCTGTAAGAAGTGGCCAGGACAGGAGGAGAAAGAGGTGCTCTCCTCATCCGATGCAGGAAATGCAGGTGCTGGTTTGCATGCTTCACTAAGGATGATGTGTGTGGAGAGACTAAAGATGATGTGTGACTTGTTGAAAAACATGGAGATTCAGACTCATGAAGAGCTTAGTGGTCATATAGACCGGCTTATTGCTCTTTGTGGGATGGAAAGTCCTGACGACCATGTCCTCTTCATAGCACTTAGACTATATACCGCTTCATAGTGTTTTACAGCAGTCTCTGAGCAGTTTACAGAGTCAGCATATTGCCTCCAGCAGTCTGGGCCCTCATTTTACTGACCTCGGAAGGATGGAAGGCTGAGCCAACCTTGAGCCAGTCAGGATCGAACTCCTGGCAATGGGCAAAGTTAGCCTGCAATACCACGTTCCAACCACTGTGCCTCCACGGCATAATGATAGGAGAAGGCTAGCAATCTTGGAAAAATGGCAATGTGTGGTCCATGAATTATCCTCTCTCCATGCCACAGAGATAAATCATAGATAAGTACCAATTCTCCAGGAATTCTACTGGGTGCAACCGTGTCTTAACAAATTACTTTGTTTTTCAGCATCATTTATATTATTATTTGCAAGTGAATCTTGGAGAAATCTTGGGGCACAATCCATCAAAATCCAGGGAGTTTTTGGCCCTGTTGTCATTGTTATCTGGAAACATTCTTGAATAATTTGCAAAGTGATAGCCATAAGCACTAAGAAAACAAAGGCATAACTTAATCTGATTCGTCAAGACATCTTGGCAGGCTAAATTCATTCCTTCCTTCCTTCCTTCCTTCCTTCCTTCCTTCCTTCCTTCCTTCCTTCCTTCCTTCCTTCCTTCCTTCCTTCCTTTCTTCCCTCCCTCCCTCCCTCCCGGACATAGGAAACCAAAATATTTTAACTTCAACTTTCATTGCATGCATCACGTTAGTTGACAAAACCAGCCCCTGTTCCTTCCACGCACAGCGTTGTTTCCCTCTCAGATTGCAAACAGATTTCAGCTGGCATTTTAATTGTTGTATTATTGTCAGCTTTTGTGTAATCTGCCCTGAGATATATTTTGTTGTGACAGTTAATCATTACTTTTGTTTACAACCATACTATCAGAGTTCCTTTTATTTTGAAATGGAAGCTTGAAGAAGGTTGGGTAGATAGTTTTGCCTCCCTGTCATTTACACCTTTTTAGGGAGAAAATATATTTGTAGCGAGTGGAGTAAAAATACACGTGCTAAAAATTAAAGGTTAATAATAGTTTTTATTTTCCTGCCAGTATTTTATTTTGAGCTGCTCCAGTTGTAGTTTCTGTTGCTAGAAATGGATAGGAAACTATTGCATAGCTGATTGATTGATTGATTGATTGATTGATTGATTGATTCATTCGATTTCTATGCCACCCTATCTCCCGAAGGACTCAAGGCGGCTTACAATAATAAAAAAGAACAGTACAAAAATTAAAAAGCAATTAAATAAGAAATCTCACAAAGCCAATAAAATCTATAAAACTACTGCTAAAATCCCCTCCCCTCCATCAGTCTGGTTCGGCGAGTTGGAACAGCCATGTTTTTAGGCCATGGCGGAAAGATTGGAGGTCAGGGGCCACCCGAAGCTCTGGGGACAGTTGGTTCCATAGGGTGGGTGCTCCCACAGAGAAGGCCCTACTCCTGGGGGTCGCCAGCCGGCATTGCCTGGCCGATGGCACCCCAAGGAGGCCCCGCCGGTGGGAGCGCACGGGACGTTGGGAAGCCGTGATTGGCAGCAGGGTCTCCCACAAATAGCCCGGTCCTATGCCATGTAGGGCTTCATAGCTCAACACCAGCACCTTGTCTTGCTTGCTTGTCTTTGCAATGTCCAACTTTTAAAACACATGTAATTGGAATGCACTTTGTGGCACGGACTCCTGCTGATACTTCAAGGAACTATAAAAAAACAGGCTAAGTTATTTTTCACATGGAAACCACCCTAAATGGCTACTGCTGCCATTTGTGTGACCAAAGAGAGTCCCAGCGTGTTGGAACTTATTTGCAATCTCCCAGTGTTTGAGATAGTGACTTCTCACTATAGCCTCACAATGAATGGTTAGAGTAAAAATAAGAATGACAGAGCTGGAAGGGACCTTAGAGGTCTTCTAGTCCAACCACCTGCTCAGGCAGGAAACTCTGTACCATTTCAGACAAACGGTTCTCCACTTCCAGTGTTGGAGCACTTACAACTTCTGAAGGCACGTTGCTCCACCGATTTATTTATTTATTATTTATTTATGTATTTAGACTTGCATGCCGCCCTTCTCCCTAAGGACTCAGGGCGGCGAACATATAAAAAGAAATATATTTACAATAAATAATATTAAATAAATACAAGTCTATAAATTACGAAAAAGCATTAAAAACAATTAAAATTACAACAATAAAAACAATACAATTAAAACAACCCAGCCCCGGGTCAATCCAGGCCGGCCTGCTGAAACAGCCAAGTCTTCAGGTCTTGACGAAAGGAGCGGAGATCAGGGGCCAAACGAAGATCCGCAGGGAGCTGATTCCATAGGGCGGGCGCTCCCACAGAAAAGGCCCTGGCCCTGGGAACCGCCAGCCGACAATGCCTGACCGACGGTATTCCCAGGAGGCCCCTCCTGTGGGAGCGCACGGGGCGATCGGAATGTGATGCTGGCAGGAGACGTTCCTGCAAGTACCCTGGACCCAAGCCATTTAGGGCTTTATAAGTTGTTACTAACACCATTGAAGGAAATGAATTGTTGAACTGATGAATTGTTCTAACCGTCAGGTTGTAAGTTAAGGACTACAGGTAGCCCTCAACTTACAACAGTTCATTTAGTGACCGTTCAAAGTTACAGCAACAGTGACATGACCATTTTTCTCCCTTACGACCATTGCGGCCTCCCCATGGTCGCAACGACCAAGTGATCACGTGATCAAGATTTCAGGTGCTTGGCAACTGACTCATATTTCGTGTCCTGGGGTCATGTGATCATTTTGTGTGACCTTCTGACCAGCAAAGTCAATGGGGAAGCCACTTAACAACCATGTTACTCACTTAACAACGGCAGAGGTTTCTTGTAACAACTGTTACAAGAAAGGCCGTAAAATGGGGCAAAGCTCACTTAACCAATGTCTCACCTAGCAATAGAAATTTGGGGCTCAATTGTGGTCGTAAGTTGAGGACTACCTGTCCCTGTACCAGATTTGATGTCATTTTTAGTGACAGACCTATTTTGGTGGCGCAGTGGTTAGACTGCAGTATTGCAGGCTCATTCTGCCCACCGCCGGCAGTTCGATCCTGACCGGCTCCAGGTTGATTTCACCTTCCCTCCTTCTGAGGTGGGTGAAATGAGGACCCAGATTGTTGGGGGGCAGGAGGCTGACTCTGTAAACTGCTTAGAGGGGGCTGGGAAGCACCATGAAGTGGGATATAAATCTGAGGGCTGTTGCTTGTGTGATATAGGTACTAAAGATACGTTGAGATACTGAAAATTATAAACCATACAATGGTGGTCTACCCAACTGGGAATATCCACAGGATAATTTTATGACGGTCTGAAGGGTATGGCCCAGTGTTCTGAAGCTGCCCTGTAGTGCATGGAAGGTTTGACAATCACAGCCTGGAGTCTCAGCTTTTGACCTTCCTCTACAGGTAGAGGAAGCGCTAGAAGCCGTGAAGAATGCCACCAACGAACAAGACCTGGCCAACCGCTTCAAAGAATTTGGAAAGGAGATGGTGAAGCTTAACTACGTAGCTGCTAGAAGACAACAGGTGGGTGTACGGAAGGGGCGTCCCACATAATCTGTAAAATGACTCAGGATTGCCTCATTTGCCCCGGGCATTTGGGTTAGGGGCTTAACGCAGCCCTGTTGTTGATATGTTGTTTTTTTTCTATCATTGGGAAGTTGTATTTACTCAGGGCATGATGGGTTATTGTTTTAATTGTTAATCTTTGTATGCTGCCCAGAATCCCTGTTGTGAGATTGGACCCATATAAGATAGACAGACAGTCAGACAGACATGAAAGAAAGGAAGGAAGGAAGGAAGGAAGGAAGGAAGGAAGGAAGGAAGGAAGGAAGGAAGGAAGGAAGGAAGGAAGGAAGGAAAGAAAGAAAGAAAGAGAAATAGATAGATAGATAGATAGATAGATAGATAGATAGATAGGTGGGCGGATGGACAAAGAGAGTGGAGGAGAAGGGAAGAGAAGAGAAAGAGAGACAGACAATGTATGGTTTATGGAGACTCCTGGTGGTATGAAAGAGATCTAAAAAGCTTATCCTGTCCATTGGTGGCTCTTTTTGCTCCTGATTATTGAAATGGAGGAGTCCCAGGCGCCAGGCGAGCAGATGCATCTTAACTGCTGGACAGAACTCTCCCCTCAGGTTCTTAACCCTGAAACCCCATTGCAGCAGGGGAGATGAAGGCCGTCCACCTTCACTCTAAGGAAGGGTTGCAAGATTCACCGTCATTTCCTTGGGGGTCCTATTATGCAGGATACAGTCCGTCTCTTAAAGCTTCTGGGGACTGGAAGGAACTAACAGGCAGATCAGCACAATCTCTGCTTCATAGCCAGCTATGAAAGAGCCCCTTTGGTGTAGTGGTGAAGGTGCTGACTCAGAAACCAGGAGACTGTGAGTTCTAATCCTGCCTCAGGCACGAAACGAAAGGGTGACCTTGGGCCAGTCCAATTCACCTCACAGGATTGTTGTTGTGTGGAAAATAGGAAGAAGGAATATTAGTTATATTTCTTGCTTGAGTTATAACTCACAGTCTCCTAGTTTTTAGCCTGGAGGGCTTAATCCTTAGACCAATCTGGCTCTTGTTCTAATAATGACCCCTCCCTCCCCCCCAAAGAGCGGGGGGACCATTTAAAAGGCACAATAAATATATATCTCCAAGTAGTGTTGTCTGTGTTCCTGGAGATCCATGAGAGAGTTAAGATAGATGATGCTTGAGCCATTTTCCTTGCTGTACAACATTGCTTAAGATTTGGAACACAATTAAGTCACCTTCCTCATTACTTAATCTTTTTCATTTTGGGTTGCATGTATATATTTGCTTTTCGAGATATCTGCTTTGAGCATCTTTATTCACCTTTTAAGTCTGGTTCATCCATGATGGATGGAGAAGTTTGGAAGGACTTGGAGGCTTGTACTTATTGATAACGATTGGCTTCTCTGCTGAGGCACCGATTTACAGATATTGTAGAGTCTGTGTGTGATTGCATGCATTTTTCATTTTCCAGAATTCTTTATTGGCCAAGTGTGATTGGACACACAAGGCATTTGTCTTCGGTGCATAAGCGCTCAATGCACATAAAAGATACATTCATCAACAATCATAAGATGCAACACTTAATGTTAGTCATAGGATACTAAATGAGCGATCAAAATCATACTAGGAAACTAAATAAAACAATATAACCGTAGAGATTCAAGCAACAAGGTTATAATCATAAAAAGGAAGGATGAGAAGAATAATAGTAATATATGATTAAAAATATATCTCGTATACATGATGAAATAGTTTAATTGTATATAAGTAATAATTGATAAATATATAAGAATGTCTTATTGATAATATGATAATTTTTTGATAAATTGTGAGTGATGACTATGAAAGGATAACACAAAGGATTTGTAACCAACTGACACACTGTATGTACATATGGAAGATGTTTTTTTTATGTTTTGTATGTCTTGTTCGTATGTTTGTCTTAAAATAAAAAACTAAAAAGAAAAGAATAATAGTAATACAGTCTTAGCAAATAGTTGGACAGTGTTGAGGGAAATATTTGTTTAGCAGAGTGATAGGGGGGAAACCTGTCCTTGTGTCTAGTTGTTCTGGTGTGCAGAGAGCTCTATAGCATCGTTTTGAGGGAAGGAGTTGAAACAGTTCGTGTGCGGGATGTGAGGGGTGTGTAGATATTTTCCCAGCCCTCTTTTGGACTCAGGGTGCAGGATATGCAGGTCCTCCATGGAAGGCAGGTTGGGAGCCATTGTTGTTTCTCATTTCTTTTCTGCTTCGAACAGGAGCTAAAGGATCCCCACTGTAGAGATGAAATGGCTGCAGCTCGGGGTGCCTTGAAGAAAAACGCAACAATGCTCTACACTGCTTCGCAAGCTTTCCTCCGCCACCCGGACGTCGCAGCCACCAGAGCCAACAGGGATTATGTCTTCAAACAAGTCCAGGAAGCCATTGCTGGGATTTCCAATGCAGCTCAGGCCACCTCGCCTACTGATGAGAACAAGGGCCACACCGGCATTGGGGAGCTTGCTGCAGCCCTGAATGAGTTCGATGTAAGTGTGACGTTCAGTGGAAGAGAACAACTGTAGCTCAGGGTTGAACTGGGCAGGGTCCTTGGTGCTCTCCCTGAGCACTTACTGCAGGCCTTTCACTACCAAACGAGGGAACATCATCAGAGTTAGGAGGGAGAGAGGTTTCCTCTCTGTTTAGATACTGGTGGCTTCTCCTGTCAGCATGGGTGAGAAAGCTGGCATTGCTTCCTTGATTGGGACATGTCTATGGAGATTCTCCGTCATCCAGGTCCTGGCTGTGCCAAAGGTGCTTTTGCAAGAGGCACCCAGACTTTCTGCTTTTCTTTGAAGACCAAACTTCTCCCCCAAGAAGCTTCTTCAGCTCTTGATCAGGGTATTGCTTACTGTTTGATTGTTTGTCTGAATTGGTAGTTCTAGAGTTGGAATTGCCAACTCAATTTGTCTAGAATTGGAACCACCAACACAAAAAAATTAAACAGTGAACAACAACCTAATGAAAGAGCCACCAAGAAGAAAACAATATGCCCAACAACCCCCAAACTGAGAGCAAATCCCACTCCCTCTTGAAACTGATGATGCTACCTAGTTGGGTCATAAAATGTCTGCAAGGAAGCAACCAAGCTCAGAGACCACCAAGGACCCCACAGTAAGTGCAAATTTCTAAAACATGAGATAAAAAGGAAGACATTGTGTCTAGATATCTAACATCTTTAAATACCGTGTTACCTTTGATCTCAAGATGGTTTCTAAAACATTTCTTTTAACTTACATATTATTTTCAAGAGCGATCTGCTCTTTCTTCTATCACAGAGGTTTCTCACTGGCTAACAAGCACAAAACAAATTAATTATAAATGTAATTTTAAAAATGTAATTAAAAAAAAAATTAAAAAAAAAACTGTGGCAATACTAGAAATTTTGGGGGAAAAGAGAGAATGTAATAGAGAAAGATTAAATTCAGTAAACAAGCACATAAAGCAGAACATTCATTGATAATTATATAATAAAAAGATTGGAAGAGTAGAATATATATATATATTTCTCTGGCTCTGAGAAGTTAGACAGAATATTCCTGGGCATAATGCACTCCTCATCAGTGACCAAGGGGACGAAGCTAAAATCTTCATTAAGCTGGCTCTTTTGGGCACAAGGAGATTATCTGGCACTCAGATAATTAATTTGGAAGCCAATAAAACAGCAAGAAACTTCTGTGCTTTGGGAATTCAGTGAAACCACCCTCCTGCAGCTGCTTTTTCCACGGAATCGTAGTAAGCCTGGCTTCCTAGTTTCAAACTGTCATGGGGATGGATTTCCCAATTAAATCTAATTATGTTAATTGGATTAGAGAGCTGAATATAAATCCCTTACTGCGGCATTTATTTTGTTTTAGTACAAAGGATGATTGTGGGATGATGCGGTTTAGTTTTTCTCAACTGTGGCAACTTAAAGAAGGATGGACTTCAACTCCTGGAATTAGAGAGAGAGAGAGGGAGGGAGGAGGGAGGGAGGAGAGAGAGAGAGAGAGAGAGAGAAGGAGGGAGGGAGGGCACTCTCGAAGGGTGCGAGCACTCAAGAGGAAGCTGCGGAGGCAGCGGCACTTAGCGCATGGCAGTCCGCCAAACTATCAGCCGGAGTAAAAGCTTTGCCCCTGGACTGCAGAGCAGGTGACTCTGGAAAGTGCTGAAAATGGAAGGCAACCTGCGGGAGGAAGTGGCATTACACTTTATTTATTTATTTATTTATTTAATTTTATTTGGCTTAAGTAAATAAATAATTATGTTTTTAAAGCAGCTTTGGGCCAACCAAGACCTGGATGACTGGGAATCTCCATCGATGCTTATTTGTGTCTTGTTTATATATTGCATTTCTGTGCCAATTAGAACCTGATACTTTCCACCATATTCCTGTCACTCAGTTCTGTTCCTTCTCTGTCTGCAAGGACAAAAAGATTTTAGGAAATGATCATCCCCAATTCCTTGCTTTGGGGATAAGAATCTCAGCCAACTTTGCTGGCTGGGAAATTCTGGGAGCTGAAGTCCAGAAGTCTTAAAAGTGGCCCAAGTTGGAGACCAGGGGTGGGATTCTACCGGTTCGGACCAGTTTGGATGAACTGGTTCTCTCCGACAATCAGCTGTTGGGCCTACCCACCCTGTGTCTAGTCTGTGCTTTCTTTCTGGGTTGTCCAGCTCAGCTGCTTCGTGCGGCACAGACGATTGCCACACGTCAGCCGTTTTACACACAGGGCTTGCAGCAGAAGGTGAGTTGCAAATGCTGCACGCGCGCTCAGCGGGACTGGTTGTTACACCGGTTGAATCCCACCCTGTTGGAGACCCTGCTTTGAGCAATTGAAACCACAAAACAGTCCGTTGTCCATGGTACAAAAAAAACCCCACCCTCTAATGCACAGAATAAAGAACAGGCCCTTTTGTTTTTGTCATCGCTGCTCCGATGCCCTGCAGCTCCTTCCTAAATGCAGGTAATCCTCGACTTTGAGACTGGCCATTTAATCACCCTTTGAAGTGACAAACGGCCATGGAAAGAAGACTTTGCAGCCAGTAAAACGGGTCCCCACCCCCGGGCCACAACCCATTACTGGGCTGTGAGCCATTCAGAACCGGGCCGCAAAAGCAGTGGCGGAGCGCATGCACGCGGGGCTCCATGTGGATCTGGAGAACTTAGAAAGATTATTTGTGGTGCTATAGTGACCTCTAGTGGATGTTGCGTCAAACAAGTCCTTCCCTTCCTTTCAAGGCGTCTTTGCTTTGCTATGCTGGTAGAGCCCATATAGGCCTATATATATATATATCAAAGCAATAACGACACCTTCAAAAGAAGGGAAGGAATGTATACTTTATTTCTATAGCTGCCTGCCTCAATCATAGACTATCGGCAGCTTACAATTCCAAAAGTATAAAAGCAATTAAACAAAGGCATTTTATTTTAAAAACAATAAAAACATCCCAAATAAATATACACAGCTGCCAATATGCATACAGCCAGTTAGATCATGGAGAAGAGATCCAACTTAGAAGGAAGACCAAATTCCCTGACAGTGAGAACAATGAATCCGTCGAACAGAAGTTGCCTCCAGAGGTTGTGGGAGCTGCATCACTGGAGGCTTTCAAGAAGGGGCTGGACAGGCAGGAGGCCCTGAGCAGGGGGCTGGACTAGAAGACCCCCAAGAGCATAAAATCCTGTTATTCTAAGTTCTAAAGCAGGGGTCTCCAACCTTGGCCACTTGAAGACTTCAAGCTTTGCTGGCTGAGGAATTCTGGGAGTTGAAGCCCACAAGTCCTAAAGTGGCCCAGGTTGGAGACGTCTGTTCTAAAGTAGGAATTGATCCCTTGAGTTATCTCTATATTTCCCTACCTTGGCTATCTTCATTACAAGTAGTCCCCAACTTGCAACAGTTCACTTAGTGACCATTCAAAGTTCCAATGGCACTGAAAAAAGTGAATTAGGATCATGTTTCACACTTACGACCATTGCAGCATCCCTATGGTCACGTGATTTGCATTTGGATGCTTGACAACGGATTCATATTTATGATGGTCACAGTGTCCTGCGGTCCCACGATCCCCTTTTTGGAGCTTCTGGCAGGAAAAGTCAAGAGGGAAAGCAGATCCCCTTAACAACCCTGTTACTAATTTAACAGCAGCAGTGGTTCATTTAACAAATGTGACAAGGAAACCCATATAGTGGGGCAAACCTATATAATGGACCCAAGCCATATAAGCCAAGGCCCTATATGGCTTGGGTCTGGGGAACTTGCAAGAACGTCTCCTGCCATCAACGAATGCCAATTGCCCAGTGCGCTCCCACAGACGGGGCCTCCTGGGGGTACCGTCAGCTAAACACTGTCGGCTGGCAACCCCTGGGGGGGGCTTCTCTGTGGGAGTGCCCACCCTCTGGAACCAGTTACCCCTGGAATTGCACCTGGCCCCTGATCTCCGCTCCTTCGCTGTGACCTTAAAACATGGTTATTCTTACAATCCGGCCTGGATTGACAGGGGATCGGGGTTTTAATTTGAAATGTTTATTTGGCCATAATTTAATATTTTTTAATTTGTTTTAATTTTTGTATTGCCTGTTTTTTATGTACGCCGCCCTGAGTCCTTCGGGAGGGAGGGCGGCCTATAAGTCCAACTAAACTAAACTAAACTAAACTAAACTAAACTAAACTAAACTAAACCTCACTTAATGAATGTCTCACTTAGCAAGATAAATGTTGGGCTCAATTGTGGTTGTAAGTTGAGGACTACCTATACATACATAAAGATTTGTTTGTATGTGTATTAAACATATCTAAAGATCAGGGGGTGGGATTCTACCGGTTCGGACTGGTTCTATAGAACCGGTTGTTACGATTCTGTGCAGTTCAGAGGACTGGCAAATTGTGCCACTGGCTAGCCCCACCCCTCCCTGTGCCTAAGCTCTGTTTTTTGCCTTCCTGGGTCCCAGGGGAGCCTTCTGGGAGCAACACCCCCCCAGGAGGCTTCTCTGAGGCCCAGGAGCCCCCAAAAATGGGGGAGGGGGGCTGCCAAAAAAGAAGCCACACCCACTCAGTCCATGGCCACACCCACCTAGCCACGTCCACAGAACCGGTTGTTAAAAAATTGGAATGCCACCTCTGCTCAAGATCCTTTTTTAGTGTCCTTGTGTCATTCTGGGAGTGAGCTTTTCTGAGACCCACTGTGAGTGGCATCAAATCGGGGATTGACTGGTACCACAGCACTGAGATAAACAATTCTGCAAAGAAGCAGGTAAGTCATTGTGGATTCTACATCACCGCCCACCCTTCAAATCAAATTGCAGGAGGCCTTAATGCAATGATACCTGGAAAGGTCTCAAAAGCACGCCCAGCCAGGAAATGCTTCCCTTCCCACCAGAGCCAATATTGCTTTCTGTTGCTCTATAATGCCATACTTCCCACGGCTGCTCCGACGGTGGACGGATAACTCTGTTGCCTTATGCAAGGCAAGCTAGAGATGAATGCGATTAAGGGGCAACAACATCGGGTCTAATCTGTTTTTAAGTGGCGTTCAATTCTGGTAATCTGGTTTTGAGACTGGACCTTTGCTGCTCCGAAGATCTAATCCTTTCTAAATGCTGGCTGGGTTCCTGGGGAACTGACCTCCTTGGGGTATTTTTTTTTACTTTTAAACTTTGCTGCAGAATTCTTTCGTTGGAAAGGTTTGGATTCTTATCCCCAAAGCAAGGAATTGGGATTATCATTTCTAAAACCTTTTTGTCTTTGTAGACATAGAAGGAACAGAACTGTTCTGACCAAGGCTGCCGAGACCATAATTAAGCGCATGCTTAGTCAAAACAACGCTTGTTTTATTTCAACACTGGGAATTCTGTTCATTCCCAGCACATAATGAGTCCCAAACAGTCCCTTGAGATAAGCACCCACCTTTCTCTCCTTTGAATTGCTGCAACAACTAAAGTGCCAAATGAACAGTAAAAAGCCAACCAAAGTACAAAGTCCACACAGAGCTTCAAAGTTTAATCCGAACAGAATGAACGACTTTGCTTCCTACAAAGGTTTCTCTACCTTTGCCCGTCTTTTATCCCTTATGGGAGGGGCCAATCACCTCCCAGCCTTACTCCCGAGTCGCCTCTTTTATTTCAGCTTCTCTTGCCTTCTAGCAGCTCTGTGCACACTGCACACTGGGAACAGGCTCCCCTGGGTCCTCGGCCTCGCTGCTGCCAGACTCCGAAAGCTCCAGAGTCAGCACCCCACTCTCAGATGGCCCTGGCCCCATCTCTGCATCGGATGCAGGACCCTCATCCGAGTCCTCCCCAGACTTCCGGACTGGTCTTCCCCAATCTTCCACACTGTCCTATTCTGCTGCCATCTGCACTGGCTGCCATCGCACCACAACAATAACTGAGTGACAGGAATATGGTGGAAAGTATCAGGTTCTAATTGGCATAGAAATGCAATATATAAACAAGACACAAATAAGCGTGGATGGAGATTCCCAGTCATCCAGGTCTTGGTTGGCCCAAACCTGCCTCAAAAACATAATTATTTATTTACTCAAGCCAAA
Source organism: Naja naja (assembly GCA_009733165.1). NCBI lineage: Eukaryota > Metazoa > Chordata > Lepidosauria > Squamata > Elapidae > Naja > Naja naja. The sequence goes on along the minus strand of CM019151.1, from coordinate 2,915,435 downwards.
TAACTGTCTTTTTTCAAAAGGCACCTGGATTTCATTGCTATATTTTTACTGCTCGATTTCATCTTTTACTATTTTTTTGACTTGTTTTATAATCTGTAAGCTGGCCAGAATCACCAGTAGGGTAGCTGGGTGACAAAATAAATAAATAAACAAAGTAAATAAATAAATAAATTTACATTTCTTCCTTGCCATCTTTATTAGTTTTTCAATCAATTTGAGTGATAATATTCATTTTAATTGTTTTAATGTTTTGTCTTGTTTTAATTGGTTGTAATAAAATAAGCAAATAAATTTCATAATAATTTTCATGATAGGTAGGTAGGTAGGTAGGTAGGTAGGTAGGTAGATGGATGGATGGATGTGTGGAGGGTGAAAGATGTGTGTTTGTGTTTATTTTCATGGTCATGATGTGCACTGAAGATGGTGTTTGATTTCATTGTATGAGGTGCAATGACAATAAACTAAATGATAGATAGATAGATAGATAGATAGATAGATAGATAGATAGATAGATGAACACAGGTGGATGATAGTTCCTGGAGTCAGCTCTGGGTGAGATGGGTGGCATCTAAGTTTAATAAGCAATAACAATAAATAATAATAGTTTCTCTGTCAGACCCTTGGTGCTACTCGGTTATACCTTTTACAAACCCCCCTTTCTTGCTTTGATTTTTTACAGAACAAGATCATATTAGATCCCATGACGTTCAGCGAAGCCCGATTTCGGCCCTCCCTGGAAGAGAGGTTGGAGAGCATCATCAGTGGGGCTGCCCTCATGGCCGATTCGTCTTGCACCCGCGACGACCGTCGGGAGAGAATTGTGGCCGAATGCAACGCGGTGAGGCAGGCGCTGCAGGATTTGCTGACCGAATACATGAATAACGTAAGTGATCGCCCGCCTTCCTTTTCTGCTCTCTTCCTCTCTGGGAGAGGAACATTCTCTCGCGTGCTTGGCTGGCGGCATCCACCCTCGGGGGTCCCCAGAGGAGGCCCCTTAAAATAATGTAGGGAGTGCAACTTTTGGAACCCTCTGAAGTGTGAAACCATGGAAGGTTGATTGTGGAGTTTGGTCCTGATTGAAATTTGGGTTTTGGAAGAACCAGAGGGAGCCCCTGTGAGCTTCCTTAGTAGAATGGGGTACGTACATCTTTAATACATCTTTGGTTGCTTCCGCTGTGTTTTATTTAAGTATCCCTCCTGAAGATCAATAACTTATTTTACCCTACAGCACCATTGTATATAGCAGAGGTCTCCAACTGGGCAACTCTTAAGACTTGTGGCCTTCAACTCCCAGAATTCCGCGTGGCTGGCTGGTGAATTCTGGGAGCTGAAGTCCACAAGTCTTAAGAGTTGGCAAGATTTGAGGCTCCCTGGCATGCCACACATATTATAAATAATAGGATATAATTGAAATAGAGCTACCGATTGGAAGGTGTAAACCTCCAGTAAAGTGTTGGAATATTTCCTTTCCCCTCATAGTTTGAGACATGATTTACTTCTTTGTTTAACTGCTGGAACAAATGTTGGAATCTCTTGTCTGAAGTAGTGAAATCCATCAGGAAAGATAGATGCTTTTTAAGGGTGTCGTGTGAGTTATTAAGAAAGTAGGTCTTGCGTGGGATTTCCACAGCTGTTGAGCTGCTATCTTTATGGCCATGGTTACAATGAAGAAATCTTTGAAATATATGTTACCACACTTAAAATTTCCAGGGACAGAAAACAGAGTGTTTGGTAGCATAATCGACATTGCTATATGAAGACTTCCCTTTCTCTGAAACCTTAAAAGATTGCTTAGCCCAACACAACTGATGGTTTTGCATTGGTGTTTACTCTCTTGAAGTGCACAACACTTCAAGGCCACCAGAACACTTGGTACAATTTCCTAGCTTGTTGCCAAGAACCAAATTCAACACTATTGATAAGACATCTTTGAAATTAATAGCGGATTATGTATTTTCACTTTAGAAGGTAACATTCATCCTTTTGGCTATTTGAAACATGTGTTTGTAGGGAGCTTTTGAAACAGTGGATAACTATATTATCAAAGAGTTGGGAGAGCGGAATACTTCCTAAATTTGGAGAAGATTCAACAAGTTTAGTAAATGCTAATGAATTGTAAATGGATCTTTCTGAAGGTTTCCAACATCCTAAATATGATTTAAAATTTGATTTAAAAAAACGATGTGATGTAGCTGATCTTTCCTATGAAAATCAATAAAGCGCTACCTAACATAAGAACAGAAGATACCTGAGATTTCCTATTGTTTTATCTGAGATTCCCTTTATTTTATCTGTGAAGGCAACTTTTGATGCCTGGAATGGCTTTTATTGTTCAGTCAAGATGGATCTGACTTCTTGCTATCCCAAGTGGGACATTCAAGAGCCTGAAATGACTTGCAATGTTTTCACGTGACAGTCAAGATGTCTGCTGTTTAAAGAAAGTTTAGCACTTCTAAAAGAAGTGGGGTAGGGGGAAGAGTGGGGGCTTTCCCCCCCAGTAAAGTCAAAGAATTTGAAAGAATACAATGAACTTTGTTAATAAAAACGGTGACAGTTCATAAAGATGATTAGGTGCCAATAGAAACACATACTATTTCCATAGCAAAGAAGATAAGGCAGGAATGGTTAAATTGATTATGTTATTCTAAGAGGGAAATGTATTTATACCTGTTTTTCACTTGGGTGTGACTTCTGGATTTTGTGATGACCAAAAAAGAAACCCCTTTGGTTTTGTCGATCAGATAGATTTATCGTTCTAGAAATGGCTAATTATATACTAATGTGTAAAAGCAGAAAGGTGAGGCTAGTGTGTTTTTATCTTCTCCTGTGCCAAAGAGAGTTGGAAGCCAAGCCCCCTCCTTCCCCCGATCGCTCACATTTTCTTTTCCCCTCTCTCTTTTCCTTCCCCTAATATCCTATTTCTACTTTCCTCTGTATTTTATATATCAAATAAATAAAATAAATAAATTAAAAAGGATGTCTGGATGCAGATTGCCAAGAAAAGGTGGTTTTAAGTTGAAAGTTGTAGAAATGGTGAATGGAACTGGCTGTTTCCACAGTCTTTCTTTTAGAATTCTTGCAAAATGGATCTTCAGTAGACAATTGGTAAGGTTTGTTTGTTCTCTTTCTCTGTCTCTTTCTTTCTCTGTTTTTTTTCCAATTTATGTTTTTATGTCTTCTCTGAGATATACCCCAAACTAATGTAATTGATTGATATGTTAAAATGTTCCTATCAGTCCTCGAGCCATTTAGAGCAGGGGTCTCCAGCCTCGGCCACTTTAAGACTTGTGCAAAGCTGGCTGGGGAACTCTGGGAGTT
>CM019151.1:2758180-2886718 GCA_009733165.1 Naja naja | reverse complement strand
CTCTGTCTCTCTCTGTCTCTCTTGTCTGTCTCTCTCTCTGTCTTCTCTCTGTCTCTGTCTCTCTCTGTATCTCTTGTCTGTCTCTCTCTCTGTCCTCTCTGTCTCTCTTGTCTCTCTCTCTCTCTCTGTTTGTCTCTCTTATCTCTCTCTCTCTCTGTCCTCTCTCTCTGTCTGTCTCTCTCTCTCTGTCTATCTATATGTCAAGGAAGGGAAGGGAAGGAAAGGAAGGAAGGAATCAACTGTCTATTTTTCTGCATTCTCTTTTGGCAAAATGAGGACACACGTGGACAGTATCCTTCAGAATATTTCTCTGTTAGTTTCATTTTAAATAAACAATGACAAGAAGTTGCAAGAACTTAAAACAAGACAAAATGGATTAAATTGTTTTCTAAAGTAAAGGAATACTTTAGATCCCTAAATCCAAATGACTGCCAATTTCCCTTCCCATTGCACTTTTAATCTGACTGGATACAAAAGAGGAAATGAGATAATTTTGAATTATGACTTACTCCTTTTCTCCCCTCTCTGAAGACTTTTACCCTCAAGAATGCAAAAAGGCCAGTCTACCCAAATCACAACATACCATATATGTGCATTTAACATTTGAACATTTATGGGAACAGTGACATGCCAAAGTTCTCAAAAATCTTTTTCTTTTTTGTTTGCTTTAGACCAGGGATCTCCAAATTTGGCAGCTTTAAGACTTATGGACTTCGACTCCCAGAATTCTTCCTCCTGTCATGTTAGCTCAGGAATTCTGGGAGTTGAAGTCCACAAGTCTTAAACTTGCCAATTGGAAGACCCTTGCTTTAGACAATAACATCCCTTTTTGTCATAGTTCTGTCTCTACAGAAGTTGTCCATATGCTCCTTGGTTAGGTATCCAATGGCCCACAATTTATCTAATTGTTTGGATACGTCTTCATATTTTCCACACCATGTGCGCATACCTGAGGCAACAGGCAAGCCTTTCAGATCAATTCTGTCTCCCTTGCATGGATGCACAATTGTTGCCTCCCTGAGGGGCACATTCCAATTTTTTTCTCCTTAAATGTGACAGCAGCCTCTTTCATGGTTATAAGCAAGCAACCTGATACTGGATCAGTCCACAACCCAAACAGCAGGTGAAAAATCCCCCAAGGGAAAAAAAAATCTTTCATGAGAGGTTTTTTTGTCTTTCCCTTGTCATCATATTATTTCTCTTCTCTTCTCTTCTCTTCTCTTCTCTTCTCTTCTCTTCTCTTCTCTTCTCTTCTCTTCTCTTCCCGTCTCTCCCCTCCCCTCCACTTCTCTTCCCTCTTTCATCCCTCCCCTTTTCCCCTCCCCTTTCTTTCCCTCCCCTTATCACCAGGGGCAGGAGAAAGATTGCCAAAATAAAGGCTTTAGGAGATTCCACTGTAAAAAAAAGATGTCCTGGGATGGTTCCATTTGGGGTGTTTTCACCACCGATTTCTTTCTATCCTGATTTAAGCCTCACTTTTAATTATGCTTCCAAATTGCCAGCCAGAGTCTCACATATCCCTTGACCAATCTGGCTAATGGCAAGTGCCCTTCTGGTGAGCCTTTCATGCAAGATAGATAACGGCTGAAGGGTGACAGATTTCTCTCTCTCTCTCTCTTCCTTCCTCCCTTTCCGGGTGCAGGGGAACCAGAATGGGTGGAGATGTTTCCTAAGTTGAAAGATTAAGACGGGCATCTCTTGCAGAACGACTGCAGCTAAAACTCAAGACTATTCCAGGTGCCTGATCGTGCCGTATCATATGCCTTTCAGGTGTTTTTTTTTAAAATATATAAACTTTTATTGTTTTATCAAACTGTAAAGTACAAAAAGAAATAAAAATCAGAAATTAAGGGAAGGAAAAAGAAAGGGGGAAAGAAAACATGAAGTACATTGTAGCACAATGAGGACCTCAGGAAGACACTCATTTTTTTAACCCTAACCCTGACAACCCTGGGCCTTTCAGTTTTAAGACTAGTAATTGACTGATTGATTATGTGCTATCTAAAGCAGCCAAATCAGAAGAGGAGGAGGCAGTGTGGGAGTCAGGGCCAGCATCAGGGAGCTCTGAGGGGGAAGCGGGAATGGAGCTGTCCTAGAGAGAGAGAGAGACAGAGGTGGAGCCTGGGCCTTCTGTCAGCCCTCAGATGGAGAGTCAACAGCCCCCAAGTCTGGAGGTGGCTGATGAGGAAGAGGAGGAACAGCTGGATTCAGTGCCTGACAAATGGATGTGCAGAAGGCAGAGGAGAGGAGAGCAGTGGAATCCATGGGCCGGTCCTTGGGACGGAAGAGCCACTGCTGCTAGTGAAGCCCCACCCCAGCTCTGGGGATAAAAGGCAGGGGGTGGAGATGGATAGGGGTGGCACCTATTCACCTTCCGGCCAGCCGGACTTGTTAGCCTGAGAGAAACACTTTTTGCTGGGGCTTCTGGCACTCCTAATAAAGGGAACATTTCTTTAACTGCACAGGGTTTGCCATGTTTGGTAGCAGAACATTTTGATTTCTAGCCACTACCAAGATAAATTTTCTCCATGAATGAGAAGCAAGGCAGCTAATCTAAAAAAAAAATAACCTATCCTCTTTTCTGCTGCTGTGATGGCTGAAGAATTTCAAAATAAGCATACATAAATTTATCAGCCCAATCCGCATTCTTACGTCCATCCACAGTCCAGAGGACTGTGGCCAGAAGTGTCAAGAGGGGAGATGGGTAAAGGACAACATGTGTGTTGCAGTGGCATGGTACTCCCTCCATAGAGCCGTGGTGGCGCAGTGCTTAGAATGCAGTAATGCAGGCTGACTCTGCCCACTGCCAGGAGTTCAATCCTGACCAGCTCAAGGCTGACTCGGCCTTCCCTCCTTCCGAGGTGGGTAAAATGAGGACCCATGTTGTTGGGGGCAACAGGCTGACTCTATAAACCACTTAGTGAGGGCTGTAAAAGCACTGTGAAGCAGAATAGAGAATGGAATGGAATAGAATGCAGAATGGAATAGAATAGAATAGAATAGAATAGAATAGAATAGAATAGAATAGAATAGAATAACAGCACAGCACAGCACAGCACAGAATAGAATAGAATGGAATGGAATAGAATAGAGAATAGGATAATATAGGAATAGAATAGAATACAGAATAGAATAGAATAGAATAGAATAGAATAGAATAGAATAGGAATAGAATAGAATAGAATTCTTTATTGGCCAAGTGTGATTGGACACATAAGGAATTTGTCCTTGGTGCAGTATATAAGTCTAAGTGCTGTTTTGAAAGAAAGCATCCGACCCTGCAAATGTCAATGAAGTTTCTCAGTCATCCGGATAGAGTTGCGTGGAGGTCGACTCATAGAACCCCTTTCCTTGTGGGTTGAAACACTTCAACATTTCTTCACCCTGAGCAGGTCGGCTAGGGAGATCTATTCTGAAGAAGCTACTTGGATAACCTTTTGAACCAAAAAAGAAGAGAAATCCAACTGCCATGACTCAGCTTCCAGATCAGATCCCGTAGGTTAAGGGACTAGAAGACCTCAAAGGTCCCTTCCAACTCTATTAGTGTGTGTGAGTTCTTTCACACTTGCAACACACCTGTCTCATATCCAGGTCCTTGTGAAATGGAAGGGCGCAGGGGGTGGGAATATGGTTACCTGGTTCCATCTCTTCTTCTCCTATCCTGGGTAAGGCACCCAGGGAAATCGACCCCTGACAATACGTGGGTTGTGAGCCAAGCCAAAATACGTTGATTTTTGATTAAGGGAAATACCAGAGGAGCTTTTCTGATTATTATATTTGGAAGTTTTGCTTGAGATGCATGTCACGGCGAAGTCCCTCTCTTCTTTCTCCTATAAATGGCTTCCCTGTGGCCCTGACAGGTATTGATGTACTTTGTCAGGGAAGAAATATCTTCTGCAACTAGGAGTAAAAACTCTGTGATTTTTCAGAAGACGTTGGGAAGATAATAAAGTAATTTGTCTTCACCCAAGGATTAAAGTCAAACTTTGAAGGTGAAAAAACAAAGGAAAGAAAATAACCTCAAATTAAAAGGAATATATATATATATATATATATATATATATATATATATATTTAAATTGGCAGTGTAGAGTTGTTATTATTTTTACCCAGGATAATTATATAACAAGCTTGTTTTCATATTAAAAATGTATTGACATTTACACAAATACGCATGATGTTGTGATATTGGGTGAATCTGCTCTCTGCTCCCCTCCTGATTCTGCAGCTGTTGAAGTCAGAAGAGAAGGCTACGGGTTCAAGCGCGTGGATTTCCTAGGGTGGTGGTGGGTGGTGGTGGGAGGGACTGCATTCCAATTCTGTGTGCAAAACAAGTAAAAATGAGTTTTCACTGCTTCACAGAGGGTTGGGGAAGGGAATGAAGTCCAGGTGTCATCACCACACTTGACCCGGCTTTTTCAAAGGAACCTGATGGCCAAGAAACAAAGCAAAAGACGCCTCTCTGGTGATAGTAAGATTAGAAAAAATGGAATTACAGTGTCTAGCTCTTCTCCCTCCCTCCCACTCCCCTTCTGAAAGTCACTGCCAAAAGAATTCCTTTATAGTGGCTGTAATCATATTTTAAAACGTATTTTAACTCCTTTATTTCTTTCAACTGATACGTGCCTCCGTGTCACCATCATGGCTCTGAACAGCTAACAAAAGTTGCAAACACAACATAATAACAGCAACATAGCAATAAATACATAATCGCAGCGGAGATAAAAAGCCACCATCCATATAAGCAACCCAGATTTTGCCCTCCTATGCCCACCAACAAAGCCACGTCTTCAGGGCTTTAGAAGAGGCAAACAGTCCTGGGACTGATTTTAGATCTGGACAGCAGCGGGTGTTTGGGGTACCCAAAAGTGGGCACCCTGACAGCAAACGACATCTCAGCAGATGGCACTTTTGAACAGAGAGAGCTAGTACCGTCTCTCCCTTGCTAGGTCAGATGGCAGAGCGAGGGAAGGAGGGAAGGAAGGATGGAAGGAAAAATGAGGGAGGGGAGGAAGGAGAAAGGGAGGAAGGAAAAATAAATACACGAGGGAGAGGGGAAGGAAAAGAAGGAAGGGAGGAAGGAAGGACTCCAATATAACACAGTGACACCCATTCCCAACTCCCAGAAGGTTGGTGGATGGCATTGAAGGCTGCGAAGAGATTAAGAAGAGAAAAAGGATGGATGCACCATCTCCATCCAACTCCAGCCAGAGGTCACCTCTGAACACGATCAATGCCATTTTGATCCTCTGCCCAGACCTGAATCCTGACTAAACAGGATCCAGCTAATCTGGTTCTTCTCGGGATCTCTGGAGATGCTGCGTGACCATCTTCTCAACTCGCCTTCCCTAAAAAGGGGAAAGTTGGAAGCTGGACAGTAATTGCCCAGCACAGTTGAGTCTTGCTTCAAACTTCTCAGTCCGGCCACTGGTCTTGCTAGATGCAGGGGTCTCCAACCTTGGCAACTTTAAGACTTGTGGACTTCAACTCCCAGAATTCCTCAGCCAGCTTGCTTGCATGCTATAGGATGCTGTTGAAAGTTTCTAGCACACATTCATTTGGTCTGGACTGACTGGGGGGGGAGGGCTTGTTTTAGAGTTATTTTAATTAATTTTAATTTATTATTTTACTCTCATTAGGCTTGTAACTGTTTAATTGTTTTTTATTGTAAATTTTGTACTGGGTTTTATTGTTAGCCGCCCTGAGTCCTTAGGGAGAGAGGGCGGCATACAAGTCTAATAAAAATAGAAAATAAATAGCTCTTTAGGTAGGATTTTGTAGTAGTGAGCAGACAGGAGAGAGATCTTGCCTCAACAGGACAGGATATTGAACTCCCTGCATCCCTTAATGCTATATTTCCCCACCAAGAATACTCAATTCCATCTTTTTTTTGAAAACTTTTCTACTGGCTCTCCCAGATCAAGCTGATGCCATTTTGGACAGCTTTCAAGAAATTGCTCAACCAAGGAGCCACTGAAGGTTCAACTGAACAGAGGCAAAAGAAATCCATATGAGTTGGGTCCCAGTCCAGGTACAGAAACCCAAATGCATTTCTTCTTTGTAAATTGAGATGTTGAGGTAGTTAGGTTTAGTTCGGATGTGTATGGCTCCTGGTGTTCAACGCACTAAATATTCTTGTAACTATGACCATTTCTCCTCTAGCGATATATATTTTCTGCTGTTGGGCTTCAAGCATAATGGTGCAATGCAATCAGTCACCCAGATGTAATATATTCATTGTTAGAGAGAAAATATATGCTAAAACCAAGCTGGCTTTGTTACTCTCTGTGTCTCTGCCAATTTGCTAAGCAACACCAAAATAGATGTTTTCAGTGTATGATGTGGTTAGTGTGGGAATATTAATTAGCTAATTCATTAAGCTAGTTTCATGCACCCATTTCTTATTTAGCCATTACTTTTATTTCCTTACAAGCTTCTATGAATAGTAGTCTTGAAATCTCTCTGAGAAATAAGCAGCTGGGAATCCTTATACTGCATGTAGTGCATTGAACAAAAAAGGAAAGGGGATAATGTTTTATTGGATTATTATCATACCCTCTTCATCATACGAAATAATCAAGATTATATTATAACAGATCTGGCTTTGCACATTAATCAACCCTGTAATTACTAGTTCTAAATTAAATTTGCAGCAGGAAAGAACTCATTGGATTAATTTTACATAATAAACAGAGTTTAGATAATGGGCATTCTATCTACTGTATCTATTTAGATATTAGATAGTCTTCCTTCTTTCCTTCCTTCCTTCCTTCCTTCCTTCCTTCCTTCCTTCCTTCCTTCCTTCCTTCCTTCCTCCTCCCTCCCTCCCTCCCTCCCTCCCACTTTCCTTATATTTATATTTTTCTGTCTGTCTGTCTGTCTGTCTGTCTGTCTGTCCAACCATCCAACCATCCATCCATCCATCCATCTCCTATTTACACCATTATGACTGATATTTACTTTTTAATCTGTGTCTCATTATCCTGTATTGAATAAAATAACCTTTTCAATTTAGATTTAGTTGATGAGCCAGTCTAAAGACTAAACTATAGACATTTACCTTTTTGAAAGAGGAGAGGACACTTCTGTTCCTTCTTAAACCTACCCCTGTCGCTTGCTGCCGTGTGGTATAAGGCGGTCACGTTGATTAGCAGTGTTTAGGTGATCTCATCTCTGAAGTTACGGAATTCCCTCAGGAAATGTTGCTGCTGAAATCATGGTATGAGAACTACAGGTAGTGGCTTATAAAAATAAGAATTGGAACACCCAGAAGTCCTGCACCATAGTGGGGGATAAAAACGGCAGGCCCTCTGCTTTTCAGGAACCATTTGCAAAAAAATAAAAAATGCCAACCTGAATTCGTTGAGAAGATTAATGTACTTCTCTAATCCACGACTGTGTAAGTCATAATAAGAAGCAGCCTTGAGATTAAGCCCTCTCTTGCTTCTGAATCAAATCAGCAGAATTTAAGGCCGGTCTCCACAGCTGCTGTCCTTTCATAGAGTCTCCTCTGGGTGTTTTCTCAAAACTTTGCAGTGTTTGGATCAAAAGTGTGTTTTTCAATATTCACAGGGCAGTGGTGGGATTCAAATTATTTTACTACCGGTTTCTGTGGGCGTGGCTTGGTGGGCGTGGTGTGGCTTGGTGGGCGTGACATGGCTTGGTGGGCATGGCTTGGTGGGCGTGGCAGGGGAAGGTTACTGTAAAATCCCCCCTTCCCTCCCCTCCCCACTAACCTGCTTTCCAGCTCCGTTCTCCTGGGCAGGGCAACCAAAAGAGACCCAGCCGATCAGCTGGGACTCGATGGGAGGCAGAGAAGAGATGGGGCTGGTGGGGCCAGTCAGGGATGGGATTGGCCGGTTCTCCCAACTACTCAGAATTTCCGCTACCGGTTCTCTCGAACCGGCCGAATTCCACCTCTGTCACAGGGTCAGCCTAGATGCCTGCAAGTCTTCCTTTAAGCTGGGGTGGGGAACGATGGCCTTTTTAGGACTTGTGGACTTCAACTCCCAGAATTCCTGAACTGTTGAAGTCCACAAGTCCTAAAGGGCCCGTCCTTCCCCATCTCTGCTTTAAGCGATTCAGACCTTTCTGTTCCCAGGGGATCCGAAGCAAAAGAGCTTTGTGTTTACATTGGCAGAACATCTGCTTGCAAGCTCCGTTTCTGAGTACATTACTTGCCACATTAAGTTCATCAAAAGTATTAAACAATGAATGAAATCAGGGGAAATGAACCATTGTTATTAAAATGCAATATCTATTTATTGAGCTAGGATGAATCACGAATAAAGCTATGAAATTGGTAGTGACTTTGACAATGAGAAGCTTTGAGGATTTTTGGTTCAAGGGCATCTGAGATGGAGGCAGCTCAATATCATTAATATTTGAAGTCTTCATAGTTTTAGTTTCAGCCCTTTAATCTTTTATTTTCTCTTTCTCTTTCTTTTGTTCTAAGATCTTCTGAAACTATTCCTGTAATGCGATCATACTGACGATGAAAGCTCTTTATTTCGTAAATCTGTTATTTTATACTCGGTTGCGCTGCTGTTTGTAACACACTTCCAATAAGATTTGAAACCTATGCTCCAGGATAGCTTGTTATCCTATTTGGAGTGCTTTGATTATTATTATTATTATTATTTGCAGCTCATTAAATTGTGTGGAAATTAATTAAAACCGTATTGCAAAAGGAAAGAGCAATTGAGCTGGGGACGTGACTGAATGTTTTTGAACAGCGGCGTGTACAGAGAGGCGCCTAACCTGTTTTTGTTGTGTGGTAGTCGCTGTTTAGACGGTTGGAGAGATTTAGCAATTGCTACAACTGTACTAATTTCACACGCTTTGAAGGAGAGGCACTAAAGAGAAGCATCACGCTGGGATCCTGGTTCCAATTATTGTGATTTGCAGGCTGCTGATAACTATTCCCCTCCACCCCAAGCCCAGTGGAGGTAATCCTTGACTTACGAGATCGGTTGCTTAGTGACAATTTGAAGTTACAACAGGAAAGGCTACCGGTGGGGGTGCTTATGACCCAGTTCTGATGTGCCCCCCCTGCAATCACATGGCTTCATTTCAGACCCTTGGAAAGAGGCCCCCAGACCTTTGTGAGTGTCCTGTGGTCACGTGACCACATTTCATGACAGGGTTTTTTTGGGGGGGGGGCAAAGACCAGCAATTTATTCTCATTTTCAGCAAAACCTGTGCAGTTTTTAAACTTACATCCAATAAGATTTGAAACTTATGCCTCAAGATAGCTTGTTTTCCTATTTGTAGCGCTTTGAAGTTTTTTTTTTTCAATTCATTAAATTATTTGGAAATTAATTAAAACCACAGCAGACTGTTGGTTCACTTAACGACCATGGCGCTAGCTGAACAACTGCCACCAAGAGAAGCTCATAAAATTGGATTGGTCACGTGGTTGACCTGATTTACAACTGTCATGGCTTACAACTTTGGCAGGCTCCATTACGGTCATAAATTGAGGACTACCTGTCCTTGGAAACCAGTGTAGAGTCTCCCAGGGGAAGACAGTAATGACAGTGATAAGGCTAAGAGTTTTCCAAAATCCTATTTATTCCCCATCATCTTGTTCCTCAAGGTCGTCCCTTGATGCCTGGAGATAACTTGCATGTTCCTCAATATTCTTTATTCAGAACCATACGGATTGTTTGATAATTAACTCCGAGAGGATTATTTTTCTAACAGTCGGTGGCAAAGAGCTGCCGTTCCCCTTAATGCTGAAGAAAACATTCGATTTCATTATACTGAATTATCCTTTTGAAATTCTGCAAATGGCTCTCATGTTGGTGGCAAGAACAGACAGGATTATCATTTTGGTTGGTACCATATTAAAATAAAGATGTTGAGACTCTAGAAAGAGTGCAGAGAAGAGCAATGAAGAGGATTAGAGGGCTGGAGGCTGAAATGTACAAAGAACGGTTGCAGGAATTGGGGATGTCCAGTTTGATGAAAAGAAGGACCAGGGGAGACATGAGAGCAGTCTTCCGGTATTTGAAGGGCTGCCCCAAAGAAGAGGGAGTCAAGCTGAGGGCAGGACAAGAGGCAACAGATGGAAACTCATGAAGGAGAGAAGCAACTTAGAACTAAGGAGGAATTTCCTATCGGTGTGACCAATTAATCAGTGGAATTTCTTGCTTCCAGACGTTGTGAGTCCTCAAGAAGAGACTGGACAGCCATTTGTCTGGAGTGGTATAGGGCTTCCTGCCTGAGCGGAGGGTTGGACTAGAAGACCTCCAAGGTCCCTTCCAACTCTGTTATTCTGTTAGAACCAGAGTCTGGTAAACAAACCAGAGAGCAAATACAAGTCAATTAAGTTACACAAAGGGAGAGGTCAACTTCCAATAAGGCGAACAAGCAAACTTTGCTGTGTTCGGTTGAGTAGTACAAGAAGCAGGCTTCTCTCCGTGAATCAAACCAGGCTGGCCATAGAATTGTGAGTCCCATCCAGGGTGGGAATCTGTTCTTTGGAAGATGAATAGATGAGTTCAAGGCCAGGAGACTCAAGTAAAAAAAAGGGGAAGACCAAAGTTCACCTATTTTTGGGAATAAAAAGAGCCTTGCTTTTGTGAACAAGTTTGGTCCTGCATCGAAGGCAGCTGCGTCTTTGAAGATGTGGCATTTGAACCTTAGTTCCCAGCAATGGGTGAGCGATGATCCTTTGAAGAAAATCCTTTCACCTGAACGGCCTATTTTTTTTAATAACCAAAGAGGTCAATAACCCCAATGCAGAGACATATCATTTATTCTCTGGGCTTCTGTTTTTCCACCAGTTGAGATGGCATGTGGTTCCTTGGGAGCTTTCGCTGCAGAGTATCTGCTGCTTTCGATGTACCAGTTTAATTCCCTACTCAAAGTAGCAAAGAGAGATTTGCATGGAAGAAAGGCAATTAATCTCCATAAGCATTAATAAGTATATTTTTCCTCCATTTCCAACGCTTTGTCTTGACACAGATAATTAAATGGGGAATGGTGGGTTTCTTTTTCTTTCTTTTTCTTTTTGAGTAACAGTTATTTCAACACAAACCCTGAAACAAGCGAGTGAAAGAGGTAAAATCCATTCTTGATCTCTTAAGCACCTGGCAGCCAAAATATCTTTTGCATTTTGCCCAATGCTACGGTTGGCTCTTGCTGTCATTAGACTCTTGGCCATGCAGCCTTTCACAGAGCAAATTTATTTCATTTATTACATTTATGTGCCAGTCATTTTGCCGATAAAACCACTTTGGGGCAGCTCACTATCTGTGTTTCCCCCAAAATAAGACCCTCTCTTATATATTTTTTGCCATCAAAAAAGGTACTAGGTCTTATTTTCAGGGGGGGAGGATATAGTCTGCTGACTCATCTCACTTGTGTGCGTCACCCCCAGCCTCCTTTTTGCCATCAGATGCCTTTGGGAATTTCTTCTGCAGTCAGCAAGGCTGGCAACCCTTTCCTGAAGGCCTCTGATAAGGGAGCTCTGGATCGATCCAGAGCTTTGTTCTCAGCTCCAGAGGTCTTCAGGAAAGCCTTGCCAGGCTTGCCGGCCGCAGAAGAAATGGACCAGCAGGGCAGGTATTGGGGTGTGCCAGGCCTGGTAGCAACTGTCCAAATTTAAGTAGTAGGGCAGCTCCACCCCGTCCCCACCCTAGCTTAATCTTTACCCACCCACTCTAGAGTGGGCGGGATCTTAATTAGGGCTTTTTTGGGGGTGGGTAGGGCTTATATTGAGCGCATGTGTAAAAATCAAGCTAGGACTTACTTTTGGGGTAGGCCGTATTTTCGGGGAAATGGTAGTAGTAAAAAGATGAATGTAAAAACAATTAGAAATTGAGAAGTTATACAAAATACTGGCATTGAGAGGGCAGATGGCAGGCGGATGAGATCGACTTCTTATGCTGTCAGGCACCTTCCGTGGAGAGTTCCCCCCTCAGGCAAACCAGCAAAGCAGCCTTTGAATGTCTTTCCAGAAAGCCAGAAACGTCCAGTGGCAGCACAAGGAGGGCGAGGAAGAAAGGAAGACTTTATTTCCCTCCTAGAAGAACATCCAAAAAAGAAGGAAAAGGGTTTCTTACGATGGCAGCAGAGAAGCCACCAGTGACACAGCTGGTTCTCGACTTACAACTGTTCATTGAGTGACCGTTTGAGGTTACAACGGCCCTGAAGAAAGTGATGGACGACTGCTTTTCACACTTACGACCGTTGCAGCATCCCCCCATGGTCACGTGATCAGAATTCAGGTGCTTGGCCACCGACTCGTACTTGCGACGGTTGCAGTGCCTCAGAGTCATTGTGTGATCTGACTCTCACCAGCAAAGTCAGTGCGGAAGCCAGATTCGCTGAGCAACCGTGTGACTAACTTAATGGCATTGATTCACTTATTGCGCCAAGGAAGTTTGTCAAATGGGGCAAAACTCACTTAACAAATGTCTCAATTACCAACAGAAACTTTGGGCTCCAGGTCCTAAGTCGAGGACTAGCTGCATAGGAAAATAGTAATAATAATTTAGGTGCAGTATCTGGAAATACTTTGGAGAAGGGCAGAGCTGTCTCCCTTTTGACCTCTTCAAACAATTGTATTAGAGAAACCAGCAGAGCAAAAACCTCCGTGGCCATCAGAAGAAACGGACAACTAAATAATACATGAAATTATAAGTCTGAGAAGAACAGCTGCATGAAAAAAAGAGAGAGGGAGGGAGGGATAGAATCATCTGATGGATAGGTGGAGAAGAATAGGAAGAATTTGGCCGAACTAATGAACTTTTTCATTTGCCTCTTTGCACAGAATAGCTCCAAATGCCAACTCAGTGAGCCCACAAATGTCCAAAGTGGGAACATAAAATTCAGGGTGAAAAAGGAAACAGGTGACTTTTCATTCTAAACAGTCTAATTAAGCAACCACAGAATCCTTGTCTCCTAATGGGGAATCATTAAATCCCAGTTCTTAGTGTGCTCCTGACTTCCATTTGGTGACTCCTTCTAATAGAAAAACATGCCTACATGGCTACAGTCCTTTCGCCTTATCCTATTTTGTCTGCTTCTGCTATTCTCTTGTAAGACTGTCCCAATTTTGAGTCCACTCTGGGCCAGGTGCAATTAAAGCCAACATGACACTTGAAAGCAAGCAAAAGAATAAGGCTAAGGGAAGGAAGAAATAAGCTCACCCAGGGGTGTCCAACCTTGGCAACTTTAATTAGACTTCAACTCCCAGAATTCCCCAGCCAGTTGTAGACTGGACATAGATGATGTCATATCCCTCCTCCTCTGTTGAATTTTGACATGAATGGCCTCTTTGACCCCTCTGTGACCATCTTTGATCATCTATGTCAAAACTGAACAGCCTCTCTCAACAGAAGGGGAGGGATACGACATCATCTACCTCCAGTCTACAACATGGTCCTTTCAGCTGCCCCAAGGAGGCTCCACCCCCATTTGCACCACTCAGGTGATGTTGAAGACACAGATAAGCCTCCAGGTGGCCTCAACAACCCTCTAAAAGGATGCGAATGACCAGCTGTCTGCAAGGAGTATCAATCCTTCCATTCCCCACCATCCAGTCAGAGCTGAAGAAACTTCTGGGATGAGAAACAAAATGTCTTCCAAAGAAAATCCATTTTTTTGGAATGGCTCACAAATCCAGATATACACATCTGTTTTATGCCCTCATATCTGTTTGTCTTCTCCTGCTGTCTCCCATGCCTTTAGTCATCCTCATAACTCACAGGAACGATTGAAATGACCAGCCCAGCCCAGGGAAATCCAGAGACCTTGTGTTTCTGGCTCTTCTGCTCTTCTAAGGTGCTAGGACTGTTTTCTAGTTTATTCCACTGAGAGCAGTTTTATTTGGAGGAAGAGGAGTCAGTTCTGTGCCAAATATTGATTAGCAATTGTGAATTGAATACACGTGATGATTGCAATTAAAACAATTTCACCCCATCAGCTTGGGAAACTGTTTTTAATGCAACTAAAGCCAGCACTTGTGTGCATCCCAGATATTTATTTATTTATTGGTCTTTTTTACACTTCAGTGATAATGGCATAAAAATCTAACTACAGATTGACCATTTCAGTGTTGCCTTCAGAAATAAAAGATTAATTAAGCTCTTTCTGAAATCAAGGACACATTCAATCAAATTTTAGTTCATTTCTCGAGGGTTAAAGAATGATGCTTAGTTTTATCAATGTAGCCTTGGCTGCTTCTACAAAGATTTTTATCCAGTTCTCAATTCTGTACGGGTAACCCTCGACCTACAACCACAATCAAGCCCAAAATTTCTGTTACTAATTGAGACAGTTGTTAAGTGAGTTTTGCCCCATTTTACGACTTTCCTTGCCACATTTGTTAAGTGAATCCCTGCAGTTGTTAAATTAGTAACCTGATTGTTAAGCAAATCTGGCTTCCCCCATTGACTTTGCTTGTCAGAAGGTCGCAAATGTGGATTACATGACCCCAGGAAACACTGCAACCGTCATAAGTATGAGTCAGTTGCCAAGCATCTGCATTTTGATTGTGTGGCCATGGGGATGCTGGAATGGTCATAAATGTGAAAAATAATAATAAGTCAATGTATTTCAGGGCCATTGTAACTTCGAACAGTCACTAAATGGAGCGTTTGTAAGTCAAGGACTACCTGTATGCATGATTTCTATATGTATCCTCTGTCTTGGGTTCCAAAAGCTGATTTATCCAAGATTTTCTCCCCGAGTTCTTTAAAATTCACTGCCAACAAGCCTGATGGCCAGTCCCTCAGAGTGCTCGGAAGGAAGCATGCCAGGACATCCAATAAGGGAAAAACAAACATCCAATTTAATTTTGGACCAGAACAGTTTTACCGCATCGCAAGGCAAAAAACAACAGCAGGGAAAAAAAAACTCCCTACCATTCATTGCATTAGCTTTGGTCAAGCTGAAAACAGTTTGCAAGAGAGAAAATAGCTTTGAAAAGAGGCAAGAAATAATCCCCTCCCTTTCCTGGCCCATTGCACTGGTTTCAGTCCTGTGCCTTCTCCTGCTTTATGGACTCTCCTCTTCGGCACAAGGTCCCAGTGACAAATTCATTTCAATATTGTGAAGTGCGTGTTATCTCTCAAATTCAGTTTTGGCTCTTTTTTTTATTTCCCCAAATAACGCCAAGGCCCTCAGTGAAAGCTGTGGAGACAACTGGATGACAGGAAAAAAATGGTAATAAGACCCTCTTATATTGGGCACCCACATATATTCGTGCCCTAGATAGATAGATGGATGGATGGATGGATGGATGGATGGATAGATAGAGATATACAGTACGTATACATATAGATAGAGATATACATATAGATGTATATATATATATATATATATATATATATATATATATATATATATATTGTTTTCGATTTTCACGGGTAAAGGTATGCAGGTCTTGGTGTATTCGGGTCTTGTCCCATGTAAGATTGAGAATACCTTGGCAACGTTTCAACGA
The DNA here is from genome assembly GCA_009733165.1 of Naja naja. Lineage (NCBI taxonomy): Eukaryota > Metazoa > Chordata > Lepidosauria > Squamata > Elapidae > Naja > Naja naja. The sequence goes on along the minus strand of CM019151.1, from coordinate 2,871,261 downwards.
AATCTCATCCGTCATCTTCAGGCTGGTGTCTTCAGCTTCGTTCTCCTGGGAGAAGTGTGTGATCGTGGCTGTTTTTCCCTTTTAAACTCCAGAGTTGGCTGTGTTGTTACTTCTTGATTGGTTTGTGGAGTTGATGTATGCAGATTGGATGGCTTTTTCCTGAGACCCTGTGTGGCTGAGGTGCTGGCTGTGTGTCTCTCAGCCTTTTGTGTTGTAACGACCTGGGTAATGGGCTGTGTGATGACCTTCTGAGTTCTATTGTTGTGACGTCCTGGGTGTGGTGCTGTAGTCTCCTGGGTCGTTGTCTGTGCTGCAACCTCCTGATGTTTTGTGTTGTGATCTCCTGAGTTCTGTGATGTAGTATCCTGGGTGGAAGGCTGTGATGTGACATTCTGGGCCTTGGTTTGGCTCCGAGTTTGAGGTCTGGCTATGTGTTTATAGCCTGTGTCAGTTTGCTTAGTTTGGGGGTCGGAGGGGGGTGTAGCAGCTGGTGTTGCAGCCATGGTCTGGTTTCTGGATGGTGGTTGCCTTTCATCTGTGGCGTGGGCTTGGGTTTGAGTCTGGTGAAGGAGATTGGTGGTGGCATCATGTGTTATTTTGGGTCCGGTGTTGGTTTTTGTGGCTGGAGATCACAACACAAAACATCAGGAGGTTGCAACACAGACAACGACCCAGGAGATTACAGCACCACACCCAGGACGTCACAACAATAGAACTCAGAAGGTCATCACACAGCCCATTACCCAGGTCGTTACAACACAAAAGGCTGAGAGACACACAGCCAGCACCTCAGCCACACAGGGTCTCAGGAAAAAGCCATCCAATCTGCATACATCAACTCCACAAACCAATCAAGAAGTAACAACACAGCCAACTCTAGAGTTTAAAAGGGAAAACAGCCACGATCACACACTTCTCCCAGGAGAACGAAGCTGAAGACACCAGCCTGAAGATGACGGATGAGATTTCGTCGAAACGTTGCCAAGGTATTCTCAATCTTACACGGGACAAGACCCGAATACACCAAGACCTATATATATATATATATATTCTCAATCTTACACGGGACAAGACCCGAATACACCAAGACCTACATACCTTTACCCGTGAAAATCTACGTAAACATATATATATATATATATATATAAACTAATCCACATATGCGAAGATAAATTCTTCTACTTCCCTCCGCAGTTTTTTTAGGACTTGTGAATTAATTTCAAATACTGGAATACTGCTATCATGTTACCCCAGTCCTACTTTTCTGTAGGCTGGCCAAACCCCAGTCCTGCAACCGTTCTTTGTATGTTTTATTGATATGGGTTTTTTTTTTGTTATTTCTTTGCAACAGAGAGAGATGTACTTGTTCTGAAATGGCTGCCATGTGCTCAACAATCAAGACCTTGCCTGTCAGACTTGCCCATTGCAAAGTTTTATTAATCCTGGAGCAAATTTAGTGTCTGGCTCATGTGAATACGGGCACCTGCCCGTCCTATATATAACCCAAATGAAAACCTCTTGATATATATGGTTTGAGGGTTAATAGCCTTCTCTCGCTCAGACTGATAAGTTATCCCTGGCTCAGAATTTGTTCTTAGATTGTAATCCTGGGTGGTTGGTGGAAGGAAAGTCCATTTTGCTTCTTTTAGCACTTGTCACTCTTGTATTATCATATGTGAGAGATGGGGGAAAAAATGAAGACAACAGTCTTAGGAATTATTCCGAATTTGGAAGGAATGCTGTGGACGGAGCTGGAGGTATTGATAACACGTTCAGATCCAACACAGTTTATTCTATTTTTATTTTCATAGATGGAGTGCTGTGGATAAAAGTTGAGAAGTAACCTCTTTTTCCTTAGGGTTCACATTTATCTGTCATCTTGTTGGGAAAGAGCAAAGCCCCTTTGAAAAGTTAAACAGTATGTTGTTCATAATTATAAAAATATGACAACTTCTTCTCCATATAAACCACCAACAATGGTTGAAGTTTATGCGCTTTCCTTTTGTTGGTGAACTCATATGATCCAGGTGCAGCTTTTATGCAGAACAGGTGCCTGGATCTTTTCACCGTAGGTAGTTCTGGGACAAAAGATTCCAGTTTTCTAACTACCTGATGAAATAAGCCTTCCTTCCTTCCTTCCCTCCCTCCCTAACTAACTAACAAAGTTAGAGAAAGAAAAGAACAGGGAAGAAAAGAAGGAAAGGCATATTGCTAAAACGCGGAAAAAGAAAGAAGATACTGTAATAAAGAAAAAAACCAATAACCAATACGATTTGCGAGCTTGTATTACTTTTTCATTCTGCTTAGTATTGTGACCCCCCCCTCCCCTAGTTCCAGCTTCCTTCACCAACGAAGACAATGAATAAATGAATTCTCACACCCTGCTCCCCCAAAAATTATGTATCGGCCCCTAAGGTTGACCTTGCCCCATGCCAGGGCCTTGTGCTCAGAAGCTTCAGGATTGAGTTTAATAAAGCAAAACAAATCTGTTTTCTTGTTTTCCAAACATGTCCCTTTCAGTCATCTGCCTGCTGCTTTGGCTTGTCTTCTCTTGCTTGTTGCTTGAGGGCCGAAGTCCCCAAACTTGGGAACTTTAAGATTTGTGGACTTCAACTCCCAGAATTCTCCCAGAATATCCCCTGCTTTGGGGATAGAAATATTGACCTTTTTTTTTGAGGAGGGGGGCTGTTTCAAGAGCAGCCACACACCTGCTGACAACACTTGTCCTTTAGTCATTGTCCCCACAAAAGAAACCGGATTACCTGTCACTGCATATCCCTCTATTGCCTGACACCACCAGAGACCATGGGCGGGCAATTCAATAGTAGCCAACGAAAAAGGCTTAATCTGACTTTTGTTCCTTTTTTTTTTAAATAATACTATGTAAACTTACACCGTCAGATTTCTAACAGTCTTATTATCTCAAGTCAGACGGAGACTGTTGTTCTGTTCTCCGTGTGAAATGAAGATGAAATGGGATCAGTGCCAAATCTCTAGTACCAGAGGTGATATTCAGCTGGTTCTGACTGGTTCTGCAGAACTGGTAGCGGAAATTGTGAGTAGTTCAGAGAACCAGCATAAATCCCACTTCTGACTGGCTCCGCCAACCCCATCTCTTCTCTGCCTCCCATTGAGTCCCAGCTGATTGGCTGGGTCTCCTTTTGTGGCCCTGCACAGGAGAATGGAGCTGGAAAGCAGGTTAGTGGGGTGGGGAGGGAAGGGGGACTTTGCAGTATATCCTTCCCCTGCCATGCCCACCATGCCACACCCACCAAGCCACGCCCACAGAACTGGCAGTAAAAAAAATTTGAATCCCACTACTGCCTAGTACAGTGGTTGCCAACCAGTGGGCCAGGGACTACTGGTGGTCCGTGAGAAAATGTTGGTGGTCCATAGGGAAATGTCCCCCCCAAAGCAATTAATCCAGGCTGTGTGGGAACACAAGGTTTGCGTCGCTTGCATTGCGAACAACATGAGGTAGTGAGGGGAGGGGGGAAAGGGGGAGGGGAGAACTTGCCCCACTCACCCCACGCGCCTGGCCTGGCCACCGGGCTGCTACTTTCCACTTCTTTCTTCTGCTGCTTTTGGCTGAATGCAAGGAAAGCAGCCAAAGTCTTTCTTTCTCTCCCCCAAACTCCGCCAGAAATGAGTCCTTGGGACCCTGCAAGGCCTCCTGCTCCAAGAGGCTGCGCCGGCAAAGACTCATTTCTGGCGGAGAGAAAAAACTTCTGATGCTTTCCTTGCATGAAGCCGAAAGTCTCTCTCTCTCTCTCTCTCTCTCTCTCTCTCTCTCTCTCTCTCTCTCTCTCTCTCTCTCCCTCTTCCCCCCCGAGAACAGAGCTGGTGACGGTCTCCTGCGATCCCAAATAAAGAACTATCGATCGGTAGGAAAATGGGGTGGGGGATTTTCTTGCAGACTTTTTTTGGGGGGATTTTCCCAGGGTCTCTGGTCTGCAAGATTTAAAATTATGAGCTTGGTGGTCCCTGAGGTCCAAAAGGTTGGCGACCCCTGGCCTAGTACCCCTTTGGTGCTAGGCCATGTTCTCCTGCAAAGTTTCCTCCAAATCGATTGTGCCGTTGGCCATAAAGCAGCATGCCCCAAACAGACAACGAATAAAGCAATGGGCAGGGGGGAGGAAAGTGCCTTTTAATATTCTGCTGTGTTAACTGCAGACGTCGGGCATCGGGCGTGGCCAGGGGGTCGCTGATGCTACAAATAACGTTATCTATAGCTGACCTTTACAGATGACAGCCAGCGCCAGTTGAATGGGACTGACAAATCAGGCGGGATCAAACTTAATTTGTTTGGAATGCATTTCGCTAATTGATCTTCAAATTAGATTCCGAGAGAGTTTGTTTGTAAGCGCTTTGAAGATGGTATCAGAGAGAGGGAAGCCAAACCTTGCTGTTGCAAGTAAAACGGCTTCATTTCAGGGCATTTTGGGGAGGAAATTAATAGTGCAACAGGCTGTTAGTGTTTGCACAGCAATGAAATGGGCTTCAGATATTGAGACTGATATTATACCAGCACAGGTAGTGTGTTGCAACTTGCTACCATTGGTTTAGTGACCGTGCTTACAACGGCACTGAAAAAAGTGACTTGTGACCGTTTTTCACACCGTTGCAGTATCCCCGTGGTCATGTGATCAAACTGTGGACGCTTGGAACCTGGCATGTACTTATGATGGTTGCTGCGTCCTCTTGGGGGTGGGGTCACATGATCCCCTTTTGCAACCTTCTGACAAGCAAAGCCAATGGGGAAGCCAGATTCACTTAACAACCGTATGACTAAATTAACAACTGCAGGGATTTGCTTAACAACTGTTGCAAAAAGGGTCATGGAATGGGGCAAAATTTATTTAACTTTCCTGCTTAGCAATGGCCATTTTGGGCTCAATAGCCCAAAATGCTCAATAGGTCAGGATTGAACTACCAAACTGCTGGCAGTCAGCAGAATGAGCCTGCAATGCTGCATTCTAACCACACTGCGCCACCATGTATGCAACCTACAAGTATGGAAAATATTGTGCTTAAAATCTGTGGGCAGCAATGATTGACACTCTGCTCTTTTAAACCATTGTCTGAGCTGAAGACCCTGGATTATCCCACATCAGAGATTCAAAGTCTTTCTGTCCGTGATTATGTTCATGAGTTAATGAGACATTGGGAAGATCTGAAGGCCTCCCCCCAACCGTTTTTCCTTTGTCTCTGAGACTCTGACCTTGTGGTTGATGAGTTTTCTGCTCACTGAATCCCTAAAAACTGGTCAGCTACATTTGAATGGTAAAAAGAAAAAGAAAAACCTACTCTGAAGTCTTTCTTTCTTTCTTTCTTTCTTTCTTTCTTTCTTTCTTTCTTTCTTTCTTTCTTTCTTTTTATTTTTATTTATTGATTTGATTTGATTTGTCAATGGCTTACAAGATAATAGGTATAAATATAAACATGAGTAAGAATACAGGAAATACCTACAAATGAATGGGGCAATAGGACAGGGATGGTAGGCACGATGGTGCACTTATGCACACCCCTTACAGACCTCTGAGAAATGGGGTGAAGTCAATAGTGGATAGTTTGAGGTTAAAGGAGTGGGGGTTTGAGGATGTAACAACAGAGTCAGGTAGGGCATTCCAGGCATTGACCACTCTGTGGCTGAAGTCGTACTTCCTGCAATCGAGTTTGGAGCAGTTAACATTGAGTTTGTATCTGTTGTGTGCTCTTGTATTCTTGCGGTTGAAGGTGAAGTAGTTATTGACAGGTAGGACATTGTAGCAGATAATTTTGTGTACTATGCTTAGGTCCAACCATAGGCAGCATAGTTCTAGATCCATGATGGCGAAGCTATGGCGCACGTGCCACAGGTGGCACGCAGAGCCATTTGTGTGGGCACGCAAGTCCCAGCCCAACTTAACTGCACTGCACATGCGCACACCTCCCAGCTGATTTTTGGCCTCCCAGAGGCTTGAGGGAAGCTTCTGCAGCCTTTGGAGGCTGAAAAACAGGCCCATTTCATCACTTCTGGTATTTCCAGAAGGCCCGTTTTTTGTCCTCCCGAGGCTGCACAGACTTCCCTCAAGGCTCTGGGAAGCCGAAAAAGGCCTCAAATGGGCCGAAAATCAGCTGGAAGGTGTGTGCATGTGCAGTGCAGGTAAGGGGGCAGTGGGGGTGGGGGGTGTTGCGTGCGCATGCAGAGTGGGGGGGTGGGGTGCATTGCATTGTGGGTGCCGCCACATCACAACAAAAAGGTTTGCCATCACTGTTCTAGGTTGTCCAAGCCCAACATTTCCAGCCTGGTGGTGCAGGGTATTCTGTTGCGAGCAGAACTTTGGAATTGAACTGAGCCAATCCAATACTGAACGATCCAAGGACTGATTAAGTGGAGATACAATAGTTGGCTTCAAAGGAGTCTCATTCATCCCGTATTTCAGAATGGAGCTTTTAAGGAAGTAAAATAGGTTACATGGTAGCTCCGTTCAAAAATGGAATATTTTCCTTTCTTTACCAACTGTTGATTCTCCTCTTGATTTAACTTACTAACAGCGTTTCTTTAAATAAAGGTGTTCATGGCTAGTCCCGTTTTTCCTTCTTTATTTCTCACCCAGTAATAAGAAACAATTCTTCATTCCTTAATTAAGCCTTAACAATAGATATGTTCAGTTAATAACGAACTAGCTATTAATAATAGGTATTAAAAGTCTTTCAGCTGAAGTACATTAGTATTAATTTCTTCTGCTTGGTTGGGTGGTCTGTAGTATGCACCTATAGCAATATCATTCTTTTTTCCCCTTTTATTATATTGACCCAAATGTATTCAAGACAGTTTTCTGCTGTTCTAGGTTGGTTCTAGGTTGCTTCTCTCCTTGATCAGTTTCCATCCGTTGCTTCTGGTCCTGTCTTCAGGTGCTTTGGAGCAGCGGTCGCCCACCGGTGGGCCATGAGAAAATTTTGGTGGGCCACAGAGAAATGTCACCCCCAGAGCACCCCCGAAAGCAATTAATCCAGGCTGCGCAGGAACACAAGGCTGCGCTGCCCACATGGCCCGCGGGAACTCTCCCCACCCACTCACTCCTTAACTGGCAAACTTGCCTGCTAAATTGCTATTTTTCAGACCATCATCTGTTCTGCTATGCCGGGAGATTTAGATTAGCTAGGAAGCAGGAAATGGTTGGATTTCTTGCTTTCTAGCTAGTCTTTAGATCTTTGGCTCTGCTTTTACAGCCAACCTCCCTTAGGACTGAAGGTTCTATTATTCAGTGCAGACTCACGGCAAGCAAATTTTATGTGACAGACTCAGGTAGCCGATGGCAGGTAGATAGATCACTGAATGAATCTGTGATTCTGTGAGCAACTCAATCTGCCTGCCTGCTTTGCCTGATTTTGGGTAAAAGTTGCTCTTTTTTAAAATAAAAAAAATCAATATTTATATAAATATTCATAATATTTATATACAAGCCATGCCCAGCCAGTCACATGACCACCAAGCCACATCCATAAATTAGGCCACACCCACCTAACTGGTTAGTGGTCCCTGGGATTTAAAATTTGGTGGTCCCCGAGGTCCAAAAGGTTGGTGACCCCTGCTTTGGAGAATAGCTTGACCCCCTCTTTTTTGGGGCAGCCCCTCAAATACTGGAAGACTGCTATCAGGTCATCCCTAATCCTCTGTTCCTAGACAGAGTATAAAAGATTCACAAAATAAAAGAGTTGGAAGGGGCCTTGGAGGTCTTCTAGTCCAACCTCCTGATTAAGGAAGAGACCCTATATCATTCTGGACAAATAGCTGTCCAGTCTCTTCCTGAAAGCCTCCAGTGATGGAGCTCCCACAACTTCTGGTGGCAAGCAGTTCCACTGGTTAATTGTCCTCCCTGTCAGGAAATTTCTCCTAGGTTGCTTCTCTCCTTGATGAGTTTCCATCCGCTGATTCTCATCCTGCCTTCAGGGGCTTTGGAGAAGAAGGTCATCCTTCCGCATCGCCATTACACATCCCCACCGCCCATTGTCGGTGGTTGGTTGAGTTCTTCTGAAGGACTTCTTAACAATTTGTGGCACGGTGCCCTTGGTTGAGTAGAATTGCATGTCACTCCAGTTTATATATGCCAGCATCGAACACCAATCTCCCGGTGCGCGCTCACAGACAGGGCCTCCTTGGGGTACCGTCGGCTAGACCATGTTGGCTGGCGGTCCATAGGGGGAGGGCCTTCTCTGTGGGGGCACCCACTTTGTAGAACCAGCTTCCCCTGGAGCTACAACTGGCCTCTGACCTTCGCTCCTTTTGCCACGGCCTAAAGACTTGGTTATTCGAACAGGCCGGCCTGGACTGAGGGGGGGCAACGGGACCTTTTGTTTTAAATGTTTTGTGGTTTGGGTTTTAAATATTTATTTGGTCTAATTAGTTTAATTATTTTTAATTCTTTTAACTTTTGTATTGTGTGTTTTTTATGTCCTTCAGGTGATAGGGTGGCATATAAGACCAATTAAATAAATAAAAAAATAAAATAAAATATAGATGTTAACATTTTTTTGGCCATTATTATTTACGATGGTTGTATGTTTTGATAAATTTGCATATCACCAACAATCTTTTGATTGTATCAAGATGATAAAATGAAAAATAAATAGAAGTTGTTACTTTAATACTGTGATAGGCTTTGTATTTAGAGATTAATTTGGCACTTTTATACAGTAGACATCTTGAGCATTCGTAGAATTTAGAATTTAATCCATAGAATGGATTGAATTTTGCTTCATCTTTTGGACACTGCAGTTTTCTCCGAGTTTTTGCTTCAGTTTGCTCAAGTGTGTGGTTACTTTTTGGAAAAGAAAAAAAATCTCAATTGTTCCAGAGGGGTGATGACTGTCTTGATTAATTGGTGATATTGAAGGGCATGCCAATTAAAGCTTTCATTGAATAATCAGTATAATTAATTAAAGCCTGCTGTTTCAGTTTTTTTAAATTTCCATACCCCCAAATGTAATGAAACTAATACTTAAGCAAAGAAGTTTAGTCATTGTGAACATGCATGTTATACTAACATTGAAACCCAAGATTAACCATTAGAGGCATGTTGTATATTTCGATAATTTGGGGATAAATTTGGGATCATTCATTAAACTAAATGTGGAAAGATGTGGAACCGATCAGGACTTTATGGGAACAGAAAGACAAGGAAGCATGGTCTGGATCAGGGGTCCCAAACCACCGGTCCACGGCCTGGTGCTGGGCCACAGACCATTGGGAACTGGGCCACATAAGTGTTGTGTGTGTGTGCAAACATCCCCTCTCCCCAGCCCCCTGCCATGCCACCACCTCTGACACTCCCCCTGGTCTGCAGAACTGGCAAAGTTGGGGACCACTGGTTTAAATCTAAACTGGGTATATCAAGTCCAATGACAAGAAGCACTAGGGGTGACATGACAGCAGTCTTCCAATATTTGAGGGGCTGCCCCCAAGAAGAAGAGGGGGTGCAACCTATTATCCAAAGCCCCCTGAAGGCAGGGCAAGAAGCAACGGGTAGAAAGGGGAACAGCCTGCCACCAGAATTTAGGGAATTCTCCCAACACTGGAAGTTTTAAAGAAGAGATTGGGTAGCTACCATGTTTCCCCGAAAATAAGACCTACCCCGAAAGTAAGACCTAGCACTATTTTCTAAACCTGCCCTAATATAAGACCTACCCCGAAAATAAGACCTAGTGTAAATCTCCAGTTCCAGGAAGACTTTTCAGGGAGCAACCGTGCACCAAACACCCCCTACACACTCACACCCACTATTTGGCACCATAAATATATAAGACCTACCCCAAAAATAAGACCTAGTGTGTTTTTGGGAGCCAAAAAAAATATAAGACAGTGTCTTATTTTCGGGGAAACACGGTATTTGTCTGTAATGGTACAGGATTTCCTGCCGAAGCAGGGGGTGGACTAGAAGACCTCCAAGGTCCCTTCCAACTCTGTTATGCTGATTTAGTATATTTTGGGGTGGGGCAGAAATAAGATTAACACTCACATTGAGGTGACTTTATTAGAAACATCTCCATATTCCATGAAAGCTGAACCAGCCAAGCTATATTTGAGAAGAGACATTTGATAGTTCTTTGGTTTGGGACAGTTCATCACTTGATGTTTCTTGTTATCCTACATTGTTCAACGCTGTGGACAGAAACGTGGAAGACAGGAACAAACTCCTCCTCCTCCTCCTCCTCCTCCTCTCCATAAACCCTCCTCCCTTCTAGCATTGATGATGTTACCTAGTTAGGTAATGAAAGGTCTGCAAGAAAACAACCAAGCTCAGAAAGCCTAAAGCCTCATTTCAACCCTGAAGTACAGATTTTCTTCTTTGTCAATAGTGTGAACTAGAATGTTACTTTGAATTAAAACAAGCCCTGTTTTTCTTTCTTACTTGCATTCCTACACCAGGTGCCTGAATTTCCTCCAAAAACCAAGTTTAGAGTTTGTTTTTGACTTGGCTTCGCTGTTAACGTTTAGACATTTGATTCTGTTTGTCTCCTAAAATAATATTCCTGGGCTGTGGGATTCAGCTTTCATTATCTGTTGGATGTTAAAGTTTTTACTGGAATAGGTATTTTTATAAGGCTTATAACGTGATTATTGCTGGTTCTTAATTATTCATTTTAGTATTATGGCTTTACGTTTCTGCAATTGTATAACTAATTTATAGGTTGGAAGCTGCTTTGAGAGGCTTTCCTCTACAGTGAAAAAATAGGTCCCCCCCCCCACTTTCAAAAGCAAACAAACTAGGACACCTAAGGGACTCTCTTTGTTTGTACCAGCTTCTCCGGTCCTTCAAATCTGGAAAAGTGCTTCCAGCATCCAAATGAGGTCTGAAGTGCAGCTGAAAAGTATATCAGGCATTTTTTATACAGCTCTCCCTTCCCTCTCAAACCCTTGCCTTGCAGCGCTTGGTGAAAATGTTCTTTTAAGGAATCAATTAATAATATTTATCCGGTCCATGATCAGCAAAATTTAAAAGAGCAGAGTGAAGCAAGTGAAGGCAATGCTGCAGGCTAACAGTTGGCAGAATTAAATCCTGGAATGTTAACTCTCACTCCCGTGTTAACTCTGTGTAAGGAAACACCTCGCCTTCCTGGCTGAAGAGCACCGGTGGTGCCTTGTTCCAAGTGGGCTTTTCCGAGAGTAACTGCAATGACATAATCTGACTTTGATTGATGCTTTGGAAGGTGCCTTGAATTTGTCAACACAGGGGGGAAGTGGAATGTCTGTCTGTCTGTCTATCTGTGTCTATCATGTCTCTCTCATTTATATTTCTATCTGTATTTCTCTGTATTTACAACTGTCTGTCTGTCTGTCTCTTATCTATCTATATCTATCTGTCTGTCTGTCTTATCTATCTGTCTGTTTGTCTTATCTATCTATCTCTATCTATCTATCTGTCTATCTATCTCTATGTCTTATCTGTCTGTCTGTCTGTCTGTCTGTCTGTCTGTCCGTCCGTCCATCCATCCATCCATCCATCCATCCATCCATCCATCTATCTATCTATCTATCTATCTATCTATCTATCTATCTATCTTACCTGTCTGTCTGTCTTATCTACCTGTCTGTCTGTCTGTCTGTCTATATCTGTCTGTCTGTCTTATCTATATCTATCTATCTATCTGTCTGTCTTATCTGTCTGTCTCTGTCTGTCCATCTGTCTTGTCTGTCTGTCTGTCTGTCTGTCTGTCTGTCTGTCCGTCTGTCTCATCTGTCTTGTCTGTCTGTCTGTCTTGTCTATTTGTCTATCGCTTCATAGCCAGCGGGGGTTTAGGGGATGGGAGTGACTTGGGCCAACTGGCCACTGAGCCAACACTTCTGGAACTGATGTGCTGTTCTCAGCCTCAAGTTGCTACTCAGAGCTGCTGCCATTTACTCCTGAGGAATTGCACCAGTCATGGTTCATTTGGCCTAAATGCTTTTTTTTTAATGCCGCATCTTGCTGGGGGAAATCTCATTTAAATAATGGCGTTGCAGTCTACAAGGCAGTTTGCTGAGGCGTTATAACAATATTGGTAATGACAAAAAATATTGAAACATGGATTGAGTTGTGGTAATTTAGAGAGGCAATATGACTTATTTATCACTAAGAATTACTATATTCCAAAATGAGATCTGCATTCCCCTTTTTAAAGAAAAAACACTCGAAGCCAATTTTTAAACAAGTTTCCTCATTAATTTTCAATTTGTAGTGTACATTAAGAAGAAACATTTAAATCATCTGGGGATGGTTCAACATAGATTTATGTCTATTTCTAATATTCTTTTGCTCTAAGAAAATAGACAAATAGGGAGAAGACACACTATGTTCAAATACATAATTATACAGCTTCTTAAGATAATGGCTTTAAATATTAGAAAGAGAGGATGCATTATACATTACACTAGGCTCTGGTGAGGAGCAACCCTTGCTGTGAAATGAGGGGAAAAATTCAAAGGAAGAGGAAAACGTGGCATTTTCTATTAAAGTTATGTCCCTTATTTCAAGAGTAAAATAAAAGTAACTTGTCATGTGACTTTCAAATTAGCTTTCTTTAAATGAGCAGTCCAGGAATAAGGAAGGAGGAAGAGAGAGGAAAAGGAAGAGAAAGGAATGTCTGTCTGTCTGTCTGTCTGTCTGTCTGTCGGTCGGTCCGTCCGTCCATCCATCCATCCATCCATCCATCCATCCATCCATCTATCTTTCTGTCTATCTTCGAACCAAACCTGGCAGAAGCCATTTTACTGTTCCTCAGTTGCCACACAGAAAGGGGGAAGGAGGTTGGAATGCCTTACTAGGCACAACAGAGATATTTCTCCTGGGAACCAAGGTCATCCCCAGGGGTAACGGATTAGGGGAAGGAGTGCCTGGAGAGACCTCCAATTGACCCAATTGGCCAGCGTGACTTGTGACACATGGGGATGGGGTTATTTCCTATTTTTATACTACTGCAACTGCAGGAATTATTTGGAGTTGGTTTTCCTTTAACTGGTGCCGATATGATACCCTCAATAACGACGTTCTTTGAGATGGATTCAAGTCTCAGAGTTCTGATGTGTTTGGGTTCATTAGCCAGAACCTTGACAGTCTCACTATCTTTTTCAGTCACCCCTTTCAAGAAGCTTACACAAACTTTCCCAAGTTTTATTAGTAACCAATCAATCAATGCTAATCAATCAATTGAAGGGAAGGAGAACAAGGGAGGGAGGGAGGAAAGGAAGGAAGGAAGAGAGGAAGGAAGGAAAGGAAGGAAGGAAGGAAGGGAGAGAGGATGGAAGGAAGGAAGGAAGGGAAGAGAGAGGAAGGAAAGGAAGGAAGGAAGGAAGGAAGGAAGGAAGGAAAGGGAGGGGAGGAAGGAATAAGAATAAGGAAAGGAGGGAGAAAAGAAAGAAGAGAGGAAGGGAGGGAGGGAAGGAAGGAAGGAAGGACACAAAGAAAACAATGGCTTGCAATTTGACTCAGGCTTGGGAGCAGCTAAGGCAACAACTCCACAGAATGTCTTCCGGTATAAGAGGAGGCCCTCCTCCCACTCTTTCCCTTCTGGCCTGGAACAGCCTCCCTTTTTGCATGGCTTCCTTCTTTCCTGAAGTTTTACACCTGTTTTGGGTTAGTGGCAGCCAGTCTGTGGCTCAGGAAACAAAAAGACCAAAACCCAACAGGGTGTCTGGGCCCAGCTCTTCCTGTGATGGGCGGCAGGAGCAGCCTTTGCTCTCAGATCTTCCGACCTTGAAACAGAGCAAGGGGTTGGACTAGAAGACCTCCAAGGCCCCTCCCAACTCTTGTTATTCTAGTCCTTCAAGTTGGGTGGGGAGCACCTCTTGGCAAAACGGTTCCTTCAGGACAAGGAAGGACTGGGACGTTTCTCTCTTCAGGTGACAAGCTTTCCTGCCAACTAACTATTATTCACATGCAAACAGATTTTTTAAAAAAGACACCCTCAAGTTGGCACAACCCCAAATTTATTACCTGCCCAGAAAAAGGGAAGAGAAAGGAATTAAATCAGCATTTCTTAACGCCATTTTCCTTGGGCTGTTCAGAACCGACAGTTTTTCATCTTCAGCCGCTGATGCTAAACAAGGTTAAAACGGCCAAGAGAAAGATCATATTATAATGTGATATCAAGACATTAAAACCCCCAAGTCTTCCATAAAATACTCTTTCGGGCCCGAAAACTGCACCTGTTAGCATGGAAGGTGTTATTTAATCGCGGAGCCTCAGACAAATTTGTTATCCCTTAATTGTACGTTTGTGGTGATATTTTGGAAGTTCTGTTCGGCAGATGCCTCCATTCTAGGGAGGCTGAGTCTATGTAATCTGCTCCACTTATTAATCACTTCATTTAATTAATCAGTTGCTAAATGTATGAATTAGGCCCCAAGGCAGGAGCTGGCATGAGCTATGAAGACAAATTCAGAGGGAGCCTCTTTGTTTCTCCAAACATTTTGAAATGACAACACACAGACAGTCCTCAACTTACAGCATTCATTTTGTGACAGTTGGAAGTTACAACGGCACTGGAAAAAGGAGACTTATGGCCATTTTTTACACTTATGACAGTTGCAGCATCCCCAGGGTCATGTGATCAAAATTCAGATGGTATCATGCCCCTGTCAGAATCTGACTTGGAGGAGGAAGCCGAGCAGCTGACAGGGAGTGGGGCTCCATTGGCTGTGGAAGAAACTGGAGAAGGGCAAAGTGTGGCTGGGCAGAGCAGGGGAGAGGTAGAACAAGGGAGAGGGAATTCAGAGGAAGACCCAGGCCCACCACCCCCTCTTCATCCTAGGGCACGCAGGGAGGAACGGAGAAGGGAGCAACGCGAGTTGTGTGGCTTATGGGGGAGGAAAGGGCCCTGATTCCCTTCATTAGCCACAGCTGGGAATGAGAGTTTTAAAGAGATGCAAGCTGAGTGTGGCGTCTGCTGGGAGCAAATGTGAGTTTGTCTTGTGTCGTTATGGTTTATCTGTGTTCCTGGCGTCTTCCCAACTGTGAGTTTTGCTGTGCTTTCAAGTCTGAAATTCCTGCTCCTGCCCTGCCAAACAAATTACTTCAGTTTGGTTTGTTTGAATTTTAAGTTACGGTTTGTGTTGACTCTGTTTTGGGCTGAATTTTCTACAGTCAAAGGCTGTTCCTGGGAGAGTTTTTCTCCAGCCCGAAGGTAACCTGGACATTGGGGGCAAAGTTGGAGATAATTAAAGGGACTCTTCTTGCTCATCTGACTGTGTTGCCTTTGTGCCACGCCCCTTTGGGTCATCACAGATGGTTGGCAATTGATTCACATTTACGACGGTCGCAGTATTCCAAGGTCATGTGATCACCTTTTGAGACCTTCTGACCAGCAAAGTCCATGGGGAAGCCAGATTCACTTAACTACTGTTTTACAAACTTAACATATTCAGCCATTCACTTAACAGCCGTGGCAAGGAAGGCCGTTAAATGGGGCAAAAGTCACTTAGCAACTGTCTTGTTTAGTCCAGAATTTTGTGGTTGTAAGTCAAAGACTACCAGTAGTTTGTGGGCACTGATGTTCCTCTATCAGGAACCAAGTTTAGCTCCCCCAACCGGGAACCAGGATTTCTTTCAACCTGCATGGAATACGGACATACAATTAGTCCTCGACTTACGACCCCAATTGAGCACAGATTTTCCAAAATGGGCTAAGAGACACCCAGCTGGCTTTTATGCCTATCAAGGTGGGACTAGAACTCACCGTCTCCTGGGAATTGGCCCAAAGTCACCCAACTGCCTTTCATGCCTAAGGCAGGAATAGAACTCATCTTCTCCTGGTGATTGGGCCACGGGCATTCAGACAGCGTTCACACTTAAGGCAGGACTAGAACTCAGCTTCCTGGTTTCAAGGCCATATTACTGTTTCTAATACCCCTTTTAGTAGGAAGAGTTTTTAAGGAACTATGGAGCAGCCATGAATTATTTCAGTTTGGAAGTTAAGAAGTAGCACCAAATCAGCTTTGGGTGATTCCAAAAAAGGGGAATGGAGAAGAATTGAGAAATCATCAGGATAGGCTGAAGTGAGAAGTTTAAATGCAACCATACAATGATCAGTTTTAGAACATCCACAGCAATTACTAACAGTCAAGAACATGTCAGTGTAATCTTATTTTTGATCAGGTAATTTAACCGATTATAGGAATGCTGTGAACATGACATATCTCAATATTTGGAAACCATTCAACAAAACACCCCACTCTAATTATATATGGATTAAGTAAGATGATCATTTGGTGGATCCCCAGCCGGCTTGGAAAATCTACTCAAACCAAGATTGTCAGTGATTTCTCACCAAACCTGAGTAAGGGATCATTTTGAGTGATTTGGGCAAGAATATGTGAAGAACTCTTACCGATGTGCAGAATCCCTCTGTGTTAAATGAGCTAGTGGAAAAAGACACTAGCAAACTTCAGATTGATTTTGGTACATGAAACAACTGGGTTTAAATTAAAAGAAAGCAATTAAAGAGGAACCTTTTTCATTTAAGAAACAGAAATCAAATGCAGAGTTGCAGAAGGGCAAATAGTCAGTCCAGTAATAATACACATAAGAGGGGCTTGGGATATGAGTTAGCCGCGTGGCATGGCTGCCAACATTTAAATTGCTTCAACTATCATCTTCAGATCAATAGAAGTAGTAATTCCTTTATTGATCAGATCTTACATCAAGTCTTTGTCCCGTTCTGGCCACAATACTTCGAGAATTCAATCTAAATGGAGCATGTGCAAAGATGAGAGATATCACACACCAGTGGTATATACCCTCCGGTCACTTGTAGGAGTGCCAGACAGAAAATGAACATGGATTAGTAGCTTTGAGTTTTAGAAAGTCCTCTTCAGTTGCATGCTGGGAAGAGCCCTGTAATGGTTAGAGCAGCTCAGAGGTTCATTGGATGCTGTTCCCTTCAAGCTTCCATCAGCTGCTGCCTTGTTGTTTTTGACTGATGTGAATTTCACACCAAATATTCAGGATATGTTGCTTCTACAGACACAGGTACAACAACAGTTTGTTTGGTGACTGTTCGAAGCTACAACGGCGTGGAAAAAGATGACTTATGACCGTTTTTCACACTTACGACCATTGCAGCAATTTGAAGGACCAGATTTTTTAAAAAAATTCACTTGAAGCAGCTCAAGAAAAAGAAAAAAAAGACGTGGCTCTGATCGTTCAGGAAGCATTTCCAGAAGAAACATTAGATTTATTCTCAATATGTGGACCCCCTCTCCCCCCACCAAATAGTAGAAGTAGATCAATACAGATAGTCCTCATTAAACAGTTCGTTTAATGACAGTTTGAAGTTGTCATGCCCCTGTCGGAATCTGATTCAGTGGGGGAGGCCGAGCAGCTGACAGGGAGTGGGAGTGTGGCCCCATTGGCTGTGGAAGAAACTGGGGAAGGGCAAAGTCCAGCTGGGCAGAGCAGGAGAGAGGTAGAGCAAGGGAGAGGGAATTCAGAGGAAAACCCAGGCCCACCTCCTCTTCATCCTAGGGCACGCAGGGAGGAACAGAGAAGGGAGCAACATGAATTGCGTGGCTTACGGGGGAGGAAAGGGCCCTGATTCCCTTCATTAACTGCAGCTGGGAACACAGTGTTTAAAAAGGGAAGCTGCACACACCAAAGTTTTTGGGAGCAAATCATGAATTATCTGGTATTGTCGAGGCTTATCCGGGTTCCGGCATCTTCCCAACTGTGTGTGTTTTGCTGGCCTTTCAAGTCTGCAGTTCCTTCTCCTGCCCTGTCAAGTTAATTACTACAGCATGGTTTGTGTGGATTTTTAGTTACAGTTTGTGTTGACTCTGTTTTGGGCTGAATTTCCTCCACTTAAAGACTGTTCGTGGGAGAGTTTTTTCTGCAGCCCAGAAGGTAACCAGGACATTGCGGGCAAAGCTGGAGATAATTATAGGGACTCTTCTTGCTTAAGTGACTGTGTTGCCTTGGTGCCACACCCCTTTTGGTCATCACAGAATTTATAATGGCCCTGAAAAAAGGTGATTGCGGACTGTTTTTCACACTTACGACCATTGTAGCACCCCCATGGTCACATGATCAAAATTCAGACACTGGGCAACGCTGACTCATATTTATGACGGCTGCAGTGTCCTGAGGTCACCTGATCACCTCTTGTGACCCTCCGGCCAGCGAAGCCAATGGGGAAGCCAGATTCACTTCGACAACCCTGTTCCTAACTTCACAATTGCCATGATTCACTCGACATCTGGGGTAAGGAATGTCATAAAGCAGAACAAAACTCACTTAACAACAGTCTTGCTTAGCAGAAGAAATTGTGGGCTCAAATATGGTTGTACATCAAGGATTACCTGGTGTAAGAATTACATTGTAGTTCCCTCCATGGTTAATAAATGTGTTGGTTTAAGGCATTGTTTAAATCCTTTGAAGTTGTTTTGAAGTTTGGCTCGAGGCTCATGATTTAATTAGGGCGATCGCTGGAATCCTGACACTTGTGTTTGACTTGTAGTGTTAGCATCAAATACACCTCTTCCCACATATATTCCATGTTTAGGTATACTAGGGGGGAAGAAAGGATTATGAACCCTTTGAGGCAAAGGTAAAGAATGAAGGTAAAGAATGTATTTTAGGAGACGCTAAATATGCAGACACATCAACGGTTCCACTGTGCAGAGAATAAGACACCAGAAATTGAGAAATCTTTGCGCAGAGGTCCTCAATCTTTGGAGATCATGGTTTCGTTGATACTGAATGGTTGACATATGGAAGAGCTTTGAAATTTCCTCCTCGGAATTCTTCAGTTTAATCCAGAGCAAGCAGAAGAAAAGACATTTTTGAGACTGGAGTTCTAGAAGAGAGAGGTGTCCAAGGGGAGGGAATCTAGTTGTGATCTGGCTCAGAAAATAGTAGCCTAGGTAAGCAGATCATCCATCCGTCCGTCCGCCTGTCCATCCCTGGGTTTGTTAAGGCTACCCAACTCCAAGGAGGCATGTCTATGGAGCATCTCAATCATCCAGGTGCTTTTTTGAAAGGCAACTGGGCTTTCTTGTTTCTTTTTCCCCTTGAAAACATTTCGCTTCTCATCCAAGAAGCTTCTGCAGTTCTCAGTGACTGGTAGGGGATAGAATAGAACAGGAAAGACTACACATCCTTCCATTCTCCAACAGTCAGTTGGAACTGAAGAAGCTTCTTGGATGAGAAGCAAAATGTTTTCAAGGAAAAAAATTAAAAAAAAAGAAAGTCCAGTTGCCTTTTTGCCAAGAATCCTTGGCGTGTCCAGGAAGGCATCTTACAATAAGTTCAACTGATATGTAAAAAAACATAACTCATTGTTTTGGCTGATGACAATTATATTCTGATATTCTGATTTCTGAGAGGAAGCTGTCTAGCGCTGAATATAGAAAATAGCCATGATTAGACCTACAAAGGATTTAAATCAAATGCCGCTGTGAGTTCATATTCAGCCCCTTTCTTCTTAACCCCCATTGCCTTCTAGATGACGGTAGTGTAAAATACGTAGAAAGAAGTAATGTGTTATTGATTCAGCATATATATATAACTGGCATAAACCCTTGAAAACAAAGGAAGAAGAATGCCTCTCGGGAGAAAAGAAAACAAGAAAGAAATAACTTGCTACCAAAAACAGAAATAGGGAGAAAAACATAGTCTTAGATTTAACAGGTAAAACAGAATTACTTAATATTTCAGGCAGAAAAATATTGTGAAATGAATATGTGCATGTGTGTGTATACATATATACATATACATAAAAGAGGTAAGAATGTTTACAGGACTAATTTTAGCTAAAATGTATCCGTAGAGATTCTCCCTCATCCAGGTCCTGGTTTCCCCAGAAGTGATTTTTCAAGAGGCAACTGGACTTTCTAGTGTTTCTTTGAAGACATTTCTCTCCTCATCCAAGAAGCTTCTTCAGCTCTTACTGGATGGTGGGGAATGGAAGGATTTATATTCCTTGCAGAAAACCAGTCATTTGCATCCTTTTAGGGAGTCATTGAGGCCACTTGAAGGTTTATCTGTGTCCTCAGGGTCTCCAAAGTAGTACCAATGGGGGTGGAGCCTTCTTGGACTTGCTGAAAGGACCATGTTGTAGACTGGAGACAGGTGATGTTGTATCCTTCCCCCTTTATCGAGAGAGGACTATTCAATGTTGACACAGATGGCTTCTTTGACCCCTCT
This sequence comes from Naja naja, assembly GCA_009733165.1. Classification (NCBI taxonomy): domain Eukaryota; kingdom Metazoa; phylum Chordata; class Lepidosauria; order Squamata; family Elapidae; genus Naja; species Naja naja. Next base: position 2,851,102 of record CM019151.1, on the reverse strand, counting down.
TTAGTTTAGCTAAAATGTTTTTCCACCCCCAGAAATAATCCTGTAATACAAAAGGGTCTGAAATATTTTTGGAGGGAAGCAGGGAAGAGATGCCACCAATATGTATAGGAAGTTCTTGCCATGGTTATTAAGTGTATCATTGCAGTTATTAAGTGAGTCCTGCAGACGTTAAGCTGATCTGGCTTTCCCCCATTGACTTTGTTTGTCCAAAACTGGCTAGGAAGGTCACAAAGTAGGCTTATATGATGCGGAGTTTCTGCAACTGTCAAAAATACATGCCAGTTGCCAAGCACCTGGATTTTGATCATGTGACGGTTGAGATTCTGCCAGTGGTTGTAAGTGCGAGGAACAATTGTAAGTCACTGTTTTTCAGTGCCACTGTAACTTTGAATGGTCGCTAAATGAAGAAAATTCCACCTTCTTCATGACCCTGAGGTGGTTCCATCACAAATGCATATTTGGCTTAATATAGATTCTGTGATGACCCAAAGGGGTGTGGCACAAAGACAACACAGTGACATAAGTAAGAAAAGTCCGTTTAATACCTCCAACTTTGCCCCCAATGTCCAAGTTACCTTCGGCTGGAGAAAAAAACTCTCCCAGGAACGGCCTTTAACTGTAGAAAATTCATTCCAAAACAAAGTACATACAAAGTGTAACTAAAAATCCACACAAACCACGCTGCGGCAATTAACTGGACAGGGCAGGATAAGGAATTGCAGACTTGAAAGGCCAGCAAAACACACGCAGTTCGCAAGACGCCAGGAACCCAGATAAGCCTTGACGATACCAGATAAATCACGATTTGCTCCCAACGGTTTGCTGCATGCAGCTTCCCTTTTTAAACACTGTGTTCCCAGCTGCAGCTAATGAAGGGAATCAGGCCCCTTTCCTCCCCCATAAGCCACGCAATTCATGTTGCTCCATTCTCTGTTCCTCGCTGCGTGCCCTAGGATGAAGAGGAGGAGGGCCTGGGTTTTCCTCTGAATTCCCTCTCCCTTGCTCTACCTCTCTCCTGCTCTGCCCAGCTGGACTTTGCCCTTCCCCAGTTTCTTCCACAGCCAATGGAGCCACGCTCCCACTCCCTGTCAGCTGCTCGGCCTCCCCCTCCGAATCAGATTCCAACAGGGGCATGACAGATTCTTATATTCTAAAGGTTCAATTCTAGTGTATTCTAGTTTTGCATATACAAATTAGACAACTCTGGCTCCCCCACCACCCTAATTGGGGAAACAGGCTTCAAACAGAGTTTGCTTGAGTATTTTTCCATTTTTCTAGAAAACCCAAACCAGCAGGATCTTGTTTGGCTTCTTTTCATTCGCATTTACTGGAGAATCTATATTTTGTTCCGATCTCTCCAAAGAGACAGAAAAGACGTTGGCTATTTATGGTTTTGTTTATTTAGGTCTTAGTTTTTGTTGGGAGTATCAGATTTCAAGTCTCTTTAGCATGTGTCAAAATATATATCCATATTTTGGAAGCTGAAAGGCATTTTAAAAGCAAATTACATTTTGGAAATCACCAAGTCCCAGGGTGCATATGGCTCTTGAGATCAGTGTAATGGTGGAAGCCAAATAGCAGCTTAAGGTCCTAACCCACCTCTGAACTTATTCAGAACATTTCCACTTACAACAGTTAATGGGCCATTTGAACCACAGCTGCCCACTGGCTTCACAGCTGCAGTATTGATGCAGACAAAGGTTCTTGCAGATCGTGATGAACTTGTGAAGAAGCCCTTGGAAGATAACGTCACTCCTGCCTTCTTGCAGTCGGGCAGAAGCTGGGCAAGGGACTGGCGGGGTTATCGAAGACCAATCTGATCCTGAGGAAGTGGACGAGAATTTTCCACAATGGTGGTTCTGCTTCCTGTGAACTGGTGCTGCACCTCAAATAATTGGGGGGGGGAAACTTCTAGAGATCTGACAAGCTAAGGTTGAACAGCAGGCTGGGTCATGAAAGAGGTGGTGGTGGTGCAGCCTTTGTTTCAAGAAGCCATTGGTTTACTCTTACCATTCTGTGCAATGATAGGGAGTCGCTCAGAGGGGGATTGGAGAGACGCAGAAGCATCGATGAACGAACGAACGAACGAACGAACGAACAAATGTATTTCTAATAGAGCCATGCAGAAAAACTGCAGAGTTATTATTTTTGAGGTGGGGATAGAATTACTTTTGTTGTGTTGATTAGTAGGTCCAAGTTGCAATTCTTACATATATCTAGTTGCGCATAGATTGAGTGTGTTGTATAGTGCATTCAGAAAGTATTCAGACTCCCTTCAACTTTTGTCAATTTTGTTGGGCTGCAGCCTGATCCTACAGTTGTTGAAATTCATCTTGTTCTCATTAATCTGCACTCAGTATCCCACAATGACAAAGTGAAAACAGAATTTTAGAAATGTCTAAATGTATTCAAAGGAAAACAAAAACTGAACTATCCACTGAAGAGAGTGAGAGAGAGAGATGTATATATTGAGAGAGAGAAAGGAGAGAGAGAACGAGACGGTCATATTTGGCCTATTAGGTTCTCTGCTGCTCCCGAGGTTGGCCATGCCGTCGCCATCCCATTCCTCATTTGCCCTCCTTCCACTCTGCATACTTTCCCCTCTTTTATCAAGTCCACTTAGTTCATCTATCTCCATTAAGCATCTAATAGTTACACTGAGCGGAGATGACATTTTAAAATAAGAGTAAATGTTGCTTAACTCCATAAAGCCAGGATCAACTTCGCGTTTCATCAGCTCAGACAAAAATGGTGATTGATTTTCTCTGTTCCCTTTTGTTCCCCTTTGTGCCTGCCGCGTTTTGTCTTTTATTCCCCCGTTAGCATGTTATCCTGGACAATTTGGGGAATTCAGATTTTCCCTTCGGTGGGCTGCTTGTTCAGGGTGAAGAGTGAGAGGAAACCCTAATTGTGGCATGTAGATGGAGTCCTTGACTTACAACCACAACTGAGCCCAAAGTTCCTGTTGCTAAGTGAAACATTTGTGAAGTGGGTTTTGCCTCATTCTACAACCTTTTTTTGCCAGAGGGGTTAAGTGAATCACCGCAGTTGTTAAGTGAGTAACCCGGTCGTTAAATGAATCTGGCTTCCCCCATTGACTGCTTGTCAGAAAGGTTGCAAAAGGTGATCCCTGGGACACTGCAACCGTCATAAATATGAGTCAATTGCCAAGCATCTGAATTTTGATGATGTGACTACAACAGCCGTACCTGTGAAAAACAGTCATAAATCACTTTTTTCAATGCTGTGGTAACTTTGAACGGTCACTAAATGAACTGTTGTAAGTCAAGGACTATGTGTGTATTCACTTTAACAGCCTTTCAAAATTTAGCCAAGGGGTGAGTTAGTTAGCCCCTAAAGGAGTAGGACACACCCTAATTCAGTGTGCAAAAATCTTGAAAATTTTCGGTTGAATTTCTTTTATTTATTTATTTTATTTTATTTTAATTACATTTATATGCCGCCGTTCTCCGAAGACTCAGGGCGGCTTACAATTTTTTGGGATACAACCCAGTGCGCTCAGCAATAACCTTCCTTCCATTGTATAGGCCTGCTTATTACTAAGCGGCATTTTTACAAGGTCAGCTAATTGCCCCCAACAATCTTGGGTCCTCAGTTTACCTACCCCGAGAGGATGGAAGGCTGAGTCAACCTTGAGCCTGGTGGGATTCGAGCCTACAGTAATTGTAGGCAGCTGGATCTTAAGAGCAGGCATTTAACAGCCTGAGCCACCAAGGCTGTTTTTAGAAGTGATTTCTTCTAACTACGCATATATCCACTAAACTAATTGTTTTATTGCATTATAAAACACAAATGTTATCTATAATACAGATAATAGATTAGTACCATATAATTAATATAATAGAAACTTAAAAATGGTTGGTGCTGGGATGGTAGAGAATGAATTAAACCTTTAAAGATGAAGAGCGGAAAAAGTCAAATGTGGTTTCTAAAATGTTAATGAACATAATGACAAGGTCAGGAACATGCCAAGGCCCAAAAAAACGTAGCAGGATTCAGGGAATCAAATATGCCCAAAGCGTGGTAGAGTTTCAATCCTCTCCCTGCCATGCAGGCATCCCTTCCGTTAAGGGAAGAAGTAATGAAAATCATATTGAAATATTTAACTTTAATCTTTTTGGGAGACGCTCCCCAGTCATAAAAAGGAATGTTGTTGTGAAGAAGAGACAAGTGCCTTAGATTGAGTGTCTTTGTTTAAAAGAAAAAAAATATTAAAGTAGGGAGATAATGCGTTTCTGCTGTGCTAAACAATAAAATAGAGAGAGAAATCCAGGCTTCTTCTATCGTTGTCTGTCTCTAAATGGAGAAGCCAATTCTTCTCCTAAACATTTCTACTTTGTGTTTGGCTCGTCTGAGAAACATCTCTCTCCCTTCTCAGGTTATTTCATTCGGTTTGGGAATTTAGTTTCAGGACAGAAACATTTTTAATATATCAAAAATAGATGTTATCACTGGATATATTGAGTTTGTGCTGTTTGGCATTTTCCTCGCAAACATTTCATTAGTTCCCTCCAGTAACTTTGTCATTGTGATGTCCAGCAGTTCTAACCCTGAGTTAGACACATTCTCCTTTATTGTATAATTGGATTTATCTGAGATAAACTTCATTCATTAAATGAATGAAGCAGACACAACAATTTTCTGGGGGACTTAGGGATTATAGCGTAAGATCATCCAAAGACTGCCCAAAGCTTTGGGACCATTGAAAATATTAAAATGGTTGTCAAACTTGTGCTAAAGTCACTTTGCATACGGGAAAGATGGTGGATGAGAAATATTCCCAGATATTAAACATCACCTTCTCTAAAAGCAAGAAGAATAGTGTTGACACAAAATAAAGTTCCATAGTTGAGAAGAGAATGAAAGAAGTAAACATGGTTGTTTCCAAAACCATTGAATAGAAAATTGCCCAATAGTTTAACAATAGTTTATCATAAGCGATTGTAGAGGAAACAGGAAATGGCCTCTTAAGGACAGAACGAAGAGTGGTGCCTATGGATTCTTCTATATGACACAAGATTTAGAAATTGCAGAAATGTGTAGGCGTTGCAGACTAATTTTGTTTTCTCCTGTGTTGAAACACACTTGAACTTTAGCATCTTCCCAATGGTGGGAGGATGGGGGGGCGAGGATGGAGGATGGAGGAGAAACTGTTTGTGGGTGTCCCCGATTTTCACTTGTCAGATAGCTTGTAAATAGAGTGGAGAATGTTCCCTTTTCCATTACGTGTCTGAAGGACTGAGACCCCTGCCTACCAATTTTAAAAATAATATTTTTTCTCCCAATTTTACTATTTTTATAAATAACTCAAGGTGGTGAACATACCCAACCCAACTTCCTCCTCCTATTTTCTCCACAACATGGAGGCTGCTTGGAAGGATGGTTTTAATGGTGAAGCAGGACCACACCAAGCAGGTGTGATTCTGGGTAGCTGACCACATGGAGTGGAGAGAGTGGGATATAGTTATACCCCGCTTGGGCCTTGCAAGAAATGTATTCTATTGGTTGTCAGACTCCCAGGGCTGCGCGGGGGTCCAGCTAAGCTTGTAGGCTCTCTGTGTCCCAGGCTTTTTTTTTTAATTCACATTTATATGCCGCCCTTCTCCAGAGACTCAGGGCGGCTTACAATTTTTGGAGCACAACCCAATGCGCTCAGCAATAGCCTTCCTTCCATTGTATATGCCTGCTTATTACTAAGCGGCATTTTACAAAGTCAGCTTATTGCCCCCAACAATCTTGGGTCCTCAATTTACCTACCCCGAGAGGATGGAAAGCTGAGTCAACCTTGAGCCTGGTGGGATTTGAGCCTGCACTAATTGCAGGCAGTTGGAACTTAAGTGCTAGGCATTTAACAGCCTGCACCACCAAGGCTTGGTTGAATCTTGCTGGGGGATGATGCAAGGAAGAGGGTTGTGTTCTGAAAGAGTGTTGGACAATTCCTTGGATAGCTTTGCCCTGGTTTGGATCTTGAGTGAGGGCTAATCCTATCACCCTGGAGCTGAAGGTCTTTTGTCTGGTAGATAGGTAGCCCAGTCCTGCTGGGGCTATTAACCAAGGTGGGAGCTGCTTCCCAAGAGCACCTTTCTCCTTTTCTCATCTGGGGAGGTATAATATTCTGCCTTTTCAACATTTCCTAGAATATTTCACTCTTCTAGGAAAGGGATGGGTGCTGACTTTCTACACCCCCAAAACCCTGGTATAAGAGACTTGACGGGGTGCCATATTTTTACTATTATTAATGTGCTTATTTTTATAGTTTTAGAATGGTTTTTATGTCATTTTATTTCTGATTTGGAGCTGCCCAGATTTGGTTATCAGATGGGTGGTGTGATGACCCAGGGTGGGATACAAAACAAACACAGTCACAGAAAACAGGTGAAGCCCCTTTTATTCCTTCACTTTGCTTCCAATCTCCGAATATCCTTGATGGAAGACGAAAATAACTCCCACACAAACAGTTACATGAAGAAGGAAAAAAGCAACACAAACCAGGCAAGATAAGGGCTGGAGGATATCCACAGATAACACACACCGGGAAGGATGCCAAACTCAGAGAGGAACTATAAACCAGAGACATTTCCACACTTTGTTTCCAGTGTTCGCCAATACGCAGGTCCAAACTCTTATTCAGTTGTCACACCTGCAGCCCATGAAGAGGATCAAGGCCCTCTCCTCCCCCATAGACCACGTCTCTCCCTTATCCTCTCCTCCCTGCGTGCCCTAGGATGGAGAGGAGATGGGCCTGGGTGCTCCTCTGACTGCCCAGCTGGCCTCTGCCCTTCCCCAGCCTCCTCCACAACCTCCGGAGCCACACTTCCACTCCCTGTCAGCTGTTCCTCGTCTCCCTCAGAGTCAGTCTCCACCTGGGGCATGACAGGTAGCTATGTAAATGTTTTAAATCAATAAAATATATAAACTTAACATTTTTATGGTTTCCAGCTTGGTGCCTTAACCACCCGACCAAACTGGCTCCCTTTTGTTAACAACATTAATATTAAAACATTTGTTTAAGGTTTAACATTCATCCGTGTTGTATAAAGATAGCACTGGATGTTCCTTTATATTTTAAAACACAAATTATCTTGTGATGTTTCCATGCAAAACTTTAACAAACACAATGGAACTAATTCCCCGGTTAAGCAGAGTGAAATGATAAGGTGCTTTGCTGTAGGAGCCAACATTTAATATGACCTTAAGTTTTAATAATCACACTAGATTATAAGAGTAATTTCAAGGGAAATATAAGAAAAGTAGATTTTAATTTTAGTCCAAAGGTCAGTCCAGAACATTATCCCTCTTTTACTTCTTTCAAAGCAATTGAATATTGGAGATAAAAAAACACAACTGAAAAACTGGGTATTTCTCAAGTTGTAGGAAAGCGGATTGTGGTATGGGTTCTCTGCTTGAGCAGGGGGTTGGACTAGATCAGGGGTCGCCAAACTTTTGCACCTCAGGAACCACCAAACTCCTCATTTTAAATCCCACGGACCAGAGACCCTGGGGAAATCCCCAAAAAAGTCTGCAGGAAAATCCCCTACCCTGTTTTCCTACTGATTGATCGTTCTTTATTTGGGATCTCAGGATACCGTCTCCAGCTCCATTCTCAGGGAGAGAGAGAGAGAGAGACTTTTGGCTTCATGCAAGGAAAGCAGCAGAAACAGCAGAAGTCTTTCTTTCTCTCCCCCAAACTCCGCCAGAAATGAGTCTTTGCTGGCCTTGCAGGGTCCCAAAGACTCATTTCTGGCAGAGTTTGGGGGAGAGAAAGGAAGATATATAGACATATATAATGTGTGAATAAAATACAACAAGAACAAAACAGAATATCAGAGTTGGAAGGGACCTTGGAGGTCTTCTAGTCCAACCCCCTGCTCAGGCAGGAAGCCCTATAGCATGTGAGACAAATGCTTGTCCAATCTCTTTTTAAAAACCTCCAATGTTGAGATCACAACAACAAGTGTCATTTGTCTTGCTTCTAACCTTTAAAGCATTCTGTCATGCCCTTGTTAGAGTCGGACTCTGAGGGAGTGGAGGTGAGGCTCCAGAGGTTGTGGGGGAGGCTGGGGAAGGGCAGAGGCCGGCTGGGCAGTCAGAGGAAGAACCAGACCCATCCCCTCTCCATCCGAGCGCACACAGGGGGGAACAGACAAGGAAACAACTTGGCTTACGAGAGAGGAAGTGGCCATGATCCTCCTCATTGGTTGCAGCTGGGGAGAATAGTATATAAGAGAGATGGTTACAACACAGCGTTGCCAGAAGCAAAGCGTGTTTTATTTCTGGTTGAGGTTTATCTTGGTTGGTGTCCTTCCAACAGACTGTGCCTTGTTGTCTCCTTGAAGTTGGTAATTACTTATCCTGGTCCGTTATGGAATTTCCTTCATTGTAGTTTGTTTTAGTTTTTTATTTCACCTCTATCTGCTCATTAAGTTCGGACTGTCTTGCTTTCTTTTGAAGACTATTTTTGAGTAAGTTTTATCTCCAACTGATAATTATTGAACAGTGAGGCCAAGTTGGAGGCATTAAAGGACATTTATTTACGTTTTGGATTTTGTTACGTTTGTGTTACACTCCGGGTCATCACACATTCTCTCAATATAATTCAATAAAACAATTTGAGTCCCTGGTCAATGTTTGTTTAGATGGGAAAATTATGTTCTCAAATCTGGGTACAGGTAGTCCTCAACCACAATTGAGCCCCACAATTTATGTTGTTAAGTGAAAAATTGGTTCAGTGAGTTTTGCTCCATTTTAGGACTTTTCTAGCCACAGTTGTTAAGTGAATCACTGCAGTTCCCCCATAAAGTCGCACAAATTGCTTGTCAGAAGGTTGCACAAATTGATCACATGACCCCAGGACACTGCAACCGTCATAAACACGAGCCAGTGCTGTCAAGCACGTGACCGTGGGGATGCTGCAGTGGTTGTAAGTGTGGAAAATGGTCCGAAGTCACTTTTTTCAGTGCCGTTGGAACTTCGAACAGTCACTATGTGAAACTGTAGTAAGTCGAGGACTAGCTGCATCCCATCCTCAGAAATGAGATTGCAAATGGATGAAAATCAAAGCTACCAAATACCAGTGTGGAGAATGACTGGAGATTTTAATAATAAAAATAGGAGTTTGCTTTTGATCTGTGTTTAGATTTATTCCCAAGCGAATGGAGATAAAATATTAATATTGAAGTCATAGGCCAAGCTTTAAAAGTATGCCATGTTAATGTTCTATTCTTTAGAAATCTGCAAAGTCTTTGCAGTATCCCAAAGTAATTGAACAGAAAATGTTGCTTCAGGGGGAAAAAATGACAAAGTGCACTTAGTGTGATTTAAATGTCACAGTCAAACCAATTCAAAGCTTTACTCAGAAATGAAATGTTACCAGGATGCTTGTAAATATTTTTAAGATGTGTTGAGTCAGGAGCAGTTTATCTGCATTTATTGAGATGTTTAACTGTACACCCTGATGTCTTTATTCCTAGTTTTCTCTGAACCTTATTTGAATTACTTCCAAGTAAGCGTATTTAGGATTGCAGGCAAGACAGTTTTCAGAATCTGAAAGAAGAAGAAAAAGGGTCAAACCAGGTGATATATCATTCCTTATAACCTCATTTTTTGTCAGATTGCGTTTGGCACCATTAAAGGTGTTGAGTTTGCATGAAGAGTCAGACGCAGAGTGTTTCAGTGAAGAGTTTATTAGTGAGTACAGCTCATAACAGACCCACTTTGGCTGGGCTGCGGCTGCTACTTATAGCCAGCAGCTGCAGTTGCCAGCCAATCAGAGCGCAGGGTTTTCCCGCACTTTTTAAACCAATCATTTCTTACATTTTGCAAGAACAGTTCAAACTAAACCAATGACTTTAAACCTGCATACATAACAAAAGGAATGAGCCAATTTAAAACCTCCCATTGCATTCAGGGGGACGGTTGCCACCCAAAAGTAGATTGTTTTGCCAGCCGAAATAATTACCTTTAGCCATGAAATAATTGAAGCCGGTTATTCAAAATAATAATAATAATCATGTGTCTGTTTATGTGATCTCTTTTGCTTTTCTTAGTTCAGTTTTATTGCAAAATACAGGTGGAGTGGACAGACTTCGATTGCGATCAGATTTGCTCCCAATATTGTCAGAAAAAAAAGGCTGATCACAAATAATTCCCAAAAAAACCCTCTATGAATAATTATCCAACTTCTTTCCATCCTCCCAGGGATTTTGTGGGTTGATTTCAGAATAAAATGGTTCCGATTGTGTGTAAATTGGACACTTTTTTTTCCTTTTCAGAACAATGGAAGTCATTTAGTGACTTGATAAAGAGATCACTGTGGGTGGAAAACATGCTGGTTTGTGGCTTGTTGTTGCTCATTAGAGTAGCAGCAAACCATGAACATCTCCTTCCACGGCAAGTAGTTGCACACAAGGAGATATTCCCCAGGCTGTTTATGTTTTAAACACTTTTAATAGTAAGCAGGCTGCCTGGGTAGCATAGAGGGAATTTCATCTTTCATTTAACTGTGGAATTATAGAACCATGGGCTGCATAATTAATGTAGTCCAAACCACTCTGAACTACAGGAAAACCAATTTATCCAAGGGGTCTGTGGTGGTCTCTGAACTTGATCATTTTCTTGCAGGCGTTTTATTACACAACTAGGTAACATCATCAGTATGGTAGGGAGCGGGGTTTGCTCTCATTTTGTATTCCAGTGGCTTGCCCTGTCAGTATTTGGTAGGAATGATCTTGGTTGTTTGGCGGTTTTAGAAATTGAACCACCCTTGAGAGGCGATACCTGGCCAGTTCTTCTTAGGGGCCCTCAGAGATACAGAACCTATAATCCAGGGCTCCCCAAGCTTGGCCTCTTTAAGACTGGTGGACTTCAACTCCCAGAATTCTCCAGCCGGCTATGCTTGAAGTCCACCAGTCTTAAAGGGGCCCAGTTTGGGGGCCTCTGCTATAATCTGTGCAGATAGGCTGCCCCAAGGTCGAACTCATCTCACTTGGTCTATGTATGTCACAAGTGTTTAGTAGAGTTACTACTTCCTTCCTTTACTTTCTTCTTCTCAGTGAGTAATTCTCCCAACATCGTTTTTGTTCAACATCTTTCAGTTTACATCAGGGTCCCCCAACCTTGGCAATTACTAGGTGTAGGGACCTCAACACCCAGCATTGCCCTGCCAGCATTGCCATTGCTGAGAGGTGAAGTCTATCTACCTTTAATTTGACCAGGTGACATTAAACTCAGTCTGTATAGGTAGCCTTTGACTTATGACCACAATTCAACCCAAAATTTCTGCCGCTAAGCGAGACAGTTGTTAAGCAAGTTTTACCTCACTTTGCGACCTTTCTTGCCACCGTTGTTAAGCGAATCGCTGCATTTCTTAAGTTACTGACACGGTTGTTAAGTGAATCTGGCTTCCCCATGGACTTTGCTGGACAGAAGGTCACAAAAGGGGATCGCATGATCCCGGAACACTGCAACCACCATAAATACGAGTTAGTTGCCAAAAGAGAGATAATTGTTTGCTTATGTTTGTTTTTTAATGACCCCGTAATCCCTTGCATCGGGGTAGAGTCGGGGCAACTGAGTGTTTACTGGCTGGATGCCCTTCCTGTCACCAGTGCAGAGTTTGCAGCTGCTATTTACTCATTGTGCCCAGAGAGAGAAATACTTGCTGCTACCTAGGATCGAACCCCCAGCCTCCTGATTGTGAGGCGAGCGCTCCGCCTGCAGGCCACTGCACTACTCTGCCAAAGGAGAGAGGATGGTGCCTGAATTCTGATCCAATGACCATGGAGATTCTGCAATGGTCATATGTGTGCAAAACGGTCGTAAGTCACTTTTTCAGTGCCGTTGTAACTTTGAATGGCCACTAACTGATCTGCTGTAAGTTGAGGACTGCCTGTGCTATTTATTGCCCCTCCTGCAAAAAGAATCGCAGACCACTGTTCATGTTTGGGCTCCATAAGAGCTTCATGTCCCACCCCAGGCCCCTTCTCTCAAGGCTCCTCCGCCCATCCAGAGGTCAAGTGGGACAGGAGGCTTCTCTGTAACCCCTGCTGGCTTTTTGCTTCTGTCCATTTCTAAAAGGCCTCGGAACGGCCCCCAGCCTTTCTGCCCCATCGCCTCTCTCGTAGGAGGCAGCGGAAGTAGAGAGCAGACTGGGAATTTTTGCACAGCAGGTTAGTTGGGGAAGAAACATAAAATAGCCCCAAAGAGTAAGAAGCACTTTCACTGATTGCTCTCTCAATTCTCTTCTCATCGTGGATCACAGAGATACAGGTACAGGTAGTCCTCGACTTACGACTGCAATGGAGCCCCAAGTTTCTGCTGTTAAGTGAGAACATTATTAAATGAGAATTTTTAAAAATACTAGTTTAGAAATACCTATCTGCCCATCTCTGGTGCAACGAGAAGCAAAATGAATCCACTTTCTCTGCAATTCCTTATCCTATTTTATTACTTTTGAAGAGTACTGTCTAGTGGACGAATTGCCTAAACATCCTTTGTTCAGTACGGATAGTCCTCGACTTACGATCCACCAAATTTCTGCTGCAAAGCAAGGCATTTGTTAAGTGGGTTTTGCCCCACTTGATGACCTTTCTTGCCACCGTTGTTAAATGAATTGTTGCAGTTGCTAAGAGAGTCACAAAGCTGTTAAGCGACTCTGACTTCTCCATTGAGTTGGCTTATCAGAAGGTCGCAAAAGGTGAACATCTGACCCCCGGGACATTGCAACCGTCATAAATATGAACCACTTGCCAAGCGTCTGAATTTTGATTCACGAGGTAATGGGGATGCCGCAGTGGTCATAAGTGTAGAAAATGTTCATGTCACATTTTTCAGTGCCGTTGTAATTTTAAACGGTCCTCGAACGAACTGTTGTGAGTCAAGGACTACCTGTGTATAGATATGTAGCTATTGACAGGTGGGATTCTACTGGTTCGGACCGGTTTGAGTGAACCGGTAGTTGCAGTGATCATTTGGCTCCGCCCACCTGCCCCTGCCCTTTTCCTGTGCTTTATTTCCTGGTTTTTGAGCACAGCTGATTCGCGCAGCAGAGCGGTTGGCCTTGCGTCAGCTGTTTTACTCCCGGGGCTGCAGCAGAAGGTAAGTATTCTGGCTAAAAATGGTCTTGCTGTGCTTGCTGTGCGTGCATGTGCCATGCGTGCGCTCACCTAACCGGTGGTTACACTGGTCGAATTGCACCACTGGATCTTAATCACCTCCTTCTAAAGCAGGGCTTAGCGTTACATATCTTATTCCAAGGGCCACTTTGCTCATCTGTAAATGCATTTTTGTTTCCAATTTTAAACTCTTGAAAAACAAATCCAATTGCGGATCTTCATCCTCAGACTTCAAAGGGCAGGGAGGTAGAAGACAGTTATTGATTTGTCCCCGAGCTCCAGTAATTGAATATTCCACCGTCACAATAATGCTGAAGTTTGACCCTTTGTGAATTAAAGCAAAATCACTTTGGGGGAAGATCTGGTGATTAATATGAAATATGCAGGCACTCTGCTCATGCCTTATATCCACTGGAGTTGAAGAGAAAGAGAGAAAATATCAGCATCCGACACACATTTTTTTATATATATATAATAAGGTGAAATGTGTGCATGCTTAGAGAAGGCTGTAAAAGCACTGTAAAGCGGTATCTAAATCTAAGCCAGAGATCCCTAAAATTGGCAGCTTTAAGACTTGTGGACTTCAACTCCCAGAATTCTCCAGCCAGTTGAAGTCCACAAGTACAGAGAAGAGCAACCAGGATGATGAGTGGACTGGAGGCTAAAACATACAATGAACGTTTGCAGGAACTGGGCCTGGCTGGTCTAGTGAAGAGAAGGACCAGGGAAGACAGGAGAGCATCTTCCAATATTTGAGGGGCTGCCCCAGAGAGGAGGAAGGAGTCAAGCTATTCTCCAAAGGACCTGAAGGCCAGACAAGGAATAATGGATGGAAACTGAACAAGGAGAGATTCAACCTGGAAATAAGGAGAAACTTTCTGACAGTGAGAACAATCCACCCATGGAACAGAAGTTGCCCTCGGAAGTTGTGGGAGCGCCATCACTTGAGACTGTCAAGAAGAGATTGGACTGCCATTTGTCAGAAATGGTGTAGGGTCTCCGCTTGGGAGGGTTGGACTAGATGACCTACAAGGTCCCTTCCAACTCTGATTATGTGTTATCTGTTAAGTCTTAAAGCTGCCAAGTTTGGAGGCTCCTGGTCTGAGGGCTACTGCTAGCGCTAATACCATAGATCAGAGTTCTCCAACTTTTCAGACTGGCTAGGGAGGTGGGTGGGGCACAGGACGGTTCCATGCGAGTGTTGGCCAAGCGCCCACTCAGCTCCATCTGTGCAAGTGGCACCCACGCCCGCCCATTGCTTATGCAAATGGAGGGCGCGCACACATGCACACTCACACAAGTTGGGAAGGCTTGTGCTCACCCACCCCTTCTGCAGCCTGGTTCCGAATGGCTCAAGGCCCGGTAGTGGGTCGCATCCCGGGGTTGGGGGTCCCTTTCTGTAGATAGGACAGGCCGAGGACAGGCCGGTTTGGATCCTCCGCAGCCTGCCCTGTTCCTTCTGTAGGCTTCTTCCCAGCAAGCAGTCCCATGGGAGGAGGCTCCATGAAGCCACCCAGGACCAGGGGTGGGCTTCAAATTTTTTAGCAAGGGGCTCTCTGCCCTAATGACTGGCTGGGTGGGTGTGGCCAGGTGGTTATGTGACTGGGTGTGCCAGGTGGTCATGTGATCAGATGGTCATGTGATTGGGTGGGCGTAGCTAGGTGGTCATGTGACTGGGTGGGTGTGGCCAGCTCGATGTCACTTCTTTGCCCTAATTACCTAAAAAAAGATAATATACCAAAAAGTTGTTTATTATTTTGTGCATTTAATACGTAAATGAAAGACTGGGTGAAACCAGGCTTACTAGCGGTGACTGTGAGGGGGGATCTTGGAGTCTTAGTGGAGCTTCTGGTGAGTTATGTGATTCTTATCATTTGGGAATTAATCCCCTTGGAGGCTAGTGGCAATGCTATTTGATTTTCTCCATGGCTCTCCCTTGCAAGCGCCAAGTGGATTGTTTATCTAGCTTGCCACACTTTTACCAGGTGTGAAATGCTCTTGGCTGAATGCCCAGAAGTTCAATTAAGCCTATGAAGAGCTTTCCCTGGCTGCTTGTGTTTCTGAGGTTATTGGCAGCTCTCCGAGCCCCGCAGAGTCTTAGCTAGGGGCTCTCCCAAGCCCCTGCCAGCCTCCAGCAGCCCACCATACCAGGACCACTAGCCAAAATGCCTTTCTGGGCCACCCAAAGCTCTTGGCAAGCATTGACTACAAGGGAAGGAATGTTGATACCCCATTCTTTGGCAAGAGCACCCAGAAAGGGCACCACTTCCCAATCCAACCTGCTTGCTAGAAAGGCTTGATATTCTGAAGGTAGATAAATTCAAGGCCACTTCTGTGGGCAATTGAAAACTCTCAGCCTAAAAGTCTTTCAGCCAGCTGGGGAAAAAGTCTGGAAAAACCCCCTCACCTGAACCGGTCCAAGGCCATCCCAGTTGCTTTCCTGAGATGAATCACAAAGTGGCTTTGTAAGCAGCCCCAACCAACGCTAATGTTTTCTTTCTTTTTCTTTTAACAACCTATAAGTAAGTTGGCATTCACAGGTATAATAGTAGGGCAAAAGCTGCTTGAGAAGACAGATCTGCCCAGGTTTTAACGCTTGGCCACTTTGTTAGAAAGACTGATAGCGTTCTGTCTCTCTCCTGGAAAAGTGCCAAGAATGGCTGTAATTTATAGGTTGCAGAAAAGGAGTGTGAAAGGACAATAAATATCACACTGAAAAAAAAAACATTCCTGGTTCGAGCTAGGAGTAACTAAATAATAATTTGTTATGTATTCATCTTTCTTGGTAACAAACTATTGTGTCGGTACTTTGAATCTGACCTACAAATCATCTTCCTTCTCCAGCTGTCTATATTTTACACAAGCAATTGACTGGAAGAGAGTATCTTCCTGTTGCTTTTTGGTTTTAAATTACTGACACCCGCTTACAGCTACACTCAATATGGAAATCAATTTTTGTCTCTCTTGCATAATCCATAAGAAGCATTTATGTCCTCTCTTGAAGCTACAAGCCCAACAATGTTTTGCTTGAAAAGTCAAGGCAGCCTATTTTTTCTTGATCCTTTCAGATTCAGGATTTGTCAAATTTTCCCAAAAGGATCGGCTGCAAAACTGTTGTCTTGCAAAAGGGGTTGGACTAGAAGACCTCCAAGGTCCCATCCAACTCGCTTATTCTGTTCTGTACTGTAGACTGGGAGGAACTCATCACTTCCTCTTTTTCTTGTCCAAAGTTGAACAAGTGAACCATTAATTCAAAGGAGAGAAAGATTTCCCTTCCCAGCAATTTTCATTTTTGGACATTCTCCTATTTGTTTATTATTTTAATTGAATGCAAGTCTTGGAAGCTTATGCTACAGAATGATTCATACGTTTTCTAAATAAATAAATACAAGAGTGCCAGAGGTTTCAGAATTGGCAGATGCACGAAATACCCAAAAAGGTTAATCAGATTATTTTTGTAGGGGGAATTAGGCTGTCATTTGACATATGTGTAAAGAAAAATGATTTTTGCTTGTTTTCAAGTAATTTCCAGTCAAAGTAGTTTGCAGTAAAGTTGTGAGATATTAATTAGTGTCAATGTATTTTGGGTTTATATGACAATGAAGGAAAACTAAACTTCAAGAAATGTTTAATAAACATATCAAATGTAATGAAAAAAAAACAGGGTTCCAAAGACTTCATCAGTGAATCACTGCAGCTGTTCAGTTAGTAACCCAGCTGTTAAGTGAGTCTGGCTTCCCCATTGACTCTGCTTGTCAGAAGGTCGCAAAAGGGGATCACGTGACCCCCGAGAAACATTGGAACTGTCATAAGTACATGCCAGTTGCCAGGCATTTGAATTTTCAGCACTTGACCACTGGGGTGCTGCAATGATCATACATGTGAAAAATAGTCCTAAATTACTTTTTTTCAGTGCCGTTGTAACTTAGAACAATTGCTAAAGGAACTGTTGTAAATTGAGGATTACCTGCATAAGCCTTAATTCATAGCTTGCAAACCACGGTTAAGCTCATAGTTTGCACTGAACCGCAATAAATTGTGGCATAGTTTAGCACAGAATCTCAGCAAATAATGTATTCACCATTTAATAGCCTCACTTTAATTATGCGGTCATGGCTCATCAAATAATTGGATTTCACATAGAGTATACAGAAATAGAGTGATCAATCTGAAGTTTAAAAGATGGAATACATTTTTACATTTTCCGTTTCTACTTCCCTTTTAAGAAAACCGAATGGGGGTATTCATTATGTTGTGTCTACATCTCTTAGCACTGGGTAGGATTCTCCAACGCATTTCTATCTGCTGGCAGAGTAAGAAGGGAAGGGCTGGGTTGAGTAAGTGACAGCAATGCCAAATTGGTTTGCCATTGCAGGGAGTCGTGATTGACACTTCTATTGCATCAATCTGTGTTTAAGCGATCCAGAAAGAAGAGAGATGGAAGTTAGCTTTTTTTCTTTTTCTTTTTGGCTAAAGATTGCTTTCAGCAGCTCAGCCAATGCATTCAAGAGGCAATCTTAAAACTATTTTGGAAGGGGAAGAGGTTGGTCTAAATTGGGGTGGGGAACTATGGCGCTTTTACAATCTGTGAACTGCGGAAGACGGACAAAAAGCAATGTGTGAAATCCTTTTCCTCTTCCTCTTCCTCTTCCTCTTCCTCTTCCTCTTCTTCTTCTTCTTCTTCTTGTCATCACTCCATTCCAATCCCCCAACAAAAGCCAGTTTTCATACGAAAAAGTCAGGAGTTGATCCATAAGATACTCAAAAATTTTACTTTTTCCCTCATTTGGCACATAAAGACCAACTGCTATTGATTTTATTCCATCTCATTCAATTTCCACAATTACAAATCTGCCATATTCATCTAGTAAAAATAGCTTGGGTTTAAATTGTGTGTGTGTGTGTGTGTGTGTACAAAACCATTCCGTTTTCCGTTCATCATTTTTTAACCTAACAGATATAAATTCCTCCCCTGGTCATTTGTTTATTAAATATTTCTCATCTTGTTTCTTGGTATGTGTCTCTTGAAGGCAAGTTATGTCAGCATTAAGTTTCCCAGGTAATGGAATAGCATTAGCCCCATTGATATTCCATGTAAAGTTTATTTTCCTTCTTTGGGTGAAATGGCAAATTCTGTCTGTTCTTCTTCAGTGTCAGCTTTTTGTGATTGGTCTACTTCCAAAGTGTCCTCTATCTCCATTTCTTCAAATTAATTTGGGTCTGGACAAGAAATTCTTGGCTTTGTCTATAGGATTCAGTCTGGAGAGGATATTCAATTAAGGATGATTCATCCTGTGGCCCAGTTAAGTACTCGCAAAGAAAACTTCTTTGATCTAGAAACTGACAAAACGTATAGAGTAAACTCGAGTTTTGCTACTATGAGACAACTATCAAGGGACGCCTCAGTTCATTTTGTATGAAAAGCAACGAGAGACCGTGTTCTGGCTTGCCACTTTAAATCTAAACTAAGAAAGGAAAATGGGGACATAATTGCTTTGAAGGAAATTCCTGTCAGAATTTTGAGGAAAAAGGAAAGCTTGCTCTTTCCTTAGCGATACTCGGAAGAAGAGAAAAATTCCCTTCCCTTGGGATAGACTTGAGGGAGTGGCACTTGCGTATCAAAGGTGCTTTTTCAAAAGGCAGCTGGACTTTGTTTTTCCTTGAAGGCATCTCGCTTCTCATCCAAAAAGCTTCTTCTGATCTGAAAGGAAACATCTTCAAGGAAAAATAAAGTCCATTGAAAAATCTCCTTTGGGATAACCATGACCTGGATAATTGGGAAGCTCCGTAGACATTCCCAGCTGGGTATGTATCTTTCTTAAAACATGCAAGTGTCTTCAAGGAACTTCAGAATATACTTTCTACTGTGTAAGTGCTGAAAAACAAGTTCTTTCATACCAAGAAATAGCCTTGGCTAAGAAGAGAAAAACATACTTACTTAAAGTTTAAAAAAAGAGAGAGAGAGAGAGAGACTTAGAAGGGTATGTTAAAAGTGCTAATATTTCCTTTTAAAATGCTAATAATGGAGCGTAAAATTCCAAGCCCTGAAATACTTTTTATGTTGCTCATGTTCCTATTGCCATTCATGGTTTATATTCATTATTGTAGATACTGTATGCATTAGACCCTTGAATTAATGTATTTTCTTTAAAAAAACCACAAATATGCTTAAATTCTGTCCCTCGGTTTATTTCTTATTTATTTCTTTCTTTTCCTGCCCCAAAAGAACAAGTTCCTAACCTTATGTTCTCTATGACATTCCACATTTATCAATATAATTGCGGCTATTAGTACTTTGCATTCTGAAGTTTTGTTTTTAAAGATAAACAGTGCCATTTGCATTATTTATGGCATCTGGCTGGCCAGCGCAAGGACATAACTCTAGTCAGAAACTCATTTTCGGCATCGATTTCCCATTTTTAAGCATATAAAGAATTACCTCACGTGGATCCCAACCTAAACCTTTAGGAAGGGGTTCAGCTTTAACTTGTCAGTAATGAAATGTTACTTCAAAGATCAGATTGATCAGAAGCACAACTGTGTGTATTTTAGAATTGTGAGCAATTGGGACAAATTGGGGCAAAAGGGCCAGTTTCAAAATATTTGACCAAGAAGTCGCATCGTGCTTCCTTTCATTTCATTTTATTTTTTTTTACTATTTTGGGATTGCAAAGCATGACTTGCAGGTTTAGCCTGATGGGGGGAAGCCAGTCCATTTTGAGAGGTGATGTTTTCTTTGATGAGTAATTTGTAAAGAGTTTTGCAACACGTACTCCTCCGCTCTCCTTCCTCATGCATAACCCTTTGCAGAGCTTCGCAGGGTTTCTAAAACTTGAAAAACTGGTTGGCTTCCCCTGAAAATGCATTTAGATCAGCAAAGCTGGCTGGAGAATTCTGGGAGTTGAAGTTCACAAGTCTTAAAGTGGCCAAGGTTGGGGACCCCTGAGTTGGATTCTCGTTTAAGGAAGCTTAATATCACTTCTAGCTCCTTTTAAAGCTTGATAGATGATCTCTCTGCAGCATTAAATAGGGCTTTATTTATTTATTATTTAAATTGGGCTCAGCTGCTATCATCGATATTCTATTTATTATTTGTATAGACGTATTTTGTATGCTGACCACTTCCTAAACAGTTCTAAAAGAAATCCAGTGAAAGCTATAGCAATTATATTCATTTTTTTCTCATTCATCTGCACTCAATAGCCCACGATGACAAAGTGAAAACAGAATTTTAGAAATGCCTGTTAAGTTGATAAATAACAAAAACTGAAAAAACTTTTTTTCTTTTTACACTATTGTTGTTCGGATTGAATGCCTGCTTTTGTTTTGTTTCATTTTGTTGATTGAATTTACTTCTTTCGTATTTTATTTCTTACAATAAAACATAAACTCACAGATCACATCTTTCACCTGCAAATGTAAACTCTTTCTTAAGCCCAGTCATTTCTTCTCAGGCAACTCCACTCCAAAGGAGAATTTGTTCCATCTCAGCACTGAGATATTATGAGCTAGCAGCACCCTGCAAAGCTATTGGCTGCACGTGAAATTGTAGCTCCTTGGTTTGTCACCACTCACCTCCTTCATTAAGGTGGTTTATATGAAAGCCATATTAAAACTTTCATACACATATAAACTTGCATATGAAGCTGGCTCAGGAATTCTGGGCATTGAAGTCCACATGGCGTAAGCGGGGCATCGGTGCCCAGGCCTGGTTTAAATAGGAAGATGGGTCATTTTGCCCTTGGCGTCCCTGCTAAAGAAATCCAATTTTGGATTCCTTCCTTTATTGTTCTGCATTCAAAGATCTCATATCACAAGCCAGAAGGTACAATAACACCATAATCCACAAGAAAGCTCCTTTAGATCCAAGATCCTGGTTTGACCTTTGTTACAAATTGAAAGGTCTGATTCGTGTTATCTGGCCTCATTTATCAAATCAGACAACATCCCTGCTAGTACATTGTGTACAACAGAGACTGTGAACTACTTTAAAGAGTATTTGTCTAATCACAGAGTTACGACACTGTGCCTTACTTTCTCTCTTGAGGAACATATGTGTGCCTGGGGTTTATTTTCACCAATTTGTATGCTACCTACTCAGCAGCTCTCTAATTCCTACAGTATCAGCCTTTTTCTGTTAATAGCATTTAAAATTGCAAAGTAATGGGATAGAAGTCTTTTCTCTGTTTTTTTTTTTTAGCCATCCATCTTCCCTTGCTGCTCCACGGTGACATCGTTTTTTGGTGGAAAAAAAATGTTTGGTGCAGATCAGACCATTAATAGTTAGAAGGCACATTCCCCCAGGGATGGTGTTTTTTAAATAGCTCCAAAGTGTGCTGATAGCATCTTGCTGGAATCTATTCTTGGCTAAAGTCACAGACTGTCCTCTCGGAACTGAAATTACAAAGTCTTCTTACAGGTTATAATTTATTTCCCCAACAGCTGCCTCATTCAGAGAGGACTCCAAGGTCCATGACATGATAGCAGCAGTCCAATATTTGAGGGACTGCCACAAAGAAGGGGGGGGGTCAACCTCTTCTCCAAAGCACCAAATGCAGGACAAGAAGAAATGGATGGAAACCAGTTAAGGAGAGAAGCAACTTAGAACTAAGGAGAAACTTCCTAGCAGTGAGGACAATTAACCAGTGGAACGGCTGGCCTTCAGACATGGAGTTTTTAACAAGAGGGTTGGGCTAGAAGACCTCCACGGTCCCTTCCAACTCGGTCATTTGGTACTCTGTGAAACTTCAGAAGAGGAGGACTAGGGGTGACATGCTAGTCTTCCAGGACTTGAGGGGCTGCCCCAAAGAAGAGGGGGAGTCAAGCTATCTCCAAAGCCCCTGAAGGCAGGAGAAGAAGCCATGGGTGGAAACTCATCCAGGAGAGAAGCAACCTGGAGTGGAGGAGAAACTTCCTAACAGTGAGGACAATTAACCAGTGGAACTGCTGGCCTCCAAGCTCTATCACTGGAGATTTCTAAGAGGAGTGTCAGGATTCCAAGTAACCCACCCATAACACACAGAACTCCGAGGAAGGTAGATTCCTCAAAGAACAGTTTTATTGGACATATCAGATGGGCACAGGCTGGTGAAAACCGACTCTGAAAGTTCCCACGCTTTTCAGCTAATGAAAAGTATAAGTTTTCCCCTCTTCCCAAACGAACAGTCACATGGTCCAATCAGGGTGCTGTCCAGTTGCTGGGTAACATCACTCCTCCTCTCTTCAGCCGCCTGTAGGAATGTCCTTGGTTCCCAGGGGAAACTATTTTGTTTTGGCTACAAACCCCCAGCTGTCTCTGTTCCCCCCAACCCTCATCTCCATTGTGGCCACCCTGACGCTTCAAAGATGGCCTCCATCAGGCCAGCTTCAGAGTTGACCAAGAGACTGGACAACTGTTTGTCTGGAACGGTATGTGTAATGTATCACCTACTTACCTCCTATCGGTGGTTCCAGCGGCGGGAATTAGAAGCGCTGTCATTGGACACGAACCCCGGCAGCCGGCGATAAAAAAGGCTGCCATGGGTCTTCAAGTGCGTCTTGTGTGAGCCGGAGTCACTGCCAAATAAAGAGAGCTGAAAATGACGTGTTGTCCGGAAATTCTTCAGAATCTAACGGTATCGGTTCCCTTGCTTGGGTCCAGTAAGGGGTTGGACTAGAAGGCCTCCAAGATCCCATCCAACTCTTATGATTCTGTCCTGGAGGGCTGCATGGTCCTGCCTGAAGGCAGCGCTGAATTCTTGAGCCTTGTGCTGGAATGATCTCTTTGCAGCCGGATGCAAGTGTTGGTTTGCACCTCCAGTCAGTCCTACTGCTGGCAAGTGTTTGCCTGCACTTGAGAAGGAGTGACATAAGGGGGGAGAGGGGCATTCCCTGCCCACTCGTGCCCTGCTCCCAATATAACCACTGTCCTCCTACCTTAATTCCATTGCCAGGTCCAGCTGCTCTTGGCTGACCTTAAAAAGCTTAAAAAAAAAAAGAACTCAGACCTAACTGCAAATACCTTTATTACGGTTATAGACCAGACAAAGAAGAGTGGATTCAAGCAATACATTCAACCCTCAGCTTACAAGAGTTCGTGTAGTGACCATTCAAAGTTACAACAGCACAGATAACAGTGACTTGTGACTGGTTTTCACTCTTACGACCGTTGCAGCATTCCCCACGGTCACGTGATCAAAATCAGACCCTTGGCCTCTGACTCATACTTACGACGGTCGCTGCAGTGTCCTGGGGTCATGCGATCCCCTTTTCTGGCTTTCTGACAGGCGAAGTCCATGGGGAAGCCAGATTCACCTAGCAATCGTGTTGCTAACTTGACAATCACATGACTCGGGGACATTGCAACGGTCATAAATGTGAGTCAGTTGTCAAGACTCCAAATGCAAATCACGTGACCATGAGGATGCCGCAGTGGCTGTCAGTTGGAAAAATAGCAATATAGCAATTGCCCTTCGACTTATATACCTCTTCACGGTGCTTCCCAGCCCTCTCTAAGCAGTTTACAGAGTCAGCCTCTTGCCCCCAACAACCTGGCTCCTCATTTGACCCACCTCGGAAGGAGGGAAGCCTGAGTCAACCTTTAGAAGGAAGGAAGGAAGGAAGGAAGGAAGGAAGGAAGGAAGGAAGGAAGGAAGGAAGGAAGGAAGGAAGGAAGGAAGGAATAGCAATAGCCCTTAGACTTGTATACTGCTTCACAGAGCTTTTACAGCCCTCTCTAAGTAGTTTACAGTGTCAGCCTATTGCTCTCCAACAATCTGGGTCCTCGTTTTACCCACCTTGGAAGGACGGAAGGCTGAGTCAACCTTGAGCTGGTCAGGATCGAACTGCTGGCAATGGGCAGAATTAGCCTGCAATATTGCATTCTGACCACTGACTCCACCAGGAAGGAGAATGAGAAAGGGAATTAAGAGAGGAAGGAAGGAAGGAATAAATAGCAATAGCACTTAGACTTACATACTGCTTTACAGCCCTCTCTAAGCGGTTTACAGAGTCAGCCTCTTGCTCCCAACAATCTGGGCCCTCATTTGACCCACCTCAGAAGGAGGAAGGCTGAGCCAACCTTGAGCCTGGTGGGATTTGAACTGCCAAATTGTAGGCAGTCAGCAGAAGTAGCCTGGAATACTGCAGTCTAACCACTGCGCCACCGAGGCTCCTTAAAAATGCTCATAAGTCACTTTTTTTTAGTGCCTTTGTAACTTTGAGTGGTCACTAAACGAACTATTGTAAGTCGAGGACTACCTGTGCTGAATAAAGCGATAATTAGCGCTTGACATACATATGTCTTGCACCTGAAAGGGAAAAGACAGAACAACCCAGACCTGCCATTAATGTGTTAGATCAATGGCGTCTCATTATTAACTTCATAACAGACCAGCTGATTCCTGAGGGAATGAAGAATAAGAGGAGATAAATGCAGAAAAAGGTGCCTCAGAAATGGGGCACTCCTTCAAAGACCCCCTTTTCAGTCAAGTAAACCAAAGAAGTGCTCCAATCTGAGTAGAGAGGGACCATTATTCATTAACCTAGTTTTCGAGAACCTGAAGAAAGTAGGTTATTTGTACACCTAGGCGTTTTGGGGACAGGGAAGGCAAAGGAAATGTATGGGGATTTCCCCCCTTAATTCTGAGCAACAGAGATCCCAGGTTAAACCTTTAAAAGTCAATGTGATGATTTTTCCCCTCATGATTATCACCTTCTGAGGAGACACCGCAAATAACTAAAGTCCTTGCCTGTCTGCTCCTGCCTGTATTTACTCTTCCTAAGCAAAGAACTGGAGAAGAAGCCTTTGATTTTTGATTGAGGTTGTTCCTTTATGTATTTACTCACTCATTTCAGTGCAAATACAAAAACATTTGCCAGCAATTTAGAGGGTGGGCGGAAGGGAAGCGCTACTTATTATTTATGCATTATGTGTGCATTTATTAATTGAAATGCCATTGATTCCAATGACTCCGAGCACAACTAGAAATGTTTGTAACGCCAGAAAATCTGACAGGGGAAGAACATAAGCTCTCAAAAGCCTCAATCATAAAAAAACAGGAGCAGCTCTTCAATTCCAGGCAAAGCTTGTTGCACAATATAATCCCTGTCATGGGGAAAAAAAGAAGAAATAATAATTAGGGATTGTGGAGTGCACATTTGACAAGTGCTATAATAGAGCCTCCTATATGATATACTTAAAAGTATCGACACAGGCTGTTTGAAGTGGCTGCTATTGGGGCAAAAAAACTTTTAGAAATACACTCTGACACCTTGTGTGAGGAGAAAAAAAGCGAAGCCCCCCCAGTATTTAAACCATGTTTTTATCAGTCCAATTAGCCATGACACCTTCTGTGCTGTGGCCTGTTAGCGTAACCTGAATGCCAGCAAGTTGGAAAGGCCTTTGGAAAAAGTTTATCCAGGAAAAGGGTTTGGGCTCCTTTTCCCATTGTTCCAGAATGCCATCCTTGCACTCAACAGGATTTGCTTTTCTATGTGGGTATATTTTATTTATTTGTTTTTTTTATTAGACTTGTATGCTACCCTCTCTCCCTAAGGACTCAGGGCGGAGAACAGTAAAAGAAACCCAGTACAAATGACAATGAAAACCATTAAACAAATACAAGCCTAATCAGTATTATACAGAATTTAAAATTAATTAAAACAAATACTAAAAACCAACCCGCACCCCGAGGTCAGTCCGGACCGGCCTGTTGGAACAGCCAGGCCTTCAGGTCCCGGCAGAAGGAGCGGAGATCGGGGGCCAAGCAGAGGTCCACGGGGAGTTGGTTCCACAGGGCGGGTGCTCCCACAGAGAAGGCCCTACCCCTGGGCACCGCCAGTCGACAATGCCTGACCGACGGTACCCCAAGGAGGCCCCACCTCTGGGAGCATACCGGGTGATCGGAATGTGATGCTGGCAGGAGGCGTTCCCTCAAGTACCCTGGACCCAAGCCATGTAGGACTTTGTAAGTTGTTACTAACACCTTGAATCTCACCCGGAAAGCAACCGGCAACCAATGCAGGTCGCGCATATATTAGAAGTCTACCCACAGTGAAAGGGAGCCAGTGGGAATTCTAGTCCTGCCTTAGGTATGAAAGCTAGCTGGGTGACTTTGGACCAGTCATCAGGAGACAGTGAGTTCTAGTCCTGCACTAAGCATGGAAGACAGTTGGGTGACTTTGGACCAATCACCAGGAGACGATGAGTTCTAGTCCCCTCTTAGGCATGGAAGCCAACTGGGAGAGTTTGGGCCAATCACCAGGAGACAGTGAGTTCTAGTCCTGCAAAAGCCAGCTGAGTGATTTGGGGCCAATCACCAGGAAACGGTGAGCTCTAGTTCCATTTTAGGCATGAAAGCTGGCTTGGCAATTCATAGAAATACAACCAATAAATGAAACCCAAGAAACGGGAGTGGGTGCTCGGTGCTTCTAGGCCTGGCTCTTCGTTGACCCGAGGGGAAGGAAAAAAGAAGACACTGAATCAAAATAAGGGGTGGAGCTGATTTGTCTTTGTTTAGCAGATGGATGGACCCTCGCCCCAAACAGGGAGGGGAAAAGCAACTCTCTGTGCCCCTGCCTTCAGCAGAACATTTCAGATTTTCTCATCCTCAATGTTATCCCTCCCCAGTTTCATTGGCACCCGATGCCTGCTAAGTTGTTCCCGTTCCCACTGCCAATTTGCAGAGAAAGAACAAAATCCAGTCTGTGCAGGCCTTCTGGCATCCAAGAATTGTTCCCAAAATCAGGGATTTTGAGTTTTCAAGGAAAAGAGATGGGAGGGGGTGGAATTCTGTAAAGGGGGATGTAAAAAAAAAAGTTTCAAGCCGGCAAATGGAGCCCTGGACTTTTTTTGGGGGGGGGGGTGGATGTGCATTACAAAGTGTTATCAGCTTCAGAGTTGTGGTCGCCACCTTGACTTTTTTGACCCATTCCCTGCAAACGTTCGCAGGAAGAGATTGTCTAGGGGTGCTTTCGGACGGCTGTATCCTGTATTTTAGAGTTGCCTTAGAAGAGTTACAAGAAAAACAGCCAAACCATGAACCAGCTGTGAAAAGGAAATAGTTACAGAATAATGGAGTTGGAAGGGACCTTGGAGGTCTTCTAGTCCAACCCCCTGCTCAGGCAGGAAGCCTTAGACCAGGGGTGTCAAACTCAATTTCATTGAGGGCCGCGTCAGGGCTGGGGTTGATCTTGGGGGAGGGCTGGGTGGGCATGGCTGGCTGGGTAGGTGTGACCAGTTTGATGCCACTCTCCAAACTTCTGGCATGTTTCCTCTTCGCATTGGGTAGACTGGGCCAAAGTGATGCAGGCCAGCCCCTTACATTTTCCAGGATGGTCTCAGGGACCACATCCAACCACATCAGGGGCTGGATGCAGCCCACGCGCCTTGAGTTTGACACCCCTGCCCTATCCAGTAACAGATAACCAGAGTTGGAAGGGGCCTTGCAGGTCATCTAATCCATCCCCCTGCCCAAGCAAGAGACCCTGCACCATTTCTGACAGATGGCAGTCCAGTCTCTTCTGGAAAGTCTCCAGGGATGGCGCTCCCACAAATGCTATACCCCTTCAGACAAACGGTCGTCCAATCTCCTCTTCAAAACTTCCAGTGTTGCAGCATCCACAACTTCTGGAGGGAAATTGTTCCACTGGTTAATCGTTCTCGGAAATTCTGGGAGTTGAAATCCACAAGTTATAAAGTTGACATAATGGGACACCGGCTGCTTTAAGTTTACGCTACAATTAAATCTTCTCAATTTCTGCTGATAAGTTTGGGGGGGGGAGATTGCTGGGACTTTTCAGGCATTTCCTCTGAAGCCCTTGAGGTTTGGCTTGTTCTGGGTGGGCAAACTCTTGTTCCCTGAAACTTTCTTCGTCCCGTAAATTGTTAATTTCCAAATGTCTCCGTGAAACAGGAAGGTAGACGGAAAACATGGCGTAGAACAGGTCTGTTGGCAATCAATGCCTATTGCCCAGATCGGAGCTAAAAATGCTCTTATAAATTCCTCGGGAGAGTCGAGTCAGGCATAGGAAGCCACCTTCACCTGAGTGTGAAGGTTAGCCTGGCACACGTCAGGTCAGATCAGATAATCAGAGTTGGAAGGGACCTTGTAGGTCATCTAGTCCAACCCCCTGCCCAAGCGGGAGACCCCACACCATTTCTGACCAATGGCGGTCCAGCCTCTTCTTGAAGGTCTCAAGTGATGGCGCTCCCACAACTTCCGAGGGCAAAAGAGAGGAGAAAGTTTCTCGCTTTTAAACAAAACCCTCAGGGATGTTTGTGGGGCAGGCCAGGCCGAGACAAAGGAGGCAGACAGAGACGCCCTTCTGTGTTTGTGCCCCTCTTTCCTCGCCCTCTGAAAAAGGAAATATCACTTGAATCATCTTCGGGGGGGGGAATATTGTCAAAAGGCACACTCTCCACAACAATTACATCAAACAATGACCCAAATGTTTGTATTGTACGACGAGTCCCCTGAATCACGGGAATGGATAGCAAATCAATTTGACTACAGAAATAAATAAAATAAAATTAACCTTTGAGCAATACTTTTTTTAAAAAGGTTATTTTTAAGTGATGTGCAAGTAGAGAGCAATTTTAATTCTGGCAATTTGAGAGGCTGGCGGATTCTGCAGCATGTGAGGCACATCTGACCGAAGAAACAGGCTTCATGGCTGACCAAAAACTATTTCTTATCGAGTTTGGCTATTATTATGCTAGAATCTTGCAAGTTGGATGGTGCTTCCCTTCCTTTTTGTTTTCATGGGAATTAGGAGGGCCTCTGAGTCATTTTCGTACTCCACCCCCATTGTTTGAACTCAAGCAATATTTCTTCTCTGTAGCTTTGTCAACAGGTCGTTTTCTGAACCACAGAAAGCTACAAATATTCTCCTTGAATATTCTCCTTGAATGGTAGACAAATGGCTGTCCAGTCTCTTCTTCAAAGCCTCCAGTGATGGAGCAGCCACAACTTCTGAAGGGAAGCCATTCCACTCTTCCATCTGTTCTGTCTTCCTTCCTTCCAGCAAGCTTATTCTCTTTGCTGTCTACGGATCCTTCTCTTCATCCACGTCTCCTCTCGATTCTTTTTACAAATACGGCATCTGTGTCTCTCCCCATGTTGACTTTGGTTTTGTGCTTGCACACATTAAGGGGGATCCATGGGGATCATCCAAGAAAGGATGACCGCTTCTATATTTCCAAAGAGACAAGTTGAAGGAAAGGATCCCTCCGATTTCTGCTTCGTCTCTTTGATTCCCACTCAACGATCAAAGTGGAATTTAACCTACAAGATGAAGCGCTGGTCTCTTTTTCACGCCCTCCTTCCTCCCCTCGCAATTCCATCACCAAGGAACCAAGGGGGGATTTACACCACGGTGAATATTTATAAGACAAGCTCCAAGTGGTTTGCCTTGCCCCGCCCGATCTGAAAGCCTTGTTTTGAGAAGAGTACCCTGGTTGATCCAACCCAACGCTGGGATGCTTGGAGTTGGAATGAAATTGAAGACCTTGTTATGCCGTGAAAGGCTTTCAAAAATTAATCTGCAACAACCCCCAGAACACCGAGGGCTTAAATACTTTATTGACCAAATGAACATTAGCAGTCTCTCTAGATGGAGTTAGGAAGGCTGAGTAGCCATATATCTTCCCACACACACACACAAATCCTCTTTGCAGTCATAAATCTCGTGGCTGACTCGGAGCATTAAGAGTTGGCTGACGGCTCTGCCTTGCTTTCTCCACCAGGCCAAAGAGGGATGGTGGGGAGTTGATGAAATCCGTACCCCAGCAGCCAGGAATGTAGTAACTTCAAGAGCCTCTGGATGCAGCTGGGAGAGAAGAGAAAATAGGGGTTTGGGTGGGCTTCCTCTGCGGAAGAGTCATGGAGTCATCCCAGCCTGGTCTGCTGGTTCCAGGGTTGGGCCTGGAGGGTCGAGACCCATTCTCAAGTCCGTTCTCGGTCATGGAAGCTCCTTGGGGATGAGGCTCCCTCCTCTCAGCCCAGCCTTCTCCCAGGGTTGTGATGGGGAAAGAGGTCTCTCTGCCTAGGCCAGGGGTGTTCTGACCAAGGCTTATGGAGACACTCACAAACACACGTTACTCCTAAAACCCTCAAACAGTTTGTAAATAGTCCCATGGAAGTCTGCCAAAGCCCTTCAGGATAAGTCTGATAAGCACCCACCTTTATCTCCCTTGAAATGCTGCCAAGGACTAAGTTTCCAATTAGTTATATGAGGCCAAACGGAGCACAAATTCAACACAGAGCTTCAGGTTTCAAACCAACCAGAACAAACAAAGTTGCTTCCTGCAAAGGCTCATGTCCCTTTGCTCCTCCTTTATGTTTTATGGGAGGGCTGATCACCTCCGAGCCTTACTCCTGAGTCACCCCTTTTGTTTTAACTGTTCTTGCCTTCTCGCAGCTCTGTGCAAGTGCACTGGGAACAGGCTCCCCCTGTTCCTCTGCCTCACGGATGTCAGATTCTGGAGGCTCCGGAGTCCCATCTCTGTATTGGACGCAGAACCCCCACCTGAGTCCTCCCCAGACTCCGGGACTGGCCCATGTTTCTCCCCACTGTCTGACTCTGCTGCCAGCTCCACAGGCCGCTGGGGGACCACAACAAGGGGTGTCAGACTCAAGGCCCACGGGCCACATCTGGCCTGGGGTGCTTAGATCTGGCCCACAGGACTGGCCTGGAAATATCAAAGAACTGTCCTGTGGTGCCTCTGCCTGCTAAAATGGCCCACAGGGGGCGCATGTGAGGCTCCCTGCAGCCCATTTTCAGTCGGCATAGTGCTACAGGAGGCGTCCGTCCTGTCTCCCTCCCCTTCCTTCCCCCCAGCCAGCCCGCGGAGGAGAACTACGATGCTGATCCAGCCCTCGAAGAAACCCAGTTTGACACCCTGGTCTAGACTGCCTGGAAAACAATAGAGAAAGCAATCTAAGAAAGGAAGAAACCCAATAGAACATTTGTGGCTCAGGGTTGAATTGTGGGGCCCTTGGTGCTCTCTGAGCTTGGTGGTTTCCTTGCAGACGTTTTCATGACCCAGTTAGGTAACATTATCAGGGCTAGAAGGGAGTCAAGGGCTCCCACAATATCGAGCTTCAGGCAAGGTGGTGACTCTCCCAACAGATTCCGCCTGTTCACAATGGATCCCTTTCACTGGGTAGATGGAGCATGGACAAGGGGGCAAGAGGCTCTCATGCTCTGGAATATCCACTCTCTCATTTCCCTCCCTCCCT
The DNA here is from genome assembly GCA_009733165.1 of Naja naja. Classification (NCBI taxonomy): domain Eukaryota; kingdom Metazoa; phylum Chordata; class Lepidosauria; order Squamata; family Elapidae; genus Naja; species Naja naja. Next base: position 2,819,748 of record CM019151.1, on the reverse strand, counting down.
CCCTCTGTTCCTCTTTCTTTCTTTCTTTCTTTCTTTCTTTCTTTCTTTCTTTCTCTTTCTCTCTCTCCCCTCCTCCTCCCTCCCTTCTTTTCCTTTCTCCTCCCTCCCTCTGTTCCCCTCCTTTCCTTCCTTCCTTCCTTCCTTCCTTCCTTCCTTCCTTCCTTCCTTCCTTCCTTCCTTCCTTCCTCATCCTATCCAAAGCCCTCTGGGGTTGAGGGCCATTATAAATACCTAAGAATGAATAAATGGAGAAGCAACAGCATCCACCTTGCTGATAATACCACTAGTAGTAGAACAATCTTTCTTTTCTTTGTTAACATTGTTTTGATGGCCATGGAAAGAGGTCAGCCCTAACTGCACTGCCAAAGTCTCCAGGGAAAATGGGAGCTGCCTGGCAGAGGCTCCGTAAGAATAACATTTGTTAGATTTGCATGAAGAGTCAGACGTGGAGTGCTTCAGTGAAGAGTTTATTAGTGACTACAGCTCATAACAGACCCGATTTGGCTGGGCTGCGGCTGCTACTATAGCCAGCAGCCGCGGTTGCCAACAATCAGAGTGCAGGGTTTTCCCTGCACTTTTTAACCAATCATTTCTTACATTTTACAAGAACAGTTCAAACTTAACCAATGACATTCAAACCTGCATACATAACACCCCTCCCACTGGGTTCAGTCCATACTCAAACCCCAACCTATCTAATGTATTCTTTTAAATAGGTGGGGTTCTTAATACGTTGAGACCTTCGTGGTTCAGAAGTTTTAACGTTCTCACCCAGTGAGAGAGGAAATGTGTCATGACATTTCCCCCACTGGGACTTCCTGTGAAAGACCCTGTTTGATTGTTAGAATCTGGTCTCTCCTCCCAACTCATCTCCAGCCAATGTCAGCACCCAAGTCAGGTAGTGATGAATAGGTGGGGCTCTTACGTCGTTGAGACCTTCGTGGTTCAGAAGTTTTAACGTTCTCACCCAGTGAGAGAGAAATGTGTCTGTTGACATTTCCCTACTGGGACTTCCTGTGAAAGAAGACCCTGTTTGATTGTTAGAATCTGGTCTCTCCTCCCAACCCATCTCCAGCCCAATGTCAGCACCCAAGTCAGGTAGTGATGTGCAATCTTCCACTTGTAAGGATGGATTTTGGCATTGTGACAGGTTTTGGGATGGTTCCTGTCATAATGGCTCGTTACATGGGGTTGATTCTTGCTTGCTGATTATCCTCATGCTCCTCCCCTTCCCCCTAGAAAGGCATTAGGTATGGGAACTAGAGAGGAACAATTGCGATGTTCCTGAGGTAATCTGGATCTAAGCTGATCAATGTGCCTGCTCCAGAGGACTCCATCCTCTGTTTGTACCCTGTAAGAACGAGGGCCTGTGATTTGAGTTATCTCAGCAGGAATCCAAAGGTTCACCCATAAGGTTCTTAGCATAAACAGAATCACCCACACTGAACGTGCAAGCTAGTGGAATCTAGTGGTGCATTGGGTGCATAAGTGGGATGAAGAGTCAAGGGAGACCTAAGTTTCCTACCCATCAACAACTCTGCTGGGGATAAGTTAGTTGATGGGTTAGGGTGATGTGCTGAACACTAAGAAGTTTTCAACTTTCTCAGTGATGTCCCCAGGACCCAGTTGCTGAAGCTTCTCCTTGGTAAAACGTACCATGCGTTCAGCCGGCCATTAGCCGAAGGGTGCCCAGGGGCAGTGAGGGCATGTCTGATACCCTGTTGTGCTAAATAGATTCAAGGGTGGATGTAAATTGGGGCCATTGTCAGAGAGAACAAGGCCATAGATTACCTGTAGCCATTTGGAATATGCATCTACTATAATAAGGAAGGTGTGCCCTCTGGTAAGGCCAGCAAAATCAATGTGAATCCTGGACCATGGGCCCCTAGGACATTCCATTCCTGTTTGGGGGGCGAGAGGTGGGGCAGGCCTGACTACCTGACAGTTGGGACAAGATGCAACCCAGTTTTCAACCATTTTGTCAATACCTGGCCACCATACATAACTCCTGGCCAATCCCTTCATCCTTACAATACCAGGATGACCCTCATAACATTTCCAAAACCTCCTTTGCAGTTTTGCAGGAATAACCACCCTGTTACCCCACAAAATACATCCTCTTAATACAGATAATTCAGTTTGCCTGGATTTAAAGGTTGGGCAAGGTGAGGTAGATCTTGAAGAGGCCAACCTTTCTTAATCCAGCCTATAATAGGAGCCAATAAAGTGTCTTTGGCAGTCTCTCTGGCAATTTCAGCAGCGTGTACTGGAAGCTTGACAACAGTTTCTAGAAAAAGATGTGTGCCTCAGGTTCAAAGTCCTCCTTGTGACAAGGAAGTGGGCAACGACTCAAGGCATCACATGTCCAATGTCCTTGCCAGGCTTGTGGATAAGGTTGTATGAATAAGCAGCAAGAAATTCAGTCCACCTCAGCATTCTTGGTGACAGGATAATGGGTGTAGGTTTTCTCTCCTGCCACAATGCCTAACAAAGGTTTGTGATCTGTGACAATGCTAAATGTTCTCCCATATAAATACTCATGGAATTTCTTGACACCACAATTGCCAAGGCTTCCTTGTCCAGTTGGCTGTAGTTCCTCTCTGCTTTTGGTCAAAGTAGAGTAAAATGCAATAGGAGCTTCCTGGGATGGCTGTGGCTCAACCCCACTCAGGGGATGCATCCAAAGTCAGTACAACAGGTAAATTATCAGAGAACTGTATGAGTACAGCATCAGACGTGATTAGTCTTTTAATACTGTTAAATGCTGATTGTTCTTTCCTGCCCCAGACCCAAACAGACTTTTTTTTAATGGCTCAACCCTCCCCCCCGGCACTCCAAAGGGGATGCATCAAAGTCAGTACAACAGGTAAATTCTCAGAGAACTGTATGAGTACAGCATCAGGCGTGATTAATCTTTTAATAATGTTAAATGCTGATTGTTCCTTCTGCCCCAGACCCAAACAGACTTTTTGTCAAGCAATCTGTGTAATGGTTCTGCAATGGTTGCCTTCTGAGGTAGGAACATGTGGTAAAAGTTAATAAGTCAAGGAAGCTTGCAAATCTGTTTTGCATTTTGGTCTAGAGGCTTCTTTGATTGCTTGAACCTTGGCATCTGTAGGGTGGATGCCATGCTTGTCAATCATATAGCCCAAGAACTCAACCTTGTCAGTTCTAAGAGTTGCTTGAACCTTGGCATCTGTAGGTGGATGCCATGCTTGTCAATCATATAGCCCAAGAACTCAACCTTGTCAGTTCTAAGAGTGCATTTTTCTTCCTTGACTTTTAACCCCGCTTTCCTGAATCTAGTAAGGACTTCTCTGAGTCTTTCTTGTAGCTGAGTGTCATTTTCAGCAGGGATTAACACATCATCAAAGTAAGGCACTACCCCTGGCAGTCCTTGGAGCATCCTTTCCATAAGGCTTTGGAAAATGCCTGGTGCCACGCTTACTCCAACTGTAACCTTTACATTTGAAGGCACCTCTATGAGTCACAATGGTTTGGGCCTCTGCAGTGGTGTCATCAACTGTTAGTTGTTGATATGCCTGGGCCAGATCCAATTTGGCAAAGACTGTACCCCTGCCAAGTGAATGTAATAAATGATGCACCACTGGAACTGGATATGCGCTCTGTTGAAGTGCATGGTTCAATGTCCCCTTATAGTCCCCACAGATTCTCACTGACCCATCAGTCTTGACTGGTGTGACTATGGGTGTCTCCCTCTGGAGTGGTCAGTGGGCTCTAAAACTCCTTGAGCTATTAGTTTATCTAATTGTGCATCAATTTTTTCCTTTAAGGCAAATGGGACCCTTCTGGGCTTTAAGCGGGTGGTGGCACCTTGGGATCTAGTTTGAAAGTGATAGGGGTCCCCATATACTAGCCTAGTCCTTACATCTGAACGCCAGACAAACTCAGACTCTACGCAGGGTCTCCTCCCATTCAGTGTTGCTCATGTGATTGATGCCAGTCACCTCGATGTCTAGTGGATTGAACCACTCAAGTCCCAGCAAGCTTGGGCGATCCTTGTCCACGATGGTCAGGGGCAAATGTTTGGTGTGGCCTTTAATCTTCACGTTGAATTCTCTTGTTCCAACTACTGGAATCTTGTTCCCTTTAGTAGTCTTTAGAGATCAGTGCTTGCTTCTGGAAATGTTTCTTCTGAATGTTGGGAAGTAGCCTGTGAATATGTCCCTGACACCATAGATAAATAGGAGCCTGAGTCCACTTCCATTTGGCAAGGCCTTCCTTCAATTAGTACCTTCACATGTACTTTTCTACTTCTTAAGGGTGAAGAATGACCAATGGTGACTGTTTGATGAGTTTCATTCTTCCCATTTGCTTCTGTGTTGCCCCCATTTTCTCACTGAAGTTGTTAGGCTTGAAATCTTTGTCAGGAAACTTCTTTCTGTTTGGTGGATTTCTGGATGATTTGCAGACTCTTGCTAGGTGACCTCTTTTTTCACAATGGAGACAGATGGTATCAAAATTGCATTCAGTGTGGGTGGCCACCCCACAACCTCTGCAATAAAAGTCTTGCCTCTTTCTTCCAAGGTCTTTCCTTTTCTTCTCCATTCTGAGTCTATAAATTCCTTCCTCCACCTCGCTACAGTCTGAATCAGAATCTATTTGCTCGCAATGGGTTGTTGTGGATTTTTCCACATCAGGATGGCTTATGCCTTGTTAATTTTCTTCATGGCTGCTGCTGAGGACTTGGTAGCTTCCTGAAGAAGCTTCTTCTATGGCCTCCTTAAGCGTGATCTTAGGTTTCATTAATAATTTGCTCTGCAAAACCTTGTCTTTTAGGCCTAGAACAAATCGATCGCGCATGGCCTCTTCTAAGTTGATAAACTCCCATGCACCCCCAATGTCCCTTAAACTTGCCACAAAGTCATTAACATTTTCGCTTTCCCCTTGATCACGATGGTAGAATTCGTGTCTCTTAATGAGGCACGATACTTGTGGCACGTAATGGGCTCTTAATAACTTTTCTAAATCGGGCCAGTCCATTACCTTCACGTCTGCAGCTCCCGCCAATGCCTTTGCCATCTTGAAAATGGCCGGACCGCAGTGGGTAAGAAAGACCGCCTTCTTCCGCTTGTTGGAAATGTCGGCGAGATCGTTTCCCACCAAATACATTTGGAAACGATCTGCATACGAGTCCCAGTCTTCTGCCGTCGGATCGAATGGGGCTGGGGGGGTGGTGTTCAGTGCAGCCATCTCTCTCGGCTTGTTTTCTGCGTGTCTTCTCTTCAGGAAGGATCCCACCTTCGTCGCCAGTGTTAAAGAGTCAGACGCGAAGTGCTTCAGTGAAGAGTTTATTAGTGACTACAGCTCATAACAGACCCGATTTGGCTGGGCTGCGGCTGCTACTTATAGCCAGCAGCCGCAGTTGCCAGCCAATCAGAGTGCAGGGTTTTCCCGCACTTTTTAAACCAATTATTTCTGACATTTTACAAGAACAGTTCAAACTAAACCAATGACATTCAAACCTGCATACATAACAACATTCATGATCTGTGTCTGCTTCTGCTTCTGGCTTTTCTGTTCAGTTCGTTGGTTGTCGCCCATCCCGGGATAATCATTTAGACAATAATTCATAGTCATATTAGATTTCTTTCTTTTTCCCTCCTAGGCTGTTAGCACAGTAAAGTTTAGTCATCTAGTTTAACGAAAAATAAATGATACTTGAAGTTCAGTGAATTGCATCCATTCAGATGAATCCCTCAACCGCAATTTGAGTCAAAGTGCTGTTCGAGCTGCTGACCCAGCCAGGAGAAGTCGTTGCCCTCACCCTGGATTGGCCCAGATGGGAAATGCCCCATTTCATGGTGAGGCCAGGAACCCTTCAGAACATCTGGGAGCCACGGAGGGAACCATTCCTGCTCTTTCCACCATCCCAGCCAATGTTCAGAAGCCTTTGGGGAGGTGGGTGGAGTTGGATGGCGAGGCCTCCGGTCCAAGGCCTATCATGAAAATGGGGAGGGGAGGGGAGGCTCCCAGTTCTTCAAAGGATTAATGTCTGACCATTATAAATAGTGGAGAAAACATGAATTCTGAATTGAGTGGCAGTGAGAGTAGAAAGTAGGTTCAACCGTGGTCTTTGGTTTGAAAATAAAGGCTTCATAAGTGATGACAAATGGAGAGTCCTTGGTGCTCCTCCTCCTCCTCCCCCCCTCCCTGCAAGCCCTCCTCCCTTCTAGCACTGATGATGTTACCTAGTTGGGTCATGAAACACCTGCCAGAAAACAGCCGAGCTCAGACAGCACCCAGGACCCCCATTTCAACCCTGAGCTACAAATATTCTCCTTTATTGAAGGCAAGTCATTAGTTTGCAGACAGGGAAGCTTGGCTGATGCTGACAGAACATCTACAGTTTTAAGAATCAGACAAGAGTTTCAAACAATCCAACAGGTTTATTATTTGTGGAGTGGCTAAAATAATCCTGTCTCCCTGAAGGATCTCTGGATATAAATGCAGGCATCAACATTATCACAGGCTGTCACTCAAGGGGGAGATGGTTGACTTCAGAGCATGTTCTGTTTAGACAGCAGCACAAAATGAGAAGCACGTTCGGCCATAGGAAGCAAAGTGTATAGTTCTTACACATCTTTTTCTGTGATATATTCCTTTCGAAGGAGGAAGAGGAAGAGGAAGAAGGAGGAAGAATCTGTGCTTGGTTGTTTTCTTGCACCCAACTAAGTAACAACATCCGTATAGTGCTTCCTCTCTCTTAGTTGAAAACCTCCCACCTTTGCTCCTATCTTGCTGTCCGTTCTCTAGGCAGAGAGAAAAACTTTCCCATCCTTTCTTCAGGATGTGTTCTGTTTACCTGGAAGGAGGAATTCAATCTGTCTGGGTCAATTCTGTCTGTTGTTAATCACTTGTATTGTCACATCATAATCAATGTGTAGCAAAGGGGAAGGGCTGACATGCAGGTGTCCTTGTTCATATTTCCTGTTCCCCTTCTGAGCACATGTAAGTGTGTGTGCATGCATCTTCTAGGGAATGTGCTGTTGGGATATGTGTATATATTTTGAATAGGTTACTGTAGGTTATTGCTGAATATTTAAGCACTCCTAAAAATAGTAAAGGTAAATATTTCATTTCTGATATTTATCTGTACTATGTCTAGTAGTTGTTTCTTTCTCCTTTCCTTTTTCATCATTTTTTTTTAGTATTTATAAATAAGAGTATAGAGGAGATTTTGGCACTAAGTTCAAAGATTTATTATTTTTTATAACATAAAAACAAGTCATTGTTCTTTGCCCGGTGCTGTCAAATTTTATTAATGTTATACTGAGCATTAATTGTATCTCTACTGTTTTTTTCCCTCCGCTTCTCAGTATTACATCTTCTGAAATTATAATTTCTTTTAAATAAAAAGAAGAAGAAATTCGTAGCAAAATATAAAAATAAACCTGTTTCAGATTCAATTGTGGGATTGTCTCCTCTGCTCCATTGTTCCAAAGTGTATTGTCTGTATAAACACACACACACACACACACACACACACCAGTTTGTTGTAGTGGTTAAGGCAGCAGGCTAGAAACTAGAGATGATTATTTATTTATTTATTTATTTATTTATTTATTGGACTTGTATGTCAGCCCCATCTCAAGACTCTCACAACTAAAACATACATTAACAATAAATAGCTAAAAAGAATTAAACAATAACAAGCCCAATAATACCAAATTTAAAATAAATTAAGAACCATCCCACCCCACCCCACCCCCGAGAGGCAGTCACAGCCCGGATTGGTCAAATAACCAGGTCTTCAAGTTGTGGCGGAAGGTGCAGAGGTCAGGGGCCAGACGGAGTCCCAGGGGCAGCTGGTTCCACAGGACGGGGACCGCCACAGAGTAGGCTCATCCCCGGGGGACTGCCAGCTGAAATTGGCTTGCCAATGGGACCCCGAGAAGCCCCTGCCTGTGCGCTCGCACAGGGCGGTCATCAGGGATGAGTTCTAATCTGGCCTTGGGTATGAAAGCTGGCTGGATGACTTTGGACCAATCACCAGGAGACTGTGAGTTCTGGTCCTGCCTTAGCTGAGTGACTTTGGACCAATCACCCCCACTCAATCCAACCCACCTCACAAGGTTGTCGTGAGGAAAATAGGTGGAGGAAATTGTTTTGGGTATGTTTATCACCTTGAGTTATTTGTAGAAATAATACGGGTGGGATATAAACAAACAAATATTTCCCCCTTCGATATTGTAAATTAGTTTAGTAAATTGATCAGTAGGATTACATTTGCTTTGTGAGCGGATGCTAAGTATACCCACATTCTGCAGACCTGTTCAGCACATGCCTGTTTCCTGAATTGAGACGTTTTGCCCCAAACCCAACTGATGGGCAGTTCAGAGGAAAACTGACCTATTGCTTATGCCTATCTCTTTCCAGATGGCATAAAATCCCAAACTTCACAATGATCAAATGCAATTTAGAATTGAAGATTGTCCCCGATTACTCAAAACATGATTATATCACTGCCTCTATTAATGTGGAGCATGCCTCTTTTACAGCCTGACTGTAAACACATTTATTTCCTAATATGTACGCTATATCCTGCCATTTAGCTTGCTTAAATCCAATTGACTTATTCAGTAACATTTTAAAAGATTGTCTGCAGCCTCATTGTCCAGTCTGGCTCGCGTTCCTCTTTGTGCTGTATCTGAAGTGCATAAAAACAGAGCTTCTTCTGTTTTTCTTCTTCTGCCACAATCCAACTAGATGCATGGAAACCTCACTGCTACCCAGGCAGAAGTCTAGAACCAGCTGGTAGAACAGATTCCTCACATTTTGCAACTGTCCACTTTCTTTATGAGGAACCTGACACATGAAGTTGCTCCTAACTCTGTTGTGACTTAAGAGAAACAGCAACCAAAGATTTGGTACAACCACACACACTTACACACACACACATGCCCATTGGCAATGAATCATGTGAAGAAGCATGACGATGCTTGTTTGTTAAACTTAGGAGAAATGTTTCTTTAAAAAAATATTTTGTTTAGGCTTCTGGGTGATGAATTAGGGTGTCAGGATTCCAAGTAATACGCCCATAGCAAGCAGAACTCCAAGGCAAGTAGGTTCCTCTAAGAATAGTTTTATTTGGATATATCATCTTGGCACAGGCTGGTGAAAACCGACTCTGAAGGTTCCCGCGCTTTTCACTAAAGTAAACATTTTCTCCCTCCCTCAAACAATCAGTCACATGATCCAGTCAAGGTGTTGTCTGGTTGCCTCAAAGGTGGCTCTGGTCAGGTTAGCTTCAGGGTTGACATATGGTGGGTTAGATCAGGGGTCCCTGACCCCTCCAGGCTGTGGCCCACTATCGGGCCTTTCGTAACTGGGCTGCAGAAATGGTGGGTTGGTGAAGATCAGTGGCCAGGCAGAAGTTCTGGCCAAGAAAATTCTCTCCAGAGGAAGGATGGAGAGGTCACCCACTTGTGCTCTGGATGCTTCTCCTCACAAGGAGACTGCAGGGATTTCATGTGGTTGATCATGGACTGAAAGGCATGGGAGCAGATGGGTTGCCATCACTCTCAAAACCACTCTTGGAAGAAATATCCTTCTGGGTTCAGTTCCAAATGGGGAGGAAAGACACTGGAAACATGGTGACTGCTTGGAAAGATGGTTTACTGATGAACAGGATGGGTTCCTGGGCAGAAAAAAGGGAAGAGATGCTGAGAGTGCCTGGGTTTTATGCCCTCTGTTGGGATTTGAATTTGAGCTTGTATTCTGATTGGTTGTCAGACTCCCATGGGGCAGGCAGGGGCAACTCTGTAGGCTGTCTCTGAGACCCAGGCTTGGTTGAGCCTTGCTGGGTGATGATGTAATGAAAGGACTTTGGGCAATTCCTATTATAGCTCTGCCTGAAGGAGGTAGATCTTTGTTATGTAGAATAGACTGGTCAAGCCTTCATGGCCCATTGACAAAGGTGGGGGAGGGCTGAGTTTCTGCCTCTCAGAGTTTCTACTTCTCTTTTAGGGGAAACATTCTGCCTAGTTAGTATATCCTAAAATATTTCATTTTCCTAGGAGTGGGGTGGGTTTTAACTTCCAACACCACTAGAAAGTGTTTTTGGATAGTTGACCCTCATAAGCCTCACTTTCTGAAACAGTTTTGGACACCTTTACAGCTTAAAGATCTTCTGACAGGCAGGAAAAAATGAAGATACTTGGTCAGTCACCTTCTTTTTTAGAACCCAGAAAAGAAAGAAAAAATACTATTTTAAAGGATTTTGACTTGAAAGTAAAAAAAGAGGAGAAAAAAAGCTGAACAAGATTGCAATTTAAGAAAATTTTGAAACGGATAAAGGGAACAGTAATTTTCAGAAGTATTTTTGTTGATGAAAATACCTTTAAAAATAGTAAAATTAACTAGAAAAACAGACTGGACATCCATGAGAATGTTAATTGTTTATTATTAAAGAAAGTAGATAATTGATGGGTTTTACAAAATAAGATATAATGGTAACCTGGGTCAGACTGTGTGACTGTAGATATGAAGAGCTAAAATGTTAAAGACAGAAAAATGCAAACAGAAAAGAGAGATATTATCATCTTGATAATTTATTGTATTTTTTTTAAATTTTATTAACTTTCTATACTCTCCAACCCACCTAAGTGCCTCCGGGCAGTTTGCAACATCGTAAGTGTCATATTTTCACTTTGGGGCTATAAATATTTAGAATTGCAACCGCCATTTAAAAGCAGCAAAAATAGGAGAAGGCAGCAGAAGAGGTTCAGTGGAACAACTTACAGATAAGAGGATCACACCAGATTTATTGCAGAAAACATTTGAAGATTTTGGCAAGAGACCAACCTGATACAGTTGCCAATAATTTGCATGCTTTAAAAAGGAAAGGATTTGTAGGACAGATTAAATATACCCAAGGAAAATGGGCAATTTGGAGCTTGTTGTCGTATCGAGATATAGAAATGGTAACTCAAAAGAATATTCTTATTTTTCTGAAAGACATAGATCATTTTTCAAGTGTAGATATGACTTGGATCTCTTAAGACTTCGGTTACTTCATAAATCAAGATGTTACCAAAGACTTTCTCAGGCCACAACCCAATGATTTTAACTATTAAGAGAGGAAAATGCCTCTTTTCATTGGAGATTGAAAATCGTTGCAAAGTACACAATAGTGGAGGATTGGAAAAAGTTGTTGAATATTTTTTTAAGAATCTTAATAAAGGCGCTGAAGTTAGAACAGTTTGGAGTACAAGCAAAGCTTTTACAGGAAAATATTTTATACAGCTTAACAGTGAATTTAAAAAGAAAAGGCAAGAGAAAATACAAATAATTTGGGATGAGTTTTAAAAAAAGAGTTTAAAAAGCCCCTAGAGAGAACAACTATATTACCCACCAAATTAAGCTTCTACAGAGGCAATTTTCTATGTTAACAGTGAGAAGGATGGAAATAAAGATGAATAATGCAAAACAAATAAATTTTGAATTTGCAAATGAACTGGGGAAATGGTTGGAACAGAAGTTGTGAAACATAAAGGAAAAAAATGTGATACTAAAATTACAAGAAGGAAATACTGCAATAACAGATAATGCAAACAAGCGAGAAGTGTCTCATCAGTATTATTCTACTTTATATACAAGTAAAAAAAATATTGGGAAAAGTGAGTAATTACTTACATAAAAAGAATTTACCAAAGATTGTAAAGAATCAGAAAACTTTGGATGGACCTGAAATAATAAGGGAAGTTTGTGAAGCTATTAAGCCTAGGAAAAACCAGCTACTCTTCTAGCCTCTTATTATAAATGTTTTGAGGATGAACTTTTATAACTTTGACAAGAAATAATAGATATTATTTTGCAGAATGGAAAGATTCTTGACAGCTAGAAAGAGGTCAATATGGCATTAAATCCCTATTATCAACCAATATATTTATTGAATAAGTTGTTTACAGTGATTTTGCTTGAAAGGTTGAAAATGGTTTTACAGGACATTATTCATGAAGATCAATGTGAGTTGTTGTTTTTTATAACCCAAAAGACGTTTATGAGGTAATATTAGAAAAGTGTTGCATATTCTGGAGTATTTGGAACACCACAGTGAAAAACAAGTTGTGTTGATCTTCTTAGTGGCAGAAAAGACCTTCTTGGGTCATTTGAACTGTGCTTCCCTGTTTAGAGTTCTGGAAGCGAACGTTGGAGATGAATTTATTTCGATTTATACCTCCCAGAAAGCACAAATAACTTTTGTGACGTTCAAAGAAAGACAAGACAAGACTGCCTGCTCTCTTCCCTCTGGTCACCTTCTGGTTTTCAAACTACTGAATAAAGACGTCAGACCAAGTGAGGGAATCAGGATAGTGAAAATTAAACGATCACGTTCTAAGTTAAGGGCATTTTCTGATCATGGCCTGGAGGTTCAGGCAGTCCTCGATGTACGGCCACAGTTGACCTCAAAATTTCTGTTGCTGAACAAAACATTTCCTAAGTGAGTTTTGTCCCTTTTTACGACCTTTCTTGCCACCGTTGTTAAGTAAATCACTGCCGTTGTTCATCTGCCTCCCTCATGGACTTTGCTGGTCAGAAGGTCGCAAAGGGGGATCACGTGACCCCCAGGGCACTGCGACCGTCATAAATATGAGTCAGTTGCCAAGTGTCTCAGTTTTGATCACGTGACAGAGGGGAGGCAGCCACGGTCGTCAGTCACTTTTTCGTGCCGTTGTAAACTTTGAACGGTCGCTAAATGAAGTCAAGGACTACCTGTAGTTTTGGAGGATCTGTTAGAGGGGTAGAAACATTAATAAGAAAATTAAAATGACTTTTTAATGTTAACAGGTTTTAAGATTAATAAGAGGAAGATGATGGAATTAATAAAAAATATGAAAGTAGAACATCAAATGGAACTCAGGGAGAAAACTGGTTTTAAGACGGAGGAAAAACCACGTCACAAAACTGCATTTGACCATTGGCTTGTTTTTACAACTGGTTGCACTGTCCAGAGGTGGGATTCATCTGGTTCTGATCAGTTCTGGGGAACCAATAGGGGAAATTTTGAGTAGTTCACCAACCGCATCTCTTCTCTGCCTCCCATTGAGTCCCAGCTGATGGGCTGGGTCTTGTTTGGTTGCCCTGCACGGGGGAACGGAGTTGGAAAGCAGGCTAGTGGGGCGGGGATGGAAGGGGAATTTTGCAGTATCCTTCCCCTGCCATGCCCACCAAGCCACGCCCACCAAGCCACACCCACCAAGCCACACCACACCCACTAAGCCATGCCCACAGAACCATTAGTAAGAAAACGTGAATCCCACCACTGGCACTGGTCCCACGGTCACCTGATTGCAATTTGTAATTATTATTATTTTTGCCAATGTCTGTCTGATTTGAAAGAATGGGTTCCATCTTATGATTGTGGCATTTGCTTAGCAACCAGGGCTTTGCTGAATGACCCCTGCAAAACAATGTGGTGAAATGGGGTTTGATCAGGTGGGTGCTTATGACCCTAAATTTGGTCCCAATTACGGTCATAAGTCAAGGACTATCTGACTATTTGTTTGGACTTGGTTCCAAAGAAATTATCTAGAACAGGATTTTCCAAACTTTTAAACTCTTTTGACTTCCAACTCCCAGAATTGTCCAGCCAGCGTGTGTGTGTGTGTGTATGTACACACACACATATCTATATATCTTACTGTATATCTATCTAGATATCTAGATAGATATATGTGTGTATATATGTATATGTGTGTATTTATGTTTTCTGTTATTTTATTCTTTTTCTTTTTCCTATCTTCTTTTCTTCTGTCTCTTCTCTTCCTTCCTTCCTTTTTCCCACATTTTGTATTTGTTTTTAATTTCATTGGTAAAGTCTCTCGACGAATCCGACTTCAGATAAAAGGAAGCAACCCTGCTTTGCTGTGAGTCAGCTGCATCACAGTACCCGCCCTTCATTTCCCTGGCCTTATTAACATTTTCATTAGGTATTATTTTCATTAGGTATTATTAGGAGAGGATGTGACAGGGGCAGGGGAAGGGAGACCCCACCAGCAGAACAACGGCATAATGGCTCTGTTTTCTCCTCCATCCGGGCAGGGAAGCACGTTTATTGAACCCGGCATCCTCGGTGTCTCTCACCTTGCCCCCTTGAATGGCATCTCCCCAAGCTGGTCTTCTGCTTGGATGGGTTGGCCAAGGTTCAGGGGTTTTTCCCCACCCTCCTTCTCTCTTGACTCGTTCTCTCATGCCGACTAGGAACTGCCAAGGCTTCAGAGGTCCTAGATTTTGGCAGGTGTTTATTTATTAACTAAATTTATATGCCACCCATCTCACTGCTGAGGTGATTTTGGACGGCTTACACACACTAAACCAGAGGTCCCCAAACTTGGCCACTTTAAGACTTGTGGACTTCAACTCCCAGAATTCTCCAGCCAGCTCTGTTTTTGTTGTATATCGAGCCACGGAGTCCCCCTGATTCAAACAAAGGAGGTCAAATTATTTTCCAAGGCACCACAAGGCAGGACAAGAAACAAGGGGTGGAAACTCATCCAGGAGAGAAGCAATCTGGAATTAAGGAGAAACTTCCTGACAGTGAGGACAATTAGCCAGTGGAACAACTTGCCACCAGAAGCTGTGGGTGCTTCGTCACTGGAAACTTTTAAGAAGAGACTGGACCGTCACTTGTCTGAAATGGTGTAGGATCTCCTGCTTGAGCAAGGGGCTGGACTAGAAGACCTCCAAGGTCCCTATCTATATCTATATATCTATATCATCTAAATCTAGTCTAGTCTGTCTTTTTAAGAGGAGGTTGGATAACCATTTGTCTGAAATGGTTAGGGTTTCCTGCCTTAGCAGGGGTTGGACTAGAAGACCTCAAAGGTCCCTTCCAAGTCTGTTATTCTATTCTATTCTATTCCATTCTATTCTAAATTCTATCCTATCCTATTCTATTTCCTATTTCCTATTTCCTATTCTATTCTATTCTATTTTCTATTTTCTATTTTGTTCTATTCTATTGTATATTCTATTCCATTTCATTCCATATTCTATTTTCTTCTATTCTATTCTATTCTATTCTATTCTATTTTATTCTATATTCTATTCCATTCCATTCTATATTCTATTTTCTTCTATTCTATTCTATTCCATCCATCTATATTCTCCTCTTCCTGCTTTTCTTCTCCTCTCATAATGCTATTCCAGACCATTCTTATAATTCATATTTTCTTCATTCTATTCTATCTAGGAGGCCTTTTTCTTTATTCTATTCTATTCCATCCCTAGCACTCTACCTGGCTGTGAGAGATTGGAGTCTTCTCCTTCAATGGAACTGCATGCCAATGGCGGCTGAGTGTTTTGAAGTCCATTTTTTTACCTTGGGCACTTAGGTGGTATTGACTGGACCTCCATTTGAAGGCCATCCCAGGCGGGGTTGGATTCCCTGGGGAGGCTTTGGGAACCTCTCGGGGTTACAATGAGATTAGTGACAGGCGGAAGGTGAAATCGTGGTGTCCGATCTCCTGTGATTTATTTCATGAGATGGAAGGGGAAAAAAAAGTGGAATTATCTTCCTTCCATTCTTCATTCTTTTAAAGCATTTCTCACAGTGAGAAAAACGGCACATTAGCCTGAGTTAATGATATGGAGCAAATGGGGATTTTCTCCACTTAACGCCTAGTTGGACTTCAAACTTCTTTAAAAATGTTAGGAGCTTAAGGTCATGCCATTCATCTTCTCCCCCCCCCAAAAAAAACCCCTCCATCATTTTCGTTATTTCCACACACACACCCACTTTTTCTCCTATTTCATTTTCTTTTGGCTGAGAATCCTCTGAAGGAGACAGGATGAGATCCACAAGTTTTAGTTATTTCCGCTGAAGAAACTCTAAGAGGCCGTGAACTGGGTCACCTCTCATTTTAAGATGGTATTGATTGAGGTTCCCCCACAGGCAGAGGTCAGAAAGTGGAGCCTGATCTTTATGAATTCAAATAACAAGGTCGACGGATGGACAAGTGGAAAATGGGTAGGATTCTGAAAATAGCTACCCGGATGGGAAAGGTCAGGTTTCAGTTTTTATTTCTGTATGTTCACGCGGAAAAAGAATGTCACCGGCCTCATTTCCCCACGTATGAAATGGGAACCGTTGGGAATTCACAAGACAGAGAGAGTTTGGCCCAAAACAAGAAATCCTATATGATCAAAAGCTTCATCCCCTGTTCATATATATTGTGGGGCTTTGATCTCGTATATGGGGTCTTTGGTGCTCTCTGAGCTTGGTTATTTTCTTGCAGACATTTTATTACCCAACTAGGTAACATCATCAGTGCTACAAGGGAATGGGGTTTGTGAAGTGGAGATGAGGAGGAGGAGGAGGAAGAAGAGGAGGAGGAGGACGACTGTGGGGCCCTTGGTACACTCTGAGCTTGATTGTTTCCTTGCAGACATCTCATGACCCAACTAGGTAACATCATCAGTGCTAGAAGGGAGGGGGCTTTGCCCTCTGTTTATATGCAATGGCTTATCCTATCAGTGCTGGTGGGAGCATTCCGTGATCAGGCCACTTATCAGTGTCTGAGTGGGTAGTTCCTGGATTGAGGTATTGTTTACTGCTTGGTGTTGATCTCTGCTTATCTGGGCGTTGGATGCTGGTCAGGAGGTCTTGTGGTCTTTTAGCTTTTTTTATTGTGAATGGTGTGTATAGTGCATTTGGAACGTATATACCAAGGAGCCACCAAGAACCCTCCTGCCAATTTGTAAGCCATTTGTCAACTCAAGAACAGTTGCTGGAATTGAGTATGTCCAGTTTCATGAAAAGAAGGACCAGGGGTGGCATGATTGCAGCCTTCAAGAATTTGAGGGGCTGCCCCAAAGAAGAGGGAGTCAAGCTGCTCTCCAAAGCACCTCAAGGCAGGACAAGAAGCAATAAGGATGGAAACTCATCCAGGAGAGAAGCAACCTGCAACTACTAAGGGGGAATTTACTGACAGTGAGGACAATTAACCAATGGAACAGCTTGCCACCAGAAGTTATGGTTGCTCCATCACTGGAGGTTTTGAAGAAGAGACTGGACAACCAGTTGTCTGAAATGATATAGGGTTTCCTGCCTGAGCAGGGTTGGACTAGAAGACCTCCAAGGTCCCTTCCAACTCTGTTATTCTGTTCTGTTCTATTCTATTCTATTCTATTCTATTCTATTCTATTCTATTCTATTCTATTTTGTTCTGTTCTGTTCTGTATTCTATTCTATTCCTATATTATCCTATTCTCCATTCAATTCTAATCTATTCTGTATTCTATTCTATTCTATGTTATTCCATCCCATCCCATCCCATCCCAATCTCTATCCCTATCCTCTTGTATTCTCTTATATTCTATTACACATTTTGTGTTTGCCTGCCTGCCTGCCCGTCCGTCCATCTATCTGTCTGTCTAGCTAACTAGCTATAGCTAGCTATTCTGGCATCTTCTTGCTACTACATGAATGCGCCTTAAATATCTGAAATATTCATTCCAGCAGACCTGCTTTCTCCCAGCATCATTGCACCTCCAAATGTCTCTGTCCATTTTCACAGTGCAAGTAAACACACTCTGTCAAGGAGCGGGCATCCATGTAATTCTTTAGATTTCTTCCATTTGCGCATACTTTGCAATCCGTCGTCAAGCACAGCCTCCTTGATCTCTGATACATTACTGTGCAGATCGATGTGCCTGAAGGCATCGTGCAATCAAGCTAACGTTTTCTGCAACTCACTAGGGCTTCCAACCTATAACACAACATCAGCGGAACACAAAAGTATGCAAACTTCCCTGTCTTCGGCTAACATGCCTGTATTGTCGGGTTTTATTCATAAAAAATGCACTTAGCAAATAAGGGGACACCGTACCTCTTTGTTTTACCTCTTATTCCATGATGAACTATCCCCTAAGCGTTCCATTTACTCCTGCACATTATTTACTTCCATCATGCACACTGCTTACTGTGTTTAGCAGCCAACCTTCGACTCTTTATATATGCAACACATTGCCTAATTCAAGCCTATTAATAAAGTCTTCCACATACAAAGTCATCGACAAAGCCGAAGGATTGTCTCAGCCTGATGGGATGAGCCCTCCACACTTCTTCCAGTGGAAGAGCTCTACTTTAGATCAGTGGTTGCCAACTGTGGGCGGGGACCACTAGTGGTCTGTGAGAAATTTTGGGTGGTCCGCAGAGAAATGTCACCTTCAAAGCAATTAATCCAGGCTACATGGGAACACAAGGCTTGTGTCACTTGCATTGTGAACAAGAAGGGGTGGTGAAGGGAGGGGGGAAAGGGCGGAGGAAGGGAACTTGCCCCACTCCCCCCACGCGCCTGGCCTGGCCACCCGGCTGCTTCTTTCCTCTTCTTTCTTCTTCTGCTTTTGGCTGCACGCAAGGAAAGCAGCCAAAGTCTTTCTTTCTCTCCCCCAAACTCCACCAGAGATGAGTCTTTGGGACCCTGCGAGGCCTCCTGCTCCCAGAGGCTCTGCCGGCAAAGACTCATTTCTGGTGGAGTTTGGGAGAAAAAACTTCTGCTGCTTTCCTTGCATGCAGCCAAAAGTCTCTCTCTCTCTCTCTCTCTCCCTCCCTCCCTCCCTCCCTTTCTCTCTCTCTCCCCCCTGAGAACAGAGCTGGAGACGGTATCCTGCGATCCCAAATAAAGAACCATCAATCGGTAGGAAAAACAGGGTGGGGGAATTTTCCTGCAGACTTTTTGGGGGATTTTCCCAGGGTCTCTGGTCCACGGGATTTAAAATTAGTTTGGTGGTCTCTGAGGTCCAAAAGGTTGGCGACCCTTGCTTTAGATCTTGTCAGCCAAAGAATTTTGACTGGCGGTCAAGGAGATCAACCTACAAATAAGGAAAAACAGTGAAACAATTAACCAGTGAAATGGCTTATCTCCAGAAGTTGTGGGTGTTCCGTCACTGGAGGTCTTCAAGGAAGATATTGGACAACAGTGAAATGAAATAGGGTTTTTTGCTTGAGTAGCACATATAGTAGAGTTTAATTATCATCTTGATGAATGCTTCTGTACTGAAGACAAATTCCTTGTGTGTCTAACCACGTATAGATGATTAAGAAGTTAAATACTCTATTCTCTATTCTCTCTTCCGTTCCATTCCATTCTATTCTTTTCTGTTTTCTTCTATTCTGTTCTGCCCCTACTCTACTCTATTGTATTCTTTTTATTTATTCTTTTTAAATTTAGTTGCCACCTATCACTTGATTTGAAGATACTCCGGGCGATTTAAAGTATCACAAAATGTAAAGATATAAAAACAATTTTAAATATAAAAACAGATTAAAATTACAAAAAAATTAAAACAAACTATAAAAAAAAACTTTCATGGTTTTCGAGAAGAACAGCATCTCTGTCTTTGCACCAACCCCCTCCAGGGCACAATGTCTCCATCTGGGCCCTCCACCCACCAGCCCCACCATGTTTTAAGGCTCTTACCCAAGGCCAGAAGGGGGGGGGGTTTAGATCTCTGCTCCAGTGACAAGATGTTCCAAAGGGCGAGAGCCATGGCAGAAAAGGGGCTTTTCTTGGACCCCACCAGCCAAGTTCTTTGGCTGTTGGGGTCTGCAGTAGGTCCCTTTTGCCAGAATGAGTGGGGCACGGTGATCCCATTAGGGACTTAGACTTAGAATGGACACTAATCGACATACATTAAAATGAAATTTCTGTCAGGGTTCCGAGGGATGCCCTAATTAATTCATGAGCCTTGAGCCAAGTTTCAAAAAAAAATATCCAATTATTTATTAGGAGCAATATGTCGGCACTTTTCCCAAGTGCAGCCAGCTCTGCCCTATGTAATTTACTGCCTGCCTATGACTCTGTTTCCCCTGCTCCTCCCAGGGTGTGTCATAAATCACATTCTCCAACAAAGCACTTCTGTTCATTTCTGGCAGAGTTTTTTGTGGAAAAAGAAAGACTTTGGCTGCTTTCCTTGCGTGCAGCCAAAAGCAGAAGAAGAAAGAAGCGGAAAGAAGCAGCCCGGTGGCCAGGCCAGGCGCATGGGGGCAGTGGGGCAAGTTCCCCCCCTCCTCCCTTTCCCCCCTCCCCTCACTAACTCGTGTTGTTCGCAATTCAAGCGACGCAAGCCTTGTGTTCCCACGGGCCTGGATTAAATCTGTTCAAGGCTGTAGAAAACACGCCTCTCTTGCTGGCTGTGGTAACCTGGGACACAATCTGGAGAAAGATATGTGTGGAATGTGCTTCTGGTCATAGCAACCAAACTGCTCCATTAGATCTCCCCACCCTCCTTCTTATGGCAACTCAGCTCTCAAAGGATCACCGCCTCCAATATACACTACATCAACATACATACATACATACATACATACATACATACATACATACATAAAGCAGATACCCACATATATTATACAACACAGAGAAACAACACAGTCGTTTGATGCGTACATGTTTGGATGTATACAAAGAGCCACAGTGGTGCAGTGGTTAGAATGCAGCACTGAAGAGCTGCTGTAAAATTCTTCTGTGCTGATGTTAATTAGCATCAAGCCTTTTAATGTCAGATGATTTAGTCTGTGAGGTTGGAAAAAGATGGATTTGTTTTATTTTTTTTATTTTTGTAACTTAAACCTGTTTTTAAATGTAACGTTGTCGAATGTTTGTGCTCTTTGTCTTGCTGCAAGAGGATCAGACTCACCTTGAACCGTGAGATGGGTAGTAAATAAATTTGATCAGTAAATAAAAGATCCAAAATTTATATTGTGCCTTCCAACTTGGTATCTATAGAAAATGCACAAGGTATAGTTGGCCCCAAAGAATAATCTTAATAACGTAAGTTACTTGATCTGGAGATGCCAACTCCAGTATTACTTTGGGAGGCTCACAATGCAAAAGGTGAAATATACCATGAATTAGAAAATAAAAATAAAAATGGTGAATCTGACCAACAATATACAAAACATATATACAAACACACCTAACAAGCGTGCAGTACTGCAGGCTTCTTCTGCTGCCTGCTGGCTACCTGCAATTTGGCAGTTCAAATCCCACCAGGCTCCAGGTTGACTCGGCCTTCCCTCCTTCCCAGGTGGGTCAAATGAGGACCCAGATTGTTGGGGGCAAGAGGCTGACTCTGTAAATCGCTTGGAGAGGGCTGGGAAGCACCATGAAGCAGTATATAAGTCTAAGGGCTATGGCTATTGCTTTAACCGTTGTGTCATATGTGCCACCTGAGGGGCCTCCAAAACTGTCCACGCTGCCCCCATTCTGGACCCTCCATCGTTTCCAAATACTCTTCAAGGGGAGCCCCACGTAGAGTGCTTGCAATAATCCCAGCGGAAGTTGGCCAGGCCATGATTACGAATATCCCAAACCAGGTTCAAGCAGGAGGTGACAGTGTTTGCTTTACAGCCAGGGAGAAAGGAGACCCTTTGGGGGTGGGGGAGAGGAGTATAATAATAGAGAAAGGGGGCGGGTTAGTAAGGTGGGAGGACTGAGATTTGGGATAAAAAAAGGTCACCCAGAGAAACAAAGGCATGATTATGCAGCTAATCAAAAAATCAAGGAGGCATTTATTTATGGCGGTTTTATCGGTGGAGGTTACAGAAGAAAGAAGGTCTGGCCTTTAAGAAGCTGATAATTACCTCCGCCTTATCTTGGAATTCTTCTGGTATTTGTCTGGTTAAAGGACAATTGGGGTTTTTTTTTTACATGTTCACCCTTCTGGGTGATAAAAGTCATGGGTTGTAATAAAAAAAATTAGCTGTTGTTGCCACTGTTGTATAGGAAGGAGAACTGGTCAGGGTACTTATGTGTAGCAAATTATTACGTGGGGCTATTTAAATGAAGCCTACTATCGAAAATATCCAGAATCCTCCTTAAAAATAAACAAAAAGCTAATAGATAAAATACAAATAGTTACTAAAGTCAAGAAAGAAAGAAGAAGTGCAAAGAGGAAGGGAGGGAGGGAAGGAAGGAAGGAAGGAAACAGGGAGAGAGGAGGGAAGGAAGGGAAGGAGGAAGGGAGGAAGGAAGGAAGGAAGGAAGGAAGGAAGGAAGGAAGGAAGGAAGGAGAAAGGGAGAGAGGAAAGGAAGGAAAGAAGGAAGGAAAGAGAGAGAGGGGAGGAAGGAAGGAAAGAATAATGATTTCTAACTTTTTTCACTGCAGTAAAATAGCTACAACCTACGGTAGTTAATCCAAACCATTTCTTCAACAATGAAGTCAATCCAATCATCAAAATCTACAATCAGGATTTTTTTGGGTAAGGTCCGCATATTGACCATGGGAAAGGTACCCTGGTTTTTAAAAATTAGCCACAGTCTGGCTTTATGCCGTCCTTATTTTAAAGCAGAATTCAATAGTTTTGTAGGTCATTGTGTGTGTCTCTTTGTGTTTGTTTGTGTGTGCGAGTGTTCTGATTCCGTTGAAAAATTAAATTAAACTCTGGGTTCTTCATTTTTGCCAGTGGGATAATGGAACAAAAGAGAGGGAGATCAAAGATACTTGGAGAAAATCATTTTTAAAAAAGAAAATAATGGTACATTGTAAAACCTTAAATACAATTATGCATGGATGTAGCCTTGCATTAATTCCTTTCGGGTGGGCACATAGTGTAAGCTCTTTTGAAGAGAAAAATGGACCATTGGAATAATACAATTTGAATTTGTAGTTTTTCAGAGGGTAGGGAAAAAAATCATGCCATTATTATATTACAATTATATTTAAGCTCTATTCATGCTAGTGGTCTATGTTACAGATCTGTCTGATCAGATACTGTTCCTGATTTTTAAGCAAGCGTTCATACCAAAGAATAGTGGAAGAGAAATTTGTAGGCTCTAAAAGACAGTGTTTTTTTAATCAGTAAACAATTTCTATTCAATAAGAGTTTTTGTGTTACAAGCGGAGAGGGAAATCAAATAATTATAGACAAACTGGTTGGAAATTGGAAGCACATAATCTTTTTTAATGGACTAGACAACAAGAATATAGAATTTAAATAATCCTAACATTTGGAAGTAATATAAGGATTTGAAAGAGAAGGCAAAAAACCATGCCAAATTATTTCTCAAAGCTGCTTAGTAATGGAATAATGATTATAAAATTGGTTTTAACATGTTTTATTTGTTTCTGAGAAATGGCCAGTTATATTTTAGAATGGTGAAGATGCAGCAGGATATAAAAGGTGTTACAAAAGCTGTTTTATCTTATGGAAATATAATGAATTATCCAAAACAGCATGATGAAGCTTGCTATTTACTGTTGAAATTATTGCTTAGATGGTTTTAATTATTAAAAAAAAACCTTCAGAATCTCCCTTTGGTATTCGGAATATAGACACACAGCCAAAAATTATAAAACAAACCAACCAACAAAAAGTAATAGAACAATAGTTTATGTTTAATTCATAGGCAAAAGTAATGGCTGTTGGCACTTTTAAATTATTTTATGTTGGCTTTGAGTTTGTAAAGAATCCAAAATTTATGTTGCTAAGTGAGACATTGCTGTTAAAGTGAGTTCTGCCCCATTTTTATGAACTTCCTTGCCATAGTTGTTAAGTGAATCATTACAATTGTTAATAACATAGGACCCTGCATATTTCCCCCAACAATCTGGGTCCTCATTTTAGTGACTTTGGAAGGATGGAAGAGACAAAGACAGAGAGGGGGGAGAGAGGGGGGAGAGGGAAGGGAAGGAAGGAGTCAACCTTGAGGCGGTGAGGATCGAACTGCTGGCCTTGAGCAGAGTTAGCCTGCAATACAAGCAGTCCAGGGGTGGGCTTCGAACATTTTAGCAAGGGGTTCTCTGCCAGTTGCTGGGTGGGCGTGGTCATGGTGGGTGTGGCCTAGTCAGCCTCCTGCACCACAGCAGGAGTGGGGGGTGTTTTTGCCCTCCCCGGACTCCGGAGGCTCTCTGGAAGCTGGAAACGGGCCCATTTCCGGCCTTCCTGAACTTGCAGGAGGCCCATTTTTCACCCTCCCTGAGCCTCTGCATGCACCCTGCCCTTCCCTGCGTGCAACGTGGGGACTCCTGGGAGGGGCGGGGCGGGGTGGGCAGGGCCAGCCAGGAGTGGGATTTGGGGGTTCTCCGAACCGCACAGAATCTTAGGGAATCTCTCCTGAACCCCTGCGGGCCCCCAGCAGCCCCGCCCCTGAAGCAGCCCTCAACTTGCGATCCTAACCGAGCCCAAAATCGATGTTGCTAAGCGAGACATTTGCTAAGTGAGTTTTGCCCCATTTCACAACCTTTCTTGCGACATCTGTTAAGTGAATCCCTGTTGACGTTCAGTGAGTCACACGGACGTTGAGTGAATCCGGCTTCCCCATCGGCTTTGCTTGTCAGAAAGTCGCAAAAGGGGATCACAGGGCCCCCGGGAACACTGTGACCGTCGTAACTGTGAGTCAGTTGCCAAGTCTCCAAATTTTGATCATGTGACCAGCTGGAGGCTGCAGCCATCCTAAGTGTGGAAAACGATCATGAGTCACTTTTTTCAGTGCCGTTGTAACTCCGAACAGTCACTAAATGAAGCGTCGTATATCCAACCACTGTCATTTTGCAGCATTTAGTTTGGGGGTATTAGGAAATCCCTCCACCCCAGCATCTGAGTCTCTCTCTGTTTTTTTGGCAAGCAATATGAAAATGTTTGCATCAGTGACTGTCTGCGGAACCCTCCCCTGCACTGGGAAAGGTGAACACCTGGGAACAGCTGCCAAGATCCCCCCTTGCCTGAGAGTTCAGGTGTGGCCTTTGTCCCCGAACACAGAAGATCCCTCAGCACTTTTTCTACCTAAAGCTGAGATGTTGGAAGTAACAACTTGAGACTCACTTGGAAACACCTGCAAGCCAGGTCACATTTCAAATATACAGGTGGTCCTCAAGGTACGACCACAATTGAGCCCAACACTTCAGTTGCTAAGTGAGACATTGGCTAAGTGAAATGCTTTGCCCCATTTTACCACTTTTTGGGGGGACACATATTTGTTAAGTGAATCTCTGCGGTTATCAAGTGAGTAACACGGTTGTTAAGTGAATCTGGCTTCTTCCTCATCAGCTTTGCTCATCAGAAGGTCACCAAAGGGGATCACGTAACCCCCGGGATGCTGTGACCATCGTAAATATGAGTCAGTGACCAAGCGCCTGAATTTGGACTAGGTGACCGGGGCGGGGGAATGCTGCAATGTTCACAAAGGTGGAACATCGGTCGTAAGTCCCTTACTTCAATGCCCTTGTGACTTCGAACGGTCACTGAATGAATTGTGGTAAGCCGAGGATTACCTGTATATACACAACCGTCCAAGTGATGAGGGGTGAACAGGGAAGTGGGCAAAAGAGACAGCAGGTCCCATCTACACTGGGGGTACAATGGAGAGACCTGGGGGTCAAAACCAACAAAATCTTTAACAGATAACAGATAATCAGAGTTGGAAGGGACCTTGTAGGTCATCTAGTCCAAGCCCACCACCCAAGCAGGAGACCCTACACCAGGGGTCTCCAACCTTGGCAAGTTTAAAACTTATGGACTTCAACTCCCAGAACTCCTGAGCTAACATGACCAGAGGAGGAATTCTAGGAGTTGAAGTCCACAAGTCTTAAAGTGTCCAAGTTGGAGACCCCTGCCCTCCACCATTTCTGACAGATGGGAGTCCAATCTCTTCTTGAAAGCCTCCAGTGATGAAGCTCCCACAACTTCCAAGGGCAACTTCTGTTCCATGAGTTGATTGCTCTCACTGTCAGAAACTTTCTCCTTATTTCCAGTTGAATCTCTCCTTGTTCAGTTTCCATCCATTGTTCCTTGTCTGGCCCTTCGAGTGCTTTGGAGAATAGCTTGACCCCTTCCTCCTCTCTGGGGCAGCCCCTCAAATATTGGAAGTCTGCTCCCATCTTCCTGTACTGATGTACAGATCTTTCCAGCACCCCTTTGTTCTCTTCTCCCTTCTCTGTTTGGTGGATCTCTGGGTCACAAAAGCCTCGTGGTCCATCAAGTCTGCCCTTGGAATTCGTTTATTTTATTTTACTTTATTTTATTATGATTCATTTGTGTGTGTTTGGGTGCATGCCTGCGTGTGTATGCATATATCCACATACACGTACACAATAAACTTCACTGTAGATGTTCACCTTGCCTGAATCCAGCCCACCAGCTTAGAGAACGAACCTTCGCCCTCATGTCTACGTAACGTTTATTTTTAATTTATGTTGGAGGATGGACAAGTCCGAGGGTTGTCATGGACAAATCCAGAAGAGGGCTTAGAAAGGAGCACTCTGCAACACTGCAAGCCATGGCCTTCGTTCTTCTCCCACTGGATGCACTGGGAGATGTTTTCCTAAGTTTTGTCAAGCGCCGGGGAAATCAGGAGATCCAGACGGTTCAAACGGGTATAAAGATTTATTGCAAGATTTATGCTCTCTACAAGAATCTGAACGACTAACGGTCAGAGCAAATTGGTGGTAGATAAGAGTCAGCAGAATTCAAGGTGTGCTGGACTTAGATCTCTTGTGGGCACGAAGGGACTCAAGGCTGGTGACACGTTTGACCCCTCCTTCAGGCTCACCCTGGTCATCTCCCACAAGGTTGTATTTTTTTCTTTGAAATCCAGCCATTGGCTTCTGTCTGCACACCAAACTTCAGCTTGTTTTGTACAGGGTTTTGGAGGATATCCTACTCATCAGTGAGCCCCACTACTAAGTGGTTCATTTGCACCATTTTGTTGGAAAGGGCGGGAAGAACAGCAGCCAAATGGTAATGTTCTAACACAGTAAAATAAAACAAGGTTATAAAATTAATTCCATGACAGATCAAGTTAGTTTTCCAAGAACTGTAAATTCAAATGCTGCCCAGAGATGTCCTGGTGTTCCGAATGGGCCTTTCAGGGTAGTTTTAAATGCATCGTGCTGCCAGATATTCCCTTGGCAGAATTTCTGATTAACCCAAGTTTAGAAACAGAACAAAGTCTGTCCTACATTTGTACTCTTAGGTATATTCATTCCCCCACACGAGGTAGTGAGCTAATTAGGAAATCTAAATGTTATTTTTCTGTGGGTTTTTTTTTTCTCCTTTCCTTTTTCCTTCAGGAGGAAAGGAATAAATTTGCATGGCTAGGTGTCTGTTTGACTCATTCAAAAGCTTTCAAAAGGCTTTGCCTATTGTGAGCCCGGTGGGATTTCCCTGTCAACAGCAATTCAGCATTTTTATTTTCGCAGGTTGTTCCCTTCTCGCCTGCCTGCAGCTTCCTTCATGAATTTGGCATTTGCCTCCCTCTGCTTTCAGACATGTCGTTGCTGAATTTTGCCCCTAGCAGTGCATGCTAGATTTGGGAGGTGCAACCTGTCTCCCTCCCTTCTTCATTTTGAAATGGGAGGGGGAGATCCTTTGGGTAAGGTGTGCCCCATCATTAGTGGAAGATTGGACACTAAGGAGTTTTGGAAGTGGAAGATGGGACGCTTGGGAACTTCTAGAAGCCTGGCACTCTGACAATTCAGCCATCAACGGACACATAGACATAAACAATAGCTACAGATGGTGCAAAAGAGACAATCAACAAGCCAAAAGGGAACACAATGACTAAAATACCTTCCTACCAAGACTGAGATGAGCATAGATCTGTGATGGCGAACCTATGGCATGTGTGCGGCACAGAGCCATTTGCCTTACCTGCCTTGCAGCTGAATTTCGGCCAGTTTGAGGCCGTTTTTGCCCCCCACCTCCCCCGAGGCCCAAAGGAAACCTCTGAAGGCTTTGGAGGCTGAAAAACGGGCCCGTTTTGTCCCTTCTGGTGTTAAATGGGCCAAAAATCAGTTGGAAGGCACAGTGCAGGTGAGGGGTGGTGTTGCTCCTGCATGTGCAGGAGTGGGCATTGCTTTCTGGGTGCTGGCGTGCAAGTGCAGGCACAATTTTCAGCACGGGAGCCCAAAAAGGTTAGCCACCACTGGCATAGATCAACACCAAGATTGATGTCAGGCCAACAGTCAAGGAAATAACCCCAGTCAAGAAGCCAAGAATCTCTAAGACCAGCCCCATCAACACTGACAGGGCAAGTGGCTGTATATGAACAGAGAGCAACCCCCACTCCTTTCTAGCACTGATGGTGTTACCTAGTTGGGTAATGAAACGTCTGCAAGAAAACAACCAGGCTCAGAAAGCATCAAGGATCTCCTCATTTCAACCCTGAGCTGGAATTATTCCCCTTTATTGGTAGATTGGACCCAGCACCCACTACTGTTCCTTCCTCCCCAAAAAAAAAAGGGAGAAAGAAAGCAACCCTGCCCCTCAGTATCCCCAGTTCCTTTCTAAGACACCTGGGAAGTCAACTGAGGATGCACGGCTTTTTTCACTGCCGTAAAAGTTGCCACGTTAACTAACTGAGTGGAGAAAAAGCAGCGGAGGAAGGGCTGAGGACCTATCACAGGCAAGGATGTTGGACAAGATCCAACCATGCTTGCCTGTGATATCATCCTCTCCTCACTCAGATAACAAAAATAAGGAGAAGCGAGCGGTGTTGGTGTAAATCAGATTTAGTTTGATTTGAATGTTTAGCTCTACTTTCCTCCCGCTGTTAATTTCTTTTCCTCATTACTTCTTGATCTTTTTCTTACTATGCATGGTGTTGTTTACCCCAAAGGGCAGTATTGTGTGATAGATACATATATTAAGAAGAAAAAGAAGAAAAAAAGAGGCAACTTGTTCTAAGACACCCTAAAGTCTCAGTTCTTGTTCAGCTTTCTCTTCTTCTTTAAATAATTGCAGCTCCATTTCCAGTTATGACAGATGGACCTGCCGGCTTCAACAACACGTTCCCTGGAGTTCAAATGCAAAACTTACCAAGGCTGATTTTCAATCACTGTTCAATTTTAAATCAGACACAATAATTGGACCAAGAATTTATAATCCATTTGAAATTAGGCCTGAACTAAAACCGAAAACAATTACATTAGAAATGCCATTTTCCCAACTGACACAGGAGAAGGACAGGGTGGGGCAGAGTCAAGAGAGTAACTAGCCTGGAGTCATTACGTTCACACAAACAGTGTAAATTCCAACTGTTCTTCAATTCAGCTTCTTTTATTTCATCCCTAATATAGTTAGTGACTTTCAAGGAAGCATGACATCGGTAGTCAGATCTTGTGAGGAAATAAAAAGAAATGGCTGCTTCTAGAAGCAGTTATTTCAGATGGAGCTGTGAGGATTCATTCCCAAGACTGGATACTCCACAGAGCAGAAGATAGTTGTACGAAATATTTTAGCGCACACCATTCCTATCGCCTGGGCTTAACTTCTAGACCAGGGGTGTCAAACTCGCGGCATCATGTGACGTATTATGACTTTAGTGAAATCCAGGGGTGGAATTCAACTTTCTTAACAACTGGTTCTGTGGGCATGGCCTAATTTGTGACTGGGGCTTGGTGTTCATGTGACTGGGTGGGCATGGCTGAGTGTGACTTGTATATAAATATTAATGTAAATATTGAATTTTTTTTATATAAAAAAGTAACTTTTACCCAAAATCAGGCAAAGCAGGCAGGCAGATTGAGTTGCTCGCAGAATCACAGATTCACTCAGGGATCTGTCTTTCTGCAATCTGCTGCCTGAGTCCGCAATGAAAAATAGAAGCTTCAGTCCTAAGGAAGGTTTGGCTCTGCTTTTAGATTAGCTAGAAAGCAAGAAATCCAATGATTTCCAGCTTTCTAGCTAATCTCTCAACACAGCAGAACAGCTGATGGTCAGAAAAAAAGCAACTTAGCAGGCAAGTTTGATGGTGCGCATGCCAGGTAAGGAGTGAGTGGGTGGCGGGGTGCCAGATTTGCTGATTTGCTGCGAACTGGGCAGAATCATAACAACGGTGATTTGCTGGTTTTCCGAACTGGGCAGAATCATAACAACCGGTTCTATAGAACTGGTCTGACCAGGTAGAATCCCACCCCTGGTGAAATCCTTCATGAAACTGGGGGTGGGCATGGCCAGGGCGTGACGCATCCGGCCCACGGCCCAAGAGTTTGACAGCCCTGTCCCAGACTTTGCAGATTGATAGAGCCATGTAAATAAACCTTCGATGATTAGTCCTTACAGATAGCTCTCGACTCATGGCCACAATTCCCGCCCCCCATTTTTGTTGCTAAACGAGACGGTTATTAAAGTGAATTTTGCCCCATTTTATTGCCATGGGGATGCTGCAGTGGTCATCAGTGTGAAAACGGTCACTAAATGAACTGTAGGGTCTCAGAGAAATATTTAATAATTATTTTGGGAGGCATAGTGTTAATGTATGTCTAACTTTAATTCACTTTTTCCCAGACTCATTTAAGCAAGAGTAATAAGTAAGGAATGGAAAATCTTTAAAACCCTCTTTTTAAAAAATCCGTTAATAATGTTCTGTAATTTTCTTGGTGCAGCATAGATTTAATGTATTTATATTCCTATTCTCTCTCTCTCTTTTAGTTTGTGTCTCTGTGCATATGTATTCAATACACCCAAATGTTTGGCTTCATTTCTTTTCTATCTTAGCGTCATTTTTATTATTATTATTATTATTATTATTATTATTATTATTATTATTATTTTGCAGAAATGCACCACTAGAGGGAGAATAGTTACACAGTGTATAACAATCCAGCCCAATGCCATCGTTTAAGCTTTTCTTGCAGAAAACATTTCCCCCCCATATTAAATTTTCAGTAAAAAGGTCAATTGTCAAGAATTTCCTATATTGCTTTATCATTTGGGCCTAATAGAGGAGTCAACATAAAAACAGCTGAAAGGTTGGGTTGTTGGAAATAATTTCAGATTTACTGCATGGTTATTTGGTCCTGTTCATTGCAGGTGTCATAGCATAGTTCTATAAGTTGAGGTGGGATTTTTTTTGCATCTATTTTTTTTATTTTATTCAAGACAAGGTTAAAGTACAAAACTCCAAACAAACAAACAAACAAACAAACAAACAAACAAACAAACAAACATCAAGACATTAAAAAGAAAAAAGGTGTATTAAAAACCAACATATATACATATATTATCTCCCTCAATTGAATACTAATTCATACATTATTATGACATTGGTTCTCACCTCTTGCAAAACAGGCTTCCCCAGCCCCCAAAAATTTAACTCATAAATCTATTTGCAATTTATTGACCTGTCCTTTGTATATTATATGAGTGACAAAATAGTTAATAGGAAGAATGCAGGTAGTCCACGACTTACAACCATTCATTTAGTAACTATTCAGCAGACAGCACTGTGACTTGTGACCGTTTTTCACACTTATCAGGGTTGCAGCATTCCCCATGGTCACGTGATCAAAATTTAGATGCTTGGCGAGAGACTCATATTTATGACGGATGTAGTATCCCAGGGCAAGCAGAGTCCACAGGGAAGCCAGATTCACATAACAACCATGTTACTCACTTAACAACTCTAGTGATTCACTTAACAACCGTGGCAAGAAAGGTAGTAAAATGGGGTGAAATTCACTTAACAAACACCTCAATTTGTAGCAGAAATTTTGAGTTCAGTTGTGGCCATAGTAATGTGACAATCAAATCAATGTGCATGTATTGTGCATGTCAGGATTCCAGCAATCACCCTAATTAAATCAAGATTCCCGAGCCAAACTTCAAGAAATTTCAAAGGATTCATTAGAGGCAACATACTGGCCCTGTCCTGTAGGAAACCCACTCTGGCCCATGTCATTTACAGTCCCCTGTGACCCTGTTTCCCCCCTTTCCTGGGTGTGTCATCAATCAGATTCTCCAACTGAGCACCTTCATGGGCTGGGTGACATCATGCACGTTCTCCAATTAAATATATTTGTGGGCAAAAGCTCTGGTATTTCAGTTACAATCTTTTAAAGATAAGAGTTGGAATGTACTTTTGATTTCAAACTGCTCTTCCAGATTTCCTTCCTCACCACCACCACCCTTTTTTTATGGCAACTACTAAAACAGGCATAGGAATGTTTGATGAGTTGACATTCATACTAAAGCAAAAGCAAAATTCAAAGTTTCAAAGCTCTTCGTTAACCAACTGTTCTATAAGCCTCCAGAATTGGAATTTCTCCCTTTTGGGAAGAAGGCATCCAGGGGTTTCAGCAGGAAAGAGTCAGAAAAGTGAGGATGATGCCAAGGTCTACAATGCATGAAATCTCTGCAGGTGGGTTGGGCATCCAGAACAGTTGGCGCTTCTGGATGGAGAACTGCCTTGATGGTTTTGATCAGAGGTCTCCAAACTTGGCCACTTTAAGACTTGTGGACTTCAACTCCCAGAATTCTCCAGCCAGTTGAAGTCCAAAAGTCTTAAAGTGACCAAGTTTGGAGACCCCTGTTTTTGATGGTACCCTGCAGACACACCTGAGGCAGGGGTGGGATTCAACCAGTGTAAGAACTGGTTCGGTGAGCATGTGCATGCACAGCATTGGAAAGTCAGCTTCTCCTGCAAGCCCTGGGTGTAACACAGAGCGAACACAGCTATCAGCTGTGCCGTGCAAAACAGCTGAGGTTGAAAAAGCAGGAAATAAAGGACAGCCAAGAGCCCGGGTAGGGGGTGGGCCAAACAGAAGAGCAGAAGATCCTTGGAGTGAACCAGTTCCCTCTCAGCTGATATTTGAAGCTACCGGTTCAATGAAACCAGTCCGAACCGGTAGAATCCCCCCTCTGAGCTGAAGCCATCCTTGATCGCTCTCTTAGAGGGACTGCACCAGTGACAGCTTCACCGTCCTCACCTCCTTCATGGTATATTTTTGGCAAAATAAGGAAACAAAAATAGTTTCTGGTTAAAATGGAGCGGTCTCAAAAACAAAATGCATAAGGCCCTTCTTGGCTGGGCCCAGAGGCCGGCCGACTGTATTTTCAGAGTCCTTCTAGACACAGGGGATACTGACGTCCAAGGCTGCCCAAGGCTTCCTGTGGGGTGTCCGCTGGGAGGCCGGGTTCAAGGGAAGAGCCGATAGTGAGGCAGCAAGAGGAGCAACTACAACATGCAGGGGGAGAAAGAACACTGGAGGTTTGGTCTCTATCTATCTGTCCCTCTCCACCTATTGCTCTCTTTCCCACTCTCTCCTTCGTCTCTCATCTGCATCCCATCTGTATATTATTTCTCTCTCTCTCTCTCTCTCTCTCCTACCTACCTACCTACCAACCAGTATCTCATTTATTGATTTCTCTCTTTCTCTCCCACCTGTCTTTCATCTTTATATTATGTCTATTTCTTTCCTTCCTTCCTTCCTTCCTTCCTTCCTTCCTTCCTTCCTCCCCTCCTTCCTTCCTTCCTTCCTTCCTTCCTTCCTT
Organism: Naja naja; assembly: GCA_009733165.1. Classification (NCBI taxonomy): domain Eukaryota; kingdom Metazoa; phylum Chordata; class Lepidosauria; order Squamata; family Elapidae; genus Naja; species Naja naja. Next base: position 2,786,507 of record CM019151.1, on the reverse strand, counting down.
CCTTCCTTCCTTCCTTCCTTCCTTCCATTTCCATCCATCTCCCTGTCTCTCTTTATATTATGTCTATCCTTCCTTCCTTCCCTCCTTCCTTCCTTCCTTCCTTCCCTCCCTCCTCCCCTCCCTCCCTCCCTCCCTCCTTCCTTCCTTCCTTCCTTCCTTTCATCCATCCATCCATCGTCTATTCATCTATCTATCTATCTATCTATCTATCTATCTATCTATCTATCTATCATGTCTGTCTGTCTGTCTATCTATCATGCATCTATCTATCTATCATGTATCTTGTCTATTAAATCATCTTGTCTGTCATCTGTCTATCGTGATAAATGCATCTGTCTGTCTGTCTGTCTGTCTGTCTGTCTGTCTGTCTGTCTGTCTGTCTGTCTGTCGGTGATGCATCTGTCCTGTCTGTCTGTCTGTCTGTCTGTCTGCATCTGTCGTATCTGTCTGTCTGTCTGTCTGTTTGTCTGTCGTGTCTTGTCTGTCTGTCATCTGTCTGTCTGTCTGTCCGTCATCTGTCGTGTCTGTCTGTCTCTGTCTGTATCTGTCTGTCATTGTCTGTCTGTCTGTCTGTCCTGTCTGTCTGTCTGTCATCTGTCTGTCTGTCGTGATGCTTGATGCTTGATGCTGTCTGTCTGTCTGTCTGTCTGTCTGTCTGTCTGTCTGTCTGTCTGTATCGTGATGCGTGCGATGTGATGTGATAGCGATGCTGTCTGTCCATCTGTCTGTCTGTCGTGATCTGTCTGTCTGTCTGTCTGTCTGTCTGTCTGTCTATCTATCATGTCTATCATGTCTCTTCTGTCTATCTATCTATCTATCTATCTATCTATCATATCTCTATCTATCATGTCTATCTATCTATCTATCTATCTATCTATCTATCATGTCTATCTATCTATCTATCTATCTATCTATCTATCTGTCTATCTATCTATCTATCTTGTCTATCTATCTATCTATCTATCTATCTATCTCTATCTATCTATCTATCTATCTATCTATCTATCTATCTATCATGTCTATCTATCTATCTATCTATCTATCTATCTATCTATCTATCTATCTATCTATCTATCTATCTATCTATCTACCTACCTACTTATTTCTCTTTGAATCATCAGGCATTACTTTTTCCCTGCCATTGAGGAGATGCTTCAAGATTGCATCCTTTTGGTGAACTGCACTGAAATTCACAAGAACCCATTGTTTTTATTGAAATTGCTTTGTCTGAAAAGACAGTTACCAGACTCTTTCTGACTTTTTTTTTCCTAGAACAAAAGTGATAAAGCTGTTGATTCTCACTGCCTTTGTTTTGCAATTTGAACTTTGTACATTTCTGTCTTCTATCTACTTATGAGTGAGTGGTTGTGGGTGTGTATTTTAAAAACAAGTCATATTTTTTGATCTGTGAGGTAGGGCTGGTCAAAGCCATTTTGCTTCGATGCTCCTTTCCCATGTTCACAACAACTTTTATTTCTCTCATTTGCCTTAGAAATAATTGCAATTAATAACGAACTAAAGCAAAGAAAATGAACATAAATTATTTTTATCTTCACTGTTGTCAGGATATCTTCATGCATTAATTTGCCTAAGACACTTTCTGAGGGAAAATGCTTCTGCTTACACACATTTCACAAACAGATGTATTTTTTTTATTGATTTGATACAATAGTCTGCAAAAAAACAATAATCCTGAATACCTAAATATAACCACGTTTGTGTATTGGAAAAACATTGGTAAAAATGCAAATGGAAGACTTTTATCCTCATTCCCAATTAAAAGGCAATTTTTACATGATTATAGCTTTTCCTGCATCAAAGATTTTTCTTTTATTTTATTTTTCTTTCCCCTGTCAGGGAAAAAAAATCAATTCAGTGAAACACGGTCACATCATTTGTCTTGTACTGTTCATTAAAATTCTCAATAAACCTCAGTAATGTGTGTTTGCAGAAAAGAATATAAAACTAAATGAAAGATAAAAGCTGCTACACACGGTCTCTCTAGTTTCATCCACTTTCCAAGTTAAACTGGAATGGACCAAGAGGGGAAGGCAGAAAAGTCTAAATCCAGACAATTCATGAAAAGCCCCACATCCACTCTGGTTTGGACTCGATTCCTTTTGCAGAACTCTTCTTAGACTGGTCTTATTTATTTTTCTTCCTGTATTTTTCATCCTTATTCATCTTGGTGATCGAAACTTACTTGGGGGAAGTTTCTGAATTCAATCCTAGTCGTCATGAACTGGTGGAAAGAAAAAATGTCATTTGCCATAAATCCAATAGCTGCCAGAGAGATCTTTGCTTGATCCCTCTTGACTGAGGAAGCATAAGAGCAAGTTTGAATTGAATATTATAATAATAATAATAATAATAATAAGAATAAGAATAATAATAATTTATTAGACTTGTATGCCACCCTCTCTCCCTAAGGACTCAGGGCGGCTCACAGTATAAAACCCAGTACAATAATTTACTTAAAAATCAATTAAACATTTCAAAAAAAAATTAAACATTTCAAGCCTAATAACAATAAAATGATTAAAATTCATTAAATTACTCTAAAACAACCCCCCTTGGTTCAGTCCAGACTGGCCTGCTGAAAGAGCCAAGTCTTCAGGTCATGGCGGAAGGAGCGGAGAGATCAAAACGAAGGCCCAAGGGGAGCTGGTTCCACAGGGTGGGTGCTCCCACAGAGAAGGCCCTGCCCCTAATATGGCTAGCTCTCATGGTCAGTCTGGTGTAGTGGTGAAGCTGGTGGCTTAGAAACCGGGAGACGCTGAGTTCTAGTCCTGCCTTCGTCATGAGAACCGGATGGGTGACTTTGGGCCAATCACCAGGAGACAATGACTTCTAGTCCAGGCTTAACCATGAAAGCTGGCTGGGGGACTTTGGGGCTATCAACCAAGGGGCTGTGAGTTCTAGTCCCACTTCAATTGTTCTCACCGTCACGAAATTTCTCCTTAGTTGCTTATCGCCCTGATTAGTTTCCATCCATTTATGTGCCATCAAAGTCCACACCTTTGAACGTTCGTTGTTGTGTTTGTGCTTTCCATTTAAATTTGCACCCTCATCACGAGGTTCCCCCTTCCCGCAATCCGCTTGTTTCAGCAGTATGTAGAGAAGGAGGACTGTCTGCTTGGTCACTAATAACATCAGTCAAGCATCATGTCTTGTCAGGCCACCTTCATTGAAAAGAGGCAGGGAGGATCTGGTGGGGAAGCTGAGTTGTTTACTCGCCTCTTTGCCGCTGAAATAATCACCTGGTCCCAGGGATCTTGTGGCGACGACCACGGCCGCAAAAAGACGGGTCTGGGGATTGAGTGATTGGGAATGGTGACTTTTGAGGAGAGCCCAGCAGACCCTCTCGCGCGATCGTCCCGTTGGGGAAGGCCACGTGGTTTGTCTGGGAAGTCCAGAAGGATCACGGGGGCCATTCTTCTCCAGTCCGATTCTTGGCCCAGACCAAGCGGGGGAACTGCTCCACTATCTTCACTTTTGAAACGATGGAAACCAGCCCCGAACCTCCCGTGATTGGGAATCCGGACGAGGGGGCTCACCTCTGATTCTTTAGTGAATCAGTAAAGAATTCTTTACTGTTGAAATTTCCTTAATTTCAGTGATTATTACCATTGTTATTACCTTTATTGTCAGAGTACAACATGTGTACAATGAGATTGGCTGAGCCTCCCTTCATGCAATCCGCCCTCCCGCCCAACGCAACTCACAGTGAGGACAGAAGTCCCTAACCCCGTCCCAATCTTACTACACTGATTCTTTGCTACTGCAGTTTGCCTGAAACTGATGTTTTGTAGGGGAGTCAATAATTGCGGCTTCTAAGGCAGAGGAAGATAGAAGTCACGCTCTCCTTAAAAGCACCCCATGCTTTACAAGTAGCCCTTGGCCCAAAGCCAGAGGTGGGCTACACAGACTGTAACAACCGGTTAGCCTAGTGCACAACCGAAAATGTATGCGTGTGTGCTCACACCCGCTTTGCGCCATCTGCACTTGCTCGTGGGTGCAAAGACGAGATTTCCTGCATGTGGCAGCTGCGGTGAGTAGATTGTGCGAGGTATGATAATCAGCTGGGCTGCCTGGGTGGGACGAGCCAGCCGGATATATACAACAGGACAGGACTTGCTGTGTTTCTTCCTTGAAGACATTTCGCTTCTTGTCCCAGAAGCTTCTTCAGCTCTGGCTGGATGGTGGGGAAGGGAAGGTCAGAGTTGAAGAACCTTCTGGGACAAGAAGTGAAACGTCTTCAAGGAAAAACCAAGGAAGTCTGGGTGCATCTTGAAAAAAAGCCCCTTTGGGACAACCAGGACCATCCAGGACCTGGATGGCTGAGACTCTCCCTAGACAAGTAGTCCTTGACTTATGAACTGTTCATTTAATGACAAAATCACGATAGCAAAAAGTCATTTTTTACGATCTACTATTTATCCTTAATGATCACTGCAAACCTTCCGCCCTGCCCCCTGAAGTGAGGGGATCCCTCTTCGGACCCTGGGCAGCCAGCTTGCATCCACAGCCAAGGACAGCATCGTGGGGATCATGAGTTTGACTCAGAATGGAGCTGGAAGGGACCTTGGAGGTCTTCTAGTCCAATCCCCTTGCTCAAGGAGGAGACCCAAGCAGGAGACCCATTTTGGGCCGGTTTCAGGCAAAAGTGACCACCGAGGAAGCTGGAGCTGCTTAACAAGCATGTGGTTTGGTTAACGAACACGCGGCTTGACTTGTATGGCCATGTTAGACATGGCCATGAAATCCAGGTCCAGTCAAGGGGCAGCTTGGCTTATGACTGCAGCGACTGACAGCGGGAATTCTGAGCTCAGGTGTGGTCATAAATAGAGGGCTCCCTGCATATAGTGTGTGTGTGTGTGTGTGTGTGTGTGTGTGTGTGTGTGTGTGAAAGAGAGAGTTTTAGGAACCCTGATTCCTGCCAGGTGTTTAGGATGGAAGTCCACCCCAGGCAGTTTCTGGTTTTGAAGATTTTTCAGTTGAAAAACTGTTGTGAAGGCAAAAATCACATTCCTTTGGGGGAACTTTTCTTCTTCAAGGGTTCAAAAGGAGGCTACTCCGAAAGGCTTGGAATCAAAATGCAAAGAACATTTTTAAGCAGTACGAATAGAATAGAATAGAATAGAATAGAACAGAACAGAACAGAACAGAACAGAACAACAGAACAGAACAGAATAGAACAGAACAGAACAGAACATGGAATAGAACATGGAATAGAATAGAATAGAACAGAACAGAACAGAACAGAATAGAACAGAACAGAACAGAACAGAACAACAGAACAGAACAGAATAGAATAGAATAGAACAGAACATGGAATAGAACATGGAATAGAACATGGAATAAAATGGAATAGAATAGAACAGAACAGAACAGAACAGAACAGAACAACAGAACAGAACAGAATAGAATAGAACAGAACAGAACATGGAATAGAACATGGAATAGAATAGAATAGAAATAAGAATAGAATAGAATAGAATAGAATAGAATAGAATAGAATAGAATAGAATAGAATAGAATAGAATAGCAGAGTTGGGAGGGACCTTGGAGGTCTTCTAGTCCAACCCCCTGCTTAGGCAGGAAACCCTGCACCACTTCAGACAAAGGCTTATCCAGTCTCTTCTTCAAAACCTCCAGTGATGGAGCAGCTACAACCTCTGGAGGCAAGTTGTTCCACCGATTAATTGTCCTCACTGCCAGGAAGTTTCTCCTTAGTTCCAGGATTGCTTCTCTCCTTGGTCAGTTTCAGATCCGTTGCTTCTCATCCTGCCCTCAGGGGCTTTGGAGAATAAGTCCACCTCGTCTTCTTCGTGGCAGCCCCTGATATCAGGAAGCAACAGGTTATAAGAACCTTTTGGGGTGTGGGGGGGGAGAGTTAGGGACCTGATAAGCAGTACAGATAGTCCTCGGCTTACAATCATTTGTTTAGTGACTGAAGTTACAACGACACTGAAAAAGGGACTTCAGACCATGTCTCAAACTTACGGCAGTTACAGCCTGTCCCCCTGGGGACCTGATCAGAATTCAGGCACTTGGCAACCGACTCGTATTTATGACGGTTGCCGTTCCCCAGGGTCAGGGGGTCACCATTCGTCTCTTTCCCAGCTGATGTCCGACCTGCAAAGTCAATGGGGGAAGCCGGATTCACTTAGCGACGGTTGTGATTCACTTTAACGCCACGGTCACCAAATGAGGCAAAACTCACTTAACAACTGTCTTACTTGGCAACAGGAATTTGGGACTCCATTGTGGGTCGTAAGTCAAGAATTCTCTGTACTAAACAAAGTTTGTTTAGACAGGCAATTTATCCACCAGATAATATTTATAAAAAGTAATAAAAGAGGATAAGGAATTGCAGGGAAATGGAATTAATGTTGTTTCTCTTCTCCCTGCACCAGAGATGGGCAGATAGATATTTCTAAACTAATTTTTTTTTAAATGATGCCTAGATGATGAAGGGGAAAAGCTTTAAGATAAGAGACAAAGGTTTACATTTTACCGATAAATTGAAAATGGATCCTGAGGTGCAGAATGCAGTATCCATTTAAGGCTCCTTTCAAAACTCTGCTCTGAAAGAATTTTTTTTCTTCCTTTTGACAAAAAGAAATCCCAAGGTGCTTCAGGTATCAGTTTCCATATCATAACATTGGGAAGAAATCAGTCTAATGTGAATATTTACCTTCCTGCTGCAAAGCTAAGCCCCTTTTTTGACCAAGTGTCAAAAAGTAGGAAGACTTGAACAGTTTGAAAAAAAAAAAATCCCTCCTCCCTCAGCAGAAAATAACAAAATAACAGAATAACGGAGGAGGAAGGGACCTTGGAGGTCTTCTAGTCTGACCCCCAACTCAAGCAGGAAACCCTATACCATTTTCAGACAAATGGCTGTCCAGTCTCTTTTTAAAAGCCTCCACCCACAAACTTCTGATGGAAAGCAGTTCCACCAGTTAATTGTCCTCATTGTCAGGAAGTTTTCAAGGTTTGTTTGTTTGTTTGTTTGTTTGTTTATTTATTTATTTATTTATTTATTTATTTATTTATTCGACTTATATGCTGCCCCCTCTCCAAAGGACTCAAGGCTTACAATTAAAACAACAATAAATAAATTCATTAAAAGAGTATTAAACAATTAAGCCGAATTAAAGTTTTAGAACCCCTAGTTAAAATAACCCCAACCCAAAAGAATCAGCACAGCCCAGATTGTAAAAAGAGCCAAGTTTTCAAATCATGGCAGAAGGTGCGAAGATCGGGGGCCAAACGGAGGTCTAGCGGAAGGAGATTCCACAGAGTGGGAGCCGCCACAGAGTAGGCCCTGGGTTGCTTCTCTGCTTGATTAGTTTAATTCGGAATTAGTGTAATTCCAAGGTTGCTTCTCTCCTTGATCAGTTTCCACCCATTGCTTCTTGTCCTGCCTTCAGGGGCTTTGGAGAATAGCTTGACTGCCTCCTCTTTGGGGCAGCCCCTCAAATCCTGGAAGACTGCTACCATGTCTCCCCTAGCCCTTCTTTTCATTAGACTAGAATTCATTTCCTTAATTTAATTAATTCAACCAGAAGTCTTCCTATGGATCAACAACTGGTTAAACATCTGGAAAAAGAAATAGGAAGCATGAACTGTCTTTTTTCCGCCTTCCTCCAAATGCAAAGAAATTCCTCGTTGGAGGAGGGGATTGGCCTAGGCATGGACGCCCATAAATTCCTATTTTATGAAGGCCGAGCAGCCAAGCCTGCTGACCGAGATCAAATTATTTGAGACCGAATCCAAGAAAAACGTGACACTCAGGCGCCGCCGTTAAAAACACACCTTTGCACGGAGTGAATGGGCATCGAAGTGTTAAGCGCAGCTCGCTGTCAGCACTGAAGGCATCTCAGAGAAGGAGGTTTTGCAATTCATCCATCTGTCTCTTATACATGCAGGGCTTCCCCGCCTCCCTTTCAGGGAGAATGTTGTCGTTTGAAACTACAAAACAGTGTCATCTATCGACCCGAAGATTTTCTGTGTTTTTAAATCCGAAGCTTTTCTGACAGCTCCACAGACTTGATGTTATCTTCGAATTTGCCGATGGAGAGGGCAGCTAAGACCCAGGAAGAGGAGGGGGGAACAAACCAGCTTTGGAGGCCTGCTGGTTCCAACTTTCATGGTTCGGTTGCAAATTTGGACTGAAGCTTTCCTGCTCATTGACTTTTTTGGCTTGAAAATTTGAGGCAAAGCTGAATTCCCAATGGGCAAGGGAAGAAATGGTGGATTTGGACCCCTGGGAAAGCGTTTTCTGGAAGGGAAGGGAAACGTTTCCTCAGAGGCATTACGGCCCTCGGTAACACAGTGCAGCCTCTTGCTCTCCCTCCTCGGAGTTCCCTCGCTCTGTTCTTTTGACAAAGGCACAAACAATTGAGCATCACTTGGCCAGAGGTATGACACTGTGCCGCTCTCCCGCCAAGGATCCTGAGGCTGCCTGAGCAGAATGCAGGAAAATGCAGAAATAGGGAGCGGGGGCAGGTGTTTAGCAAGGAAACCCATTTTCCCCTTCCCCAGTGCAATGCCTTATGGAACAGAAATAAGTATTTCCCCCCATTTCTCTCTCTCTCTCTCTGCTGAAAACCAATCTTTGGGCCCCAGTTTTGCAAGTTCCATGAGAAAACCCTGAAATCTGTTCATTGTTTTGGATCAATGCAGGTCTTGAGTCCTGAAATACACCCCTCCCAGGATAGTAAATCACTCCTGTGTAAGACATTCGTGATTTGAATACACATTGCTCTCTCAGTCTCTCTCTGTCTGTCTGTCTCCCTCATTCTTTCTTGTTCTCTCTCTGGGTGAAAGTAACGTTTTGTTTGTATTTAACATAAATTAACTTAAATAAGATCTCTTGAAATTATGGATCAGAATGTCTGTCTGTCTCTCCATCCATCCGTCCATCTGTCCATTCAGCTGCCTGCACCCCCCTCCCTCCCTCTCTCTCTCTCTCTCACACACACACACTCACTATTGCTTTCTCTCTATATCTAGTCAATCAATCAATCTATCTTCCTACCTATCTACCTACCTACCTATCATCCATCTAGCTATCTAGCTATCATCTATCTATCTATCTATCTATCTATCTATCTATCTATCTATCTATCTATCTATCTCTTTCTCTATATCTACGTGTTTCCCTGAAAATAAGACACTGTCTTATATTTTTTTTGGCTCCCAAAAACACACTAGGTCTTATTTTCCGGGTAGGTCTTATATATTTATGGTGCCAAATAGTGGGTGTGAGTGTGTAGGGGGGGGTGTTTCACAGGTGCACGGTTGCTCCCTGAAAAGTCTTCCTGGAACTGGAGATTTACACTAGGTCTTATTTTCGGGGTAGGTCTTATATTAGGGCAGGTTTAGAAAATAGTGCTAGGTCTTACTTTCGGGGTAGGTCTTATTTTCGAGGAAACACGGTATCTATCTATCTATCTATCTATCTATCTATCTATCTATCTATCTATCTATGTCCATCCATCCATCCATTGCATCTCTTGAGATTGAGATGTGTGGTGTGGGGATTTTGCTTAAGGGTGTTTCACTTTTTCTGGGGTGGGATTGGGCGGGGGGAATAGATTGATGAATGCACCAGGCTGCAATTCTCTTTTAGATATTTGTGCTTTTTTTTTTAAAGATCTCAGAGAAATGAGAAAAGCATGAAAGGAACGAATAAAAAGTCCCTGGCCTAACGATGAAACTAGAGCCGCAATAGGCAATCAATATTAGAAAATGTGAACGGTTTAAAAAAAAAGTGGGGAAGAAAAATAGAAAGTGAGGTGCTGAATACCAAGTGCAGCAGCACATACAACTGTGAGCACCTGAAGAAGAAGAAGAAAATTGTGTACTGTGTTAACCGAGTTTCTCTTACTCACCAGTCCAATTCCTGCTTTGCAACAGAACTCCAATGTTGCATTATCTTCCACAACCCTACTTTTTTTCCATACAGTCCTCCTCCTCCTCCTCCTCCTCCTCCTCCTCCTCCTCCTCCTCCTCCTCCTCCTCCTCTTCTTCTTCTTCCTCCTCCTCTTCTTCTTCTTCCTCCTCCTCCTTCTCCCCCCCAATAATTATTTCAAAAATTAAGTTTTAAGTGCCCAAAGCCTATCCAAGGAAGGGATGTACACAGATGGATGAAAAAGATACAGGGTATGTAAACAGTAGCTACAGGTAGTCCTCGACTTACAATGGCTCATTTAGTGACCGTTCAAAGGTCCAATTGAAAAAAGGGACCTCTAACCGTTTTTCACACTTACGACCGTTGCATGACAAGCAAAGTCAACGGGGAAGCCGGATTCACTTAACAACCATGTTACTGCAGAGATTCCCTTAACAACTGTGACAAGAAAGGTCTGAAAATGGAGCAAAAGTCACTTAACAATAGAAACTTTGGGCTCAATTGTGGTCGTAAGTCAAGGACTACTTGTATACCTGTGCTTATCCTGGACTGAACCTTTACCCTGATATATATTTGCATGAAGGTGAGAGGTGCGGTGGCCTGGAGGTGGATCTCTTGACTCACACAATCAGGAGGCTGTCAGTTCGATCCTAGGTAGAGGCAGATTTCTCTCTCTGGGCTCAATGAGAATATTATCTGCAGAACAAAACTCTGCATTGGTGACAGGAAGGGCATCTGGCCAGAAAATACTCCACTCCACTCAGTTACCCAGATTCCACCCGCAAGGGATTATGGAGTTGTTAAAGAAGAAGAAGATGATGATGATGATATATATGAAGGCGAAGGTTCGTTCTCCAAGCTTGTGGATATATGTTGTAGTAGTAGTAGTAGTAGTAGTAGTAGTAATAGTACTAGTAGTAGCAGTAACCTTTTACTTTGTTGCTGTTGTGTGCTTGCTTTAAAAAAACTCATCCTAAAAATAACTCAGCCCAGGGCCTGCTAATATCAAGGGAGATCTGTTGCTTTTAACTTGGGTCCCTCATATATCTCTTCCAAGAGAAGTAGTTAGTGTTCAACCTTACAAAAAATATAAACATTTGTATTTATTTTATAAATTGTCTAAAAGGGCAGGGAGAGTCAAGTTAAAGTATAGGCAACCAGGATAATTCTCTCCTATCCTGGCTTGCAAAGAAGATCTGAAAATTATTATGGCTATGGGTAAGTCAAGGTTTTTCTATCGCCATTGTTTCAATTGGCATTTAATTTTGTTGCGGTTGTGGTCGAGGGCTTGAAGCTGACATGTTTGAAAGATGCAAGGGAGCGTAAGGATGACCTTAGGGAAGTTGTTGTTCGTAGTCATTAAAACCCACCATTGATTTGTTTTGTTGATGAGATGTGGGGATTATATTACCTCGTTTCAATTTTCTAAGTGGACGTGGAGTTGTAAAGAAACTTAACCCTTCACAAATGGAATTGCCAGGGTTTGACCCTCGAAACTTCTGGAAACTGTAGCTGTAAAGCGACAATATTGAAACTTCCCTGAAAACAAATCTTGGCGGTCAGAGTTACTACGGAAAAGCTGGGGTGAGTTCAGAAGTGAGCCTGAGCCTTCGTGCCAACATACACGAGAGAGATCTATGGTTTAAATAACAATTTGTATCTCGGGGTTGAACGGTGGGGTCCTTGGTGCTCCCTGAGCTTGCTGGTTTCCTTGCAGACGTTTCTTCATGCTAGCCCTGATGCTGTTAGCTAGTGTGGTCATAAAAGGTCTCCAAGAAAACCACCAGGCTCAAGAGAGGCATCGAGGACCTCACAAGACTTCTATATTTTCTAAGGCCTCTTCCCCCTTGGCACATCCCATCTGTTGCAACCTGCTACAACTACACCCTGCTATAATTTGCATTTTATAATTTGCAAATTTTCAACCTTCTTACTTAGCTCATATGCCCAACCATCCCTTAACTGAGTTTCCCTGAGCTGTGAGTTAGCCAATTCTCAAAAGCTTTTCCTTGCACGACCAACCCTGGTGTTGGGCTCCGAGTTCACCCAGAGCCCATCAGCTCCGAATATGCCTCGCAGCAAGTCAGCTGGCCATGTCACCTTATCTCTGCTGCTGCTGCTGGATCTGTAATTCTGCTTGTGTGCTGGCCGATGGCTTTGGAATGACTCAGCAGAGCTGAGGATGGATTCTGCAACAACTGTGGGGATGGAGGATGGATTCTGCAACAACTGCAGGGCTGCTGGAACTGGCTCTTTATTGATGTGGTGCATATTGTTAAAGGGGGTTGGGTCACATATAGGTGGTAATTAGGACTTAGGTTAAAACATGGTGAAGGTGGCACCAGGTGGGGATCAGTTAGTGAGAGTCGGAATAGGGTAGGGATGTAGACATGTTTTAGGATTAATAGCATTTAGGGATAATGGGTTAGGCGTGTCCAGGATTAGAACTGAGTATAGGCCTGGGTGTGGTGGTGGTGTATCTCATGATAATGGTGATAAAAGGAAAGGGAGCAAACTCAAACCCAACTCTAACCTTGCCCGGCTTTTAGCCATTCTTGCCTGATTAGACTATTTGTTGTTTGATGCTACATTGAATAAACCATCATTGTCCTAAAGAGGAGCTGGAGTTTGGATTCATTTAAAGACAAATCTTCAATACTCAAGGACTGGCTGAGATGTGGAGCCTGTGGATTTAGTTCTACATTTATCCCTTTCCTGATGGTTGCGACCGTCCACTTGGTCTACTCCATCGTGACTTCCGCTCATGAAATGCAAATGCAGGAGTGACCCATAGTAGCAATTCTCTGAAGCAGGTGGTGGGTGGGAAGGACTTGTATGTGCAAACACACGTTGCTATTTGCAAAGAGGGGGGCGTAAGATTTGGCTGGGCAGATAGGCTTCAACTTACAACAGTCCCTTTAGTGACCGTTCAAAGTTACAAGGGCACTGGCACAAAGGTGACTTATGACCGGTTTTCACATTTACGACCGTTGCAGCATCTCCGCGGCCAGGTGATCCAAAGTCAGACGATTGGCAACCGACTTGTACTTATGACAGTAGTCCCAGGGTCACATGGCCCCTTTTGTGGCCAATGGGGAAGCCAGATCTGCTTAACAACCATGTCACTAACTTCACAACTGTGGTGAGCAAGGCCGTAAAATGGGACCAAACTCACGTAACAACTGCCTTGCTTGGAACTCTTGGGCTCAATGGCAGTCGCAAGTCGAGGACTACCTGTGAAGACTGTGAAGCCTTCTCAAAGCAGGAAAAACCTCTTGCGGCGCAGAATCCTTCAGGCCACGATCAACCATTGATCTGTCTGCCACCTTCCTTCATGCTATTAAAAAAGCCAAGGCTGCCTGTTCCTCCTCATTTGGGCTACGATTTTAAATCATTTCTGGCCCTAATTTTCATGGGAGCAGAAACTTCTAGCAAAGTAGAAGCCCCCCCTCCCTCCTCGGAAGGAAGAGCTGTCAGACAGACACCAGAGACCCCACCAGAAATATTTCTCAGCACAGAGACTGCTACTACTCTTCCTTCTTCCCTTCCCCTTCCCCTTCTCCTTCCTCCTCCTCCTCCTCCTCCTCCTCCTCCTCCTCCTCCTCCTCCTCCTCCTCCTCCTCCTCCTCCTCACGTATCCCATGCCTTGAGATTGCCTCTTCAACCCGTGCTGTTTTTCATTCTGCTGCCCTTTGATTTTGATCTGCCTTTCCCTCCGTTTGAGGGAGGCAGCAGAAAACGGCTTTGGAATTTCCTTGTTTCTTTCCGTGAAATTCTCACACAGCTCACAGGGGCTGCAGAAGCAGTTTACCTTTCACAATGCTTGTGATTATTAGGTCTCCAGGTCTAGGGGTAAAAAGAAGTCCATCACAAAAGCTTGCACACACACGCACACACACACACACAGAGACATCCACATCCACCCCAATGTAAGGGAAAAGCAAGATCATTTTGCCTAAAAATAATCAACATTTTGCTCCTGCATGCGTACAAAGGCAAAATTCTTCCCAAATAACTTTATTTTAAGCAGCACACCCTGAAATGTTACACCAAAGCTGTCCGATTCCTAACCGCCACTTCTCTACAGGCTGCTGAAAATGACTTTTCCACCAGCAATTCGTTCCCCGCACAGCAGCTGGAGACCATAAGAAAAGAGAGAGGGGGGGGCCTTGGTTTTTAGAGAGAAAATACACCAAGAGCCCCCTCGGATCACATGTCCACATTGATAAAGGAAGGGCTTCGTCAGACCCTTCTGAGCAGCAGGCAAAGTCAGCCACCTCCCTCCTCTACCTGTTGTGCAGGCGTGTGTTCTTATTTCTTCTTCGTCCGGGTGATTTATTGATGGACCACCCCTGTTTCCATGATTGGCTTTGCTTTGAGGCAGCATAGAATGCTTTATTTCTTTATTTTTTAAATAATTTTTTGATATGTTCAACAGTTTTGCCGTCTATCTGGGAGGCCTTAGTTCCTAGATGAAGTAACAAGGTAATTACTGAATCGATAGACAAGTAAATAAATATACGACTAAGGTACCCAGAAGTAAAAACCAAAAAAAAAATGTGGATTTTATTTGCTTTAAGCAGCATACAGTGCTTTTTCTATATAAAGTCCGGAGGAGTTCAGTAGTTTTGCAATCAATCTAAGGGGGCCTTAAGTTCCTTGATGAATTATCAATGTCATTGATTAATCAATAGATAAATAACTATATGATTAAAGGGCCCTAGAAAGTGGATTTTATTTGCTTTGAAGAAGCATAGAATGTGTGTGTGTGTGTGTGTGTGTGTGTGTGTATTATATATAAACATTTTGGAAGTGTTCAGTAGTTTTGCAATCTGTCTAAGGGTGTTTAGATCCTAGATGAATTAGCAAGGTAATTAATTAATCAATATATAAATATGTGAATGAATATATGATTAAGGGTGCCCAAAAGTAAAAACACGGATTTTATTTGCTTTGAAGGAGAGTCATGCTTTATATATATATATATATATAAACTTTGGAAGCAATTGGTAGTTTTGCAGTCAATCTATAGGCAGCTTTAATTCCTATCTAAATTAGCAATGTAATTGATTGATCAGTAGAGAGATAAGTAAATAATTATGTGAGTAAGGGAGCCGGGAAGTAAAAGCATGGATCTCTGAAGCATCGTGCACCCCCCGGAAAAGAAAGATTGCTGTGGGAAATCAAACTGATACGATTCCTTACTGGTGTCGTGGAAGGATACGAACCATGCATCTCCCTCACAGAAAGAAAAGAGGTATATTCCATCTTCACTCCAGCAGGAGGCTGCCCACGACTGTGCTACAGAACAGCGAAGCCAGGAGAGAAATATAGTGCAGCAAGCACTGGGGAGTGGGGGGAATGCACATTTGGTCCGAGGTGGGGTTTTGCAGGGGAAAACGGGGCCTTTCAAAGCTCGCTTGGGTCCTTCGCTTGGGAACTCAGGAGCCTTTGGAAGGTGCTAAACCGGGTCTTGGAGCAGGAGGTCTCCAACCTTGGCCACTTGAAGCTTTGCTGGCTGGGGAGTTCTGGGAGTTGAAGTCTGCCAGGCTTCAAGTGGCCAAGGTTGGAGAGGCCTGTCTTGGACAACGCTCTGTGGTCCAAAAAAACCAATTTGGGGGGGCAAGTTGGTTGTCCTGTTGGAGAGGAGGAAGGAAGAGGGCAGGAACCTCAGCGCAGGCTTCTCCTTCTGCATTCCAGCAGGTGTTGGTTGGAGCCCCGTCCTTCCTTCGGGCCGGGGCTCCAAAGCGTGGGGCCCTTCAGTCCATCGAGTGGAAGAGCATTCCCTGGCCCTGTGCTTTGCGTGAGAGTGCAACCCCCTCTCTCTCTGCCTGCCTCTGCTCCCCAAATCTTTCCCCTCCTCTCCCTCCTTCGTCCATCCAGCCTTGGTGACCAAGCTGAGCCTGAGTCTTCTCTCCTTTGCGTTCTCTCTTGCCTCTTGTTTGGCCTTGGCCCCCGTAAGAAGCCAAGGCTCCTGGAAGGGTTTCGAAGACCATTTTTTGGATGGCTTCCTCATCGGTGGAGGCAACGGGTTCAGAATTCAGGACCGGGGAGCAGCATCGCCCAGGCCTTTTCAAAAACAGGGACAGGGAAGAAAGCAATGCAAGGCTTCAATGGTCACCTGGCTGGTTGCCTCTGCTTTGTTGTCCTGACGGTTAGGAGGAGAAGTAAATTGTGTTTGGTTTTTGGTTTTTTAATTATTGTTGTTGTTGTTGTTGGTTAATCTTTAGTGAGATTCACAGCCTTTCGGGCTGGTTGGTAGCTCAACAGCTCGAGTCCTCACCAGGGACCTAGGAACTGCTCAGGTAGCATCGGAGGGTATAAGCTGTTCCAAGTAGGGTGGTTTTTTGTAGAATCAGGGTATTCAAGCCTGATAAATTCAGTATGGTGATGGTGATGATGATGATGATGATGGTGATGGTGATGATGAAGCCTGTTGATGAGCCAGGCATCAGCTGGGAGACATGATGTAGGAGTCTAACTTGAACCTGTCTGGTGACAAGCTAAGATCAGCCACAGCTAAATGCCAACTCTCCTATGGCCAAAGCTGGCCTGCTGGGTAAGATTGTCCCGAACCTTTGTGAGCAACACAAGCAAGAGTTTCCCCCAGGGGAAATGGGTGTGTAGCTGTCCCTGTGTCTGGCCCCAAGGCTCTGCAGGCCACGGAGTTTACAATTCTGCAGTTATCTCTTCTGTGCAGTGGTGGGTGCAAAATCTAGGGAACGTGGGGGGTACCAGAGGAAAACAGGATGCTGCTACCTCCATCCCGAATCTCCAATGATGGGAATCATTTTGGTTTTTGTAATGCAAGCACATGAGAGGAAGGCTTCGTGGGGGGGACAGGGGACGGGGTCTTGAAGGAACTTTGGGGTTCCCTTGCGTCCCAGTGGCCGGTCTTTTGACCAAAGGGGGCCAGGCTGTGGGAGGTGCGAACTTAGAGCGGCCCCACCACCTATATAAATGATAGGTTACATAGCAGATTGAGATCAAACACACCATTTTCAACACTGAGCCACTGAATTCCACAGTAACATGGTACAACCCGCCCCATAATTCTCCCACCGCTTCCCTGTCAGTTTGTGCTTCCTTGTGGCTTGTTTAGCAGCCAAGATTTTAAATCCACATTCCCATCCCAATACAGATAACAATTCAGATACGGTACAACAGCCTGTAAAAATTGTAAATGCTATTTTTGCTTTTATTTTTTTTTTAAACATATTTTTTGTGGTGATTTTACAAAAAAGAAAATCAGTAATTGTTACTTTTCTTTTTACACTTTCTTTTTCTGATTATCGGCAGATCTTTCACAGAGAGCTGTTATGGGAAATAACTCATTTCAGAAAGTTGAACGTCTTGAAGGGGTTTAGCCACAATAAAGCTAACATCCTGTCTTTTGGGACAGCTCCTTTGGGGGAAGGAAAAAACAGAACAAAACCAAAACATTTTTGGCACACAAAGGCCCCGGTAAGCCAAGTCAACCCTTATTGAATTGTCTTTTTTTATTTATCTTTTTTTTTAAATAATTTGCTCACTGCTATTTGGTTGCACACCAAGTGAAATTTCCCCCCACTGGAAGAAAAAAACCGAAAACAAAATTAAAATCACACCTCACATTCCCTTGCTGGCTGCTGGTGGCACGTACAGGATCCATATTCATTTATGATCACCAGAGCTCCTTCGAGGTGGTTGGGTTTGTAATCAACGTAATATTCCTGGGCTGACATGGCAGCCATCTGATGCATAGTCTGCTTCTGTTTCTGCTTCCGACGCTGGGTCACAAAGCATTGCCTCAGCTGCCTGAGGCTGACCGGGAAACATTTCCACGAGACGTACAGTATCAAAACCACAATGAGGAAGGAGAAGATGAGCGCCATGGTGCCCGTCACCACCTTGTGGATCTGGACGGCGTTCTCCGTCTTCTCGTTGGGGAGGGGGAGGGTCACAGCGTCAGTGGGTCCGTCCCCTTCGCCCTCCTGCAGGTCAGAGTTCAGAGTGGAAGGGTTGTAGCCGGCCGTCGGGCCACTCTGGTTGACCGCAGCCGAGAGGAGGTCGCCATCGGCATCGGTGGTGAGGTCCGTGGCCTCTTCACACAAGTGGAAAGCATAGACGGCATCCAAGACGTCCTCGCCCTGGGCGTAGTCAGGGGTGGCACAGAGCAAGCTGTTGTCGTAGCGGCCTTTAAAAGTGCTGAGCCAGGAGGCCAACGCGCAGATGTTTCGGCCGCAATCCCAGGCGTTGGCCGAGAGGCTGATGCTAACCAGAGACTTCCAGGAGCTGAGGATCCTGGGGTGGACGTAGGTGAGCCGGTTGGAGTCCAGCTGGAGGGACTGGAGGTGAGGTACACTTTCGAAAACGTGAGGTTCAATGTATTCGATCTCGTTGCCGGAGAGGTCCATCTTCTCCAGCTTCCATACCCAGTCCAAGGAGTTCACCACAAGGGTGACTTTGTTCCTCCGCAGGCAGAGGGAGTGCAAAGAGAGCAACCTGGGGAAGTGGGCCAGGTTGACTTTCACCAAGTCGTTGTGCTCCAGGTGCAACTCGGTGAGTTTGAACAAGCCCGCGAAAGAGTTGCGAGCCAGGCTCTTCAACTGATTGTATCCTATGTCGAGGAACTTGAGGCTGCGGCAGTCTTGGAAGATCCGAACAGGCACAAACTTAAGGGCATTGGACCGCATGTGCAACGTGGTGAGCTTGCGCAAGCCGTGGAACAGGTCCGGCTCCAAAGCCTGCAGATTGTTGTAGGATAAATCCACACTGCGCAGGTTTGGCATCGGCCGGAAAGTGCTGTTGGACAGTTGGGTGATCTTGTTGGAGCTCAGCGTGAGCTCTTTCACTCGCCGGAGCTTCTGGAAGGCGTGCGCCTCGACGGAGTAAAGGTGGTTGTGATCCAGATACAGCCACGTGAGTTGCGTTAACCCGGTGAACTGTCCGTCACGCAGCTCCGAAAGGCTGTTGTACCGCAATGACAAACCCATCACGCTCGACAGGTTGTGCGGCATCTCGGTGAGATTCAGTGACTCACAGTAGAGGAGCCTGCCCTCACACCGGCAGAGCTGCGGACACCCAGTGTGCACGGCTGGAAGCATTTTTAAAAAAAGACCCAGGCTACACAGGATCAACCCTGGGGGCTTTTTCAGCAGCCAGTTTAAACAGACCCCAATGAGAAGGAAATCCATTAGCAAGAATATCCCCAGATGTGCTTGAGAAAGTCCATGGAATCTTTGAGTGGCCCCTCGCCTCTCTCCGTACAGATCCTACATCACAGCCTCTGTCAGCGACAGGGCAAGGGGACGGGCACAGGCAGGAACAAGAGAGTCATCGGGCCAAATCTGGGACTTGTTGGGGGCCTTGGGGGGGCATTAATGCAGCATGCAGAACTCCGTATCACAGCCTTTAAAGTTCAGAAGCATTCAAAAGGTACAGGAGAATCTGTCCACTTTTAGGCACCGCCGCAAAGACGAGAACAATGATGGGGGGCAGAAAACACCCCTCTCCACGAGAGAATGAAATGAAACAGTGCCTTACCCACCCTGTTGCAGAGATTGACAAGCTCCATTCAGCAGCTTCCTTTGTGTTGCACTTAATTATATGCAGGGCTCAAAAAGAGCTCTCTGTTGCTACAAATTCGGACGCTTTCAGCTTTTGGCACGGCTGGCAGGCGCATGTCCAGCTATCCTTTTTTCCCCCCCTCCTTCCTTTCTGGGGTTTGTTTCTTCCTCTCCTTTCCTCCTCCTTATTTTTAAGCTGACTCCCAGCACCAAGTTTGAGAAGTACGGGGGGCATCACGGTTGACCATCCTTCCTTCCTGCCTTCCGTTCTCTTCCTCTCTCCTCTCTCTGTCCTTTTCCTCTGCAGTTCGTACGGTGACGTGGGGAGGGAGAGGGCAGGAGCGGGGAAAAATACACCCGAGCAAGATGGAGAGACCCCCTTCCAAAACTCTGAGCAGCTCCCCGGGATCCGACCGTCTCTTTAGCGTCCGTCATTGGAGATGAACCGGGAGCATCCTTTTATTCCTCCGAGGCAGCTTAAAATCCGTTTTCCGACCGGACGGGCTCAAAATGGCTTGATTTTCCATTCCGGCTTCCCTTGGCTTGTCAAGAAGATGCTTTGAAGAGCAGAGGGAGAAGAAGGAAGGAAGGGAAGGGGGGGGAGAGAGAGGGGGAGAGAGAAAGCCAGAGAGCGAGGCTTCCTTGCAGCCCAGCAGGAAGAAGCTAAAGCCTGCAGAGGCTTCTCCTGATCGCTGAGTGTCGTAAGCCCTTCACGATCATCCCAACCTGCGCTCTGCTTCACACGAGATGGGCAAATGGAAAAAGGGGTGGGCATAAAACCAACATTTGAGTTGAACCAGTAACGGGGGATGCTGCTGCGTTGCCCGCTGATGAAAGGGAAAACGCTTCTTCAGCCCTGCTGGCTGTTACCCCAACATACGCACACATGCCACGGCGCACACAGAGCAACAGCTGCAGTAGCCCAAGGGCGCCAGCAATGCCGTGGGCCCCCCCCTCCTCTTCCTCCCCCCTTTCTCTTTGTCTCAAGGGTCCAAGTGCAAAAAGGCAGGTTTGGCGTTCGGACATGGGCGGCTGGGCGCCTCTCCCTTCCAGCGTGTCAGGAGCACCAGGTGGCAAGGCTGGGGTTTGGTTTGGTGACTTGAGAGGAGACGCTTGACTTTTTCCATCCCGTTTTCACTTCTTCCGGACAAGCGTGCACGGGGTGTGTGTGTGTGTGTGTGTGTGTCTTTCTCGTTTGCTTTTGTTTTGCTTTCCTTGCACAACCAAAAGATGCTTGCAAATATGACAAGGTGGATTTGGAGACGATGCCTGTTGGGATTCATTCATTCTCTCTCTCAAAAACGGGGTTCAGCATATGCTATTGCCAGTGGCATCTCTGTGACCAAATTTGCAGGGTCTATATATGCGGGAGCGTACAATAGACTTATTCAAGCATTTGGGAGCCTGCGTTTATGAATTGGTCCAGCGTTCAGCTTAGTCTGTGTGTCTGTGTGTTTGTGTCTGTGTGTTTGTGTGTCTCTCAGAGGCGGCTGAGGACTCTCGGCTTCAGAAAGGGAGAATGAGACCTCCAGATTCCTAAAACTCTAGGTCTATTTTGTTAAATGGACCACCCCCCCAAAATGCTTGCCGTCTAATTTTTAACCCTCACTAGGTATAGAGAAAGCCGCCGTGGACAATCTGTTGTGTGCATCCCCCACCCCCAATTCTTTAGTGACTTTGAGGAAGGCCCACCGGCTCCGTTGCCACGGCTATGAAATCCACTCCTTTGGCCGTTTAGCAGGCACGCCTCAAATTAAGCAGCCAGTTTAAGTTGAAGCAAGCCCAAACTCTCCCCCCCGCCAAAGCCTGGCGTTACCGTAGGGGATGCAGAAGAAAATAGCGCTTTGCCATTCCTGAAGGCTGCGTGTTTCTCTCCCCAACAAAGAGCTGTTCCATTGAAGAAAATGGGATTGGAGACACGATCGTGTCTCTTAATGTCCTGCTGGCAGAAATCCTGATTTCCTTCCGAAATTAAGCGGTTGGGTTCAGGTGCTTCTGCTGAAAACGAGGAGAAACAAGTGAGGGTTAGGAAGTGACTGTCCATTGCCACTGCAAGGACCGGCATCCCCCTTGGAAAATACAAGGGGGTCCTCTAGTTATGTCCACAATGGAGCCCGACATTTCTGTTGCTAAGCAAGGCCTGTTGTTGTCTGAATTTTGCCCCGCGTTACAACCTTTCTGGGCGCAGTGGTTAAGTTGGCGACACGGTCGTTAAGTGAGCCTGGCTCCTGCATTCACTTTGCACGTTAGAAGGTCACAAAAGGGGAGCTCGGGACTCTGTGACCGTCATAACTACTGAGTCAGTGGCCAAGCCTCTGAATTTAGGTCACATGATTATGGGGATGGTGCATCACGAGTATAAAAAACAGCCGTAAGTTTGATCGTGGGACTACGGGGCTGCAGCAACGGTGTGGAAAATGGTCATAAGTCGTTCTTTTTCAGCACTATTGTAGCATTGAATGGTCCCTAAATGAAATGTTGTAAAACAAGGACCACCTGTAGAAGCAGTGAAAGCCCATCAAGGGAAAGTTGTGATTTATTTAATCCAGAAATATTTGGAAGACACCAGTTCAAGACACCAAGAGGATGGTATTGGTGCAGAAATTCATAAGATCTTAGAAAATTCAGATCCTTTCATCATCATCAGAGTTGGAAGGGACCTTGGAGGTCCTCTAGTCAATCCCCCCCGCTCAAGTAGGAGACCCTATATACCATTTCAGACAAGTGGTTGTCCAATCTCTTCTTAAAAACCCTCAAATAGAGAGACATTTTGGAGAAATAAACCATGATGGAGCCACCACTGATTCTCTAAAGCATAAGCTATTACGTACAAACAAATGATGGTTTTCAAATAGAAGCTAATGGTTTCTATTTTCAAGGAGATGGTTTTCAAATAGAAACTAAGGCTCCTCTGCCTTCAACCAGTGTGGAATTTCTCAAGGAATTGCGTAGCAGCTGTCCACACAAAATCTATATGCATACTTACATAAATACACACAGAGAGAGGGAGAGTCTACAAGTTTGTGTTAGTGTCTCCAACTTCATCTGGACGGAGGAACACAAAATTAAAATATAATTATACATACACACACACACACACACACACACACACACACATATGTACATACACACATATACATGCACACACACACACACACACATATATATATATATTTGTTTTCTGAGGTTTTCACGGGTGTTTGTATGTAGGTCTTTGGTCATTCGGGTTTTCTCCCGCGTAAAATTGGAAGTATCTGTGCAACGTTTCGACGAAATCTCATCCGTCAACTTCAGCCTGGTGTCTTCAGTGTCTCTGAATTCATCTGAACAGCTGCTATGGGATTCCTTGACACATATAATACATATATATTATATTATATCATACCATATCATATTTATATATGTATATCATTCCAATTTGCAGCAGTCTTTGTCATCCAGAAAAGGAAGAACCTAGAACAGTCAGGAACCCAGGAAACATCCTGAGGTAAATCTGAAAGGGGCGACAGAACGCACTGAAGAGAAAAAGGCGGGAAAAAAGGGAAGCGCCCCCTTCACCCTTACGGCAACCAACCACAGCGTAGATTGCCTCAGGCATGAGTCAGCACTCTCTAATTAATCCACTACAGGTGGTCCTCGACTTACGACCACAAGTGAGCCCCACATTTCTAAGTGAGGCATTGGTTAAATGAATTTTGCCCCATTTTACAACCTTTCCCCCCCACAGTGGTTAGCGAATCACTGCATTTCTGAAGTGAATGACATGGTGGCTAAGTGAAGCCGGCTTTCCCCATTGACTTTGCTTGTCAGACGTCTGCTGGGCAGCTGACAAATGGTGACCAAGTGACCTGGGGAGACTGGAACCGTCATGAAAATGGGTCAGCTGTCAGGCATCTGAAGTCTGATCACATGACCTTGGGGCTGCTGCATTGGTCCTAAGTGTGAAAAACGATCCAAAGCCACTTTTCTTCAGGGCCTTTGCAACTTGGGACAGTCACTAAGTGAACTGTTGTAAGTCAAGGACTATCTCTATACAGGTCGTCCTCAGTCTACAAGTATTCATTTAGTGACCGTTCCTATTTGGACGCTTGGCAGCTGGCTCACATTTACAAAGGATGCAGTCCCCCCGGGATCCTGTGGTCCCCCTTTTCTAACCTGTCCCAAACCTGGCTCTCCCGTTGATTTAGAGAACCCAGTTCAGTAGGGAAACCAGATTCCCTTCTCATCCGTGCTATTAACTTAACAATGAGCTGTGAATCACTTAACAATTGTGGCAGGAAAGGGCGTAAAGTGGGGCAGCATTCACTGAATAGCTGTCTCACCTAGCAACAGACATGTTGGGCTCAATTGTGGTCCTAAGTTGAAGACTACCCGTATAATAACTTTGGGTCCCACGTCAGCTTCAGGTTATTTTATAAATCGAAGTCCAGCTGAGCCACAAAAGACAAAAAGTAAGATAATATAGAACAGTGGTGGCTAGCCTTTTTGTTATTGCGTGTCAAAAGTGTGCACGCACGCATGCCTGCACCCATAATGCAATGCACGCATGACCCCCCCACCCGTGCGACCCCCCCTTTGCGCATGTGCATGCAACCCCCGTGCCACATGCCTCTGCGCATGTGTGCGCTACCCCCCCCACGTGCCCCCCCTGCACATGCATGCTCATCTCCCCTTGCGCACGCACAGCAGATACCTGACAATCAGCTGGCTGGCGGGGGCGTGCGCATGCGCTGTGGATCAGTTCTGGGCAATGGCTTGCGTGCTGGCAGAAATGGCTCTGCATGCCACTTCCAGCACCTGTGCCATAAGTTTGCCATCATGGATATAGAAGAACACACCGTCCTTCTTTATTTACACCCTGTTGCTTCTCTAGACTAGCAGTACTGAACTCTATCTCTTCTTCACAACATTCAACCTTTTGCTTTTGCTGTTTTAGATTTACTCTTTGGATTCAATCTTGCAGAAACAATATTATAATTGTGATTATTATTATCTTTTGCACAACAGAATATCCAGTTGCTTTTGCTGGTATCCACTCATTGTATTATACCTTTAATATGAAATACTAAACAAACTTCAGAATTCTCTCTAAAGCAAAGAGTTGTGGCTTTTTTAAAAAAAGAAAAGAAAAAATGTGTAAGCAGTAAGAAAGCAATTAAAATAAATTTAGAATATTTTAATTATATAAATACAGACTGTTATCTCAGGATGTAGATACATAACACTTCATGTTCTAGGAGCTGCATACTAATAAGCGCCAAAACAACAACAAAAATGAATATAGTTAATTTTAATGTAAGCTAAAAATATGGTATGTATAGTTTTCTCTTGTTAAACATAGTTTCATCTTTCACATTAAGAAATAACATTATACCATCAGCACCATTTGGAGGAGTTTAACGGTGCTCTCCTGAATTAGGCAATTATCTCTTTGGGTAAAAATTGCTAGGTATATTTTCCCAAATGCAGCCACTAGATTTTGGGGGATTTGACAGGGTGAACTAACGGTCATATCATAGCGCCAAGTCCAATAAAATAAAATAAATAGATAAATATCTAACTCCTTCTGACACTCCAAGCAGATGAAATCTATACTGGTAGTCCTTGACTTACAACCATAATTAAGCCCCAAATTTCCATTGCTAAGTGATTTCCCCCATTATGCAACCTTTCTAGCCACAGTTGTTAAGTGAATCATGCAGTCATTAAGCAAATCTGGCTTCCCCCGTTGACTTTGCTTGTTGGAAGCCAGCTGGGAAGGTCACAAATGTTGATCATGTGACTCCTGGACAGAGTAACCGTCATAAATACGAGCCAGTTGCCAAGCCTCTGAATTGTGCTCATGTGATCAATGGCCGTAAGTCTGAAAAATGGTCATAAGTCACTTTTTTCAGTGCCGTTGTAACTTTGAATTGTCGTTAAACGAATGGTGTAACTTGATGATTACCTGTGATGATCTTTCTTTGTGTAGAATCCAACTGTTGAGGTCCACTCTTGATGTAGAAGTTACGCACAGGTTGCAAAGACATTGGGATTAAGCCTCCTTTGACGCAATTGCAATGGCCCTTAGACTTATATACCGCTTCACAGTGCTCTACAGCCCTCTCTAAGCGGTTTACAGTATATTGCCCCCAACAATCTGGGTCCTCACTTTACCCACTTCAGAAGGACGGGAGGCTGAATCAACCTGGAGCCTGGTGAGATTTGAACTGCCAAATTTGCAGTCAGCCAGCAGTCAGCAGAAGGAGCCTGCAGTACCGCACTCTAACCACTGTGCCACTGTGGCAATAGGGATGTTTTGTGCAAGTATGCAACTTTCGGTGCAAGCATAGTAGCATATCCTGCCCGAAGCTGCTTTTTTGGCTTCGTTTGATTAGTCAAGTACTATTTTTCTGTGACTCATGCTGTTTCAGAATTAAAAGGACCCCAATACATAAGTGTAAGAGGATTCCCCATGCTGGCTGGTGAATTCTGGGAGTTGAAGTCCACCCATCTTAAGGTTGCCCCAAACCCTACATCATTTCAGACATTGAACGGTTGTCCAATGTCTACAAGAGCCTTCTAGATATTGAACATTTTCAGCCTTTGCCTACAATTCCATCTCCTGGGCAAGTGTTAGAACTAAAGGACTCCGGCCTCTTTTGTTTGTTTGTTTTATTTTTTAACAACTGATTGACAGCTCTCTCTCTCTCTTTCTCTCTCTCTGTCTCTGTCTCTTTAGGTCATTCTCACCCCATATACAAACCAAATTCTAAAGGTGACATGGGGTAATTGAAAAGTTATTGCATGTCACTTACAGGAATTGGGTATATCTAGAAGTATCTAGGAAAAGGAATAGGGTGACATGATAGCAGCATTCCAGTATTTGAGGGGCCGTCACAGAGAAGGGGGCAGGAGGTCAATCTATTCTCCAAAGCACCAGAAAGCAGAACAAGAAATTGTTAGATGTGTTTTGTGCCAGCCATGGCAGTTTCTTAAAAGGCCACCAGATGGGAGCAAAGAGTCACCTTTGCTCCCACTGGTGGGTCAGAGGGCTCCCGCCCCTGCAGCCCCATTGGAGGGAACCTAATGGCCCTCCGGCCCCCTCACTCCCATTGGTAAGGGAGGGGCCAAAGGCCCCTATAAGAACCCCTGCACAGGAGCTGCACTTTGGCTCTTGTTCAATCTCCCTTTGGAACTGATCCATGGGCTCAATCCAGGCATGGACGCCTCCATGCCAGGAAACTCTTTTTCTTTGCTTTATCTTTAAATAAAGCTTCACCTGATTGCATCCCTGCATGCTGCCTCTTTCCTTGGAAGCACCTCAACAAACCATTGACCTTGTGAGGGCTCTCACAGAAACAATGGCTAAAGCGACCTAGAACCACGGAGAATTTTCCTGACAGTTAGAACAATTCATCAGTGGAATGGCTTTCCTTTGGAAGCTGTGGGTGCTCCATCATTGGAGGCTTTCAAAAAAGAGACTGGACAACTCTTTGTCTGAAATGGCATAAGGTTTCCTGCCTGAGCAAGGGGCTGGACTAGAAGACCTCCCAAGTCCCCTGCAGCTCTCTTACTCTGTGTTCTGCATTCCTGTGATATCTGAGGATAAAGCTGCCTACTCCAATATAAACAATCCCGGTTAGCAAAGGTGCTATCTTGTGGGTTTCAAAATCCCCACAGGTTGTGCCTTACAGTTGTTACGCATTGTCATATATAATGATTGCACTTGCACAAATTGTACCATGTTGATGCAAACAGGAAATCACATTAGCTTGTTTAAAAGGGGAAGAACAAAGAGAGAGAGACTTGTATGTATAAAGAACAATTGATCTTTTCTTGCAATGTAATGGATCACACACTGTTTGAATCTTATTTCCTGCAGCAAAATATATCTAAGGACGAGTTTTGTGCTCTACATAAAGGTCTGGAGTTTTCCCAAGAGATCTCTTTCTTTCCCCCACACTGAAATAGCAAAGAACAAGCAAAAGGCATCAGATAGATAGGATAGCTTGCACGGGTTTGTAATAAATAGCATAAACAATTTCACATTTGCAGGATAATTTCTATTAGCATCCTATCTCAGCATTTTTCAAATTTCGCAGCTTCAAGGTGGAGGAACATAGCCATATATCCTACCCAGCCTCCAAAACCCCAACAACTCTTCTCATGTTTAAGACTGAGGGAGACTACAGATTTGAGTTGACAACTGATCTGTCAATCCATAGCTTTCCTGTTGACCAAGCCTGTTGAAATGGTTGTTAGTATTTACAATGAATGCTAGGCTTTCATTTGGAATGTGAATAATAAGAAAACATCTGGAAGGAAGGAAGGAAGGAAGGAGGGAGGGAGGGAGGGAGGGAGGAAGGAAGGAAGGAAGGAAGGAAGGAAGGAAGGAAGGAAGGAAGGAAGGAAGGAAGGAAATAGCAATAGCACTTAGACTTACATACTGCTTCGTGGTGCTTTCCAGCCAGTGGTGGTATTCAGCCGGTTTGCACCGGATCGGGCAAACCAGTAGCAAGAATTTGGTGTGGATCACTGAACCGGTAGTAAGTTCTAGCTGGCCACCCCCCACCCCACCCGGTCACCCTCCTGCCCGATGCTCACTCACCCCGCCTGCCTGCCTGACATTCACCTAAGGTCTTTCTTTTCTTTTTTGCCCTCCCGACGATCAGCTGTAGATACGATCAGCTGTGCCGGGGTTCCCCTTGCTGAGGCCCAGGAAGACAAAACCTGGAGGGAGGAGCTCAGCACCCCCCTCCATGTTTTGCCTTCCAGAGCCTCAGAGGAGCCTTAGGGGAGCAAAAACGCCCCCCCCCGAGGCTCCTCTGAGGCTAGGAAGCTCCCAAAACGGAGCTTGGAGGGGGGCTGCATGCCC